>OZ038503.1:47822386-47847386 GCA_964036315.1 Acanthosepion esculentum
GTACAGTTTTGTAGTGGGTATGTGCATGTTCTAATGTAACACTGCATTATATATATATATATATATATATATATATATATATATATATATATACATATATATTAACTGATTTAAAATATGGTTTCTCTCTACACAGGAATTACCATGTTTCAAAAATCGAAGCTAAAACTACAAATTTAATTATATAATTAAATTAAAAGCATTAGTTCTGCAAGCGAATTTTGGAATAATTTATTTTTAAATTTACTGAGATTTAAACGCACATATAATTTATAATTTCTTGTTTCCAAGGATACAGAGAAATCCAATCGTTTAGACAGGGGCAGTAGCGTGTTCATTTTTATTAACTATTGTATCAATTATGAGTTACGTTCGAAAAAGAGGTTAAGTTTAGGGAGGGTAGTGGTGCATTTTTCAACGAATTTTGACATCCGTTCAACGCATGTCGTCTGGTTTGTTTTTTTATATTGACGACAAAAAGGTTTTCGGCATTTTTTCCGTTAAATTCGTACTTAAAGATTTTTTCTAAAAAGGGTGTTTGAGTTAGAATACGTTATATTAAACTACAATTTTAAAATATTATTTTTACTCTTAATTACGAATAGACTATATTTCTTTTTAAATCAAATAAATGCAATAGAATTACTTACATTATTTAAAAACTATTATTAAATATCTAATATAAGTATGTATATTACCAACTCCCATTTTTTTATTTTTCTTATTTTTTTTTTTAATATTATTTAAGGAAAATTTTTGACAATGTCGGCAAAGAATAGCTATTTCATTTCTTTGATTCAGTAAATTTTTATTTTTTATAAACTTAGTAATATATAGTTTCTCATGTATGCACAAAGGACATGGGTCATTTAATGACCTACATATTCTAGCTTTTCTTATTAATTTCCATTTTACTGTATTACTTTTTACTGTAGGTGTTTTATTGGTCTCTTTTAATATTTATGCTCTGTAAATTTACATTGAGCACTGTTTTGTAAAAATAAAAATATCAATAAGAACACCAGATTATATATCTTACTGTTCTTTCTTTTTATTATTATTATAATATATATATATATATATATATATATATATATATATATATATATATATATATATATAATGATTAATGTATATTTGGGCAAAAACCTTTCTTTTAAAGATCTTTTGTTAAATATGATGGACAAGGAAAATTTTTTTATTTAATTTTTCCAGCGTTCTTACATTTTTTCATTTGGTGGAAATGAGGGAGTACTATCCTCAACAAGTGCTTTCGTTCATGTGTGTGTGTGTGTGTGTGTGCGTGTATTTGTCATTATATGCGATATTGAAAAAATGACAAAAATCGGATTTGACATCGATAAGTGTTGAATCTATGTTTAATTCAATATATATATATATATATATATATATATATATATATATATATATATATATATATAGTTGCGTTGATGTGAGTTTGTGACCTTTGATTTCCCGCCCTTTCCGATCGTCAGACAAACTGATTAATTTTGAAATTTTGATCTATTTATGGTTGGAACTCACACCAAGACAACTGAATATGTTAGCTCTATATTGAGCGTTTCCCGACTAGTACCGTGCATATATAATATACAAATAATATATAAATATATATATATATATATATATGTGTGTGTGTGTGTGTGTGTGTGTGTGTGTGTGTGCGTGTGTGTGTGTGCGTGTGTGCTACATTGCGTACTTGTGTTAATAAAATATTACTCGATGCAATATAACAGAGATCACCGGCAGCACGACCTGCAGTTTCCTGATCAACGCAAACTTCAGGTGCTGAGTTAAAACTCTTAACAGTAATTTTTTTCATTATCAAATTTCCTCAATTTCTAGGGAGCACACTTGAATGGACACATACACACACACACACATATATATATATATATATACATATATATATATATATATATATAGAGAGAGAGAGAGAGAGAGATTGAGAGAAAGAGAGAAAAAAGAGACAGGCTGCCAAAGTAACTGAAAGAAAGCGACAGACAAACGAACACAGAGATAATAATACTATTGTCATCTTATATGATTAATATAAATAAAATTTGTCAATTAGCTGATAGATATTATATATATATACAGACACACACACACACACATATATATATATATACGCATATTGTTAGTATATACACATATATATATATATATGTGTGTGTGTGTGCCTCTCTCTCTCTCTGTGTGTGTGTGTGTGTGTGTGTTTAATTTATTTTGTTTAAACGTTATTTTTTACGGATACTCAAATTCGAATAAAAGCTGGTGTAATAAATAAAATATTGCTTGATGTAGAAAAAGTTTTGCAAGGTACTCCTTTTTACTTTTCGAATTTAAATGGCGCTGTAAAAATGTGTTTTCGTTTCTCCATTTTATGATACGTTTTGATCGCTTATTTAATAATTTGTGTTGGCCTGGGAAGGTGATTATATCTATTTTCTCCTCCAGACAATCTTTACAATGTTTAAATTCATTATTGTAGGTTGGTACTGTTTTCTTTGTATTTCAAATTTTTGTTGTATTTTGTTTTTAAGTTTCAATATATAATTGAAAGGGTTGTGCAGTTCGCGTATTTACTAATGGTAAATGATGTTTGTGTGTGTAGCTTTCTTGTTTTCAGGTTCCTTCAGTTACTCATATGTATATTTTTCTTTGTTATATGCTGTACTTACAATGAATTGATATATTACAGTGTTTATACATAAGGGCTATTCATGCTTTGCTCTATAGTTGCAGATAGGTTTAGTTTATGTGGTTTATTTGTTGATTATTTTTGTGTTGTGCATTATTATCTTTTGTGTCATGTTCTCAGTGCAAATGTAGTTTATTTTTTATATTGTTTTTATTGAATTTCTTGTGGAGAGTGCTTGATGGAGAGAACTGCTCGTGTATGTGTTTAATGAATATTTTTCCTACGTTTGTTTTTTGTTTATGATGTTTCTTTTTCTGTTGAAATTTCAGCAATGTGTGGTACGTGTGCGAGGGTCGTTGAAAATCTACTAACTTTTAGAGCTGTTTCATAATACTTTTTGGCTTGAGTAAACATGGTTTCATTAGAATTACCAGATAACCTACGATTAATTGATTATGGGATATGCGTGATTATTGTTGGAGGATGTGTGTTTTGCAAAAGTGGTGTGTCATTGCGTTTACAAATTGGTTGATATGTACCTTTTCTCAGATTGAGTGTGATGTCTAGGAAATATGTCCAATCCTATATTTTTAAAAATTTTTGTTGTCATATTTCTGGTTTTGTCTGTTTTTTATTTTTTTCTGTTGTAGTTTCTTCGGATTATGAGACCGTCATTCCTGTGGATGCAGATATCATTTTTATCGAATACCGCGACCCTGTGTGTAAAGAGTAGGGTTTTCCATCCGAAATCTTGCCCAAATGTATACTGCGTCTTATACTTTACATTAGAACTCAATCTCATTTTTTTCAGGTCTCAAAATGGGGACAAAATCGGTGTTTGAAGGGTTCGACGAGGAGGACTTTCCACTCTCAGATCTCGGATAATGATCTGGATTTCTCACAAACAATAATTTCGAAAGAAATACCTCAGAAACGATGACAAGATAAACCATGGTAAATATTCTGCCCGTACCAAAGAAATTGATGTAGAAAAACCTATCAGTGGCAATGTATTGCAGGGTTAAAAGTTGAAACCGATGATTTTATTCTTGCTGCACAGGACCATCGATTGCTAACTAGAAATTACTACTAGAAATAGTGAAATATTTTGTTAACCTGAAATGGAGATTTTGTAATAAATATCCAGAAACAATTGATCATCTTGTATCAAGTTGCACAGTGTCAGCACCCAATGAATATAAAACTCGGCGTGACAGAGTGGACCAATATATACACTGGAAAAATATGCAACGCTTACGGAAAGGAAACTGCAAAAAAAACTTGTATGATCACCGAGACCCGGTTATAGAGATAGGACCTGTAACAATATTATAGAACTTTACAATACACACAGATAGAACAATGAAAGCTAATATTTCAGACAAAGTGATCAAAGCCCACAAGAACAGAATGTGCTTTCTTATTGACATGGCAGCCCCTGCAGACAGTAATGTATCTTTGAAGATCATCAGATAACTATCAAAATACAGGGATCTTGAAATGGAAATCTAAAAAATGTTGCACATGAGGACATCAACAATTCGAGCTGAAGTTGGAGCCCTCAGATTGAGAAAGGATCCAACAGAGTCATTGAAGGGATTCCTAGAAGCCCATGTCTTAAGGAAATACAAGAAATGGTACTCACAAGTCCAACTCACATATTACGAAGAGCTTTATCTATGTAAAATGTGTGTGATCTAATTTTTTTTAAAGAATGATCACTGGAAATATCATCGAAGCTTAGGTCTCTTGTTGTGACTCGGAAGGAAATGTGTATACAACAAAAATCCAAGGAATTAATAATAATAATAATAATAATTATTATTATTATTATTATTATTATTATTATTATTAATAACTTAATTCGTTTTTTTCAATTGCACTATGAACAGGAAATATATTAATATTAAATATAAAGTAATAACTAGGGTATAAAATAAGAGAAAGAAGATGACAAATGACGACTTACCTTCTCTAAAAATCAACAATAAGCCGGATATGACCGATCTTCCTACCCAAAATCCCCCATCCTATTGCTAACCGAACGATCCTCTGTGGCTCAATCGGTTAAGGCTCGTCAGGCTATATGACGGTTCCGTAGAGGATACAGGTTCGATTCCTGTCGGAGGACGAATATTTTCTATGAAAATTTCTCGGACATTCAGGCCGCTAAATGTTATTAATACTGTTTATTATAAACAGAGCATTTACTTAAATATTTGTATCTATGAAAAAATGTATAAACATAAAAATGTCTTAAAATAATTCGTTGCTTTGTTTCTTATTTCCTGTAATGTGACGGGGAGGTTTCGAATTGTACTACATAATGATGTTCAAATATCTTCTTCATATCTTAGAGCTGCAATTACGGAATCTTCTAATGGCTCCGTTTTAGTTTCTTTGTTCTACAGTGCGAACTTTTATGTCCCACTTTATTGCACGACAGACAAGTCTTATAGCGGTATGGACAATCTTTGTACCAATGCAAAGTCCCAGAGCGATAGCATGGACTGGGTGGTAGTTTCTTCTGAGGTTTCATTTGACTTTTTGTAGTAAAATAATTTGCTTGGTTTGTTTTTGAGGAGGGAGAAAAACGTGTTTGTCGTTGTACATTTCGTATTTAAGCGACGCCAGACTCTTCGATATCTTTCGAGTCCTTTATTACGCTTATTCATCTCTGACAGTCCTCAGCTTGTAGTGTCAATTCTGGTGCACTCTCAAGTTTTGTTAGAATTCTCCGTCTGATCTCCGCATCTTTAGTCGAAACCAGGCCTTGGACGAATATCAAATATTTAAAATTGTCAGGGCTGAGTTTAGATAACTTAAAGCCATCGCAGTGTTTGTTTACTACGGAAGCGAATGTTATATAGTCTTCGCTATCCTTTTTTGTTAAATTTAAACATTTCCACCTTCTGTGGAATAGTGAAGTGTTCGGACTAAATAATTCCGTTAAAAGTTTCACGGCTTCCTTAAAAGTCAACTCACTCGATTTCCTCGGTAGGATGTAGTCTACGAATTTAGTGTATTCGCTTGACCCTAGTTTCCTCAGTAGTAGACGTACTTTTTTCGCGTCTGACCATTTCCCGCAATCAAACTCATATAAATCTTCATATCTTCTGAAGTAAGCCGCGATGGTTTTGTCTTCGTCCGGTGCATAAGTGAAGTCTTTGATAGAGCTACATATAGCATTTTGTGAGAATGCCGCTTCATTTCCAAAATTTTGTCCTTTATTTGTTACTACATGTAGTAGTAATTCTTGTAGTTCTAGTTGCTTCTCTTCGTTTTTCTGTTGAATTTCTAATTGTTTTTCTTCGAGCCTAGTCTGTCTTTCCTCATTTTTTGTTGCTACTCGAATTGCATTTTCACTAGTTCCAATATGGTTGCCTTAAAGTCTTCCATGTTTACATCGTAATTTTGTGTAAGGATTTTCCTTTTTTCTTCAGGTCTTTGTCGCCTGTTGTTCTGGAACCTTAGTACGAAAACATTTTCCTGCGTAGAATTCGATTCTGTTCTGACTGACAGGTGAAATTCGTGTCTTCCTTACCACTGTTAAGGTTGGTGTCACAAAAAGATTTTTTCTTTTTTTTTATCTTCGCGTAGAACTTTTTTTCTCAATACCTCCGTCGCCTCTGTTATGGATGACCAATAGTAAAAAGTTTTTTTTTGTTTTTAGATTCTCCGCGTAGAATTCGTTTCTTCAATATCCTCGTCGCCACTGTTATGGTCCACGTTAGGACCAAGGAAGAAAAACACAAACAAAAGAGTAGAAATAACGAAGATATATTACACGAAATAACAATACAAGATGTGGAAGGTGTTAGTATGATTGTCAGTCTGGTTTGGAGTGAACTACTATCGGCTCGACTCGATTCGTCCCTCTCTCTTGAGAGGCGTAGTATACATAATGTTAGGAAGAGGTCATTCTGTACTTATAGGTAAGGACCCATAACATATATATATATATATATATATATATTACAGCAAAAAAAAAAATTACTTCAACATGGGCATAGTCTATTTCAAGCTGGTCTGTACGCAGGTATCATCAGCCCCTATATATATATATATATATATATATATATATATATATATATATATATATATATATATATATTGGTAAAATTGTAACACAAAATGGAAAATGTTTATTTGTTTTACATTTTGTCTTACAATTTCCCCTATATATATATGTGTGTGTGTGTGTGTGTGTGTGTGTGTGTATATATATATATATATATATATATATATATATATATAGGGACCCAGTAATCTTAAAATTTTAAATATTCTAAACAGTCTAATATCTTATATATATATATATATGTGTGTGTGTGTGTGTGTGTGTGTGTGTAATAAAATGTTTTAAATGCGGACAAAAACAATTACTTACGACAATATATATATATATATATATATAAGAGGGCTCAATACGAGGAGTAGAGCAGTAGTTATTTATTATAAAATCTTTACATAAGGACAAAAACAATTACTCCCGACAAAGATGGTTATGACCGATCCTATTTTTAAAATCCTATTTATGCTCAGCTTCTATCTCCGGCCACACTTGCTCTACATAGACATATTATACCTTTTTCGAATCAGGATGACTCCGGGATTAAAAATCTGGCCTTCATCTGGTACTTTATTATTCCTGCGTTTAAAGTACCGCAAAGCTTTGTGAATTTAATTTCTTTGTTTTAAATTCAGTTTAAAATATGACAGTTGTAGATTTTCATGCAGAATT
The DNA here is from genome assembly GCA_964036315.1 of Acanthosepion esculentum. NCBI lineage: Eukaryota > Metazoa > Mollusca > Cephalopoda > Sepiida > Sepiidae > Acanthosepion > Acanthosepion esculentum. The sequence continues at coordinate 47,829,796 of OZ038503.1, forward strand.
TTGATATAGCTGCAGATTTCATTATTCTTCTTATTGCAATTAATTGTCCAGTCCGCCTTGAACTGAAACAACCTCAAAACATCATCGACCCGCCTCCATGTTTTAATGTTACCACTATGTTCTTTGGGGGAAAAGTCTCACCTTTCTTGCACCAAATCTTCTGTACATCATTATGCCCCAAAAGATCAATTTTTGTTTCATTGCTTCATAGTACTTGTTCCCAAAAGCAATTTCTTTTGTCCAAGAAATTTCTTTTGGGAACAAGAAACTTGTTCCCAAAAGCAATTTCTTTTGTTTGTGAATAGGGGTTCGTCGTGGTCCGTTTCCATACAAACCATTTCTATTTAAACAACGTTATATTGTGCGAGTACTTACCCTGATATCCATCGTATCCAAACTTTGCTAGAATTATCACAAATATTCTACTGAATAAATAGTCTAGAAGGATTCACCGATAAAATAATCATGTAAATTACTTATACATACACGAATCAATCAATTTAAAACGATATTTTCTACTGTACGAATAATTTTCTCTTTTCCTATTTTTCATAATTCGCCTGTCAAATTTGTTGTATTTAACCTATTGTTCTGAAAATTAAGTTTTATATTCCATTTTTTGTGCTCATTAACATATAAAGAACCGGGCATCATGCGGGCATTAGATTCTGAGAAATTGATAAAAATATTCAAAATTGATGGGTGTACGTCGTTGACTGTATAAGAGAATTAAAACAAAAAATAAAGTCAACTATGATTATAGCAATAAAGTAGTAACAAAGTTATATATATATATATATATATATAAAGAGAGAGAGAGAGAGAGAGAGGGAGGGGGAGAGGGAGAGAGAGAAATAACAATAAATTAAGAAATACAAAAGTTGCCTTCATTTCACGGAAAAATCCTCGTGAATTTGAAATTGATATAGAACGATAAAACACGCAGAAAACTGAACAGTAAAAATGTTTCGAAATATGCGAGTACATATACACAGACGATTTAACGCCCTGAAGATGGATTCAGCTGAGAGGACTTGGGGAAATAAAAATTATTTAAAAGATAATTTTGGTATTTATCTTAATCAATTTCCTACGGTTACCAAGAAATTCATTCGTGACTCGAAAGGATTAAAACAAAAATAAACAGACATAGAACATTTAAATTATTTAACCAAACTTGTCTGAAAAATATAAATAAAATTTAATAATAAAATTGAAAAAAGATTTTTTCTGTTTATACGTTATTTTTATATGTACAAATATTTAAGTAAATGCTCTCAGCATCCATCGTTCGTTCGCATGTGTAGTCGCATCAACATAACAAATTTAGTCCGATGAAGTCTTCCAAAACGAAACGCGTCTCAAGAAAACATTTTCCACTTCGTCATACATTTCCCCTAGTATATATATATATATATATATATATATATATATATATATATATATATATATTATTATTATAAGATATTATACATGTTGAAAAAAACATATTGAAATCGCTACACAATAGCTTTTGTGTTTCGGCACTACGTTGTACCTTTTCAGGCGATGGTAAATGAATCTTACCGTATATTGCTCTACTTTACATTGAGCACATTTTTAAAAGTAAATGCGACGAACAGCGGAATTTTACTTCATCTCTTCTTTCTTTGATATATATATATATATATATATATATATATATATATATATATATATATATATAGATGTGTGTGTGTGTGCGCGCGCGCGTGTGATGCGTGTGTGTGTGTGTGTATGTATGTATGTATGTATGTATGTATGGAAGTATGTATGTGTGTGTGAGTGCTTGGGTAAAAAGTACAAATCTTCCGTTGGCATGTCCCCATTGTACAGTAAAGTCAGTTACGTCTGTTTCTTTTGTGATTGTTATCAAGTGACCAATTTATTTATTTCTGTCAGTTTATCTATGTATTTATCTGTTCTACTTACATTTGTACGTGATTATAGTATGCCACTGAATTTTCGACAGTAGCAAAAACAATGCCATTCTACTGTGGTTGTTGACAAAATGACGAGTGCAGGGTCAGGGTGGAGTACCAGCGACGGAGACCTCACACAGATTGTCTAAGTGAACTTTCTTTTCACTTGCGGTTTTTGAAACAATAAATGGAGTAAAGTTGACTATCAACCATAAATAGCAATTTTCGTTATTGTACACGTTATTATGGAATTCGTCAAATATATGACGAGAATTTTCATTATTTTATATGTGTGTGTATATATATATATATATATATATATATATATATATATTAGCGAATCTTGGGAGGTACCTATACAATATATATACATATATATATATAGTTGTATATTTAGGCAGCAATCCTTCGTTTATGCATGTTTGATTAAAAACGACAGACAAGGTACTACGGTTAAGCATTTTATTTAATTTTTCTTGTGTTAAAACAAGAGCTTTCTTTTCTGGACAAAGGTTGTGTAAGAACTGTACAAATGTTTAATATTTCCGAGCGCTTTCGTCTATACCTTTAGCCATTATCAAGGACGATTCGATTTTTCAGTTTAATTGAGTGTGTGCGTTATGTGTATGTCTTAGTGTGTGACAGGGATGTTTTTAATTTTAGAATACGGTTAGCACATTGTGGCCTTGTTCGTAGTTAATATTGTTATGTGCTGGCTTTTTCTTTTTTATTATTAAAGCTTCCATTATTTTTAATCTTTTTTTACAGGTGGATGCAGTTAATATATTTGTCTTTTCTGCTAGTATATTTCTAATGGAGTCTGGTAAATTTGTGTGTGTGTTTGAATGGGTTCTAATGGAGCTGTAATCAGCTACTAACCGTAGTACCTTGTCTGTCGTTTTTAATGAAATATGCACACACACACACACACACACACACACACACACACACACACACACACACACATATATATATATATATATATATATATATATATATATATATATATATATATATATATTGTACCTCCCAAGATTCGCTAAAAGATGAGTATACTTGATGAAAAAAATGCCCCAAAATTAATAAAACAAAGTTTTCTCTTCAAAATCTTTATGTCAGAGGAGAGACCAAAAGATTTTTTGATTATTAAATTATAGTTTTTATTCCTTTTTAGAACCTTCAAATTTTTGGTTATTTTTTTTCTTGCATTAGCGGGTGACCATAAATTAATATTAGTAAATTTTAGCGTCTTTTTTACGATGAAAAACACATTGATTTGGAAATTCTTGCAAAAATCAAATAATTTTCGGGTTCTAATGAAACTTTTAGGACTTATTAAAAAATGATGGAAATTATTTTTGAAATGTTTTGTTCTTTTTCGAAAATCTTGCTAACAACATTTTTTTTTACCTCTGTTTCCCCTACTTATTTAATTTTGTGAAATTTCGAGAAATTAATTTTTATATATCTTATGTTTATATTAGTTATAAGCAGAAATTTGTGTAGAACATAATTCGTTAATTTTTTGTAAAACAGTTCCCCCAGTTATCGAAAATCTGCTCTGAATCGTAAAATATAAAATGCAATAAAACTAAAACATTCTTTAATTAGAAAAGGTTTAATTGCTTTTATGAATAAGATATATTATGAACACTATTGTCTTAAATAATGTTTTCAATGAATAATGATTTTTTACAAGAATTTTTTAAAAAATGAAAAAAAAAATTTATTAAAACAATTTATAAAATCTTACATCTTTTAAAGTTCTTTATTAATTTTTACCTGTTAGGTGATGTCTACTAATCATAAATGGAAAATCTTACAGCGACTAGCAATATTTAAAAAATAATTTTTATTTTTTTTGTGTGTATGTATAAACGTGCCGATTTTTTAATTTATGGGCGTCCATACACGATTTTATCAGAAAAGTAATAGCGCTAACTTTAGGAAATTTAGAGCAAAAGTATATAAAAAGCAATAAAACATTAAATTACTTAGAAGGTTTTCAATAAAACATTAGATTACTTAGAATATTTTCCTCCGATAATTAAAAAAAAAAAGAACATTTTTTTTTATTGCGAATCTCTTCGTAGCCAAGCGGTTAAAGCATGCCGGATTAGACTGTGGTTAAAATATACCGGACTGGATGGTGGTTAAACTATGCCGGATTAGACGGTGATTAAAGCAAACCGGATTACATTCGAATTCTGCTAGATGGCGCGTATTCTTTATTACGTTTTGTCGTGTATGCAGGCAGGTAGATGAAATAAATCATCTTTAAATCAACGGAACGTTTATCCAGATATAACGTTTGAAGTAATAAAAATTATGTCGGACTAAAAAAATAAAATTCATTATTTCTTAACCTCTCGAAAACATCTGCACATTTGTAGGGGTTTATGCAATATTGTGAAATGATCCTTGTGTGCAGCACAGATGGGAGGTGCTTGGAAGCCATGCCACCGGCTGATTCAAGTCTTATAAGTGAAATTGGGTAGACGAAAGTGTTCGAAAATCGTTGTGCTAGCAAGAATTCCCAAGTTACCATGATCAAGAGTTTGAACGAAATAGCTTTATTCAACTAATGATCACATCAGATTGTGCGGTTTTTTTCTTCTCCAGAAACTATAACTAATGTCCTCTCCGCATAGTTGGTACATAAACGACAGGCTGGTCCTGTGGGTGTTGAATTAACGTAAGTGTGCCGAGCAGGTGTCTGCAACATGAATAAGCTATCTATCCTAGTAGACGGGCACCCACTAAAACGGGTAGTCGACCACTATGTAATGTTGATGATCTTAGTTCTTTCTAATCTTTTCAAGTGCTGATCGTCGAGATTTGATCTATCTTTTCTTTTAAGGCATAATAATTGACACCTTTGTCTTTATTTCAAGCAAAAAGTCACGATCTTTAACAATAGTTTTAAGCAGTATAGCCAAATATTATTTTATTCAATTTCCTGAATTTTTCGAACAGCTACAGCGGCTTTAATGTTTAGATTACAAAAAAACATTATGCTTCAAACTTGTCAGCATCTTTATTCTTGTATCTGCCATTATAAAAGTTATATAATTATATAAAGTTTTAGATGATTAACAATGCAAATGGTACTTCCCACATCAAAGTGACAGGTTCTGGACCTCTACAACTGAAATTTGGGCACTTTGGCGTGGTTTTATGTATGGTGTTGCAAGCTGGTCTCGCTAGATGAATTACGGCTACAACAACAACAATGATAATAATGTGCATAATAATAAACAAACAACGACTAAGTAGCGAGTTCAATCCTCACTGGATGCCCCGTAACTTTGACTTTGTGCCACGTCTAAGCTACGCTCAGAAAATCATTTAGGTAACTCGAGCTGGTGTAATGGTTAAGCAATTTGTATCACTAGAACAAACAACGACTAAGTAGCGAGTTCGATCCTCACTGGATGCCCCGTAACTTTGACCTTGTGCCACGTCTAAGCTACGCTCAGAAAATCATTTAAGTACCTCGACCTGGTGTAATGGTTAAGCAATTTGTATCGCTAGAATAAACAACGACTAAGTAGCGAGTTCGATCTTCACTGGGTCCGCCATAACTTCGGCCTTGTGCCACGACTAAACTACTCTTTGAAAATCATTTAGGTACCTCGACCTGGTGTAATGGTTAAGCAATCTTATATTGCTAGAACAAACAGCGACTAAGTAGCGAGTTCGATCCTCACTGGGTGCCCCATAACTTCCTCTTTCTGCCATGTCTAAGCTACGCTTAGAAAATCACTATACAACAGGAATTTTCATGCATATTCTCATTTAATGACAGAAGCCCAATCATTTCATCTGTGAGATTACTGAATTTTACACCCGTAACAATATCCTAGTTTATCAGATTCTCCGTTTAATCTTTGCTTACATTTTATCCCTGCATGCACATATACGTTTCAATGGAAGTTTAAACTAATATTTACAATCGTCTGACATCATACAATTCAGAATGTTAGCTACATATCCAACCAAATGGACCAACAATCATGATTTGTAGATTTGCAGTCTCTTGACGCATCCGCTTGAAACTCGGATGTAGCTCGTAAAACAAACAAGCAGTGACAAAACAATAATAATAACTAGCCAAGACCCGTCTTACGAACATTTCTCTTAATAATAATTTAAAATAATTCATCAGTCAATGTTATTTTATTCATGGTAACTGGATCTTTGGTGATTGACTTACTCTGTTTCCATCGTCCGATACTATGCGTCTGAAAAATTGGTATTTTTACCGCGGTCGACATTGCTTCTCGGCCCTTTCGTGTAGGGTACAAAAATACCTCTCCTTTGGGAGGGGGCTGAGCCTATTGCTTGGCGCTTGAGCTGTTCACAAAAGGTGAAGTCCCGAAGGAGCTTGTGTAATTTTCCACGTATTGCCGGTAAACTTCGACCTTGTGTCAGATTCGGTAACGACGTGGGTACGCTGAAAACTATGATCGCTTCTTGGCCTTTTGGTTAAGATCAAAGTATAGTATCAGTTCTTAACAGTTTAATATTATTTTCTCTCTCTTCTTCGGTGATCTCTTCTTTCTTTCTTTCATTTTTCCACTAAAACCAAATAGCGTCTTTTCCTCGCTTTTCACGCGATAAAAACAGAATAGTCCATTATTTTTGAGGTACTGGCAGGGCGCAATGGTCATGGAAACTAACGATGGGGGGAACAAGCACAATAATAATAATAATAATAATAATAATAATAATAATAATAATAATAATAATAATAATAATGATAAGCATCACTAGCACTTGGTTTGATTGGAAATATTTCTGATAGACTCATTGAAGGGATTCCTAGTATCCCATGCATTAAAGAAATACAGTGTAACCCGGATATAAGAGACCCTGATATAAGAGAAAACCGGATATAAGAGACTTCTTATCCGATCCCGACAACTCTCTTATATCCGGGTTACACTGTACTAAACATTCTTCTCATCAATACAGCTCACACCTTACGCAGGGCTTTATCAATGTAAAATGTGTGTGCAGTTATGTTAAAAATGTTCAATGAAAATGTCATGATGCCATTTCTGACCTTAGATATCAGGTTGGGACCCGGAAGTTAATGAGTGTACAGCAGAAATCAAAGAAAAAGAAGAAGAAGAACAACAACACCGTGAACTAAACATAGAAGACTATGAATTCACTATTTTAGAGAACTTTACCTTCCACTGAGAGATATATAAAAACTAATAGATCAGGCATTGGGATTAAAGACGACAAACAAAAAATACCTTTTCATAGATATGGCAGGGCCATCAGATAAAAATGTATCTATTAAGGAATATGACAATATAAGTAAATATAAGGATCTTGAAATTGAAATTGAAAAAAACGTGTCAGTATAAATCTAGTTTTTGGTTTGGTTTCTTTTGTTTTACGGCATATCAACCTCAATGGGTTATTTATTGCAGACAAAATTCTTGTAATGCTGGTAATATTTTGTTTTGTCAAAATGTATTTCTGGTAATATTTTTCCTTCAAAAATGTATTACTGGTAATAGTTTTCTTTTCTTTAAATATTTATTGCTGGAAATAATTTTTTTTACAAAGTATTTCTGGTATTAAAACATATTTTTATACTTTCATAGTGTTAATATTTTGTTTTGTCAAAAATCTATTTCTGGTAATATTTTTTTCCCTCAGAAATGTATAGCTGGTAATATTATTTTCAAAAATGTATTGCTGGTAATATTTAAAAAAAAACATATTGCTGGTAATATTTTTTTTTCAAAAATATATTGCTGGCAATAGTTTTTTTATTCAAAAATCTATTTCTGGTAATAATTTTCACAAAGTATCTTTGGTATTAAAACCTATTTTTACACTTCTATAATGCTTTTTACCTCAGTTTCGGAGTTAACTATTTGCCCATAGCTGGGACCCCCAACAGGTGCTACCACCCCGGGTCAGGGTGAACCTAGGAACACCAGAAATTAAGAGCAGGTTCCACGCTCCTCAAAACCTCCTTGCTGTTGGACATAGTTTATCGTCTTACTCTAGACGGATAAAACTAGTTATACCTATAATAAATAGATAAAAAGGTATAGACAAGAACATTAACCAGGCCTCTGGTAGCCGCTATTTACAAGAGATTTTTTTAATGCCTTGTTTAGAATTGCTCATATGCTCGGGAGAATATTATCAGTCTAAAGAAAATATAAACAATATACATCTTGAGTATCACTTAGCATCAGCATTTGTGTAAACGGAATTCATGTATTTACTACTTTGTCTCGAGCAATGACCCGATAAGGGATTGTGCTAAACAGGAAGCAAAATAAATAAATAAATATAAAGGAGTAACAGATCGTATTTACATATGTATATCATATATGCACTGAAAGTTAAGTCTCTAAAATTGAAAATGATAGATAGATAGATAGATAGATAGATAGATAGATAGATAGATAGATAGATAAACATGTAGAAAGAAAGAAAGAAAGAAAGAAAGAAAGAAAGAAAGAAGATGAATTTAAGGTATGGAAATGTAAGAAATAAAATAAGAATGAATGAAATAAAAAATTAAATGAAGATAGATAGATAGATAAGAAAGAAAGAAAGAAAGAAAGAAAGAAAGAAAGAAAGAAAGAAAGAAAGAGATAAATTACGATAAATTAGCGATATTCTTTCAAAATGCGCCTGGAAAAAGTTCGTAAGGTGAAAAACAAGTCATCCCTCACAAGATTGCTATAGCAATCTTGAATTCTATCAATGCTACATTGTGAGGATTGAACAGCTCCAGCGTGGATATATTTGCAATTCTCCATTTTAGTTTAGCAGAAGAAGCGGAATACTTCCTACAGCTATAGCGTGAGTCAACCATTTTTCCAGCATTTTTACTGATAGTAATGTCAATGGTAATACTAAGCGTTTCCTTATAAGGAAACGTCTGACATTCATTGAAAGAGCAGTCTGTGCTCAAGTGGTGTGGTTACTGTTATCTGGTACAGTTCTTTGTAACGCTAGTTCACGAAGTTTGAGGAATGTTGGTCTTCACTGAGGTCTACACGCTTCACTCGCTCGACGCCATTCAGTTGTATACAGCCAACAGTTCGGATATTTCTGGATGAGTTTGGCACCTGCATAACGTAACAACATGAAATTCACGAGCTGACGACCAATTTAATACGAACTGCGGTTTTTATCTCTTCATATATGTTTCGACCCCTTAAGCTATTTATTGGATGTTGATGTCAGAAAGGCGTTTTATTCATGTAAAACACTCGCGTTATTTGTGAGTGTGACACCACACTTAATGTCCGGTGTAATGTGGGCCCATGGACGTTTCCGATTCATTATATACATGCATACACGTTTGATTATATCATTAAGTGCAACCTCTTGACAAAAAACTGAAGTTTTAATTTGTAATTTGAAAATATATTTAAAAAATGCCAAGAATATTGACAGAATTAAATAACCACATTTTAGAATTTTCAATCGAGCGAAGACCATTCCTAGAGAATAAGAATAAAATTTGTTTATATTCAAATAAAATTTTTAACTAGAAGCAACAGTTTTAATATAAATTATTCAAAGGAAAAACTTATCATAAAAATACAAATGTTGTTATTGCCTTCGCGATGTGATCGACTTGAACTTTAATTAAAGTCGTCAATATAAAATAGTTTGTAAAATCAGAAATTGTCTTTCATTATTCTTATTCTTAATTTCGAGACTAAGAACATGACTCGATATTTTAAGTTAATGTTTAGGTTTTGAGGTAGCTCGCGGTGTTGGGTGAAACTACCTCGGGCGCAACCTATTCTCTGTTCACTTTCCTTATCTGATGCGTTTCACTTGATGTCGAGAAAAGTCGGTACACAAGTAATCTGATCTGACATCTTAATGTTCACAAAGTAGTTCTTAATCTGGCTCGGGCCTGTGTTGGTTCGATGGAACTAATATCGAAAATGATTATTATGCGGAAATAATAGAATCCGAGGATCTGTCTATTAAAATAATCTGTGTGGAGAAATATCATTAGGACGCTGACGATTATATTACATTTAACTTTATCCATCTTTTCGATTTGTAAATATATCAATGTATATTCGGCTAAGTCAAATCGACAGCCAATAAAATTTGCATAGATTCGAAGGTCGGCAAAGCAAATAAAGATTCGCATAATTTAGGAACTAATAATAATTTTACCGTGTCTTCGTTCTGTTGGTAAGATAGCAAATGCAGAAACCCAATCAGAATCTATAGAAGAATTGCTTGCTTTCTTTTCTTTTTGTAAGAGTTGAAGCCAGACATGCGGGGGTGCATAAAATAAGGAATAAGAGACACTGGAGCTAATAATAAATACCTTCAGAGCGCAGGCAAGCATGGCTAGCCAGGACTTCCTTTTTCTTTATTCTCTGTGAATTGCCATGGTTTCTTGGGAAAGATAGTGGAGTAGTTTCCTGGTGCCTTTTCTGCTGTTTTGAATCAAGAATAGTTCTTTTCTTAGACTGACTACCATCCAAGACTACAACATCCAGTCGCTGACCACCCATTAATAATAATAATAATAATAATAATAATAATAATAATAATCACCTATCCTTAAAAACTGTAACCATGGATCTTTTCAGAAAACAAAGGATTGCAAATTAACACTGGCACTGAAACATAAGGGTATAAACAATGCGCTCTGTAACAAAAGACTCCTTAACATATCTTCGGAAAATGCAGTTAAACGAACCAGAATTTCTGAAGAAAATGAGTGCCTAACCGAAAATTCAAACAAATAAAAAAAAAAAAGTTGCAACAGAAGAAACCGAACTTAAAAATGCTCGGGGGTGGAGAAAAAAACCTCTGCAAACCAAAAACTGAATGATTCATAATTGCTGCCCAGGATCAGCACCTTCTAACCAGGAAGTACAAATGTAAAGTCCTGGGACTTAACAGCAGCGTATCATGACGTGTATGCGGAGAATATCTATAATGTGTTTGACTGGCTTAGAATACTTGCAACCATACTATAGGGCTTCGCATTCAACCTCCCTCTCAAAGGGAATTGGTGGGAACATAAGACATCAAAAGCTATACATGCAAAAATCCAGGTATATAGGCGAGACATAGTTATGAAAAACGATTTCGGAAACATGTCTTCTGATATGTGCTGCAAAAACACATCTTTGAAAAAAGTTTGAGAAAGTCAGTAAATACAATGACCATGAGATAGAAATCAGTGAACTGTGGCATCTAAGATCCAGAGACGGATATGCAATGTGATTGGCCCTGATCTGTCATCTCGTCTGCAGTCGCTCTCTCACAGACGCAATGTTGCATCACTCTGCCTTTTCTACAAGTACTTCCACGGTAATTGCTCTGAGGAGTTGCTTTCGCTTGTCCCTAAGCCTCGTGAATTTAAGCGTCCTACGAGGCTGGCATCCCGTTCCCACCCCTTCACCGTTGAAACTGTTAGGTGTAGACGTCTTTTCTACTCCAATAGCTTCATGTCTCGCACATCTCGCCTATGGAACTCCCTTCCCTATTACTGTTTCCCTGACAAATACAATCTCCAACGGTTTAAGTGTAGCGTCAATCGTCATCTCCAATTGCCTTGATCTATCCACTTCCTGACATCTTTCATTTCTATCTGCTCTCGCTCTATATCTCCCGTAACCCCCCTACCTCGATCGACCCTCCGTCCTTCTCTTTCTCCACATCCCTTCCTTTACCACTCCTATCTGCTCTTCCTCCAACCCTTCTGTAACCCCTTGCGTGATAGTGGCCACCGGCCTTGCTTGGGGTGATACGCTTAAAAAAAAAAAAAAAAAAAAAAAAAAATCTGAAGAGAATAAAATTATCTGTTGTTATGGAGCTTTAGGGGAGTATATAAAAAAGATCAAACAAATATGTGGATCCGTTTCTGGTTGCCTAAAAATGTTTGTGGCTACTTTTCCTATTTTGCGTAGATTTCATTCCACACAGTGACAACAATTTTTGAATCGGTATCACCCCATGCAAAGAAGTAAAGCCGCTAAGACAAGGAGTTACAGTGTCTGGAAGAATTAGGAACGGAAAAATTAATACTGGGCGGGAGGATAAAAAAAGTAATCAGGAGGACAGTAGATAGCGATTGACATTGGATTTAAATTTTTACAGATTAAACTTGGCTGGAAAACATGGAACCGGAAGGGAGTTCCACAAGCGAGAAAAGAAGCTGTTAGCGTAGAATTTACGGTTACATCTTGCCTGCTCAACTGTAATTTGATGAGATCTCAACGCCAGTATAGTACTGCGTTTAAAGTCTAGGCACCATAGCGAAGAACTCATCCGAACAATTACCATGAAATTATTTATAGAAAAGGCACAGAGAGGCAACCTTACGGCGATGGGTTGCCTCTCTGTGCCTTTTCTAGTTTACATATTATTTTTTTTCCTTTTGATCGTATAGCATATCATCTGTAAACATTTTTTATGCAAAAAAACTTGCAATCTATTAAAGTCTCTTGGGAGCAACTACTATTACAAAAAGCAAAGTTTCTTCGAATAGAACTTCTTTCTTATTCATGGAATAGGTAGAGGATGAGGAGAATTTATCTCAATGTACATGACGTGGTGGTGCTCGGCTATAAAGGCATGAACTGGTGAAATTAAGGAATATAGCTCATCAGAAAATTTTCTATGAAAATAGCGATAAAGACGCTATAGGATATTGACGTTTCGTCTGTGGGAAAAGAGGTTGTAAGGTGGAAGATAATTAATCACTTAGAATGTCACGTAAACGCTTTTGAAGACTGTCGAGGCGAGAGAAAGAGAGAGAGGGGGGGGGATTGGACAGCTCCATCCCAGACATGGCATTAATACGCATTTTTGGTTTGGTCCTTCTCTTGTAAAGATAGAGCATGGCAGGTGGAGTCATGTACATACTTTCGCCAGAAAGTATGTACATAAGGAACCGACCCTTTTTTTTCCAGCGTCTTTAGCGATGTATCGTATATACGAGTTCCACTTGAGGTGTGGGGATGAACTTCAGTCCTGATAGACTACCAAATATTTCCCAAATGTTCATTTTCCTCGTCTCTGTGGTTTTTAATCGTCTCTTTCTCTTTCTCGATACTTAATGAGCAGGGTGAGGGCTAATAGGTCTTGGTGAGACCATAGAGTAAAAAAATCTAAAAATTGACAAAAGGGAGCGTTTATGTGACACCCGAGAATATCTGCAAGGAAGTCAAAATGTGTCATTTTAATTCTACAAATGGTTTTTGTATTTGAGTATATAGTTATATGTTTACATATTCAATTTACTCTCGTGCCCAAATATACGGGCCTGGTTGATTATTTCAATTTTGATTTTTTTCCAGCCTCCCTTCAGTTATTCCAAACCCCAATTTATTTTCTTTCCCGCTTTTTTTCCCGGCATGCCCTTTTATTCCAATCTCCTCTATTTCCTTTTTTTTATTCCGAAAATAAATTAATTTTGAATGAACTTTTCAACCTACCCGTTTTATTTCAGCTATCCTTTTATTCTAGACTTAAGAGGATTTTGTAAGAATCGAAATAATTGGTAATCCGGGGGTGAAAGGTCAGGTTAGTACGGCGGCTATAGTATGACATCCGAGTCAATCTTTACCAATTTCTGTTGGGTCTGCAAAGAGACGTTATTTCTGGGTTTGTCCTGTCATAATACGAAATCTTTTCTATTGGCTAATTCCTGACGTCTTTAATCGATTCCTTCATTTAATCAGTCCAATTTGGTAACATTACTTGTCTGCATTTAGCGTCTAGCGGAAGAAGATCGTAATACATAATGCATTTCCAATCCCACCAGATACACAGTTTCACTTCATTTTTATTCAGAGTAACATTTTGTTTTCTCCAGGAACTTTTTTCAAACAACATTGTTGTAAACAATCCATTTTTCATCATCTTATCTCCACAGTACTTATCCTCCCAAAACTTTATGGGTGATCAACAGGTTTTTACAAGCACCCAGATAATTTATGTTCTTCCCATCAAGAGAATACTGCAGGGATCGAAATAAATAGAAACACGAAGGTACAAGGCCAGGGGAATACGACAGGTGTAGTAAGATATCCCAGCCAGGCTTTACCAATTTCTATCGGGTCTGTAAAGAGACGTGAAGTCTGGCGTTGTCCTTAAGAAACTTTTCTTATTGGCTAATTCTTTTCGTATATTACTAATTTTAATAAGATAAATTGGGATCAGTACTTTTCTGAATTCAACGTCTGCTCATGAAATACTCAATGTCACCTACTGAAAACGTTTTTTCCTTGCGACCTAATACTATAATAAAGTAATTCCTGAAAACCATTAGGTTCGATTGATACTCTACATTAGGTAACCATGGAGCAGATTTGTTTTGCACTTTTTATATTTTAGAGAGATTTGTGCTTTTTGCTTTTCTATAATTATTGCTTTTGTGTATTAAATACATTTGAGGGGACAATTAAATTATTTCCTTTAAATTATACCCCTCCAACCTGCCACGGTGTTTATTTAGAACGGGGCATGTTTATGAGTTTTTAAATAATCCCCCCTCCTGCGGCCCGATCATTTTGTTCCACATTCATTAAACTTGTTTGTTTAAAGGCATATCAACTCCTTATCGGTCATTTAATGCCGAAATTTAATTTTCTTTTTCTAAGCCATTTCTTTTACGAAAATGTATTGTTGATAATATTTTTTTCATTACAGAAATGTATTGCTAATAATCTGTTTTTATTTTATTTATTTATTTTTTTATTTTTTGTAAAAACGTATTGCAGGTATTTTTACTATAAAGATTTTTATACTTTCAGTGTTTTGACCCCAGTTTTGGGGTTATCTATTTGCCCATAGCTGGGATCCTAACAGAGGTTACCACCCGGGGTCAGGGTGGACCTGGAAACAACATCAATTAAAAATTGGTTCCACGTTCTTCAAAACCTTCCGATCAGATGCCTCGCTAACGGATGTAGTTAATCGTCAACTCCTGGAGGGATTTAAGCTTGTGCACCAAATACAAATACCAGCCTGATGAAATTATTCCCTTCAATTTTCCCCGCGGCACGATTATTTGGTTCCCTTTTATTAGATTTATATAAAAAAATTCCCGACGGAACGTTTATGTGTATTAGTACGAGTATTAAAATATTCCTACCGGAACGACACACGGCATTTTTTTTAAAAATCAGTTCACCCAAGCAAGGCAATAATGCAACTGAGATGCAAGAGGCTACTGGGAGTGAAAGAGAATTAGAAGACATTGGAAGGAACAGGAAACTAATCCGAAGCAGGAAACAAAGGATATACCTCTACTCCTGTTCAAAAGACCAGGGAGAAGTGTGAACAGGGCGCTAGACGAATTCATCTATTGCATTTGGTACAAAACTATACTAAACTTTTGGTAGTCTCTCATAAGGGTTCTGACAGTATGCGATATTGCCGAGTCATCACCTATTTTAATACTAAACAGCTTCGTAGCTGCATAGCTGGAAAAAAAAAACTCTATGTTTAACGTCTTGACCGCAAGCTACATGAATTTTTTTTATCGCTATTCGTCTTTATTGAGTGTGTGTAGAGCTGAGCTAAAACGGAAGGAATAAATACATAAATGAATAAAGGAAGAAAACAAAAAAACAGAAGACACACACACACACACATATATATATATATATATATATATATATATATATATATATATATATATATATATATATATATATATATGCGAAAATAAAGCGGGGGGTTAATTCAAGGGGTCGGGAAGGGAACTAAGAGGCCTGCCAAGGATGAAGTCTAAAAGTGTTAATTGTAGAAGTAATACGGTTAGCAAAAGCAGGCCACATGTATTGTGTATCTGTGCTGAGCGGTCGATCTCTTAACACCCACCAAAAGCTTTTATTTTGCGAAGAGCACTTTACGAGTAAGTATGCTCACAGCCACTGTTGTCATAGTGATAATGCTTTCAGGAAATTAGAGACGCTATATAGTCAAGTGTCGAATTGTGAACAATTATGGGAGGAAAACAGAAAGGCGGGGAACGACTATAAGAAAGAAAGAAAGAAAGAAAGAAAGAAAACCCGAAGAAAGATGAAAAGTGATCAATCCTTTGTGAAATATAGGAACGAGCATCATCAACCAGGCAGCTATTAAGTAAAATCACGCAAAATCTGGGATGTGTACGTTTTCAGTTAATCCCCGTTACCAAGGATATTTATTTCCCCATTCAGTTCTTTCTGAATTTCATTGGTCGACTGAACTTGCTTTGTTTCAATGACTTTTGTTTTGTTATTATTAATTACTTTACCCATTGTTAGATTGGCTTTTTTTGACGTTCAGTTTCTGAAATCTGACATTTTCCAGGTTGGTTTGGTGCCAGAGAAGTGATTTGGCATCTTTGACATTGATTTTTAGATGCTAAAATATGTAATAAACAGTAATTACAGCTATTTCTTACGTATATGCTGAATACTTGTCACCGTTATTGCATATTCTCTGAAATCCTAAAATATCATGCAGACCAGTTCAGCGCCTACAAAGCTGCCAAGTTTTGGGAGGATGGAATCCAATTCCGACCAAAAGATCGATTTTGGCAGAAACTCCGATTTCAAATCCGGTCGAAAACGTGAGTTCTTCAAATCACAAACTCTGCTGAACTTATAACCTCAGGTACGTCACAAAACTCCACTCACGTTAACTCTGATTCCTTAGCATTTTGAAGAAATAAAATTGATTTCTTTAGCTCACAAAGTTTTGGAAATATTTTAAACTGAATTTAAAACAGGCGGCCTTTTCGTTTGGGAAGATTCAAATAATATTAAGCCCTAGGGGGGGGGGGCTTCTCTCCAGGCAGTACCTCTCCTTAGCGGAGGAGGCTGGACATATTCTCTGGGACATATTCTCTGGGATCCGAAAATACCATGCATACCAGTTCAGCGCTTAGAAAGCTGCCAAGTTTTGGGTGGATGGAATCATGAATCATCCTCAAAGATGGCGAATGGTATTGGAACAAAAGGATATATATTCATTTGAATAAATCTATAATAATATAGATTACATATTCACTTGAATAAATCTATATCTTCTTCTATGGGCCGTGTACAGAGAGATCACTACGCTGCTGCCATTTGTAGCTGTTTGTAAAAGTTGTCTTTTCGCTATCTCTCCTAGTTCCTGACCTGCCAGCCACTTACACAAGCTCGTTAGGTAGGTAATGCGCTGCTTTCCTTTGTCCCCCTTGCATTCAATATGTCTTGTGAGTGTCAAATTTTCCAAGCCTTCTTTCTTCATTATGTACTCTAGAAATTTCAAATAAAAATTTTTTTAAAAATGAATAAATCTATATCATTCAGTTAAATGCCATATATGATACACGCTTGAGCGATCATGCCCCTTTCAATTCATGACTGACTAGGCAGAGATTTTGCCGCATTAGGTAAACTGGTTGCCAACCAAAACTATATGACCTTGTCTGTCCTGTTATTTAATCCATAGATGGGAGGACAGTAGATGGATTCATACATTTCCCAAGGGTATTTGCACCTATGGGAATGTAACGAACCCTATATAAAAATGCCTAAATATTGTCTTTGAAATTAACTTAAAAAATAACTATGTACTATATTTGACCCACTATTTAATGATTTGCAAGATGTTTCAAGGGAGGTACGGTGG
>OZ038503.1:47852386-47884886 GCA_964036315.1 Acanthosepion esculentum
TTTGTAATCACCGATACAACTATAGTTACGCCGTTGAACAATACTGGTGTCAGACGCCTTCGAATATCACTAATGCTAATAGTTCTTGCTCGATAATACTCGTTCGACAAGTAATTTGCACAGTGATGTGACTAGAGAAATAGTATCGTGAATAGAGTAGAGAACAGCGGTCCGTATAGTAAGAGAGGATAGAATAGAAGTGCAGAACAATTAGACACACGCTACCTGCCATATATGTTTCCTCTATGGTTGCGTGGTCAACTTAGTTCAATAATGGGATCGCCTGTGTTTGTTCACTGGCGATCTATGTTCAAACTCAAGTGTCGGCAGCGACACTTTATTCCTATATATCGGCTATTCACTAAGAGAAAACAAAACGTTTGAAATAATAAAAATGTCAGATTAAAGATGACTCGAGTAATTCTTTAGATATATGTATATATTTTAATCATTTCACCCCAAGCAACGCGAGAACGTCACTAGTACGCAACGGGTTACAAAGAGTAAAAGTGAGAGAAAAGACTGGGAAAAAGATAAAAGCTGGACGAGGTTCAAGACAACAGAATATGGCGATTGACGTTGCATTTAAATTTTTGAATATTCTAGTTTTCAAGGAAACAAGTAAACGGAAGGGAGTTCCACGGGCAGGAAGTGCGAGAAAATAAACTGCTGGAGTAGAAGTGACGGTTGCATTTAACTATTTCAGCAGTAAAAGTGTTGACAATCTAGTAGTACGATTAAATTCATGTAGTCTGGGCACCTGGGGAAAAAGCTCATCAGAGCAGTTGTCATGAAAATATTTGTTGAAAAGACAGCGGGAAGCCACATTTCGCCTGATATCGATATGCCAAATCAGAATCCATTACATTACAGATCCTTCTTTGGATTTTGTCAAGAACCTCGAGATGAATAGCAGGAGCACCAGACCATATATGGCAACATTATTCAATGCACGAATGAATGGTAGGTTTGTAAATGCGCAAGATGGGTGAATAAAGACAAAAGAAAATTTGCCTTGATAAAGTCCTTCAAAGAAAGAAACGCGTCGGTTCCTTTCGTCTTTATTCATTTTGTCCTTTTACATATATACTCTATCAGAAAAATGATAAAATCCATCGCAGATTTTATCGAATCGTTCTCTTTTAACTGAATACACAATTCATCTCAAATATTTCAATATAGTGAGACAAATGAAACATCTGTCTATATTTCTGAGTTGACGTACTGTAATTATTTACATTATTTATATTATTCGGACAGTTTCAGCGGATAAAAGCGTTGGTTGGACCCAATCACCTGACCCAAAGTGTTGTGAGTTCACTACCTGGCTACTGCAGTGGTGAACAAAAAACTTGGAGAATTGAGTTAAAGGGAGATGACCGAGACGTTCGGAAGAGTCATGGTACGTGGAACTAGAACAATCTACCCCGGTAGACGAAATAAAGGGTTCAGTTCGAAATTCCAATCACCTGAAGGAGACCGGAGCGTACAACAGCCGAAACGCCGTGAATATGGCAATAAAGATGAGGACAACTGTCTGAACAAAGGAAATAATGTAAGCAAATAAAACACTATAAGCGCTGAATGATAATTCTATCAATTATATAGAAAAATATTTTATCTAGAAAAGTGTAATTCTCTTTGTATGTGTATGTGTGTGCGCGCGCGCTTTACTTTCCTTCTTACTCTCTGTTGTTAGCTCATATATGAATGATGTTTTTTGTATTTAAAAAAGAGAATCAGCTTTATTTATAACATTATGTAATTAGACAAGAAAGGTGAGACTGTATTGTGAAAGATAAAAAAAAAGCCTCATCCCACCCTTTAGTAGAAATTTCTTTATAAACTTTCCTTACCTCTTACTTCCGTCTCTACACATCACGCCGTCAAAACGATTCCTCTCAACCACATGAAAACAAAGTAAAGCTAACAAAATAAAATAAACAAAAAATGATAAACATCAGAGAGGAGGCCACTCTTCATATCTACCTTCCGAGGTAACTATCCCACTTCTGTTCCCCACAAAAGAAGGTACGAATCACCGTTGAAATTCTACAGTTCAGTAAAGCCATTACATCTGAGGTACTGCTTTGAGCAGAGGATCTAATCGAGCGAGCACTGAACTAGAATCTCTTTTGTATACACTAGAATACATTCAGGTTACACGCACGCACACATACAGACACATACAAACGCACACAGAGCACAGAGATGTTTACTAATATTCAACATTTGTAAAGGCGTTTATCTTTATCTGTGGTTTCGTGATCTTACTTTTATATCTACTTATGTGTGGCGAGGAATATTACTTCGTTGAAGGGAAGAAAAGTATTGCAACACGGAGCCGGTTATTTATGTGCTTTGGCTTTTATTTATATTTAAAGGGTCTTTTCTGTAAACAAATACACACGCACATATTGGTAACCAACAATGTGCGTATTTTTGTTGTTGTTGTTGTTCTGTTTTTTATACGAAAGAAATGAAACTCCATCCATCCAGAAAAAAATTTTAAACCCCCCTCCCCCCAAAAAAACGCCAAGTGAGCGATTGTCGTAAAAAGCCCATATCTCATCACATGTCAGTAATCGATTAAAAAACAAACAAAGAAACACGGCTCAATTTTTGGGTGTGTAAGAAGTGACGGCTATTGGCGCGTAAAATGAAATCGGCAAGCCACGTTCAAATTCCGGCTTACTGCGCTCACTTTTCGCATAATTGCCCTTGGGCGTGGAAAAAAAAGCAGGAATCTGTCCTGTCTCTCCACCACCCAGATATGTGTTAAATAGCAGATTGGCTCCCACCACACCGCCTTGGTGGTCAGTCAGTCTAGGAGTAAGACCATTTTAGAAAAAGTAACGGGAAACTACCCTATCCAAAAAATTGGTATCAATGCAGGTGTTCACCAGGGCTTGATCCTTAGACCCTCGTTGTTCCTAATTTTTACCAACGACCTTCCTGATGACATCAGCTCTCAACTCAGCTGGTGGCACATCTATTTACTCCTGTCTTAAAAGTAAGCCTGATCGATTCTATAAGGTCAGTTTTGCAGCTGATCTAAAAAGTGACCTACATTCATGTTAATTTTAACACCTTCTTAAGGAAACTGCTATCTATTAATCGTCTGAGAGAACCCTCTCTACTTTCTATCAGCATGGCTAATGCTAACCGACAGAAGACTGGCTCAATTCGACTTCTCCGGCTAACGTTTCCGGCTGACATGAAGTGATAAGATTATATTGAATCAATTGCTAGGTCTGTTGCTAGGAAAATTGATTTACTATGTCGTTGTAGAGAATTTTTCACACCCGAAATTATCGTACATATTTATTACCATTCATCAATGCTTAGAATATTGCTACCACATCTGGATTGGTGCTCCTGCTATATATTTAGAGATACTTGATAAACTCCAAACAAGAATCTACAAAGTATCTTGTCCTGGCATGACATCCTGACTTCAGTCACTTTCCCATCGCCATAATGTAGCTTCCCTGTGCCTTTTCGATAAATACATTCATAGCAATGATCCTGAATAACTTTCTTCGATGGTACTCAGATTCTATGAATTTCAGCGGACAGTGGATTAATGGATAGCGGCTCTGATTGAGGAATCGGAGAGACGAGTTCGAATTCCAGTCGAATCCATTACATTCACTTACGTGCTAATACCCTCAGAAAAGGTATGAAACCTCTTATTCTCACCCAAGCTATGGGTAAATATCAGGACAGACCGCGTTCTATAGCCTTGGATAGCAACTTGTCTGCCTAGCAGAGAAAGAAATGGCAACCTACTGTGGAGGGGAAAATATGCCTCGTCAGTCATTTATTGAAAGATACATGATCACCAAGGCGTGTATCACGTATGGCACACAACAGACTGACTAGATTGGCAGAAAGGTCTCATTATTTTCCAGTGTAAATCGCTAGATGTTGCCGTAAGTTCTATGCTAGCAGTTTCTTCTCTTGCACTTCTCGTTTCCGTCTTCTTGTTTTCCAGTCAACTTTGATCTTCAAAAATTGAAATGGAATGTCAAGCGTTAACTTCTGTCTTCTTAATTTCTGTTCTTTTATTGTTCTTGATCCCTAATGCTTTCGTTTTCTTATATTCTTTCACAAACAGCATTCCCCTGCGTCTGAGGGACATTGTTGTCTTGCTTGGTGCGAAATGATTAAAGGAAAATAAAAGAAGTGGCATTTGACAAATAATAAAGAGAAGGAATCTCCAAAGAATCATGTTCGCCTCCCCGACTCCTGAAGGTACATAGCATTAAAAAGTCAGTCGTTGTTTGTTTTGTACTCTGACTTCATCGTGCATTTCTTTCTCATTTATGTATATTTTCCCGATGCTTTATGTGAGCCTTTTGAACTATGATGCAAACATTTGACACGTTTGAAAAAGATTGGATGTATCACGTCCATCATCATCAAGGCTAACTGGCCGTTTTTAATAGTATTGCTCAGTCAACCCAAGGCCCAAGAGATACTCAAGGTATAGCTGGCCACTCGTATTTGAGGATACCCATCTACTAGAGCGGCTAGCCAGTCCCCATTGCAGACGCTTGCTTTATGCGTTTATTTAACATCCACATAGCCCACCTGTGGTTTAAACTGTAATAATGCTGAGCAGACCTGAGTTACAATTTCTGGGAAAGAACGTGTTGTCTAGTGTGATCAACAATCTGAATAATGCTAGCACACTCAAACCCTCAGTCACGATGACTTGTGACTTCGTGCTAGCACAACTGTCGACGGCCCTCAAGGGTTCCGTCTACCCAATTTCACTCACAACTCCGGTTTTCAGGCATGTTCCAAAGGCGCTTCACGCTGGGATCGACACTTCCAGTTCGATAACACTAGGAGGTCTCCTTCCTGATCATCGCACTCTGTATATTTCGTTTGGGGAAGTGTTGGGAGTTTGCATATATATATAAGCTTCTGATAAAAGACTGGGGAACTGATTGGACTTAAAGCCTGCACATAGAATATTTAAGTTGAGGTGTGGAACTCTTTAAACAAAAAGTTTATTTGCAATGTCCCATCTAAGGCACCATTGGTCTTAGGTCTTTCCCTATGTATTATAGATGGCCGACCGAGATTGAAGATGCCTGTATACTGTGAAAAGGTGTTTCTGATATAAGCCGATGGAAAGGACTACCTTATTCCGATACTATTAATCTCGGATATTTCCAAGTATCCATAACACTATGTACAGAGAGAGTGTCAAGTAAATTGCTGATCGAAATAAGGTAAATTTAGCTTCCCGTTTTAACGGACATGTACGATGTATTCACACAAGCACAAAGGCAGTAGTTTTATAACGATCATAAAAGCAAATAAAAAGAAATAATAAATAATTGTGTTCACAAGTCCTATCTCTTTCGATTATCATATTTTTTCTGGCCTGCTTGACGCTAAACCTAGCAACGGGCGAGGTGTCGCGGCGAAAGCGGTTTTCGGCGGGGAGTTTCTGCCTACGAACTGTAAGTGCATGTCGATTCATTTGATTCCTTGAAGAAAAGATTAAAAAGATTGCCATTGAAGAAGTAGAATCCGATTTGCAACAGGTAATTTCGGTTTTACAATGGGGTTCTGAGGTCGGTATTTACCGACCTCCCCACGGTGTCAGGATGTGACAACAGTTTGGCTTAATGTGAGCGGGGTCACACGCGGACATATCGACCAAGGACAAAAAAAATCCAGTTTCCACGTCCGCACTCTCGCTGGTGTCGTTATCCACCATCCTTCCCTCATTATTGCAATGAAGAAGGTGTTGCCTCGGGATTAGAATACTCGAGACCAGGCTTCACATATAATTTTAAGAGAAAGAAAGAACAGAAAATACACTTTGATCCTAACTCAAAGACCAATGAGCATTCGCTCGCTACTTACAAACCTATCTAGGATAAAAAACAAGGTCGGTTTAATTTGGGATGATAATACGCGTGTATATGGACCAAAGACAAAAACTAGCCCCTCCCGCGACCAGCGTCACGCTGGTATTCACTAATCCATGCACTTTAGTGCAACGAGAGAGGTGCTGCAGCATGGTTAGAATACCCGAAACACGCTTCCCGAATGACTTTGAAACGAAGTAAGAATCGATACTACACTCTGAGACTCGTTCGAAGGCCGAGGAGTGTATGCTCAGTATGAGTGACAGAACTAATTTCAACTCGGAACTAATTTCAACTCGGAAAAGGTTAACGGAAATTGATAACTTTGATTTTAAATCGAGTGGAAATTAGTTCCGATGTGAAATTAGTTTAGAGTTGAAATTAATTCCGAGTTGAAATTAGTTCCGAGTTGAAATTAATTCCATGTTGAAATTAGTTCCGAGTTGCAATTAATTCTGTATCCACTCAGTACTTACCTACTACTCCACGATGCTAAGATGTGACACAACGTCGGTGTAATTTTGGATGCCCCCCAGCACCCCCTCCAAAAAAATGGCCAGTCCCATCTACTACTGTCATGATGCTATCCACCAATCCACACTCTTTAGCGCAACGACGTTTGGATCTACTTTCTGAGGTTAGGTCTGATCTGGCTTCCCTCATAATTTTATGGGAATAAAGCTTAGAGATTTCATGTTAAAAGTTACAACAGAATTTTTTACAAAATAACCAGACAAATTCTGTATATTTTAGGGCCATGCATATTCTGGGGCCCAAGCTACGGATTATTTAGGCCAAGGTTAGGTAAAGTACGGCCCCGGGGATGCATGCGACCCGCCTGTTGAACATATGCGCTATTGAATGTGAAGTTGCACGGTAATTTTTTTTGTTTTTGCTTATGAGTTATAAGATCTCTCAAGGCAGCTAAATGAAAATAATATTTCTTTATTTGAAAAAATTAAAAAAAAAAATGTTACTCAGGCCAGAGCAGACGCGTATAGTAAGTAAACCTGCTTTCAAGGACAATTTTGCAAATAGGTTTACTGATTCAAATCTTTGGAAATTAAATTTAATTTACTGACTTTCCACTTGACCAGCAAATGGCATCTCGGCTTCAGTCATTTTCCCGCCGCCGTAAGGTTGCCTCTCCGTGCCTTTTCTAAAGGGTGTTTCATTAGTGATATTGGTGAAAATTTATTTATATTTATCTGGGATAGACTGTTCTATTTCCACGTGCCGTGTCTAATGAATGTCAATTATCAGTTATCTCCTGTTAATTCACTTCTCCAAGTTTTCCACTACCTTAACCAGGTATTGAACTCACAACTCTTTGGGTCCTGTCACTGGATCTAACCAACGCCTTTATCCACTGTACCATGTGTCCTTAGGGACATTCATTATACATGGCACGTGGAACTAGAACAGTCTACCCCAGCGAGCGAAATAAAGGGTTCAGTTCGACATTCCAACCACCTGAAGATGGCCGGAGCGTATAACGGCCAAAACGTTGTAATAAATATGACGACAAAGATGAGGACAATAGTCCGAATAATGTAAATAGTGTACATAATACCTCATCTCAGAAATATAGACAGATATTGATCACGTGTTGTAGAACAACACAATTCAACAGTTCGTTTTTATAAATCTCACACACCCAGTTACCCCTTGTGTCCCTGTGGCTGTACTGTCTTGCTTGGAGTGAACTCGAAAAAATGTAGAAATAGCAGCCAACGATGTTTAAGTGCGGTTCATAAACCTTCAAAGTGACACTATCCTGAAGGAGTATTTTCAGAAAATCCAAACTAGCTGAATTTTATTCCGCACTTAATACCAGTAAAGTTAACAATCTTAAAACTTTTGGCAGCAGATGTTGTTTAACATCAGTGAACAGATATTTTGATGTTTGATGTCATTTAACTGATTTGAATATGGGATAACGATATATAATTTTTTTTTATATATCAAGAACAATTTTAGGGGAAAGAGGTATATAGCAAAGTGGAAAATTTTTCGTGTTGCGCGTTTCGTCCTTCAGGACTCCATTCAAGTTTTTGTCTATGTTGATGCGACTACACATGCGCACGAACGGAGATTTATGAATTTAAAAATAATTTTTTAATTTAAAATTCTCAGCGTCTCTCGTACGTGTAGTCGCCTCAACGTAAACCGAAACTTGGTCCAATGAAGTCCTAAGGGACGAAACGCGTCACACGGAAACGTTTTCCACTTTGTAATGAATCTTTCCCCTGAGATTTGAATATACAATCTGTTTTGCGTTTATCAACGATTCAACTGCATCCTGATTTTAAGAAGATTTATCTCAGCTGCACAAATTTCATTAATACTAACAAAGGCATGAAACATATATTTTTTAATCATTTCACCCCAAGCAAAGCGATAATGCCACTAGGATGCAGGGGGTTACGCAGGGTGAAAGTGAATAAGAAGACTTTAGTGAGAAGTGTTGAAAGGACAAAAACGTACAGGATTCAAGAAGACAGAAGATGTCGATTGACGTTGCATTTAAATTTTCGAAGATTGTTGGTGGCAGGGAAGCAAGAAATTGCAAGGAAGTTCCAGAGGTGAGAAGTGCAAGAAAAGAAACTATTAGGAGAGAAGTTTGGTTGTTTGGAGTTTTATGGCATATCAACCACTATGGGTTATTTAATGCCAGATCCAGTATTTACTAAATATATCAAAAACGTATAGCTGGCAACATCATTGTTTCAAAAACGTATAGCTGGCAACATCATTGTTTCAAAAACGTATAGCTGGCAACATCATTGTTTCAAAAACGTATAGCTGGCAAAATCATTGTTTCAAAAAAAAAGTATAGTTGGCAACATCATTGTTTCAAAATAGTATAGTTGGCAACATCATTGTTTCAATGTGCTGGAAAAGGCCTGGAAGTTCACTATTTTCCCATAGCTGGCACCCCAACAGGTGCTACCACCCCGGGTCAGGGTGGACCTGGGAACACCAGCAATTAAGAGGTGGTTCCACGCTTCCTCAAAACCTCCTGATCAGAGGCCTTGCTGTTGGATGCAGTTTAACGTCGTACCCAGGACGGATTAGGAGAGAAATGGGGACTGTATCTAGCTAGTTCATCATTAAAAAAGGTGCCAGTATGTAGCACACTTCAATTCAGTCTCTTTCACTCTCAATAATCTTTAGCGTCTTAGTGGCTTTGACGCTTGTTTAGGGTGAAATTATTAAAGTAAAAAAAGAAAACGATGAGTGATTCAGGTCACAACGCAGAAGCTTTAAGTTAAAGTCTATATGCATGTTAGATAATACCCCTTCAATGCCTACACAGTTGACTATAACCCACACTGCCAAAAAATAAAATAAATATTTCAAAAATACTTGCTTTCAGTATGCCACAAAAATATTTGTGTATAAAATTAAACGAAGTGATAAGCAAGAAATGTGAATTGACCAGCAAAGAAATTGTTATGGTCCAAGTTCCTTGTACCACGGTGATTGTCCAATGTAGAACCAATGAAGAATAACTCGAACACAGGTATGGAATAACACAGATATATTACAAACAGAAATATGTACAAAGAAGTAGACGTATTAGTAATGACTATCAGATTAGGTTAGAGTGAACTATGTTGTCTCGACAAGTATCACTATTCCAATGTCTTACAGTAATCGTCTGACGCTGTCTCTGACTGACTCTGACTCTGAGCTGACTCTCTGAATGCTGCTCCCTTTTGAGGCGCAGTATTTACGATGTCCGGAATAGTCCATTATTATTATGGGTAAGTTCCCATAACACCGCCCTTCCGAAGCTTTTGCGTAGCAGGGGTTTTTAATATATTTCTTTTCTTTGGATCTATTTCCAAAGGTTCTATAAACTTCCTTTTTCTGGACGATTTTCTTGGTTCTGGCATTGTTTGTGGTCTTTTTATATCAAATGTATCGAAAATCGCATCCATCACCTCTTCTTGATGTGGACCGTTAGCATCCTGTAACGGTTTCTTCCTTATTTGGTTTACGTGTCTTCTATGTGAGAATTTTTGTCCCTGTACTATGTAAACCATATTTCCGATTATCTTCTCAATTGTCCCTTGCTCCAAGTAAGATGTATTATTTTTATATGCTTTAAAATTTTTTTTTTCTCCTGGGAGGAATTTTCTTTTTGGTGCGTGTTACTTGTTTCGTTTGACTTGGTAGCAATTTATCAAATGCAGATCTGATTTTTCTAGCGAACATCACTTCTGCGGTGGATAATGTCGATAGTGTAGCATTATTTGGCGTAATTCGATATACCTGAAGAAATTGCTGTAATGCTTTTTCCGTAGGCACATCATGTGCTTTTCATAACGCTCTTTTGAGTGTATCAACAAATCTCTTCGCTTGTCCATTTGATCTTGGGTGATAAGGCTGGGATTTTATATGTTTTACTTGATAAATTTCGTAAATTTCTTGGAAGTCTGATGATGTGAATTGCGTTCCATTATCTGTGACTAAGCAATCCACTACTCCAAACCGAGTGAATAGTTCGTGGAGGCAATTTATGGTCGTTTCCGAAGTAGGATTTTTGCAACGAAACACCTCCGGCCATTTACTATAACTATCCACTATGATTAAATAGTAGAACCCGTCAATTGGTCCTGCATAATCTGCGTGTATTCTTGACCAGGGACGATCAGTCTCTGGCCATTGCTTGTGGATGATTGGCGGTGCTTTGGCTGCTAAATTACAACCCTTGCACATTTCCACCATCTGAGTAATATCCTGGTCCATATTTTTCCAATATACATAGCTTCGAATTAGCAACGTTTTTCCAGGATGTCCCCTGTGGAAATCCTTTAGGATTCGTTTTTGTAATGTTTTGTAAAGTAGCACATTATCGCATAGAGAATAGCTGTCCGATATTTGCTCATTTTTTTCTGCTATATTTGCTTTTGTTTCATTTATGAATTCGTCGTTTTTGTCTTCATTTTTTATGTAGTGTGGCTGGGAGGTTTCTAACTGTACAACATAGTACTGTCCTGATATCTTCTTCATTTCTTAAGGCTGCGATTACCGTATCTTCCAATAGCTCTGTCTTTGTTGGTATAAGTCTCGACAGACCATCCGCATGCCCGATCTTTTTCGTTGGTAAATACTCCAATCTGAAATTGTAGTTCAGAAGAATTGTTCCCCATCTTAGTAACCTATTTGCAGTGTAAACCGGTAGACCTTTTTCCGAACCAAAAATTGTTAGTAACGGCTTGTGATCCGTCTACAGAGTAAAAAAATCTGCCATAGATATACCTATGAAACCTTGTGACTGCGAAGATAAATGCCAGAGCTTCTTTCTCTATTTGTGAATAATTTTTATCTGCTGGTAGTAATGTTCGAGAAGCATGTGCGATGGGTTTCATTGTTCCATCTGGCATTTTATGCAATATACACGCTCCGACTCCGTAGGCGCTCGCGTGAATTGTTACAATAATTTCTAGTTAAGGATAGTAGTGTGCCAAAAATAAATCCGATGTTAACGTCTTAATTATTTTTTCAAATGTTTCCTGGCATTGATCTGTCCACTGCCAAACTTTTTTCTTTCTCCAGAAGTTCGTTCAGTGGTGCGCGTAGTTTATGCATTTGAGGAATGAATTCCCGGTAGTAACTCACTAAGCCTAGAAAACTTTGTAATTCTGTAATGTTCTTAGGAACTGGCATTTTTTTTATTGCTGTTGCCCTTTCAGGGTCTGGTCGTCTTCCTTCTTGATCTATGACATGACCAAGGTATTTAATTTCCTTCATGAAAAAATCGCACTTGTTTTCTTTTACTTTGAATCCATAGCTTTGTATTCTCTTAAACACCTCTTGTACATGTTGCCAATGTTGTTCAACACTTTCGCTATTTATCAATACGTCATCCAGGTATGCAATCGTGTACTCTAGTCCGACAAGCATTGTATCCATTGTCGGTTGGAATATAGCCAGCGCGACCTTAATCCCAAATGGTAGTCTTTGGTATTTGTATAATCCTTTGTGTGTGTTTATGCACAGTAGTTTTGAACTTTCCTCATCGATTGGTATTTGCAAGTACGCTTCACTTAAATCTATTTTTGAAAAATATTTTCAGCCATTTAATTTAGTGAATACTTCTTCTGGACTGGGTAGAGGATAGTGGTAATCCTTTATTGCTGCGTTCAAACCTGTAGAAAAATCAGCGCAAACTTGAATTTCTCCTGATTCCCTTTTTGACGTAGACCGTCGATGCGGCCCATTTACTGTATTCTACTTTTGTCAATATGCCAGTGTTTTCAAGTCTAGCGAATTCTTGATCATTTTTTTCTATTGACGCAAACGGTACGCTCCTTTTTTTTTCTTGAAGATCGGTTGAACGTTTTCTTTTATTTCGATATTTGCTACCATTTTCGTACATCTTCCGAGACCCGCTGAAAATACTTCGGGGAAACTCGTTTTTAGTTTCTCTTTTAATTTGTCTGTCTCGGTTGATAAGCTTTTTACATTTTGGCAGTACGTACTTATAGGAAAAACCCACAGTTCGAATTTTTGCATTCAGTCCGTTCCGAATAGGTTTTCTGAATTTCTTAAGACGTACATTTTTAGTTTTTCGTCATTCCATTAAATGTTACATTTGTAATTACTTCACCCTCGAATTTTATCTTTCTCCCCGTAACTGATCTAGCAATTTTTCCGTTTTTAACATGGCAGGTTTGTTCAGTTTTCCCCATGTTCGTAGGTTTATAATAGTTAAGTCCGAGCCAAAATCCAGCTGTAGCCTGACTTTTCTGTTTTGCATTTCAAGTTGTACGTATCTCTTTATGTTAGTCTCATCAGCTTGGTTAGTCCTCGTGATTCTTATTCTGCTTTTGCTTTCTCTTCTAGACCAACAATGAGAACTTTTGTGTCCTATGTTTTTGCATGTTAGACAAGTTTTAAAACGGTATGAACAGTCTTTAAACCAATGCCAAGTCCCACAGCGATAGCATGGACTGAGTGGTAGTTTTTCTGATATTGACTTTTAGAGTTAGAAAATTTCGTTTTACCTGTTCTTGAGGGGGGAAAATTGGTTTGGTTTGTTTCTGAGGAGGGAAAGTTGGTTTGTCTTCGTACTTTACGTATGTGTGCTATGTCAGCTTCTTCTATGTCTTTTGAGTCTTTCTTTACACTGATGCATCTCTGGCAGTCTTCGGCTAGTTTTTGAAGTGTCAAATCTTGTTCACTCTCCAATTTAGTAAGGATTCTGCGTCTCATTTCCGCGTCTTTGGTTGAAACCAGTCCTTGGACGTATATTAAGTATTTGAAATTGTCCGCGCTGAGTTCCGATAATTTAAAATCATCATAATATTTGTTAACAATTGAAGCGAAAGTTATATAATCTTCGCTGTCCTTTTTTGTTAGGTTCAGACATTTCCATCTTTTGTGGGATAGTGAGGTATTATGGCTGAAAAGTTCTGTCAACAGTTTTATGGATTCTTTGAACGTTAACTCATTTGTTTTTCTGGGTAGGATATAATCTACGAATTTGGCATATTCGCATGTGCCTAATTTTCTTAGTAATAGACGTACTTTTCGTGCGTCTGACCAATCTTTGCAGTCAAATTTATATAGATCTTCGTACCTTCGGAAGTAATTTGCAAAAGTTTTATCTTCGTCGGGTGCGTACGTGAAATCTTCGATAGTACTCCAAATAGCGTCTTGTGAGAGAACTGTTTCGTTCTCGGATTTTTGATTTTTGTTTGACATTACACGTAGAAATAGTTCTTGTAATTCAAGATGTTTCTGTTCGTACTTTTGTTGCTGTTCACATGGATTTTGATAAGTTCCACAAGGGTTAACTTAAAATCTTCCATGTTAACGTAATTTTGTGTAACCTGGTATTCTGAAACCTGTGTACGCAAAAAATTCCTTTGTTGCCAGTAAACTGATATCCAAAAAGGATTTTTCTTTATGTGTTCGCGTAGAACTTTTTGTTTAAAAATCTCGCGTAGAACTTGTTTTTTTCAATCTTCCATGAATCTCTCACGTACATTCATAACTGCTCATGGCGTATCGTACGTGAGAGATTCATGGAAGATTGAAGTTTATAAGCAGTAAATTCGACCCTGCCAACCAAACGATCCTCAGTGGCCGAATCGGTTAAGGCACGTCAGGCTATATAACGGTTCCGTATAGGATACAAGTTCGAATCCTGTCGGAGGACGAATATTTTCTATGAAAATTTCTCGGACATTCAGGCCGGTAAATGTTATTTAATACTGTTTATTATAAACGGAGCATTTACTTAAATACTTGTATCTATAAAAAGAATGTTAAACATAAAAATGTCTTTAAATAATTGTCGGACTTTGTCCATTTCATAATGTGTGACGGCATTTGTTTACATTTGATACGCCATGAGCAGTTATGAATGTACGTGAGAGATTCATGGAAGATTGAAGTTTATAAGCAGTAAATTCGACCTTGCCCACCGAACGATTCTCAGTGGTCGAATCGGTTAAGGCACGTCAGGCTATATGACGATTCCGTATAGGATAC
This sequence comes from Acanthosepion esculentum, assembly GCA_964036315.1. Taxonomy (NCBI): domain Eukaryota; kingdom Metazoa; phylum Mollusca; class Cephalopoda; order Sepiida; family Sepiidae; genus Acanthosepion; species Acanthosepion esculentum. The sequence goes on from OZ038503.1 coordinate 47,866,792, forward strand.
AGGTTCCAATCCTGTCGGCGGACGAATATTTTCTATGAAAATTTCTCGGACATTCAGGCCGGTAAATGTTATTGTTGTGGGGCAGACCCCTTTTACACAAGATGGACTCGTCCAAAGTATACTTATACTGACGGAGAGAATACCTGCGGGTTGAGGTACGTTGAGTCAGGGTGAGAGATATGGAGACAGTACACAGAATGTTCACAGAGAGTTATACGAGAGTCCAGCGAGAGAGATAATTACGTCTTCACTTACAAAGACTTGTACATATAATTTCTACTTACCCGCATTCCTAGACTACTAATCTTCACTTCAAGTCTGTATTCTTACGTTTAATACACTTATTTTTCTATCTCAATTACTGGCGTTGTTTATTTATTTGTGCAGGATTCCATTCCCGGAATCCACAACAGTTATTTAATACTGTTTATTATGAACAGAGCATTTACTTAAATACTTGTATCTATAAAAAGAATGTTAAACATAAAAATATCTTTAAATAATTGTCAGACTTTTTAAATTTCATAATATATATAATATATATATATATATATATATATATATATATATATATATATATATATATATATATATATATATACATACATACCTGGGTTTGAATCTCACCATGGTGGATTTATCAGGGAGTAGACTTCCTGACCTTATTGGTCTGGAGGGGAGGGGTCTGCTCAGCATAGTTGCAGTATAAACCACAACTGGGCTATGTGGGTGTTGAACAAACACAAATGCATCTGAGCGAGCGTCTGCAATAGAGATTGGCTAGCCGCCCTAGAAAAAACGAGTGGCCTTTTTATATATATATATATATATATACACACAAACACATATATACTATCGATACAATTTCTTATTACGTTATTTTTACTCGGTGCAGTAGTTCTGGTTATAAACTACATCTGGCAGCAAGGTCACTGATCTGGAGTTTGTCTTTTGAAGAGTGTGGAATCACCTCTTAATTGCTGTTATTCTCAGGTCCACTCTGACCCGTACATGGTCCCAGGTATGGGTAAATAGTGAACCCTCAACCAAAAATAAACCACCATAAAAGTATACAAATATATTTTTTAAATACCAGCAATATATTTTTATATAAAAATATCACCAACAATACATGGTTATAGTAAAATTACTTACAATACATACTTATAGTAAAGTTACCAACAATACATATTTATAGGTGTTCAAAATACATTTAGTTGAAGTAATTAAATTGTGTTCAAAATATTTAGATTTAGTCATTAAATAAACCATAGAGGTGTTGATATGCCGCTAAACAAAATCAACCAAGCAAATAACAAAGATGAAAGAAAACTTTCATGGCATTCGTCCATATAATATCCTACAATTTTTTAAAGAAATCTAACTGTATTCCAAAATATAACTTAAATAAAATTGCAACATAAAACCCACGTATCACCGCCTCTAGTAATCATGTCCACACAAACATATGATTGATATACCGCTAAACAAAATCTACAAAACAAAGAACATGATCTTAATCTATATAATATCCTACAATTTCTTAAATCAAACTGTATTCTAAAATAACTTAAAAACATAAAACACACATATGACTGCCTCTAGTAATTATGTCCACACAAACATGTATATGAGTACATGAGTATCATTTACCATGTATGCAATTGTGAAAGCAGAATAACATATTTTTATTACTTCATGGTCTCCCAGGAAAATTAAATTTCGGCATTAAATGACCCATAAGCAGTTGATGTGCCGTTAAATAAATCAAATCAAATCAATCAATACTCGATACACCTCTTTTCAGTTAAAAGGGGTGAGCAATAAGTAAACGAACAGCAAAGATAACCACAGATCTCGGACAGCGGAACAAGAACAGGCTATCAACGTAAAATTCCAGGATTCAGTTTTGAAATTCTCGAAGCTCACCTAAATCAGCAGATACCCGAAGAAGGCAGGAGAGTGAAACTGGCAAAACATCGTGATAGCAACAACAGAGAAATAAAACTGTAAATAAAAATAACTTCTATTTTTTTTCTCTTCTGGGATCGAAGCCTATTGATTGGTGACTGTGCAAATGTAAATTAAGGAATTAATTCTTTGGTCATATGTGTGACGTTGTCCAGCTAAGAGTGTTACTCTGTTGTTTGAATCGATTCTATTCTAAATCTGTCGTCTTAACAAGAGCAAAAGTCCGACTCATAACAATCTTGTTATTTGTTCTGGCGGGAGATTTTATCCAAGTGAATAAAATCTCTTCCATTTTTTATGTTTTCGTGCGTTTTTCTTTATTTAATTTTTGTTCGTTATTTTTTCTTTCAATTTATAAGTTATTCTTCCTTTAACAATTTTTCTTTTTTTCTTCTTTCTTTCATCTTGCTTATTCGTATTCCTTTTCTATTTTCTTTCAACACGTTTTCTTTTTTTTTATTCCCCATGTTCTTTCTATATTTCTATTTTCAATTTGGATTAAATTCTTTCTTTACTTTTTTCTTTTCTGTATTTGTGACTATTTTGATTATCGTTATTTATTTTGTTCTTTCAATGTCCTTTTTTATTTTCTTCTTTCTTTCTTTCTTCTTTGTTTCTTTATTTTCTTTCACTATTCTTCTTTTTCTTTTTCCTTTTTAGTTACCACTTCTTTCCTCTTTCCTTCTTTAATCTTTCCTATTCCGTTATTTTTTTAATAATTTTGTTCTTTTGTCTTCCACGTATGGCATAGAGAAGGTCCTTGTCTATTTTTCCTTTTTTTCTCTTTCTTATCTATTCCATAGCATTCTAACTCTTTATTTTTTCCTAGCTCTCTCTCTTTATATATATATATATATATATATATATATATATATATATATATATATATATATATATATGTATATATATATATATATATATATATATATATATATATATATATATGAAGTTGTAGCCACTGTCTGTCTGTTTGATATCGAACTCCTCCTAAAGTTTTTGAGATAGACACCATAACCATATATATTCTGAAACTACATTCTCCAGGGTACTTGGATAAGTATATTTCATTTTGATCAAAGAAGGCCCCCGGGGGAGGGACAAAGCATCACTGATTTTTTCCACTTTGAGTTAAATTAAATTTAAATTTGAACAAGGGAATGACTCCTACCTAAAATATAAAAAGAGAAACCATAAGATGGAGGTCACATTGACAAGATCATTAAGTGATATTAAAATGCATCATGCATCATTTTTCTCCACAAATTATAACAATGATTTAATATCGGCTCGTATATATATATATATATATATATATATATATATATATATATATATATATATATATATATATATATATATATAGTTTTCTTCATTATTTATCATCGTTTAGTATTCTTTCTTTCGTTGTCGTTTTTCTTTCTTTGTTTCTTTTCTCACTTTCTTAATTATTTTCTCATTCTTTCTTCCTTTTTAGTCTCTTGAATGTTCTTTTTTCCTCTCTCTCTCTATTTATATTTTCATTATAACTGTCTTCTGTTTCTTCCTCTTTCGTCTCATCGCAATTTTCTTTCTTTTTTTTCTTTCTTTCTTATTTATTTTTTTCTTTATTTCTTATATCCTTTTTATTTTGTCCTCTTTTGTCTTTCTCTTGTGACGAAGAGGGTTTTTCTTTCTTTCCTTCTTTTTCTATTTTCTTTACTTTTCTCTTTCTTTCTCTCTTCTCACTGATTTTTTTCTTCCTTTCTCTTTCTGTTACTTATTACTTTTGTCTTCTTTTTTCTTTCTTTTGGGGTATTCAGCATATTTCTTTCTTTTTTTTTCTTGTGTCTTAGAGGGGTTTTTTTCTTTCTTGTTCTCTTCTTGCTTTCTTTAATGCTTCTTTCTTCCTTTCTCTTTCTCTTTTTTTCTTTTGGGCCAAACACCATATTTCTTTCTTTCTTTCTTTCTTTCTTTTCTGATAATTTTTCTTTCTTCTCTTCTCACATTTTTATACTTCTTTTACCTTTCTCTTTCTCCGTGATTTTATTATTTTTGTTTTCTTTTCACTTCTTCTTGTGTCTTATAGCATCATTCTTTCTTTCTTTTTCTTTCTTTCTTTCTTTTTCTTTCTTTCTTTCTTTCTTTCTTTTTCTTTCTTTCTCAGTTTTTTTCATAATCTGAACAGACGACATTTATGAACATAAATGTACCTGCCATGTCAGAATCTTTACGAAAACAAAATTAACTCGATTCTCTTTCAGTTTCTTGAACGTTTCATATAAAAAGAATATCTGAGTTTTTGTTGCCACCGTAAACATATCTTTTAAAGGTCTGCATGCATACGTTCGAATTCACTGTACACGAAATATGTTTTACGCAGTTCTTAGTGCATATGCTTAACGAAAACGTATACGTAATGCATATGAATAACATACGCATATATATATATATATATATATATGTATATATATATATATATATATATATATATGTGTGTATATATGTATATATATATATATATATATATATATATATATATATATATATATATATATATATATATACACTGTAAAAATAATGGAAAGAAACGTGTTGAACGCACACTTCTCGTAAGATACTTTGAAACCAGCAACTCTTTTTTAAACAGAGGAAAAGAGCCCTTTCCAAAAATCACAGCTTCTAGAAGACGATTAAGTTTAGCTTAGTTACATTTAAAAAAAAAAATACATTATTAAGGAATTTTTGAAAAAATATTTAAAAAATATATATTATGAAACAATTAGTTGATCATTGATAGAAGTTCCTACGAAAACTATAAATCCTACTACGATCTATTGTTACTGGGCATGATCTTAACAACAAAAGATACGCAGATGGCATTTGTCTTGGTCGTCTAGACAAGTAACTGGAGGCTAGCAGAAGGGACTAACCACAGATTGTAAGAAGACAGAATGTATAGTCTTCAAAACGAGGAACAGCCGAAGACGTAAGCTAGCAAAAGCTAAGTGAAGTATTAAGAAACAGGAAAATATCGTTAGAAACAAAGAAAAGAGCACTGAACTGTTATGTAATATCGGTCTTCTTATATCACCGTAGACGCAGAAAAATAACCGTACAGATGAAGAAGAAACTCGAGCCAACAGAAATTTGGTTCCCCAAAAAGATGCATTTGAATTTGTGAAGATTAAAGTTGACAGGAAATCAAAAAGCCGGAACTGAGTAAGATTCTTTTGGTGACCATGAATCGAAAAGAGACATGATCACCCGAGCGTGTTACATCCACCCCTACCAAAAGGTACTGGACCAGCACACTAGAGTAATAATCCATTCTTATGAAGGTATCAGTCCAACAAAGGACTATGACAGTTTGAAAATAATAATAATAATAATAATAATAATAATAATAATAATACGAAGAAGAAGAAGAAGAAGGTAGGAGTTGGAACATTGTATAGCTTTCTTTCGTTTATCCCTTTAAGACTTTTTTTATTACAAAAAAAAACAGTTAAAAGTATCTACCAGTCGAAACAATGATTTATTTCATCTGAATATTATAGACGCGAGAAGTGTATCTATTGGTACGTTATTATTGACTATTAATTCCGAATAATTGTATTGCGTGCTGTCAGGATTTTTCTTAGGTTTGATAGTGGAGTAGTTTTCCATTGACTTACTAACTCTGGTTAGCTTGTCATTATGGGGCAAAGGGAGGCAATAAATGGATGGCAAACCGGGAAATAGAAAAGATAGTAAAATGAAAACATTACATAGAGCTAAAAAGGATGGGAAGTTGTAGAGAGTCATTATCGTAGACATCCTGAAGGGAAACGGCACATAGAAGAAAAAGAAGATCAAAGAGAATTCCGAAAACATTGTAAATACTGCAATTTCAGCTCATTTCCTTCAGATATTTAAAGAACGTCCGCTTTTTCCAAATGCAGCTCTAAACCTTTTGATACAATCAAAGAGAAAGTTACACCTCAGTTTAGCTCTTTTACTAGATACAAGTGTTTTAGTAGACATCGCTTTTTCCAAACAGAGAAATAAATGTCCACAGACCTAGACGAAGAAATTCAGGTGTATTTTCTTTAATAAGACTTTCTATGCCTAGGCCGATGAACATTAATTTCATTGTTAGAAAAAATGTCCAAAGTTCATGTTTGTGTTCAAGTACTTTGCCCATTTCAGTCATTATCAAAAACTGAATGTTGTTTGTGTAGGAGACAAGAATTTGCTGCATCCTGACATTTTGGGGAATGCAACAATTCAAATTAAAATCTACACGTATCGTATAACTGACTTCAAAGGTAAAACGGTTTCACAAGGGCAGACTTGGCTGGAAAAAATAAATCAAATATTATATAGGTTTTATTAATATTTTATACGCACATATGCTACACATAATTTCGTAGAATCTGACAAAAAAAAATCTAATACACAATTTCCACTATTTCTTTTGAAGTAACCTTTAAATGTAATGCTCTCAAAAAGTAGCGGCAAATTTCCATACTACATTCAGTTATCCCATGCTTACTCGACTTTTTGAGTAGCATCTCTCATAAGAACATATTTCTGTACACACGCGCCTACATGATATGTCAAGAAAAGCAGACGCATGCGCACACTGGCACACAATACACAGACAACAGAACACACAGTTATTAACGAGAATATATATAACAATACACGATTTCGAAACATAATCTTATATACATACGTACACATAAAGATGGCATATATTTCTTTGTCTATATTGCATGAAAACATGTCCTGTTCTTGCCAATAGCGTCTTGTTCACATCTGTCTCCCATCTTCAGACGCCATCTTCCACGGTGGTCGCCATGGTCTTTTTGGCACTGACTCTCTTTGTTGGGTGGCGAAGGTGTAATTATTAGCCACCAGTGAATAATACTGAAAACTGACAATGCAGTTGTGGAGGACGAAATAAAGGGAATGCCAGGTCTCTATGTAGTAAACGGAAAAGAAACTAAAAAGTCGGAAAAAGAATAACGAAAATAGAGAATAATAATAAAACAAGCAACAATAAAAATATGAGTACAGTTAAGTAAAACAAAAGCTGTATAGAAATAAAATGAAAAAAAATATTAATTGAGAAAATGACGCGCTGCAAAATATAATAAAAAAGCCAAGAGGAAAAATTAACTTCTTTTTACGTTTTTTCTCTAAGCGCTATTTTAGCTTGACTTAGAATATCTAGAAAATGACCCCTTTCAAAATATTTTACCCAATCAATCAACATATTTACGATATATTTATGACGCTTTATTAATATATCCACCATAAAACAATATTACCTGATATTTTAAATAAAACAATGTCGAGCATACAACAGAATTTACTTATAAAACAGAAATATATTATACATACTTCTTCAATCTCATATTAAACCCTATTGATAATAATCTAAAAATAAGTGTCTATCGAAAATCCATTAATAAACTTCTATTCCCGCTATAACAAAAAAAAAATGGAATAATTAATGGATTCTTTTTAAGAGCACTTTGTAGCTCATAAATTGTAAAAGCAAAATAACAAGCTTTATTTAGTCTGAAGAAGTCCTTTCGAAGGCTGAAACGCATCATATAGGATTTTTCCATTTTGTCTTTCAAAATATTAATTTGTTATATAAAGTTATTTTGTAGCTCTCAGTATTTACAGGATGAAAAGGCTTACGGTCACATCACGCTGAAACACCCCTACGATCACTAGTCAGTACCTAATTGAGTGACCGCTTGGGGGTACCAGGTGCTGTGAGCTTTGATGTGCAGATGGTGTAATGGATATTGGCTCTGAATTGTTTAATCGGGTAACTAAATTCCAATTCTCGTTGGATTTGTTATCGTCACTTCGATGGAAATACCCTTGGGCAAGGTATATATCCACTCCTCTACCCCGCTATGGGTTAATTATTAAAACTTGTATCACCAAACCATTATCATCTCCAAAAGAAATTCCTCCAATCTAAAAAAAAAATCTGGTTCTAAATAACAAGCAAAGGGGTGATAAGCCGTAGAAAATGAACCAATCAATTACAGAATGAAAAGAAGTATATTGAAAATACTTTTAAACTTCTGCAGTATCCTAATTATTATAATGCTCGTCGTAAAGCTCACCGGATTCATAGAATTAGAAAAGTAAATAAGATAATCTTAATAAATAATCTTGATAAAACTAGACACCTAACAAGTCAGTCATGATTACAAGTGAAAAGAAATTTAAATAATACAAAAGGAAACAATAACAACTTAAAACCTGCAATAGGAAAGAAAGTGTTGACTGTAAAAAGTGTCACAACAAATGCATTTTAGAATTTAGATAAAAGGATATATGAACACAAAAGTGACATTTCACAAAACAGCACACTTAATATATTAGTCGTTCATTGTAATGAATCAGACCGTAATTTCGAATGAAATAATGCAGCTTTAATTAAAAGAGCAAGTAATTAAGGAGAAAACGTATATATATATATATTTTTTAAATCATTTCACTCCAAGCAAGGCAATAAAGCTACTAAGACGTAACTGATTACTGGGTGTGAAAGAATATAAGAAAAAAAAAATCATTATTAGGGATAAAGAACAATAAAAGAACACAAATTAAAAAGACAGAAAATGACGATTGACATTGCAATTAAACGTTTTAAGATCGAACTTGACTGGAAAGCAAGAAGTCGGAAGAGAGTTCCACAGGCGAGAATTTCGAAAAAAAAAGAAATGATTGCAGAAGACTTACGGTTGCCTTTAGCGATTTCGACTGTAAAATGATGAGACCTTGTCAGCAATCTACTACTGCATTTACGGTCGTAGAATCTAGGTAGCATAACGAAAAGTTCATCAAAACAATTACCGTGAATGTATTTATAAAAAAAGGCACAGAGAAGCTACATTGCAATGGTGGGAAAGTGACCGAAGCCGAGATGCCAGGACAGGACCAGTAACATAGTTGATTTTTCTTTGGATTTTATCAAGGATACACACACACACACACACACACACACACACATATATATATATATATATATATATATATATATATATATATATATATATATATATATGCACGCTTCATTAAATATGACAGACAAGGTGCTTTGGTTAAGTTTTTTATATAATTTATCATATGATTTTATAATTTTTTTCTTTTCCGTAGATAAAATTGTACAAAAACTGTCCAAATGTTTTAATTTTTCGAGCACTTTCGGCTATACCTGCAGCCACTTTCAAAGATAAAATATATATACTGTTAACTGGAAATGGATTGTTGTATATATGTATTTAGCATTATAGAATGTTTTATTTTCAAAACACAGTCAGCATATTGTGTCCATGTTCATAGTATATATATATATATATATATATATATATATATATATATATATATATATATATATATATGTCAGTAGCACCAGATCATATATGGCAGCAGTTTTCTAAACATGGATGAATGATAATCATATAAATATGTAAAATATATTCGTGCAAGAAAAATTGGCTAGCACGACACAGTTAATGAACTTTTTTAGCAACAGACCAATCAATTGATTCAATATAATACTTCCATTTCATGTCAGTGGAAATGTTATCCCAAGAAGGCGCAATGAGTTTCTCTCCTGGAGGTTAGCATTAGCCATGTTAATGGAAGACAGAAAGTGTTCTCTCAAACGATTAATAGATAGCAATTTCATTTTGGGGACGTCGAAGTTGACAAGCTATTCCTTGCCCCAGTTAACAAGGCAATGTAGGTAATTTTTTTTTAGATCAGTTGCCAATTTGACTTTATTATTAAGACAGAGTAAATAATTATATATATATATATATATATATATATATATATATATCACACATTAAGTGCTGGTGGCAATAAAATAGGGCTCGATGAAATATAACAGAGCTATTAAGTATATATTAATAAATATTTTTCCTCATCGGTACCACGACACGGAGTATATATTTACTCAATTCAATGGGAAAGGTGATAGATGTAATTTATGCCTTGTAGAAAAATTACAACATAACCCTAATTTATTAAACAAGAGAAATGAATTGATGGTCATATATAGGCATAAAAATAAATACCTGTTGAAATATGTTGATACAGAGTAATTTCTACTGTAATGATTTTTAGAGTTATATGTACGTTTATATGAATACAATTAAAAATATTAATCCTCGTTTATTTTAAATATAACTTCTGTTTATTTAAAATACAATTAAAAAAAAAAACAGCAGTCCTCGTCTAATATATGAACTGTGCCAACATTACGCTAGCCAGATATTTTTTATTAAAATTTAAATTAAGGAACGGTCAATTTCTATGAGTGCGTATGAAACTCCGAGTCATGTTACCGGCGAGGATATATATATATATATATATATATATATATATATATATATATATATATATATATAAAATAAAAATTTAAATTTGAAAGAATAGAAATGTTACATCTAACTCAATCATGTCTCTCTCCCCCCTTCACTTCCTCACTTCGTTAATTTACACATACTTCTTACTGCCCGTCATAAATGTGTAAATTTCTTTTCATTTTTCGTTTCAACCTTTGGAAATAAAATCTGATGATCCGCGTTCATTTAAAAGGGCTGTGGTGAAATCATTTATTATATGGAACCTTAAAGTGGTCTGTTTTTATTTAAATATATATATATATATATATAATTTAGGATTTAATAATATAATAGTTCAAAAGTAAAGCAGATATTTTCATATAGTGCTCAATATTAAAAATATTAAAATAATATTAATAATAAAAATAAGCCATTGATAATATGATAAAGTTACTTAACTGTAAATATCAATTTTTGTTGTCGTTTCCCGGATTTGAAGTTTGCATCCTTCAAGGGGTCTGTTGTTTGAATTCAAACTTACTTCTCACCGATGGAACAGAGAGTTGGTCAGGGTGGTTTGCTACAATGTGAGTGGCATGGCGAGTCCTAACTGTAAAGAAATCAAACAATGTAATTCATCCGAGCACTTTCCGTGAAAGTAGCGACAGACGTTTGTCATATCACATTAGTGAGGGGGATGTTGGAGGGTGGAAAATAATTCGACACCCACAAGGACTCGTAGACGCTTTTGGACCCTATTGCAGCTGGAGAGAGCGGTCTGTGCAGCTCCAGTACCCCATTCTTGGTCTGATCTGGCTCTTGTAAGCACATGGAATCAGGTATTTACTGGAGGGGTAGAGAGAGGCGACTATTTTACCTACATATTTAGCAATGGTTCGTATGTACAAGTTTCACTTGAGGTCAAGCTTGAATTTAAGGCTCTTACTGAGATTTCGACTTTGCAATAAATCGCGCCACGGGGAATCGGCAAAATGAGGACTGCCCTTAATATGAAATAGTCAAACTTTGAGCTCTCGGGTATAGTCATGGAAGGAGATCTTTTGAAGACAAACCCTGCCCAGAACGATCTATAGAAGATATTTTTAATTGAAAAACAAAATTTGTTTATATAATAATAAAATAAAACAAAGGCGCTCTTTTTTCTGCTGTCGAGTTATTAAGTATGTTAGGAATAAATTGTAACACCGGACGAATTCATTAGATTCATTTACGTACTAATACCCTTGTTAAAGTTATGAAGCCAACTCTTCTCCCCCAGCTATGGGTGAATAGCAGGACAGATTGGGTTCTATAGTCTTTGGTAGCAGTCAGTCTAGGAGAAGGAGAACTCTGAAATCAAAACTTACGGAGGGTCGTTTCGGAACCTTGTGGCATATTGTACACCTGTTCTCTGTATTCCATTCTTCCAAAAAGTGTGGGCGGTTCTGCATAATCTATACTCAAACGATATGTACAGGTAGCCTGACTATAGTTTTTAAGAACTGTGCTACTTGACTCTCATGGATTGAAAACGACGAGAGACTTATATATATATATATATATATATATATATATATATATATATATATATATATATATATATATATATATATATATATATATATATATAAATAAAAAGGAAAGAACAGTAAGATATAAAATCCGGTGTTCTTATAGATATTTTTATTTTTACACAATAGTGCTCAATGTAAATTTAAATTTACAGAGCATTAATATTATAAATTAATAGATTTAAAATATGGTTTTACCGCTACACAGTGATAACCATGTTTCAGAAATGGAAGCTAAAGCCCCTGAATTTAATTTTGTTATTAAACCAAAGACATTAGTTCCATTTCCATTTGGAGTAACTTACTTTTTAAAATTTACGGTTGTTAACGGCACTGGAAAAAATCATAATTGAGGGTTTCCAAGGTTACCGATAAATCCATTCATCTAGACAAGGGGTGGTAGAGGGTTCAATTTTTAATTTTCGTTGTATCAGTTAACAGTTACATTTGAAAGCGGGGTTATGTTTAGGGATGCGTAGGGATGTATCTTTTAACAAATTCTGACATCCGCTAAATTCATGTCATCTGGGTTTTTTTCTAACGGCAAAAATTCTTATGGTATTTTTTCTATTTGTATATTTAAAGATTTTGAGGGACTGTTTAGGCTAGAATATGTTTTATCCACCTTTCAGAATGCAGAGACCTGGTGCACAAGGTCTCCAACAAACGACCTTATATATACACACACACACACACACATATATATATATATATATATATATATATATATATATGTGTGTGTGTGTGTGTGTGTGTGTGTGTGTGTGTGTGTATATATAAGGTCGTTTGTTGGAGACCTTATGCACCAGGTTTCTGCATTCTGACCTTCAAAAAGTGTGGATGGTTCTGTACAAGACCTTCACCACTATAATCAAATCTCATGTTCTGGTGTCAGGCTGTCGGTTCCTAGGAGCTGATCTGCTTGACCCTCATACGTCGAATTCGACGGAGTGTCGATTATATATATATATATATATAGAAATATAGTCTTAAAGTGTGCTATATTTATGGGATAAAGTGCTCAATATCAGAGATAGAGTGTGTGTAAATATAAAAGTGAACATAGAAGTCAACACTTAGAGGCGACAGTCTGTTTCATGCTAGTGCAATCGTCAGGCTGCCTGACAATTGCACTAGCATGAAACAGACTGTCGCCTCTAAGTGTTGACTTCTATGTTCACTTTTATATTTATATATATATATATATATATATATATATATATATATATATATATATATATATATATATATAATTATGTTGCACGCACCACCGGCCAACTGCCAAGACGTTAACCAGAGCTCAGTACGAACACATTTAAACTAGAAAGACCTGATACGTACCTCCACCAGCAAAAACTTTTTAAAATTGACGGATGTCCTTATGAAAAAAAAAAAATCCTGACTAATATTAATTATGAAAACGGTCACAATATGCTGGCCATAGTTGTTAATTAAGAATATTACTAATTTCAGCAAATTTTATACCACCTAAAATAGCAATTACACATATATATTTATTATAGTGGTATAACAAAACACAATGCTTGAGAATGGCAAACAGTTTAGACGAAAGCGCTCGGAACCAACAAAGCTTTCGGACAATTTTTGCATTCGTCAAATTTAGAGAAAAAAACATTTGTTTAATGAAACATGTATTACAGAGGGATTTCTGTCCTTATACGGAATTATATATATATATATATATATATATATATATATATATATATATATATATATATATATATATATATATATATATATATATATATTTGAATTAAGGCACTTAATGGTAACCAAACAACAAAATAAACCAAAAAAGACAGAAAAAACGAGTCAACCACGCCCAAGGGAAGCAACAATAAAGGAAAAAAGAAAGCACATAAAAAAACAAGATGACACAATGTGCTCTACATCATGGCGATCTTTATTTAAGGACATGTCATCATACATGTCTCTCCCGGAATTGGAGACTTATCTCAAATCACGTCGTTCCGCTGGGAGCGAAAATGCTTAGTTTTGGTATGGGTTTGTAGGATTTCGCGTAAGAAATTTTTGCTTTTTACATTTGGAATACATTTAACGTATTTAATTGAAGTAAGTATAAGATGTATTTTTTTTTCGAACTTGCTATATAATTTATGTCGCAAAAAGAAACATTTTTCTTGCAAAATTGACTAAAAAATTGACTAAAATTGACTAAAAAATGTAATTTAGAAAACCTAGTCTTGTTACTTGGATGTCAATTTAACACTTAAAGTTAATATTATTCTTGATCAGACTTTTATTCATCAAAAAGATAATCAACTTTATTTATCTTTGCATAATCTCTATTTCTGTTTCTAACATATCAAAAAGTTATGTTGAATTTTTACCACGCTGAAATATAACATTTTAGTTTTCTTGATTTAAAGAAACTAATTGTTAATTCGATTTTTTCTAGCTCTTATTACAAATGTTACAAAGTCTCTTACAAGAAAGAGATATTTTAATATTTTTAATGTATAATTTTTAACAGACTTTTCTTCTAAAACTTTTTTCAATTTTGTTTTTACACTGCGAAATTTATTTGAAAATGCTATTATTTGTTACATAAAGTTAATCTAATATTTTTTCTCTGTGATATTGTTATTCAGGACAACAAATATGCTGATGATTAAAATTTAAATTAATTTGATGACGAAATTAAAATTTTTATGAATAATTTGTATTTTTCATTCTAAAATGCATTTAAAAAGTATTGAATTTTAGTTTAGTTTACCATTAGAAATATAAAATAGGACCAAACTTTATATTTTATACTACAAATTAATGAGAAATTACTTATTAAGAACATTGCTATGTAAAGTTAATTAAATGCAATGAGTTTAATCTGATATTTTTCAATATGGTAATCGAAGTGTACAAAGCCTTAAACCTAACCCTCCTGCTAAACCAGCCATTTTTAAGGGTCTTTTTTTTCCCTTAAGATACTTCTCTAATCATAAAAAGTATATTTCTGACAAAATAATTCAGAATATCAATAGTTACTTTATTTCTCAACAATAAAATAAAAATGTTTATTTATGTTTATTTTGTTTCAGGTCACATTTTTGTTTCAGAATTCATCGTTCCGATATGGTTATAGTGCTATTAAAACGGTTTTAATGTAGACAATATATTCAAAGATTAAAATGAATATAACATTTCCTACACCTTTGTTAACGGGATAGCAAGTGATGGATCCGGAACTCCGCCAAATTCTATACTAATTGTCATAAGACCTTAGTAAAGAAAAAATATACAATGTCCAGACGGATTAACTATTTGAGCAAAAAATAATTACGAAATTCAATAAGAAAAATAAAACGAGCATAGAGCAGAAATAAAATCCAAAAATATCAAAGGGACACTAATTCATCTGAGCGAGAAGTTTCACGTCACAAGGCAGCAGTTCAGATCTTTAAACGGTTCTCTGAACCGTTCCAGGGTCTCTTCTTTGCATTAAATTTTAGTAACGTTGAAGCAGTGTCGTTCGCTCTGACTGATACCAAATTGGTCGAGTTTCGATCCCGGATTGAAGCAATCGGATGTCTAGCCACTCTGATGAGATGTGATACACCGAAACAGGCTTATATATATATATATATATATATATATATATATATATATATATATATATATATATATATATATATATATAATAAAAAATTAAGAGATCAGTCGATTCCGCTACCTTAGTTTCACTTTTTTTATATGTGTACTGATCACTTTTAAAAACTATTGTTTACTGGTCTAATTAAATTCTGACAATTGATTTTCATTATATATATATATATATATATATATATATATATATATATATATATGAAGAAATATAGTCTTAAGCTGTGCTATATTTATGGGCTAAAGTGCTCAATATCAAAGATAGAGCGTGTGTAAATATAAAAGTGAACATTGAAGTCAACACAATGACATGACGATTGCGTCTAGCATGAAAGAGACTGTCGCCTCTAAGTGTTGACTTCAATGTTCACTTTTATATATATCTATATATCTATATATATATATATACATATATATATATATATATATATATATATATATATATATATATATATATATATATATATATATATATATATATATATATATATATATTTAAAATTTGTATATTTAGGGCAGCCAATTCTATTTTAGGGGTGTCCGATTGAACAAATTACAAACATTACGTCTGCCAATTTTTAACAAAATCCGTTCATACTCACGAATAACCTTCCGTGTATTTTGTTAAAAATTAGTAGACATAATATATACATACATACATACATACATACACACACACACACACACACACATATATATATATATATATATATATATATATATATATATATATAATTATTATTTTTTAAATATGATTCCATCGCGAAACAGAAATTACTATGTTTCCAAACTGCCTCAAGTTATAAAGTTTAATTTCAATATTAAATTAAAATTTAGAGCACAGTTTCATTATAATTTTAAGCTCTACTTCTGTATCTAGCACTGTTTTTTACAAATCAAAATATAAATACTAAAGAACTTTTGATCATTAATCTGACTGTTCTTTCCTATTACGCACACACACACACACACACACACACACACACACACATATATATATATATATATATATATATATATATATATATATACTTTTCATTGGAAAATTTGTATTTGCACGTGTATATCTGGCGAAGTCATTCTGTTTGTATTTAGTTCGTTTGCTGTCTGTCTGCCGCCGTTTTTGTTCATATCTATCGATCTATGCGTCTGTCTATCAAGCATCTTATCTCTGTGTCAACTCAATTATTTATAAATCTTACTTCTTGACTGTCGCCGTCTTTTAGCCTCTGTCTGTCAACTTCTGAACCGGAAGCATTACATTTGGCGGCCATTTTGCACTTAGTGATACAGGATTACCAAAACACAAAAGCCCGGGTGGCAGGATTTCAGATCGTCAAGTACGGGTGGTTTCATGATTACCCCTAGGTAATTATATATTATCCCTTAGCGTCGACAGGTGAACGGGGATGGGTCCGTTTATTTTACTCAGTCTAGGTATATGCTAACAGAGACAAATGTACTACTTTAGATATTTGCTAATTTTGGCAGAGTGGGTAGAAAGACTGTAATGCGCCAGGATTATAGAAGGTACACAATTATATGAGTCACGAAATAAGCTCCAGATATTTGCTATACTTGGTGTAGTTTAACGGTTGGCGAATCGGGAACAGATAATTGACGAACAGAGTTCGAATTCCATCCGAGTTTGTGATTGTCACATTCGTACAGACACCTTTGAGAAAGATAAAACTTTATCAGTTCTCATCTCCGACTGGCTATGGGTTAAATAGTAGGATTTACTAAGTTCTATTAACTTGAGATGGCAACCAGTCTAGGAGAAGGAAAACTCTACAGATTGAAGAAGGATGGGCTCCACCATGGTATTTTGCTCTAGACTCGCCACTGCAACTATAACCCTAGTAGTTTATGGAACAGGTGACGTGTTTGAACAAAGCCTACCAGAGTCGGCTCCAGTGACAATGGTACGACGTACACTATGAAGATCAAATTCATTGCACGATAGTAATTTCTTGCGAGTATAAACGTTTTATTTAGTGGGTAGATGCGCTATGGGTGCATAGGTAGTGCAACGATTAGCGACACAGATAGAGAAATTGACGAGCCGAGTTCGAATTCCATAGTCGTGACATTCGCTTTTCAACAAACCTCCTTGGGGAAAGCATACGACAATCTTTTCTTCTATGGGTTAAATGCAGGTCTGACTAGGGTATTCTTCTTTGGATGGCAGCCCTTCTCGGAGAAGGAAAACTAATTTGAAGAGGGATAGTCTCCGTCTGATAATCTTGTTCTAGGCATGCCACTGCTGCTATAGTTGCATTACATGTGGAGCTGCTATGACCTTAAGGTATTTTTTAAAATCAAGTTCTCCCCAAGCTAGGCAGCAAAGTCACTAAGACACAACGGATAACTGGATGTGGAAGAATTAGAAAATTTTAAAAAATACTAACGAGCGAAAACAAAAGAAGAAGAATCCGGAGGACAGTAGATAGCGATTGACATTGCATTGAAATTTTAGAAGATTAAAGTTAACTGATAAGTATGGACTCAGAAGTGAGTTCCACAAGCGAGAAGTGCGAAAAAAAACTGTTATCATAGAATT
>OZ038503.1:47889886-47934886 GCA_964036315.1 Acanthosepion esculentum
GAAAAACAAAGATTTGGGATTTTTCTTTACTGTTTTTGTTTTCAAAAGTAACAAAACATTTTCCTTAAGTCAACTGAAAATACTTTCTTTACACCCACACACATGGAGGTAAGGGGCGGTGGGGAGGGTCATTTTGATGGGAAGAGACGATAAAAGGATACGAAAGAGAAAGAAAGGTGGAGGGAGAAATTAAGCGAAAAAAGGGAAGGAAATAAAGATATAAGGAGAGGCTAAGAAAGAAAAGGAAGGAAAACATCAAGAGAGAGAGAGAGAGAGAGAGATACAAAAAGTACAATGAGAACGAAAGCGAAGGACACAAAATGATGAAGGCGAAGAAAACAAAATAAACAGATACAGTCGGAAGATTTATAGAGGAAAACAAGACATCAGGGGAAAATGTGGAGAAGAAATGCGAGAGTAGGGAAAGAGGATTAAAAAAGCAACGAGAAGGAGACACGATACGATGAACAGAGGGAGAAGTTATAGATATTGAGGAATCGGAGAGCCGAGTTCGAATTCCAATCGAATCCATTATATTCACTTACGTGCTATACCCTTGGGAAGGGTATTAATTCTCTTCTTCTCCCTCCAGCTATGGGTAAATAGCAGGATATAAAGTTCTGTAGCCTTGGATGGCAACTGGTCTAGAAGAAAGACAACTCTGAAATCAAAACATGCGGAGGGTCGTTTGAGTACTTTGTGGCACGTAGTGCACCAGATCTTCAGGTATTCGGACTTTCAGAAAGCCTACCCATCAATCGTTACGATAATACAATAGGACTTGCTACCCATAATGCATCATTGTTCAGCATATATAAATAAACACATGGGCTGAAGATTGTGTTTTGTTTTCTTCTACCGGCCTACACATTCGAAAGATTTTATGAAAGAAAAATACGCCCTCCGGTAGTATTCAAACCCGCAAATTCCTCCTTTGCAAAAGAAACCACCATGAGATCCGACGTACTTTAACCAACTGAGATATGAAGAGTACAGCGTTCGCGTTTCGATTTTGGAAAGTTCATAAAGGTCAAATATAATAACACTTGATTACGACGCACTTCGTAACCGTGTAAAGGAGGAGGACTGGTTCGAAACCTGTCGGAGGGCAATTATTACTTTAATAAGATTTCACGAATGTTCAGGGCGGTAAATGGAAATAAAATGCTGCTTAAAAAAATAAACGGAGTGTCTACTCAAAATAAGGTATCCACTAAAAATAACGTTCAAAATAATTTATATATATATATATATATATATATATATATATATATATATATATATATATATATATATATATATATATATATATATATATATACGAGGGACATTCAATAAATAAGGTGAATTTTTCGGTATAAGGACTTCTAATACAGATAGAAGCTTACTCTTTTTTAATTTTTTTGTTTTACTTCTTTTTCACATGGATTTAATTTCTTTTGCAGATTAAAAAAAAAAACTTTGAGAGTTTTGGCGATTAACAAAGATGGCCGACCAAGAAGCATGCTCCAGGATTGAACAGCGGTCAGTTATCAAGTTTTTGGTTGCTGAAGGGTGCAAACCAGTTGAAATTCATAGGAGAATGTCAACTGTGTATGGTGCCACATGTTTCAGCCAAATAAATGTCTACAAGTGGGCTAAATTGTTTAAGGAAGGACGGAGCAGTGTTGAGGATGAAGACAGGCCTGGGAGGCCTACAGAAGTGAGGTCTCCTGAGGTGATCGAATCAGTCAATGACCTCATTCAGTCTGACAGAAGGGTGACAGTGGATGACATTGCAAGGACTTTGAGCTTATCTGTCGGGACAAACGCAGAGGTCATCAGTCAGAAGGAGTCATCTTGCAACATGACAACGCAAGGCCTCACACAGCAGCCCAAACTGTGCAGACCATCAACGAGCTGGGCTGGGAACTGCTCCCTCATCCCCTTACAGCCCAGACCTTGCCCCTTCAGACTTTCACCTGTTTGGTCCCTTGAAAGCGTTCACGAGAGGCACGAAGTTTAAAAGTGTGTGATAGTGCTGGGAGAGTACGTTGAAAAAAAAAAAGAAAGTAAACTTCTATCTGTATTAGAAGTCCTTATACCGAAAAATTCACCTTATTTATTGAATGACCCTCGTGTATATATATATATATATATATATATATATATATATATATACACACAGATTATTATCATATATATATATATATAATATATATATATATATATATATATATATACATATATATCTATATATATATAAATATATATATATATATACATATATATATATATAGTCAAACCTAATGAGCCAGACACACCTACCAAGGTTTCACTTAGGCAGATTTGACTAGGTTTGCTCTACGCTTGTATTGAGCTCTTTAGTTAGTTGTTTACTCGTATCGGGGTTTTTTCTTTGGGCCTTGAACCTGTATCTGTGCGATTATTTTCGACAGACTTTCATGTTCCTGGCTCTTTCTTTTTTTAAAACCTTTTTTCCTTCGTGATTGATTTGGCTGTTGTTAAATCAAGAGTTCGAAGGTTTTTCGACACGAGTATAGTTACCTATATTTATATATATATATATATACATATATATCTATATATATATAAATATATATATATATACATATATATATAATATATATATATATATATATATATATATATATATATATATATATATATATATATATATATATATATATATATATATGATAATAATACATTCGTTAACTTTTGGTACAATTTTGAGTTTCATGCACGTGACAGAAGTCAGACACTAATTCAAGACTGACCGATATTTCGATATCTATATTTATATTCATAACCTACGATTAGTACTTTTTAGTAGAAGGACATTGAGAAAGAGGAAGGATGGCAAAATTTGAATGAACAAGAATATTTTACGAAGAAGAAAAAAGAAAGAGAAAAACTTCATGATTAATATAAGAAATAAGAAGGTGATGAAACCAATGAAGGAGAGATTATAAAGTCAGCTGAGGATGATTAGAAGGAAAAAGAATTTGAAAATGAGGAAATTGATGAACTACTGGAGAAGGGAAAGAAGCGGGTAAAGAAGTAGAGGAAAGATCTGAAGAAGTGACAAAAAGAAAGAAAAAGAGAAAGAATGATGGAATGAAGAAGTCGTAATCAAAAGAAAATGAACGCGAAGAAAAGAAAATTAAATCGCTGAGAAATGCCAGAATCAAAAAGAAAATCGAACGGAAAAGAAAAAGAAATACGTAAGAAAATATAACAAAAATGTAAGAAATCAGTAAATGTTTGAAGAAAGAAAGAAAAATTGGTGGGGAAAGAAAGAAAGAAAGAAAGAAAGAAAGAAAGAAAGAAAGAAAGAAAGAAAGAAAAATCGAATAAAGAGAAAAACGCATGAAGAAAGAAAAATCAAAAAACGTGAAAAAGAAAGAAAATAAAAAATCGTATAAAGAGAAAAATTTTAAAAAAAGAAAAAAGGAAAGAAAAAAATTGAAGGCGAAAGAAAAAGAAAAATCAAAGAAAAAGAAAAATCAAATAATGAGAAAGAAAGAAAAATTAATGAAAGAGTAAAAAAAAGAAAAATGAAAGCATATAAAAAGAAAAATGAAGAAGAAAGAAAGAAAAATTGTAGGAGAAAGAAAAAGAAAACCAAAGAATGAAAGAAAGAAAGAAAGAAAGAAAGAAAGAAAGAAAATTAAAAAGAATGAAAAAAAGAAAGATTGACAGCTTAAAGATTATGAACAAAAAATGTCTTGGAGACGGAGAAGTAAAGAGCACGAAGAACAAAATGGGGACTTAGGAGAGGGTGTAATTTGCAAGATATCAGTAATGCGTTTGTGGAAGAAGAGGAGGTCGACATTGATGTGGACGAAGAAGTCGAAAGAGCACGTACAAAAAATAAACAACATATGTCGTCAGTTAGTCGCCAGCGTAAAAGAACGATAGAGAATGTATTGGTCGACTCGTAACTATCTCAGTAATCATTTTAGTTCATTGCGCATAAAGTCCGTTGACGGATAGCCTTGTGGCCGGCCCAGAATTAACAAATGTCATATGGGCGACCAAACAGCCCCCGCTCTCCCAAATATTTACACAGAAAACACATTCCTCCTTGTGTTTATGTTTTGTGTGTTTTTGTTTTATCTGTGTGTGTGTGTGTGTGTGTGTGTGTGTGTGTGTGTGTGTGTGTGTGTGTGTGTGTGTGTGTGTGTGTGTGTGTTGTGCCCGTGCGCCTATGTGCCCGTGTGCTGAGCTGGAAATGTAAGACTAAGAGTAAGGGGGTTCAAGATACATTTTTTGCTTCTCTTTTTTTTTTTTTTTTTTTTTTACCGCCCTTGCATTTTTATAATTTTTTCAAGAAAAAAAAAAGGGATAATTTTTTTAATAAGACTTATCCTATAATTCCTTCACTTTGCAAGGATACATCAGTTTTCCCTGATGTTTTTTGAAAGGTCGCGCGTTTACGAACCCGAAAAGAAAAGAGAGGCTGGGAGTGAGGAATCCCGACATCAAAGAAATATTATCGATAATAATAATAATAATAATAATAATAATAATAATAATATTATTATTATTATTATTACTATTATTATTATTATTATTATTATTATTATTATTATGATTATTATTATTATTATTATTGCCCGTAGATATGTCTTCGTTACCGTATTTAAATCTACAAGCCCAGACACATGATACTATAAAAAAATAATCAAAATATCTTCTGCGAATTCAGCCTAGGGTGGCGCGCGATCGTAATCTTTCAGAGCGGCGTTACGTGTCGTAAGTTCGATCATTGCCACACTGTCTGTATGCCTTCCAAAATCAAGTTCTTTACCAGGATGCCAATATAGGAACCAAGGTAAAAACTGTCAGGATGAATGCTTTTTATTTTAAGGCGGGTATTAACACAGTTGTCCTGAATATTTCTAATTTACTCTTGTCTTGTGGTAATGCTTGGTAAATATTAACAACGCCTTTTGCTACTATTGATAATTTAGGTACCTCCAAAGAAAAGCGATATCTAATGTTTAAAATTAATTTTTAAAAAATGAAAAATCTTCTTTGAAGCTTTTATTTTAGTTTTAATTTCAAGCTAATACATTATATTTAATATTTTCAACAAGCAAAGTATTTGTTGTATTTCAAAACGAATATAAATTGACTTAGTTTTTTAAATCTAAAATTAGTTAGTTTTAAACATATTTAATATTCTCTCAGCACAACGTAAATATCTTCATTAAAGAATCTTTCAAAACTAAAATATATTTTTCTGAAACTTTATTTGAGGAAGATTAGCTGATTTGAAACAAATATTACTTTTAGTTTAAAATATCACATTTTTTTAAACACGAAAGGAAATTTTACGAGGTGCTGATAACTATCTCAATAGACCTACGTTTTGAATCATTTTCTACGTGGGAGGACATATCTGTAAAATTACTTGATGAATATAACGTGAGCGCCTTTTTCATATAATTTTTTTAACTAACTAGTAATCTTAAAATTTAGGAAAGTATTCTCCATAATATAATGTTTTATTGAATTTTAGGTACTTTGGCTTTAAATGCACTATAATTATCGCTCTTATGTTCTGATAATGTTGTGTATAGACGTCCGAATTTGCAAAAATCAGCACATTCTTTTTAAAAAAACTAGGGGTTGCTGAACAGTAGTAATCTTTTCCACTTATGATTAGTAAATATAGTTTTTAATTTATAATGTCACCTAACTGGTACAAATTAAGACAGAATTAAAAAAAATTTACAAATTGGTAAATTATTCTAATTAAGATTTTAAGAAAATGAAACCAATTCATTATTCATTGAATACAATTTTTTTCATAAGACAATAGTATCCATAATATATCTTATTCATGAAAGCAATTAAAACCTTTTCTAATTAAATAATATCTTAATTTTATTGCATTTTTTATTTTACGATTCAGAGCAGATTTTCTCAAAGTGAGAGTCCTGGTTTAAAAAAGAAATTGATAACTTAATTTATCCAAGGACATTTGCTTACACGTAATATAAAATATAGGCCGTACAAAAATGAATTTCTCGAAATTTCATAAAATTAAATAAGTGGCTGGAGTGGTACTGCGGTAACAGATGTAAACAATATTTTTACTATGATTTTCTAAAAAGGAAGCATCTCTAAAATAATTTCATACATTTGTAAATAACTTCTGAAATTTTCATCAAAATCCGACAGTTATTTGATTTTTTGCAAAAATTTCCAAAGAATTTTGTGTTTTTCACCACAAAAAGACGCTAGTTTTTCACCATTAAAAGACGTCAACTTACAATCTATGCGACTTACGACTTTTCGACTTCACGGCCACGACCGCGAATTGATATGGCTGGCCGCGAGTGCCCCGCGTCTGGCAGCGTGAGCATTTCCCAACTTGGTGTACAATAATTTCCACCCCAGCTGCCGGCAGCGCTATCATTCCGTCGCGCACTTCAAGCACAGTGTTAGGGCAGCCTCGATACAACACATTTTACCCCGAGTCCGTCTGTGCCTTGAAATGTTTCTTAAAAAAAATAAAACAAGGTGTCTCCCCAGAAGAAACTGTCTTTGTTTGTTCCTCAACTTGCCAAAAAGGAAAGAAAAGCTATCTCGACACAAAAACGATGATTGATCAAACAATATGAAGGTGGGAAAAAAAGTGAATATGATCGCACGTGGTCTGAAATTATTACATTCTGCCGTGTCGAAGGACAGAGAAAGAATTTTTAAAGCGGTGTCAGTAAGATGTTTTGCATTTGTACGTATTTTGATATATTTTGCGACTAAAATGTTCTCTGTATTTTGCATCTGTATTTTGCACTTGTATTTTGCTTTTTATATGTTTAGCAAATATTACACCAACTGTACGGTAGTATGAAGTGTTTGACGTAAAACTGACGAACGTAAAAATAAGGCAAGTCAATGTGTAGAGAGATGATACAAAGGTTATCAAACGTAAAGAAACCGAAAAAATTATTTAAAAAAATAAAGTCATGCCGAAAGAAAGATAAAAAAAGATTGCAAAATTAATTAAAGACCGACTTAAAACCAGATCGATTTACAACCTGCCGTAGCCTATTGTGGTGGTAAGTCGACGACGATGTGTACTGATTTATGGGCAATCTTTGAAAAAAAATGTTTTTAATGTTCTAAAAAGGCCCCCAAAATATAATTTAATAATAAAAAAATCCTTTGGTTTTTCCTTTTAATGAAAACATAAAGATTTTGACGATAAAATTCTGTTTTTATTAAGTTTGGGGCACATTTTCATCAAGTATCAGTCAGTTGTGTGTCGTGCGGAATACACGCTTCGATACATGACTGACGAAGCAAAATTTTTTCACGCAGTAGATTGCAATTTCTTTCTGCGGTAGACCAGTTGCCTTGGATGGCAACTGGTCTACCCAGTCTGTCCTACTAGTTACTCGTAGCTGGAGGAGAAAGAGAAAACAAGGATCCATACCTTTCCCAAGGGTATTAGCACGTAAGTGAATGTAATGGATTTTACTGGAATTCGAACTCGGCTCTCCGATTCCTCAATCCGAGCCGCTATTCACCGTGCCTCCTCAAGTATGCTCAGCTTTTTAGTTAATCTTTGGCTGTACCTCATCAATATTGTCGTAATGCCCTCTAATCGAACAACTGATATTTTTTGTTCCTCCTATAAACGTTATTTTATTTGGTACACGTGTTTGTGTTGACATACCTGTTGTTAGTTTTTTTTAAATGAAGATAGCAGAAACAGAAAGAGTAGTGAAGGAAAGCGAGAAGAAAGGACTAAACATCAAATGCGAGAAGACAGAATGCATGGATGTTAGCCAAAGGCTGAGACCAACGTGCGAATTGCAAATCGGAGATACCAGAATCACACAAGTACGGAAATTTAAATATATGGCAAGTGTTTTAACAATGGACGGAAACCGCAACACTGAAAACCGAAGATGACTTTCAGTACCCTTCTTTGTCACACCCGACCCCTCTGTCTGGTGGAGGATGTTCTCAAGTATTAAGATGTGACTGTCAAAATTGCTTTGGCTGCATCATCCTTTAAACTTAAAAAAAATTCTGACACCCACCAAGATGTTCCCTTTTAGACCCGTTCATGAACAATTTCTCTTTCTTGTAGCGCTATTATATTTATTATTGCTATCAATATTATAACCTTTCTATGCCCAGAATGTTATCAGAAAGAGCCATACAAACGCAGAAAGGCGTGTACCTGTGTTTTTTAGTTTATGCAAAGGCGCCCGATAAAGTACGCCACAAAGATCTGTTAGAGCTACTCAGCAAGCTTGATATATTTGGGAAGGATATTCGAATAATCAAAATCCGATACTGGCAGCAAACCGCCTGCACACGGATAGAAAATGAATTTAGCAGATATACAAAAATAAAAAAGGGTGTAAGGCAAGGGTGTGTCTTCTCGCCGGACTTATTCAGCCAATATACCGAGGCGATTCTGAGTGAACTAGGCGTCCTACCAAGATGCATTATTGGCGGCCACTATCTTAACAACCTAAGATGACACAGTGTTGCTAGCAGACACGGAAAGAAAGCTGCAAAAATTCCTACATAAGGTAGTGAAGGAAAGCGAGAAGAAAGGATTAAACATCAACTGCAAGAAGACAGAATACCTGGTTGTTAACAAAAGGATGATCCCAAAGTGAGCAAAAGAATGAGCCGAAAATATCTGGGAAGAGTTTAAACAGAGGACGGAAAATGTGACGCTGAAATCCGAAGTCGTATTGGAATAGTGAAGGTAGCATTCCAAAAGTTAAGCAGAGTAAATAGAAAAAAACATCGTTAGTAAGAAGGAAAAGAGTACTAAATTATTACGTGATACAGAACTGTCTGTTTAATTTTTTATTATATTTTTCCAATTTTTGGATAAGGTGTTGAGTCTTGTACTCGAAGTTGTGGATAATTCTAAGTTAGAATTCTAACGACCCCACAGACACCAACTGCAAGAAGACAGAATACATGGTTGTTAGCAAAAGGATGTGTGAAAAGTGCGAATTTCAAAATTGAGATACCAGAATCACACAAGTGCGGAAATTTAAATATCTGGGAAGTGTTTTCACAGAGGGCGGAAAGCGTGACATTGAAATCCGAAGGCCCATTGGGGTAGCGAAAGACGCATTTCACAAACTAAGCTGGGTACTAAGATATAGAAAAAATCCACTAGAAACAAGGAAAAGACTACTAAACTGTTAAATGATACCTGTCCTCCCCTAAGTCAGTGAGTGCTAGACAATCACCGCAAAAGTAAAGAAGAGACGTAAAGCAACAGAAATGTAGTTCTACAGAAGGATGCTGAGGATACCAAGGACCGAACATGTGAGCAACGACGAAGTTTTAAAGAATATGGAAACCAAAAAAAACTTCTGCTTAATATCTTGGAGAGACAGTTGAGGTTTCTGGGACATATAATGAGGAAGGAGGACTCGGAGAATCTGTTACTCACAGGAGAGATTGAAGGCAAGAGAGACAGTAAAAAACGCATAACATACTTGAGTAAATGAATGGCGAAACAGGGTTTCGAGGAAATAAAAAAAAAAAAAATTTATCAAGGGCTACAAGAGACAAGAAGCTGTGGAGAGCCATAATCGCTTACGTCCTTAGGGGACAGGCACATAAAGAAGAATAATGTCAAATCGACATCGTCAGTTCTCGAGAAAAAAAGAGGATGTATAAATTCTGTTTCGTTTATTTGGATTTTATTAAAATTCTGAAAAAAAGCTTTTCAAAACAATGAACATTGTCGAGGAAGATGTCAGAAGAAACGCCATCCTTTTGACTCATCGTTTTTGCTTTTTGCGAGAACAAATGTTAAATCATTACTACCTGACGCATGATCGGGTCATCGGTGACTAAACCGGTTCCCCCACCACGCCCTTCTAGTGAGTAGAGTGGATGGTCAACTAGCAGAATTAAAAGCAAAAACTATCAAAGAGCGGACGAAAATTCTTGTAGGATCAACGACCATCTAGTACAGTGGGGCAGAATAGGCTCCTTAGCTATGTATACAGCACGAGCGGCACCACTGAGAAGAGAACAGGGGCTTCTTTCTGATGGCATCAACGGCCATTGCCCGTGAACAAGGGTAGCTTTCAAATTGGATGATATCCGTCAGGTCTAGTTGAATCCACGGTTAAAAATCCAGCCACTTATCCAAAAAGTGGACAAAATCTCAGTTTCATAAATAAAAGTCTCATTAATGAAATAAACTTAACATTGAAAATTCAAGGAACATTTAATTCAATTTTTTTTTTGTCAAACTTAGACATTAATGATAATTTCCAATATATACACTGATGTTTGTTTTGGTGCTGATTTCTGGGGTGTTCTAGATTGAAACGTTGCTAGTCAGACTTTGTTGAATGTTGACGCTTTGTCCACAAATAAATGTCTTAAAGTTGGGGGATAAAAACTTGCACTTTTCACCATATTAAGCTCTATGAATTTCGGAATGAAGTAAGCGCAGAATCAGCGACGAAAAGCATTCAGGAGGTTCATTTGGATCATGCTCCAGCTCTTGACAGTCAAAGATTGATTTGGCAGATTTCGTGAGAATGATTTTAAAATGAAACGATCAACTTCGCCCAAGGCGAACTTCGGACGTCGATGAAGACCCTCTACTAGACATCATTGAGAATAAACCGAAGATTTTCAGCGGAAGAGATAAAGGTTTGAAAATCAACGTTTCAGCTGCTTTTCGCCCTTAGAAAAAACCTGGGCACAAAAAAAGAAAAAAAAAGAAAAGAAAATGGCCGATTTTAGCCAATCGAAAAGGTGTCATTCCACCATGACAACACAAGACCGAATGTTTGCAAAACAAACCTTGCAGAAGGTTAAAGAGTTGAAATGGGAAACCCCCCAGCACACACCGTATTTGACTTACTTGATTACTTCGGATTTTCATTCGTTCTGGTCTCTAGAGAACAATTTAAATGACACAAAATTTGACTCTGTATAATTATATAGAAAACTACCTCACAATCTTCTTCCGGCAAACAACACAAATTTTCTACAAAAATGGTATCAACAAGTTCGTAGAACGATGAGAGACAGTTTTTTAAAAACAATATATTTGATTAATAAATATTTTTTTGTTTCTAATTTTCTAATCGGGCAGGAACTTTTGCAGTGATCTACTGTGTCTGTCATATATGAAGCTGCCAAAAAAGAATGACTGGTGAAAAAATGTGTGTATTTACATTGTGATTACTTGCTTTATATTCAACCGCACTGCTAGCTTGCTTTTTATATACAGCTGTTGTATACCCTTCATTTCGGTGCGGGGGGGGGGGGTCTCATCACGTGTGGCCGGTGATCGCTGCACGTTTTATTACAGACCTCTTCTTCTCTTGCTCAGTGTCGCGAAATGTTCTTTGGGTTCAGAGATGAAACGCATCAACAAAGACTTTTAAATTACTTATTTTATTAGTGTCGCCGACGTACATTCTATCAGGTGGGGGTTACTACACCCCCTGTTAAGGAGCTGCTTCCAAACACGAAAATCTCACATTTGCTTTGACGTGTAAAAACCAACTCTTGAAAGGCCTATCCCACTCGGTGGAGGAGGTTTGCACAAACCCATTCTAACTCTCTAGCTATAATCTAAGTCTCTCTAACTTGACGTCCAAACAGCAACTCACCAAAAAACCTTAATCTATAACTCATTTCCACATTTGGCTGAGCCAATCAAAATTGACATCCATATTTTGTCTACCATATGACCGTAAACGTCAGCCTCAGAAGGTCTGAGCCAAAATACACTGCTACTAAAAATAATAGTCTAAAACTATTAATTGAAGGTTTCTTCTAGAGCTCAAGTGCTTCTCTAATATTTGTAATGTACTTAACGCATGTTTTAAATATTACATTTTTTCATGGGTATATCCTGTTGAAATGGGGATGTGTTTACTATGCCTTACGTGTTGTTATGCCATTATTTTAGATATTATGGTAGATATATTATGATAACAGCAAAATTGTCCAAATCGTGTAACAGCAAAATTTTCAATTGTTAAATTAAAATTTGAACCGTTGTATCTTAGAAATGATTAAAGGTATCTTACTGGAATTCTCCGGGGTTTTTATAACACTATTAGAATCTACCCTCCAAGCTTAACAGAAGAATCGTGATAACATCGATCATAAACGAAAATGACATGTACGTCATTAATTAATCATAGCTAAGGATCGGAAGCTCACGAAGGATTATATATATATATATATATATATATATATATATATATATATATATATATATATATATATTATAATTTCGGGATCATTTTTTCAACTTATTCAAGATGATCTTCGCTCTATCTAAACTTCTAACTTTCTGTCCTGGAGTAACAAAGTGCATCACAGGTTTCAAATACGATTTCATTTTCAAGTCTTTTTTCACTGCTCTTTAGACTGTCATAGCTTAAACTCCTTTCTCGCGCGCCAATCATCTTATGGATTGAGTTGGATCTTTTCTAATTGACCTCCTTAAGTCCAAATTGAAATGCTGATCCCTCTTCCTGTTGTGACCTCCAGATCCAGTTTTCTTCTCTACTGTTCCCCCTTTTTTAAACTTATTCACCGTTCTCTTGATGGTTCTTGAATGGACTTTGAAGATGGAAGCCAGAGCATGAATTTTGGTACCATTACTGAAGGCCTGAATTATCTTTTTCCTCTCACCATTGCTCATTAGGGAAGACAGTGGGACTGACACAAAACAATTTTAACCTGTTCTCTTTCTAGCTGAATAACTCAAAGGTTTTTTTTTCAGTGATTCTTACGATAAATGGTGTCAAGATGGCTAAACGTCTTATCTGAAAACCTGGAAAAAAGAAACTCAATTAGTTTAGTGTTTTTGTTAGATATTAAACATTTTGTGGGATGGATAATTATGCTGTTACGCCAGGTATATGGCAGATATTGCAGATTGTATAAGTGCAGTGATGTTTCTAGCATGAATGTTGGTTGCTTGAAACGTCAGTATTTAAAATTCTAACTAATTTTAACTGTGTCCGGATATCGATAAAATGTGCTGGAGTGAAATGTAGATTATATCAGTCATTATGTCGGTTGACAGTTCGCATATTCGGTCTACTTTTTTGCTGTCGTCTCTCTCGGTTGAATTCTCTGAGTACCCTGTTAAATAAACCAGGAGCATCACTTCTGGTTTTGTCTTTGTTTTGTTTTTCCATCTATTCTTTCTTAGTTTTATGAGAGTCAAATCTCCTGGTTCAAAGCTCATCACTTATCGGTACTTCATTTCCAAACCTTTCTTTCCGTCCGATGCTGTCGAGTTGACAGCCAGAATAAACACTTTCACTCCATTAATCACACTGAACACCAGCGTAGAATCAACACGTCTACTAATAGAACAAAATAAAAAAAATATATACATAATGCTGAAGAAGGAAATAGACAGAAGAATACGGCGCAATAAAGGCAATACTATAAATAAATTCCAGAGAATAAAATACAATAAACACATCTACAATAAAATGATGCCAATGTCTATAAAAGATAATACTATAAATCATCATAATCATCATCAACACAAGTCCTATAAACTGGGTGTGGTCATAGGGCCGTTGCGCAGTTGAGCACCTGATCAGTTCCCTCCACATATCTGGATTGAACGCAGGATATATAACCATTTATGTGTAGCGGGTCTTTGGCAAGTAGACAGGTAACAGGACAAAAATCCACTGGATTTTAAAAGTTTTTCCATTTATGATTAATAAGTATACCTTTGTTCAAATTAACTAAAACAAAACGAATAATTCCGTTATTATTTACTTTTTTCCGTATTTCTTTCCAATTAAACATAACCCAGTATACATGTTAGTACTTCCTATGTCTATTCTACGTCGTTTCTTGCAGATTGACCACAGATTCTCGATTGGATTTAAATCAGGAGAGTTTACGGGCCAGTCTCTAGTACTTTGATTTACTCACTGTTAAAGCTTGCCAGTGTGTTTGTGCAGTGTTACAATTTTCATATGCTTCCTTGGAGTAACGTCCATCGCAGACAATGGCTGTAGTACAACTAATCGACAGTTGAGACAATAGTGTCTGGGCGTGATAAAAATCTGACGCAATCACGGCTGACGCAATATTTTTTCAAGGCCAAACAAATTTCATCATACACCCCGAAAATAGATTCATATTACTGCAAATTCACCACTGAAAATGACCTAATCTGAGGAAAAAATAGAAAGCGATTACATCCTGTCACTTCAGTGCGTCTAAAACTGAGAAACAAGATATTTAACCAAAATTTACAAGAGTCTAAAAAGGATTAAAATATATAATTTTACATCAAAAAATATTTTGATATTTTCTCTTAATAATAGCATAAATATTTTTTGCGATAAATTCTTTTTAATTAATTTTTGTGCATTTTATTATGTCTAGAATATTTTTGCAAAAATTTTGAAAATCCTTACAGTATTTAGTATTGTTGAAATTGTCGCTAACATTTTTGTCGAGATTTACAACGTTTATATTTCTTTAAATTTCGCAAGACACTCTATGAAATTTGAATAAACTGATTTGTTTGGAAAAATACTTTGACAAAATCCCTACTTCGCGGTTTAATAATGTCTTTAATTTAGTTTTATAGGAATTCATGGTGAACAATATATTTAAAAAAATAATTTATTTTTTCCGTTTTCCTTTTTAACAGCGAAAACAAAATTCTTCGGATTTCTTACATTTGAGCATGCAACATAAAACTGGCCATGCATTTCTTTCTAGAGCCAAATTTCAACTTTTTGAAGCGTTTGCCTTTGTGAATTGTTTATATTTCTCGTAAGCGCAGGACGAACTGGAAACTGGATTCTTGTCCATTCGAAAGGATATTCGGATGGTTTAAGAATAAACTTTATTTTGTATCCCTTTGCTTGTTTGCACTTCTCTCCGAAATTTGGTTTCGATCGATCAATGTTTAGATATTTTAGAGGGTGTGACAGACGGACGGACGAACTAACGGAAGTTACAGAATTTTATATATAGATGAATAAGATCTTGTCAAGATTAGCGAACCCAATATTTGCATGTCAAGAACAGCGAACCCAATTATCCCCTTGAACCCTTGAGAAAATATGTTCTGTTTATTAAAAGCAATGTTGGAAACATAAACGAACTCGTTTATTGATAAATAAACAATTAAAATGACACATTATTCACATTCCATAAAAAAAAAACAGTTAAAATAACTTAGTTATTGAAAGGATATTGTAAAGTGATTGCATTACGGAATCCCAATAACCTGTTTAACCGTATCTCGTTCCATCAACACGAACTGATTTAAATAACCTAGTAGAAAATTGCAGTCTTTCATTTGGCACTTCTACTCATAACCGTCCAGAGAGGGGCATCCGGGTGTAGTGTAATGGTTAGCAAGCTTGTCTCGATAGAACAATTACGACTGAGTAGTGAATTCAAACCTCACTGGGTGCCCCATGCTTTCGACCCTGTGCCACATCTAAGCTACGCTTAGAAAATTACCATAAACGTCCAGCAAGACACTGCACTTTGTCTAATTCATAGATGTATTACATGATTCACATTTTAATTCCTGTCGAATAAGTGATTTGTTCTTCATCCAGTCAACCACTGGTAAGCTATCCTCCCCAAGCAATGGATTCACAACCTCCTCGAACGTAGACCTATCCATCTTGAGGGTTCTGAATTAATAAACTAAAGCAAATATATGAAAAGAGCTACTGAATCTTAAAGTTACTTATACCAAAATGTTCATGTCTAGAACAGCGAACCCGATTATTCTCATAATCATCTTGTAAAGAATAACAAACTCTGCCATGAGTGGGTTCGCTAATCTTGACAAAATCCTATGAATGATCATTTTTTAATGAATTTTTGGAGGTACCTAAAATAATAATAATAATAATAATAATAATAATAATAATAATAATAATAATAATAACTAAGAATTGTCAAGCACATACACTAAAATTTTGTGTAAGCCCAAAATGCAGATTCTGTGATAAATATCCAGAAGCAACTGATCATCTAGTATCAGGTTGCAAGGTATTTGCACCCAATGAATATAAAGCCCGGCATGACAGGGTGGACCAATATCTGCACTGGAAAATCTGCAACTTTTAAATAACAGGAAACTGAAAGAAATTGATATGAACACCACCCAGACCCGGTTACGGAGATAGGACCTGTTACAATTCTATGGGACTACACAATACACACAAACAGCACAATCAAAGCTAACCGCCCAGATATTGCTATTAGAGACCGCAAACAAACACAAAATGTGCCTCCCTATTGATATGGCAGTCCCTGCGGACTGCAATGTATCTTTGAAGATCTTCAAAAAGCTATCAAAATACAAAGACCTTGAAATCGAAATCTCAAAAATGTGGCACATGGGAACATCAACAATTTCTGTTGTAGATGGAGCCCTCGGATTGGTTGGAAAAGATTCCAGTAGACTCATTGAAGGGATTCCTGGAAGCCCATGCCTTAAAGAAATACAAAAAATTGTTCTCACGAGTACAGTCCACACCTTACGAAGTGCTTTATCTATGTATAATATGCACGTGTGTGTGTTTTTTTGTTTTTTAATTGGTTAGTGGAAAATGTCATAATGCCATTTCTGACCTTAGGTCTCTGGGCGGGACACGGGAAGAAATGTGTACACACCAAAAATCAAAGGAAATAAAATAATAATAATAATAACAATAATAATAATAATATATTCTTCATTAAGTAGCTCAGTTTATTGTATTAAATGTGCAGTTCTTAGAATTTACACATAATTACAGATATACATATCTATGAATATATTCAGTTATGCATGAGCTCGTCTGTATTCATATATATATACATGAATGCAAACACAATCACGCAAACATGAACACAGATCAACGTATGTGTACATATATATAAATCAATAGAAATCTGTGTATGAATATATATGTATACGCGTGCGTGTGAATGTGTCTAAGGAAACACATCTATAAGTCGATTTACTCTTAAGTGAATTCACTTGTTGCGATGATCGTTGTTGGCCGTACCTGTGTCTGGGTAACCACTTGAGATGACGGCGCCAAAACTTATACTCGGCGAGTCGAAAGTTAGGGCCGGAAGTATTGCGGGATTGTGGGTATTAATGTTAATGAAAGAGAGAGCAGTGTTGTTTATAAGAGTTTGTCGACCCTCTCGATCATTGTTGAACGCCTACACAGTTTTCCCCAAATATACAAAAAGAGACAAAAATAAAATAAAAAAAACACCTGTAAGTATATACGCCAACATATTGTTTTGCACACATGGTCCATCCCGTATGTCGAGTTTAACATACCTACGTCGCCATTCTATTTTTGCATGTATGTACGCGTGTGTCAATATATATATATATATATATATATATATATATATATATATATATATATATATATATATATATGTATGTATGTATGTGTGTGTGTGCGTAAGTATGTACAAATGAGGTGTGAGAATAAGTTATCAATATAACATTTTTGAAAACTAGAAACTGAAAAATAAAAGCTGAAAACACATTTGAAAACCAGCTTTATGCTGTATAATTCTTGCAGAGTGATTCATATATATATATATATATATATATATATATATATATATGTATATATATATATATATATATATATATATATGTATATATATATATATATATATATATATATATATATATATATATATATATATATGGAAAACAATATATAACTTTTTTGTATATATGAACAATTTTATTAGCAAAAATCTATTTAAAAAAATGAAAAAACTTTCGTGTGACGCGTTTCGTCCCTTAGAGGCTTCATTGGATTAAAGGCATGTTTTACGTTGATGCTATTACACATGCGCATGGAGGAGAGGGGACGCTAAAATTTTAAATTTAAATTTATTTTATTTTTCATTTATAGTCTAGCCGATTTAATTTGGTTTCTTTTTCTTTTTTATGTTTTTTAATAACAAAAGAGAAAGACAAAAATAAACAACAAGAAAATAAATGAAATCAGCTAGACTATATACCCTTAGCACATACTTAAAAAAATTAAAATTTCAGTGTCCCCTCTTCTCCATGCGCATGTGTAATCACATCAACGTAAAACATCGCTTTAATCTGATGAAACGCATCACACGAATTTTTTTACTTTGTCATATATCGAGAGAGAGAGAGAGAGAGAGAGAGAGAGAGGGGGGAGGAAAAGAAAGAGCGAAAAACAGGCTGAGACAGAGAGAGATAGTGTTAGTCAACATAGTGACTGAGGCTCGCTGAAATCGTGAGACTGCAATTTCACACCGAATATAATAATAAAAGGTCTATCTCTGAAGCCAATTACTCTTCCATCATAAATTTAATAAATTTTAAGCAATATATATATATATATATATATATATATATATATATATATATATATATATATATATATATATGTAAGACTCTCTGACTGGTGTCAAATCGTTTCAATCCCGGCTTGAAGCAATCGGATATCTAGACATACTGATGAGCTCTGATACAGCGAAACAGGCTGTTTCTGGATGACTCTCTCTCTCTCTCTCTCTATACATATATATATATATATATATATATATTACGTTTAAAGGAAGTTTATGGTAGATGGCGCTGTGTTGCCATGTAGACTAGGTTACATTTGTCATTCGTGTACATTTGTGGCTAGTCTGTCTTCAATGTTTAACGTGCTTAGAACTGAGTTAACTGAGAAGTGTTCCGTTTAAAAATGGCAGGATATTCAAATCGTCAACAGGCAGATATAATTTTACATACGGCCGCGCGAATGATAATGGACTCGAGGCTGCACGGCTCTATGGGATTGCCTTTCCAGAGCGAGAGCAGCCGAGTCATCCAATCGTTGCTTCTGTTTGTCGTCACATTGCTGAGTCAGTATCCGTGGCACCACAAACTATGCATCGAGGAAGACCGAGATCCACTCGTACGCATGACCACGAAGAACACATTCTAGGAGCTGTCGGAGACGATCCAGGTATCAGCACACGTCGAGTGGCCCTAGCATGCCGTACATCACATAGTATCGCATTTGAAGGTACTTCAAGAGCAGGTTCCGTATCCTTATCACCTGGAACGTATGGACAGTCTTTCGCCCTCTGATCACCCATGACAGGAGAACTTTTGCCGATGGTTTATTTTTTTTTTATTTTTATTTTTTTTAATCGTATCACCCCAAGCAAGACCGGAGGCCACTATCACGCAAGGGGTTAAAGAAGGGTTGGAGGAAAAGCAGATAGGAGTGGCAAGGGAGGGGATGTGGTGAAAGAGAAAG
This sequence comes from Acanthosepion esculentum, assembly GCA_964036315.1. NCBI lineage: Eukaryota > Metazoa > Mollusca > Cephalopoda > Sepiida > Sepiidae > Acanthosepion > Acanthosepion esculentum. Next base: position 47,909,209 of record OZ038503.1, read on the forward strand.
ACAGTGGGTCGATCAAGGCAAGGGAGCCACAGAAGATCCGGAGCGAGAGCAGATAGGAATGAAAAATGAAAGGATGTGGAGAAGGTCGATCAAGGGAAGGGGGCCACAGAAGATCCGGAGCGAGAGCAGATAGGAATGAAAACTGAAAGGATGTGGAGAAGGGAAGTGGATAGATCAAGGCAACTGGAGATGTCGATTGACGCTACACTTAAACCGTTGGAGATTGTATTACAAAAACTGTCCATTTGGTGCCTGTCTCTTCAGTCTTGTTCAAAGATGGATACATAGAGGAGGACAGGTTCCATTGTCTGCACGTTCCTCCTACATCAATACTTTGGGTTTTTATCCGTGGGGCTCTCTGAGACAACTGCTTCATACAGCAGACATTTATAATGCAGAGCCGCTTCATCAACGTGTCATGGGGGCCTGTGAAACAATTCTACACCGTGCGGAAGTATTTGAAAGGGTCTGCCAGTCAATTACCCTAACCCATAAGTTTGTAAATGTATTTATGATACACATTATATATATATATATATATATATATGATAAAAATATAGTTTTAAGATATGTTTATGAGTTAAAGTCCTCGATATCAGAGATAGAGCGTATGTAAATATAAAAGTAGAGATTGAGTTCAACACCCAGCAACGACAGTCTGTTTCATGCTTAAATGCAATTATTGTCAGGCGATTATATATATATATATATATATATATGTGTGTGTGTGTGTGTGTGTGTGTGTGTGTGTGTGTGTGTGATAAGATAAAGAACATATAGGAAACGTTTATCAATCTAACATGTTTCACGTTTATTAAAGATTCGTCAGAGATCGAGAGAGAACAGACAAAAAGTCAGAACTTTCGTATTGTCGCTTTTCTCTCAATCTCTGACGAAGCTTTAATAAAAGTGAAACATGTTAGATTGATAAACGTTTCTTATTTTTTCTTTATCTTATCATCATGTCTCATTTCGACCCATAACTCATATATATATATATATATATATATATATATATATATATATATATATATATATATATATATATGCGTGTGTGTGTGTATGTGTGTTTGTATGTGTGCGTATATGACACACTAAAAGTACCTCTAAAATGCCATGTACCTTCAGGACGTAAGCGATCATGACTTTCACTAGATTCCGTTTACCTATCATCAAGATCAGCGTGTCATAAAATAACCTCTGGCTACTGTTTTATATGATGAAGGCTGTATAACTCTTCTAACGTGACTGCTAACTTTCGAGAGGCAACAAATAAAATGATATCGACTCGCCCAGTAAGAAGAAATTTAGTAGAAGCTGGCCTCTAAGGATGTAAAGCTAGAAAAACCCTTGCTGTATAAAGAGAGATTTTTTTTAAAAAGAGCATGAAAATTGGACGACTGAGAATTGGGCCAAAGTTGTCTGGTCTGATGAAAGCAACATTGAAGTAAGTTCTTTTATTAGTTGAAACTAATTTATTGAGCATAATTGATTTTATTACGCCTATTAATACTGTATTTTTATTGAATGGGAAATTATCCCTAATTTTTTTTTCTCAGATTTTTGGAAACCCTGGAGTTCTTTATGTTCGTCGAAGAGTTGGGGAAGCATATGATACCCAATATGTAAATTTTCAACAATAACATGCCAGATGGAGTAATCTTCCAACAAGACAACGCACCATGACACTGATCCAGAGTTTCAAAGGGTTGGTTTGAAAAGAAAGAAGTGAGGGTCATGAAGTAGCCTCCTCAATCCCCTGACCAGAATCCCATTGAACATCTGTGGTCATGCTTAAGTGCAAGAGGTAGGGGGTGCACAAATATTCTTCAAAACACGAATTAAATGCCAAACTTCATGAAGAATGACAGAAAATCGAGCTAACTACTTGTGCTAAGCAGGCCTTCAATATGTAAAACGTATAAAAGCAAAAGGAGCCCACACCAAGTATTAAATATGGGTTAAATTTACTTTAAAAGATTTGTTGGTTTTCTTTAATTGATAAAATAAATGAGTTTCAATCATATTTTATAAATCTGACCCATACATGGCTGTATTACCTGAAGACGGTCGTAAGACCAGAAACACGTGTTGTAAAACTATGTAAAACTATGAAAAATAAAAAATAATATTTTTTTTAAAAAACCCACATTGCGACCAAAAAAGTTTGCGGTACCTCTCTTCTTTTTAATATACACACTTTTCTCTCGTTGGAACCATTATAACCTCTTCATATATATATATATATATATATATATATATATATATATATATATATATATATATATATGTATATATATATATATACAGTTATCTATCTCTCTCTCTCTCTATATATATATATACACACACACACACACAGACACATATATACATATATATATATATATATATATATATATATATATATATATATATATATATATATATATATATATTTATTTATTTTAAGGCAAATCTCAGGTGGTCAGTGACTGACTACGACTACCAATCACTGTTCACCTGAGATTTAACTTATAATATATTAACCATTTTTATGGCATTACGCCCTCATTTATTCCAGTGTGCAACAATCTTAGGCAGACTCTTTTGGGAGCTGTTTATCCTTTTTCTCTCTCATATATATATATATATATATATATATATATATATATATATATATATATAAATTTTGAATCTATTCTATTTCTAACTGATGAATAAAATACTTTTCATACAATTTACTCAGACAAACCGATTATTCCATTTACTACCATTAGTTCATTCATTGCAAGGTATAAAACAAATCAATACTGCTGAAAACCAAAGAACAGGTAATCCACGGAAGATTTCTGCAAGATCTTCAAGGAAATTAATGCGTCAACTTAAACAAAATCCGGTGGTTACTCGTCAAGAGTTGCAGGATGATTTGCTTTCATCAAGAATCTGTGTCACTAAACGGACAATAAACAATGAAATTCATAGGAACAATCTAAAGTCACTCTCCCCTCCGAAAACTTTACTTCTATCGAAAAGAGATGCAAGGTTGAAATTCGTTCGTGAACATAACGATAAGGAAAAATCGTATTGGGAAAGGGTATTATGGACAGACGAAACGAAAATTGAGTTTTTGGGACGTCATTCTAGAAATCATGTATGGGGGGAAGATGGCGATGCCTACAAACAAAAGAACACAGTTCCAACAGTGAAATTTGGTGGAACCATAATGGTTTGGGGACGTTTTTTCTGCAAAATGTACTGAGGCAACATATCAGTAATAGATGGTAGAATGAATGCCGCCGCATATCAAAATATTGTTGAAGCAAATTTAATGATTTCGGTTGAAAATCTTGAACTTCCTCCTGATTGGATCTTCCAAAAAGATAATGATTCTAAGCACATTGCAAAATCTACGAAGAAATGGCTTTCTGAAAATAAGGTTAAATATCCTGAAATGGCCAAGTCAGTCCCCAGATTTAAAGCCAATCGGGAATTTGTGGCATTATTTGAAAATTCAAATCCAATCGAGAGCTCGAACAAACATGCCGGATCTGAAGACCATATGCGGAAAAGAATGGAACAAAAACCAAGTAAAATTTGCAAATCAATAACTGCGAACTGCAAGAAGTGAATAATGTCGATTCTTCAAAGTATTAAATGAAGATTATATATTCTTTTTTTGTATTGTACGATTACTTTTTTCACCCATTAAAATGGATAATTGGGATTTATTTCTATATATATATATATATATACTGGTTGTAATACCAAAATTGTCCAAATAGTGTAACAGCAAAAATGTCCAATTTTTAGATTAAGATCTAAACGGTTGTATCTTAGAAATGGTTAAATATATCTTACTGGAATTCTTTGAGGTTTTTATAACACTATTAGAATCTACTTTGAGCAATAAGAATGTATAATTACTCTCCAAGCTTAAGAGAAAAATCGTGATTAAATCGATCATAATGACATATTCATCATTAATTAATCATATCTAAGGATCAGAAGCTCATGAAGGATTGAAATAAAGTCCAAATACATATATATATATATATATATATATATATATATATATATATATATATTATTCCGGGATCATTTTCAAAATTATTCAAGATGATTTTCACCCTGTCTAATCTTCTAACTTTCTGTCCTAGTCTAACATGGTGCCTCACAGGTTTAACGTACTATTTTATTTTCAAGTCTAATTTCACTGCTCTTTAGTCTGTCATAGTTGTAACTCTTCTCTCACGTGCCAAACGTCTTATGGATTGAGTTGGATCTTTTCTAATTGATCTCTTGAGTTCTAAGTTGAAATGATGATCCATCTTCCTGTTGTGACCTCCTGATCCAGTTTTCCTCTCTACTGTACCCTCTTTTAAAAACCTATTCACCACTTTCTTGATGGTTCTTGAATGGACTTTGAAGATGGAAGCCAGAGCATGAATGATGGTACCATTACTGAAGGCCTGAATGATCTTTTTCCTTTCACCATTGCTCAATAGTGAGGCTGACACAAAACGATTTAAATCTGTTCTCTTTTTAGCTGAATAACTCAAAGGGATTTTTCAGTGATTTTGACGACAAATCGGTGTCAAGATGGCTAAATGTCTTATCTGAAAACCTGGAAAAAGAAAGTCAATTAGTTTTGTGTTTTTAGATATTAAAATTTTTGTGGGATGGATAATTATACTGTTAGGCGATTAGGCGATTTGGAGAATTTTGTTGTTACACCCGATATATATATATATATATATATATATATATATATATATATATATATATATATATATATATATATATATGTGTATGTGTGTGTGTGTGTGTGTGTGTGTGTGTGTGTGTGTGTGTGATAAAAATACAGTATTATATTTATCGGTAAAAGTGCTCAGTATCAGGGTTAGAGCGTGTGTAAATATAAAATGGACACTGTGGTCAATACCGAGTGCAGACGGGTGATCACAGTATTCAGGGCGAGTGGTGGCGCGATTATTTGTACATGCTGATTAAATATGGCATATAGGTAACAAGGTCAGGTATTTCCGGGTTATTGTATTATCCTAACGGTTATTGGGTTGTAGGTGGATGATGGTGGGAGGTGTATGTTCTTTAGGTAGTAATCGAGGTCAATTTTTTTGCGAAAGTGTTTCACCTTTTTTCCTTTATTATCTTTTCACCACATGCAAGGCAACAAAGTCATTAACACGCGAGCGGGGGTTAATAAGTGTGAAATAATAAAAGAAATTTAGAAAACAGATAACGATTGACATTGCACTTAAATTTTTGAAGATTGTAGTTGAGTGGAAAACAAGAAGTTGGAAGTGCGATTAAAGGAACTATTAGCATTGAACTTACGGCCATTTCAACTGTAAAATGATGTGTTTACAATTTAGAAATCTTATTAAAAAATATATGTATAGTTTTCTTAAACAAGATTTCTGGAATATTCAGACCGGTAGGCGAAATTAAATAAATATACTGTTTAATAAATAAACGGAGCGTCTACTCAAATATGAATATCCACTAAAATTAGTGTTTAAAGTGATAAAATGTTTCGGATTATTAAATAAGCTTTACTGCTTTAGAAATAATATCTATGTTCCGTTTCTTTTCGAGTAAGTTGTTACATATCCCCATCAAAATTATGGGGTTCTGTAAAAAAAAAAAACCGTTTTTCATTCCGTTTTAATTTACTTTAAACCATCTAGCTCATCATCAAGAACTGAATTTTGTCAGTAACATAGACAAAAAATTTGTTGGCTTAATCCTGTCATTTCTGGGGCGCGTTATTTCAAATATAAATATACGTGTATCGTATAAGGAACTTCATACGTCTCTCTCTCTCTCTCTCTCTATATATATATATATATATATATATATATATATACATATATATATATATATATATATATATATATATATATATATATATATATATATATTCGTATCTGTCTTTTACTATGAACATTATTTTAATTGGTACACATGTTTGAGTATACATCCTTGCTTTTTATAAACACAGAAATTATATATATATATATATATATATATATATATATATATATATATGTATGTATGTATGTATGTATGTATGTATGTATGTATATATTATATATGGCATGGGCCACGTAACGAGTACAGTCTACCCGCGTAGATTAAATAAAGGGTACAGGCCTAATTTATTTGAAGATTACTCGGATCGATAAACACCTGTTGAAGGCCGGAAAGAAAATGGCCGAACAGTTGTAACAACAACAACAACAATAATACGGACAATAGTCTGCATGTAAATAATGTAAATAAAAGCATCTAATGTTGTTTTTAATATATTTCAATAACAAATCTACCAATACATTATTTTTATTCCCTGTCTGTACAGATAGAATGCTGAGAATTACTTATATAATCTGTGTGTACAAACTGTTCAAAGAATTTTTTTCTCCCTATAGAATTAGCTTTCAGGCATTTACTGTTTATTCTCATTCTATACAGGTGTTGGCCAGGGAATTATTATTATTATCATTTTACTGCGCAAATAGTGTCTGCAGAATTATTTTTATTCGCTTTCTATACAAATATTGCCAAGAGAATTATTTTTATTCGCTTTCTATACAAATATTGCCAAGAGAATTATTTTTATTCGCTTTCTATACAAATATTGCCAAGAGAATTATTTTTATTCGCTTTCTATACAAATATTGCCAAGAGAATTATTTTTATTCGCTTTCTATACAAATATTGCCAAGAGAATTATTTTTATTCGCTTTCTATACAAATATTGCCAAGAGAATTATTTTTATTCGCTTTCTATACAAATATTGCCAAGAGAATTATTTTTATTCGCTTTCTATACAAATATTGCCAAGAGAATTATTTTTATTCGCTTTCTATACAAATATTGCCAAGAGAATTATTTTTATTCGCTTTCTATACAAATATTGCCAAGAGAATTATTTTTATTCGCTTTCTATACAAATATTGCCAAGAGAATTATTTTTATTCGCTTTATATATAAATAGCGCCAAGAGAATTATTTATATCTTTTTGTATAAAAATACCAGTAGAATTATTTTTATTCTCTTTCTATGCAAAATATCTTCAGAATATTATTTTTATTGTCTTTTCTATACAAATAGTGTTTAGAGAATTATTTTTATTCTCTTTTTATGCAAATAGATTCAAGAGAATTATTTTTATTCGCTTTCTATACAAATAGAGTGAAGAGAATTGTTTTTATTCTCTTTCTCTCTACAAATAGTGTCTAGGGAACTAGTTGTATTGGCTTTCTGTACAAATACTATCAAGAGAATTAGTTTTATTCTCTTTTTATACAGCGTCAATACAATTATTTTTATTCGTTTTCTATACAAATATTGCCTAGAGAATTATTTTTATTCTCTTTCTATGCAAAAAGCGTTCCAATAATTACTTTTATTATCTTTCTATACAAATAGTCCTCTGCTAATTATTTTTTATTCCATAGATATAGTGTTAAAATATCTTTTACTTCGCTGTATTGAGTAGTTATAAAAAATTATATAGGAATTAAGGAAATTCAATACAGTACTGGGTGTGCTAGTTTTGCCCAACAGCGCAAGATGAAATAAAACCAAAATATTCACCCGAGTCGTGTTCTTAATTAGCCTCCTCGGATGTTGACTCTCATGTGGGTGTGACATATAGCATCCAACCCATTCAGAAATGTCTTAACTGTCATCTACATAGAACCGTTTTCTCAGATCACTGATTACAAGTGGCTTCAAGGGAATGAAACTGTTAGATCTTAAAGAAGACAAGCCTTCGCCGGGCTCTGTAGACTGGCGCTACAAAATCATGAGAAGCTTTAGTAACTAAGAAAAACCGCATCACTTGAACATCAACAACAAAATGAAGTAGCACATGGACTAGAATGGTGAATAATGGTATGATCAAGATGTTGACATTCCACACTACCTTAAACAAAAATAACAGAAAGTTATTTATTGGATTTGAGAAGGTTAATTTCCTGAAAAACTGTTTTAAGAAAAAGATTTTATAAACTTCAACCGACAGTAAAGCTAACAGTTAGATTAATGAATGCCAAATGTTCCCCTGTATGGAAACAGGTAATTTTAACCGTTACCATCACTATGATAAATAGTGTTCTGGTAATTACTGTTATTCTCTCATTATAAAAATAGGGTTCATAGAATCACGTTTTTTAACTAATGTTCACCCAATACAAAGCCTGAGAGTCTCTCAAGGTAGAGGATTCAGGAGAAAGATTTTATGAATTTCAACTGAAAGCAGTACTGGCTGCTCGGCCAATGAATGTCAAATATTTTCTTTTTTTACTAATGTTTAGCCAATATAAGACCTGAGAACCACTCATTACTGTATGGAGTTGTATTAGCGCAAAAAGAGCAAGAAGTGAAGCTATTGGGGCTATGTAGGAAAGGTAACAGATAATTCTAGACTTGAAGAGGTCAAGATTTAATTAGTGAATAAAATTTCAGAGTTCAGTCGAAGATGTTACAAGTATAGCGTGGAAGTAGATTTTAGAAGGAAACTGAAACCCAATCCTAAACAGGAAACGAGGGATAAACCTCCACTCCTGTAAAAACAAAAAGGAGAGGAGTATGAAGTGGACTTTAAGCAAACCTATCTACTCCTATTGAGGGAAAAGAAAAAATAAATAAAATATTTTTAAAAAATCAGAGTTAAGGCAGAAACGTTAACAGTATAGAGTTGAGGTAGATTTTAGAAGGTTTTTTTCTTTGTTTCTTTATCGATATATCAACACCTTATGGGTTATTTAATGCCGAAATTTAATTTTGCTTGGGAGCATTAGTAATTTTCTTTCAAAAATGTATTGCTGGTAGTTTTTTTTACTGTGAAAATACATTGCTGGTATTATAAAATGTATTTTTAAAATTTTATAATATTTTGCCCACAGTTTAACAATTTGCCCATATCTGGGACCCAAACAGGTACTACCACGCCGGTTCAGCGTGGACCTAGGAACAACAGCAATTAAGTGGTGGTTCCACTCTCCTCAAAACCTTCCAATCAAAGGCCTCGCTGTCCGAAGTAGTTTCTCGTCATACCCAGGACGAGACTTTAAAAGGACCCGGAAACCCAATCCTAAACAGGGAACGAGGTATGGAAATCTACTCCTGTTCAAAATACCGGGGTGGAGTGTGAACCGGACGATAAGCAATCCATCTACTCCTATTGGGAGAGAAAAAAATTGTTTCATCACTTGTCATAACCGAATTTCTTGTTTATTAATCAAATTTCGATGTTATAGTGACATACTCTTCGAAGTTACATTGGTCCATAATATTTGCACATAGAGAAAAACGAACTTCAACAAACAATACAGAAGCCCACACACTTTCTTACCAATGGTGGTTGGCGCCTTTTCTGTCGTAAGTGTTTGCGAGTGCCATTCTATCGCTACGCCTGTTGAATAGTTTGGTTTCTTCCCTCTGTCTGCTTGTTGACAGTCGTAAGTGGACTGACGACGAAGCAAAGGTGAACAAAATGACAAAAAAAGAAAAGAGAAAGAACAGAAAAGACAAAAATAAATATGGAAGGAAAAAGGAAGGAGTAAAACAATTAAAAATAAACAACGAAAAGTCATATGTCGGGTGTGTACCTTTGGGCTAAATCGCTCCTAAACCTCTGGGTGTTTGCTGCTCCGTTGAAGTACCTGTCGGCTGGTCGCGTCACGGATTTGGGAGAGGCTCAGTGCATACTGAAAAGCGGAACGGACACAATTCACCAGACAGTTTTTTTGCTTTCTTTTTTTTTTTTTTTGAAGTTGTTGTTGGTGGTGGTGGTTTTGTTTGTAATGTTGTTGCGGTTTTCTTGTCGTGCTTAATAATAATAATAATAATAATAATAATAATAATAATAATAATATGTGGATGTGCGGGTGGCGTAATGGATAGCAGCTCGGAATGAGAAATCGGAGTGCCAAGTTCGAATTCCAATTCATTAGAATCATTTACGCGCAGCAACCCGTGGGAAAAGTAGGAATCCATTTCTTCCCGCTCACCGCTATGGGTTAAATAGTAGGACAGACTGAGCTCTCTTGCTCTGATTGACAACCAATCTAGAAGAAGGAAAATACTGAATTCAAAACCAAAACAATTGTCCATGATCCTCGAGGATAGCAATGAGGATAGGAAAAATGAGAAAGCAAACAACAACAACAACAACAATAATAATAATAATAATAAGTGTCTGCTTATTGACATAGCAGTACCATCTGAGAAAAACACTTCCATGAAAATTATCGAGAAATTGTCCAAATACAAGGACCTGGAGACCGAGATTAACAGAATGTGGGGAATGAAGACTGAGACTGTACCAATAGTAATCGGAGCACTGGGCTTCCTGAAAAAAGGAATGGTCAGTTTTATTAACAGTATCCCAGGTAACAACAACATACAAGTTGCCCAGGAGATCGCCCTGCTAAGAACATCCCATATACTAAGAAAATTGCTATCAATTAAATGATAATTCTCCTGTAGGGCCTAAGAACCATAGTTTAGACCCAGCTCCTCTACAGGATACAAAGCAGGAAACGTAACATACAGAAATGATAGTAATAACAATAAATGTTCTGGCGATCTAAATCATGCCAAGAAAACTCAACAGATATACAGATCTCTGCACTAGTGTGATACGTTTGTGGGATACAGAAAAATGGTCGGCTCCCTGTACCGCCTTATTAAGTACTTGACTCCTCCTGCTATCCTCTGCAAGAAACCAGGAAAATGGAGTACAGTTGCTATATATGGACAATAGTACAGTCATCACTTTCCAGTCTCGATAGAGTCCAAAAGCGTCCCGGTATCCTTGTGGGTGTTGAATTATTTTCCACCCTTCTACCCCTTTCTCAGAGTCGAAATGCCGCAATCATCTCACTGTTCTATCGCTATTTCTATGGAAAGTGCTCAGACAAACCACATTCCTTAGTCCTACCAATTCTAACTTTTACGGCTAAGACTTACCATGCTACGCACATTGTAACAAACCACCCTCATTCCCTTCGTGTTTCATTGATGAAATGTAAGTTCCACGTGAGCAGCTGCTTTCCGCGACCCGCTGCTTTGTAGAACCGACTCCCAAGAGGACGATTCCCTGATCACTATAATCTTAAGCCATACGTGTCTAAGGTTAACAGTTCTCTTCCCTACATATCCGCATAAATTGTGCTTCTTATTCTGTAACTCTCTGCTTCGAGTTGCTCCAGGGCCTTGTACAAAGTGAACATCAGTGTAAAAAAAATACTATCATGTCTTTGAACATTAATCTAGTAATGCTTGAAAACAAGCCCCATGTTCTAACCCTGCCGAAACCGGCATTACTAGGAACTGCCAACAACCTCCAAAAGGTTCTCTCTATCTGAGGTCAAAGCAACTTCTGAAGAATTCCAATAATGCAAGATCTCCAGTATAATGTAATACTGTAAGAAGCAATAATAATAATAATAATAATACGACCTCCCCTCTACACAGAGTTAGTAAGGAGAAAAAGATTGGTAAGGTGGGAGAAGAGAATAAAATGATTAAGTTTTAACTTAGTAAAGACCGATTACCCATTATTAAAACAATACTCAATTGAGACTAACATTAAGTTAACAGGTCCGAGAACAAAATATTCATATCCATATAATATTTACTTAATGCTTCCTACTCTTACATATTTTGCCTTTGATGTATTAAGATAGGCTACAGCAGTAGTTTCCAAACGGTGCGACGCGCCTCATAGGTGCGGCGGAAGAGGATAGCAGGTGAGACGGAATGATTGAAAGGCAATCAAAGATTTAGAAACAGTTTCAAAAAATTCATATGCCAAAAATAAATATGATTTCAAATTTAATATGGATGACTTGTAATCGCATGCATGTCTACAAGTATAAATAGTTATAAATAATTGCTGATAGATTTTAACATTGTGATATTTTTGCATTATATCAAGTATTCAGAATATAGTAACTAGGGTCCGCAAATTGGAGGAGAGAGTTATCAATGATAATGTTCTGACTTCGAATCTGCGGTCATCGCCATTAACTCTCTTTCTCTCTCTCTCTCTCTTTTTCTCTGCGTGTGTGTGTGTTTTTAAATTTTTAAATGTACTTTTTATTACATAAGATTTGGTGACGCGCGAGAAAATTCTCATGCCGAAAACGCGATCCAGAGAAAAAAAATTGGGAACCTCTGGGCTGCAGTAAACATCCACTTCAGTACCACAGATTTGATTGTCCGTTCCCTGAACTTAAACTAGGCATGGATCACCTTTTCTGACCACATAAGATATGGCTCATTACAAGGCGGGCCGTACTAATAAAAAATTCAAAGTAATCTTTTGTTGAAAGTAAAGCGGCCATTTCCACTACAGAAGATCATACGCGTAAGCAGCTGACTTAGAAATGGAGGAAAACTCGATATTTCTAATTTGGCAAAAAGATTTTTTCTACAGTTTAGAAATTGAAGATTTCGTATATTAACCCTGATGATACTGCTGGGTGTGATTAGTTTTTAAATTATCCATTTGAAAATACAAAAATATCTTTTTAAAAGAAAAAATATATTTATTCTCCAGAGAAAAAATGAATATGTAATTTTCTCGTTTCTAACGCAAACTATTTTTACATGTATGATCTTCCTTAATGAAAATCGCCAATGGTTTAAAATACTGAAAACGTTAACGTCAACAAACGGTTAAAAATTTCAATAAATATCGCACTTAATCATTGTAATGTCCGTGATTTAGTCGAACTGTACCAAGAACGCAACAGGCATTAATAAGTAAGAAAGGTTACTCGGTTATTACCCTTTGAAACCAGCTTCTCTCAACCTGTTTGTGTGAGAGAGGATGTGAGTGAACAAGTGAGAATGAAACAAAACACAAAATTTTAATAAACATCATTTTCCTCATTAAAACAGGTGTGTCATTTAGGAGGCCAAACAAGCCACATTTAACCCGCGGGCCGATACCTATCATAGTATTTAGAAGGCCAATCAAGCTACATTTGACCCGCGGGCCAATACCTACCATAACATTTAGGAAGCCAAACAAGCTACATGTGATCCGCGGGCCGATACCTACCATAACCTTTAGAAAGCCAAACAATCCACATGTGAACCGCGGGACTACCATAACAGTTGAGCAATGTTCCGTTGCGGTTGACGCACTGTGTATCTCTATGAACGGGAGTAGTCAGAGAGCATTATAGCCAGGTGACAGGATGGTTTTTAGGATGAGACAAGCAAGGTGAAACAAGAGCCACATCTAGATACTAGAGAAACCCTCTCAATCGCGGACGTCTGGGCGAACTGGATTACCCGACATGAAGGTATTTCTAACTGGAACTTACCTGAAAAGTTATGCTCAGATTTTATGCAAAAAAACTGTCACCATATCGCGCATGTTTGGCTGTGATATATGTGCCGAATATGCCCTTATCTGACTGCGTGTCATGATGGGTATATTAGGCTTCGTATACTAGTCCCCCAGTTTTACTTTATTGGCGTCCTACGGTCATGGCTCGCCACAATTTCCTGTTCTTTGCAGCTCTTAATAAAATTTTGTCTTTTTGTTATCTCTCGTAAACTTCGCTCCGCCATCCATTTACTGAAGCTCGGTAGGTTGGTTATGCATTGTTTTTCTCTAACCCTCTTGCTTTCAATCTGCACTGTGAGTATCAAATTTTCCAAACCCTCTTTCCTCATTATGTGCACTAGAAATTTCATCTGTCTCTTCCCGATGTATAAATGTTTTTTTTTTTTTTGTTTACCTTTTCAATCTAATAATAAGAAGAAGAAGAATTGATTAAGTGAAACATTTTGGGACAATATTTGGAGCAAAGGAATATAATTCCAATGCAGAGTGGATCAAACGAGAACAAGGAACAATAAAGGATAAACCCGTACAAGAATGGAAAAATATAACCAAGACTAATGTCAAGCAATCTCTAACAAGATCAATATAAATAATTATTGACGATTTTATCATTGTGATATTTTTGCATTATATCAAGTATTAAGGATATAGTAACTAGGCTCTGCAAATTGGAGTAGAGAGTTATCAATGATAATGTTCTGACTTCGAATGCGCGGTGATCGCCCATTAACATTAATCCTCTCTCTCCCTCTCCCTCTCTCTCCCTCCCTCCCTCTCTCTCTCTCTCTCTCTCTCTCTCTCTCTGTGTTTTTTTTTAAATTTTTAAATGAACTTTTTATCACATAAGATTTGGTAACGTGCGGGCAAATTCTCATTCCGAAAACCCGATCCAGAGTAAAAAAAATTTGGGAACCTCTGGGCTACAGTAAACATCCACTTCAGTACCACAGATTTGATTGTCCGTTCCATGACCTTAAACTAGGCATGGACCACTTTTTCTGATCGGTGGACCACATGAGATATGGCTCATCACAAGGCGGGCCGTACTAATAAAAAAATCAAATTATTTCCTCATTATGTGCCCTAGAAATTTCATCTGTCTCTTCTCGGTGTATAAATGTTTTTTTTCTTTTTGTTTACCTTTTCAATCTAATAATAATAATAAGAAAAATTGATTAAGTGACACATTTTGAGACAATATTTGGAGCAAAGGAATATAATAGCAATGCAGAGTGGATCAAACGAGAACAAGAAGCAGTAAAGGCTAACCTGTACAAGAATGGAAAAATATAACTAAGACTAATGTCAGGCAATCTCTAACAAAATCCTCCAAAATGGAAATCCCCAGGAAATGACAAAATACTCAACTTTTATCATCTGGCATCTATCCATAAAACTCTTGCACAAACATTATCAATGCTAATTAATAACCCCCAATGAAATTCCAGAATTGATCGCCGAAGGTAATTTAAACTCCCATAAAATTGTTACAGGTCCTATGTCTGTAACCGGGTCTGGGCGATGTTCATGCCAATTTCTTGCAATTTCTTTTCCGTCAAAGTTGCATAATTTCCAGTGCAGATATTGGCCCGCTACCAAAAACGGATGAAATAGATGATCCAAAAAATTATAGGCCAATAACATGTCTGTCCCTCACATATAAATTGATCACGTCTGCCCTGATGAACAGTACTTACTTTTTTCTCGATGAAGACAACACTCTTCCCCTGGAACAGAAGGGATGTTGAAGAGGTCCATATGGTTGCAATGATCAACTACTAATAAATACAATGATCCTGAAACTTTGCAGGAAATAAGGTAGAAATCTCAACACAGCTTGGACAGATTACCGTAAAACCTTTGATAGTGTGCTACACTCTTGCATTTTTAAACCTTTTGAAATGTACAATGTCTCCTCAGTAATAGTAAATGTCCTTAAATATAGCATGAAACTGTGGAAAACACATCATACCTAAATCACACTAAAGGTACTTCCACTTCAAAATTGTCTGGATATCCGACGAGGAATCTTTCAAGGAGACTCTCTGTCTCCCCTTCTGTTCTGTCTGTCCTTAATTCCCCTTTCGCATGAACTAAACAGTAATAACTATGTAATCAAAGTAAAAAAATCACCTATTCTACATGGGTGATATCAAAGTCTTTGCCAAAGACGACTATGAGTTGAAGGTTATCATCAATACTGAAAACTGTTTCAGTGATGACATCGATATGGATTTCGGATAAGATAAATGCGCAAAAGTAACATTCAATAAAGGGAGAATTACAGAAACACATTCAATAGATCTAGATTTTGTCACAAAGTTTAGGGAACTGGAACAAGAAGAAGCCTATAAATACTTAGGTATTGAAAGCATTGAGGCAGTGAAAAAGATGAAATACAGTATACTAAATGAAGGAGAAAGTAAGAAAAGAATACCACAGACGTGTGCATCTGATTTTAAATACCGAATTGAATTCATAAAACAGAATATCATCCATAAACATCTTGACTACAATACAGTTTCAACATACTAAATTGGAACATAGCTGACATTAAGCGAATAGCTGTCAAAACGAGAAAGGTTCTCATTTGCCACCGCATGCATCATGCTATGGCTGCTGTTGTTCATCTGTATGTGCCCAAATCCGAAGGAGGCAGAGGATTAGTTCAACTAGAACTGCCTTACAAAACCACAAAAATCGGTCTTCAAAGATTCCTGGAAACTACAGAAGATTGGATAATGATATGTGTGAAGGAACATGAAAGAAATAAGAAAATTTATTCAATAATAAAAGAAAGCCAACATATTCAAAATGAATTTTCAAGTGGGTGAAGAATTGCAAGTAAACCATAATGCACCTAATGCAGTTGTAAAGAACCTAAAAAAAGAATGCAAAAGCAAATGCAATGTACCAAATGCAGAAACGATGGAAAGATAAGCCTATTCATGGTCAATACTTTATCCGTACCAAGAAAAGCTGATGTAGACAAACCTCGTACTCATCAGTGGTTACGTAGTGCAGGGTTTAAAATCTGAAACCGAAGCTTTTATTCTTGTTGCTCAGGACCAACGCTTTTGCTAACTGGAAAAATTATGTTAGTACAAAAGGCAGATTCTGTGGTAAATATCCAGAAACAATTTACAAACTTGTATCATGTTGCACGTTATTGGCTCCCACTGAACATAAAACCCGACAAGACAGAGTGGGCCAATATCTGCACTGGAAATTATTCAACTTTGACGGAAAAGAAATTGCAAGAAATTAGCATGAACACCACGCAGACCCGGACCTGTAACAATTGTATGGGAGTTTAAAATACACACAGACAGAACAACCAAAGCTAATCACTCAGGCATCGTGATTAGAGACCACAAAAACAGAATATGCTTTCTTATTGAAATGGCAATCTCTGCAGACTATAATGTATCTTTGAAGCTCTTCCAAAAAACTATCAAAATTCAAGGACCTTGAAGTGGAAATGTAAAGAAAGTGGCACTCGAGGACAGCAACAATTTCAGTTGAATTTTGAGCTCACGGTTTGATTGGAAAAGGTTTTAATAGATTCACTGAAACAATCCTGTTACAAATACAAACAATTGTACTCACAGCTACAGCTCACACCTTACGTAGGGTTTTATCTCTGTAAAATGTGTGCGATCTTAGTCTTCTTTGTTTAATGCTCAGTGGAAAATGCCATGATGCCATTTCTGACTAATAATAATAATAATAATAATAATAATAATAATAATAATAATAATAATAATAATATAGGGGTGCCCCAGATGGTTTTTACATTTGTATGGGAATAAAATATTGAGTAAATTTATGTAAAAATGAAAAACGTAAATAAATTTGATACACCCAATAATAATAATAATAATAATAACAACAACAACAATAATGAAGAGTTTCTTCTGTGTAAAGTGTGCATGATTTCATTTTGTTTTTTTTTTACAAAAAAAGGATCAGTGGAAGATGTCATGAAGCCATTTCTGACCTTAGGCTTCTGGTTGGGACCCGGATGGAAATGTGTATACAACAGTAATCAAAGGAAATAATAATAATAATAATAATAATAATAATAATAATAATAATAATAATAATAATAAAGCATGAAACCCGACCATATTTTTATAGATAAGGAGAGTAGAGAGTGTCAAATTATTGACTTTCCCATATGATATATTTTAATACAAGAATAGACTCTAAAGAAACTGAACAGATTGAAAAATACCAGGATCCTGCTATGGAATTGAACAACATAAGGAACATGGTTATTGGAATAATTTCTGTAGAAATGGGGGCGTTTGGAACACCATCTTGTAAATTTGAAAATGCGCTGTGAGATAATTGGAATTAAGACCAAGATTGTAAACCTCCTGATAAGCTCACATCTTTTATTCTACGTGGATTCTTTGGAAAGTTCTTGAGTTATGAGAAGTCTTGTTAACAGCATGCTTTAAGAAGATAATTGGTATTAGAACATCGTGGAGGAAAGAAGTTGAGAGAAAATAAAAAAGTAAGGACATGATAACCTAAAAAGAGACGAAAATAATTTGAAAAATAATGAAAAACGAAAAACAACAGAGAAAAAGAAGAGAAAGTAGAGAGGAAAAGAGAAGAGAGAAAACAAAGGAGGAAAAAGAAGCTAATTCATAAATATCAGTTTAAAATGCTGAAACGAAGAGAATTACTGGATTGCTAAATGCGGCAAGAATACCGAGGAAAATGTCGAAGAAATTGTCCTAAACACAAATTTGGACGCCGTTCATGAAATAACTCAGTTGTAATAATAATAGTAATAATAATAATAATAGTAATAATAATAGTAATAATAATAATAATAGTAATAATAATAATAGTAATAATAATAGTAATAATAATAATAATAATAGTAATAATAATAATAATAATAATAGTAATAATAATAATAATAGTAATAATAATAATAGTAATAATAATAGTAATAATAATAATAATAGTAATAATAATAATAGTAATAATAATAGTAATAATAATAATAATAATAGTAATAATAATAGTAATAATAATATTAATAGTAATAATAATAATAATAATAGTAAAATGATAGTAATAATAATAATAATAATAGTAATAATAATAATAATAGTAATAATAATAATAGTAATAATAATAATAATAATAATAGTAATAATAATAGTAATAATAATAATAGTAATAATATTAATAATAGTAATAATAATAGTAAAATGATAGTAATAATAATAATAATAGTAATAATAATAGTAATAATAGTAATAATAATAATAATAGTAATAATAATAATAATAGTAATAATAATAATAGTAATAATAATAATAGTAATAATAATAGTAATAATAATAATAATAATAATAGTAATAATAATAATAATAGTAATAATAATAATAATAGTAATAGTAATAATAATAATAATAGTAATAATAATAATAATAATAATAATAATAATAATAATAATAGTAATAATAATAATAATAGTAATAATAATAATAATAGTAATAGTAATAATAATAATAATAGTAATAATAATAATAATAATAATAATAATAATAATAATAATAATAGTAATAATAATAATAATAATAATATCATCGTCATGAAAGACTATAAAAATAGAACGTGCTTTCTGGGAATGTATGGCAGTCCCTGCAGATCTTCAAAAAACTATAAAAAATACAAGAGAAAATCTAAAAAATGTGACATATGATGACATCAATAATCCGAATTGTAATTGGAGCCCTCAGATTGATTGCAAAAGGCTCAGATAGACTCATTGAAGGTATTCCTTATAACCCATGCCTTAAAAACAAAAAAAAATTGTGCTCACAAGTACAGTTCACACATTACGAAGAGCTTTATCTATATAAAATGCGTGTGATCTTTTTTTATATATGCACAAATGCTCATTGGAAAATCTCATGAAGCCATTTCTGACCTTAGATCTTTGCTTGGGACCCGGAAGGAAACGTGTATAGAACAGAAATCCAAGGAAATAATACTAATAATATACGGTTTTATTCTTACTGCACAGGACAAATGCTTGCTGAGTAGAAATTACCAAGCAAGTATACGGAAGAACTGTGTTGACCTGAAATGCAGACTCTGTGATGAACATCCAGAAACAATTCACCATATTATATCAAAGTGTAGGGCGTTAGCATCTGCCGAATGTGAAAGTCAGCATGTCAGGGGGGCTGGAAAAATCTGCAACTTTTGCGGAAAGGAATCCGCAAGAAACTGGCACGACCCCCCCCCAAAAAAAAAACTCGATTACAGATGTAGGACCTGTAACAATTTTATGGCACTTTACAATGCACACACAGACAGAACAATCAAACCTAATCACTCAGACATCGGGATCAAAGGCCACAAAAATTGATTGTGCTTTCTTATTGGCAAGGATCTTGAAGTGGAAATCTAAAACATGCGGCACATAAGGACATCAACAATTACGACAGTGGTTGGAGTTCTCGGTTTGACTAGAAAAGATTCTGATAGACTCATTGAAGTGATCACTGATAGTACACGCCTTAAAGAAATACAGACATTTTTCTCAATAGCCCAGCTCACACCTCACGAGGAGCTTTATCAATCTAAAATATGTGTGCTCTTAGGTTAAAATATATTCAGTGAAAATGTCATAAAGCCATTTCTTAGGTCTTTAGTTGGGGCCTGGAAAGAAATGTGTACACAACAGAAATCAATGGAGATAATAATAATAATAATAATAATAATAATAATAATAATAATAATAATAATAATAATAATAATAATAATAATAATAAAAATAATAATAATAATAATAATAATAAAAATAATAATAATAATAATAATAATAATAATAATAATAATAATAATAATAATAATAATCTATTCTATTCAAGGTATTCTGATAGTTTTTTGAAGATCTTCAAAAACTATTAGAATACCTTGAAATCGAAATCTCAAAAATGAGAACATCAAAAATTCCAGTTGTAGTTGGAGCCCTCGGATTGATTGAAAAAGATTATATTAAAGATTTTTATTGAATAATAATATAAGGAGTGAGGCAATTATCTTTTGAAATGATTGATTCGTTTTTTTACAGTTTCTCAACCCTTTGCAGCTAATTTAAAACTAGAAAATATATTTATAATTGTTTTTCTTAGAGATAATAGTAATTTAGTTATACATGTCTTACTAATTAATCCATAGCTGGGAGAGAAGATGTGGATTCATACTTTTCCCAAGGGTATTTGCGTGTAAGTGAATATAATGAACCCAACTGAAATTTGAACTCGGCTCTCCGATTAACAGTTCCAAGCCATCATCCATTACACCACTCGTACATCCAAATTGACAGCACCTAGTATTCTCAAGCGGTTACCATCTAGGTACTAATCAGGCTAAACGTTGCTTAACTTCGGTGATTGTACGGGAACCGGTGTTTCAATTTAAGCTGCCGTGTGATTAAGGTTCCTAAATCCGCTGTTCGAGTACAGTTAAAAAAATAATTATTTCGAATGTTGATTTTCAAAGTAGGCAAGCTCTTACCACTTGGAAGAAGTGTAATACACTCTTCCTCGAGTTCATGCCTTACTAGTTTGTTTTTTTTAACTATGAGAGAAAGGGGGTTAAGAAAATGACAATTATAGCAAATAAAACATGTTTGACTGCTATTTTTTACAATCCCTGTTAATTGTCTTCCACGTGCAATTTTCGTCTAAAGGGTTTAGAAATTTGCCGGGGGGACATAACCTGAGAATTACTAGAAGCAGGAAGTAAGATCATTGCCATAATTGTTTGTGAAAAGGATTTTATTTTTTATATTTATTTTATTTTTTCCTTATTTTTGTTACCTTTTTTTGTAACAAATTTTCTTTATTTCACTTTTCTTCATGGGACATTGTTTTCTATTCTGAAGGGAAAAGGAAGAGGGCTTCATTTTTTTTTCATCCAGTTAAATAAGAAAATAACGGAAATCACTCACCAAACAATGGATGGCGTCAATAGTTTGTTTCTTTCAGCTAAAATAATGCTGGACATTGCAAGAATCCAAGGGAAGAACATGAAGTATTTATACGCACTGAAGAGGAAAAAAAACAGAAAGAAAGAAAGAAAGAAAGAAAGAAAGAAAAACGAGAAAGAGAAAGAAACATATTAAGAAAGAGAGAGAAGATAGAAAGAGGAAGTAAGAAAGAAAGAAAGCGAGAAAGAAAGAAAACGAGAATAATAAGAAAGAGAAAGAGAAAACGAGACAAAAGTAAGAAAAAGAAA
Organism: Acanthosepion esculentum; assembly: GCA_964036315.1. Taxonomy (NCBI): domain Eukaryota; kingdom Metazoa; phylum Mollusca; class Cephalopoda; order Sepiida; family Sepiidae; genus Acanthosepion; species Acanthosepion esculentum. The sequence goes on from OZ038503.1 coordinate 47,930,869, forward strand.
GAAAGTGAGAAAGTAAGAAAGAAAGTAAGAAAGAGCAATAGAAAACGAAAGAAAGAAAGAAAGAAGAGAGAAAGAAAGAGAGTAAAAAGAGAGAGAAAAAGATAAAGAGAAAAAGAAAGAAAGAAAGAGAGTAAAAAGAGAGAGAAAAAGATAAAGAGAAAAAGAAAAAAAGAGAGAAAGAAAGAAGAGAGAAAGAAAGAGAGTAAGAAAGAGAGAAACAGAAAAAGAGAAAAAGAAAGAAAGAAAGAAAGAGATGAGAAGAGTAGGGTAAATTTAAAAAGAAAATGAAAGTGAGAAAGTAAGAAAGAATGTAAGAAAGAGCAATAGAAAACGAAAAAAAGAAAGAAAGAAGAGAGAAAGAAAGAGAGTAAAAAGAGAGAGAAAAAGATAAAGAGAAAAAGATAAAGAGAAAAAGAAAGAAAGAAAGAAAGAGAGTAAAAAGAGAGAGAAAAAGATAAAGAGAAAAAGAAAAAAAAAGAGAGAAAGAAAGAAGAGAGAAAGAAAGAGAGTAAGAAAGAGAGAAACAGAAAAAGAGAAAAATAAAGAAAGAAAGAAAGAGATGAGAAGAGTACGGTAAATTTAAAAAGAAAATGAAAAAACATACATTAAGTGTCCATGTCTCTGTGTAAGATAAAGAGATAACGATTGAGGAAAAAGAATATTTTCTTAAGAGATGTATGAATACATATGACATTGTATAGGTTTTTATTAATCATTCCATCAGAATAAAATACAACATACAACCTTTTTAAATCTGGGAACCCACGCGTGCCTAATTAAGTACGAAAAAATGTAAACTTGAATCAGGATATTGTTTCATTTTTTAAAATCACTTCAAACTAAGCAAGGCAACGAAGTCACTAACATGCATAAGGATTACTGGGTGTGAAAGAATATAAGAAAAACATTATTATGGAGTGAGAAAAATAAAAGAACAGGAATTAAGAAGACAGAATATAACGATTGATATTTTATTTTGAAGATGAAACTTGACTGGAAAGCAAGAAGCCAGAAGAGAGTTCCACAAGTGAGAAGTGCGAGAGAAGAAACTGTTAGCATAGAACATACGGTTATATCTATCTATTTCCATTGTAAAATGATGAGATCTTGCCGCCAATCTAGTACTGCACTTGAATTCATGGAGTCAAGGTACCATAGAGGAGATTAATATTTATTTTGAAAATACAAAAATATGGCACCAGGCCAAAAGAGGAGTTAGGGGAAGGCCGGTCTTCAGTGTATCTTAACTTAAACCTAGCTTGCCATTATTACTGACCTAAACATACCACAGTATCCTTTACACCAAAACATTATTACTTATCATTCTTACTACAGCCACCACAATACCTCAAGTCTCTATGAAGTCCTTACTAGTTCTCATATTACTGGGGGTGGAGAATAAAATTAACAACATTTAAAAAAAGAACAATTACCATGCAAGTATTTATAGAAAAGGTACGGGGAAGCTACGTTACGTCGGTGGAGATCTAACTGAAGCTGAGATGCCAGATTAGGACCAATAACATTACAGATTCTTTATTGGATTTTATCAAGAATCTATAAATATATAGCATAAACACCAGACCAGACGTGACATCAATATTCAAAGCGTGGACGAATGGCAGACTTATAGATATGTAAGATACATTCAGAAGAGAAAAATTGTTGTCTTGCCCGACACAGTGAACCAAATTTCCTAGCAGCATACCTCGCAACTGATTCAATATAAATATATCCAGAACTCTAATAACTACAAAAAACAAAGATGACGGTATATAGGATTTCAGATATCGACGGTAGCAGAGAAAGTGTTAATAAATTTAATTTGATTTGCCAAAAAAGAAAGCATACGTAGACTTATATAGACATTTCTATTGTATTAAAATGGAGGCTCGTCTTGTATATTTAAAATGCATTCTTCATAGCCTCTATGTAGTCCTAATTATTTCTCATATGGTAGTGGGGAATAAAAATAACATCTTTTAAAAATAAAACCCAATGAATATGTACAATGATTACAATGTTATATACAAGAAACTAAACAAAAATAGATGAAAGCTCATCAAAACAATTACCATGAAAGTATTCATAGAAAAGGCACAGAGAAGCTACATTACAGCAGGGAAAATTGACTAAAGCTGAGATGCCAGATCAGGACAATGACATTGCAGGTTCTACTTTGGATTTTATCAAAAATCTCTAAATATATAACAGGAGCACACGACGATAGGTGGCAGCAATATTCTAAGCATGGACGAATGGGAGAGAGATTCGGCCGAGAAAAATTGTCAGGAACGACGCAGAGAACCAACTTTCCTAGCAGCAGACCTAACAATTGATTCGATATAAAGTTTCCGCTGACATGAAGCGGAAAAACGTTAGCCCGAGAAGACGCAACGAGTCATTTTCCTGGGGGCTAGCATTAGCCATGCTGATAGAAGACATAAAAGGTTCTCTCAGACGATTAATAAATGCATAAAAAACCCAGTCTTAATTATTTTATCGCAATGGGCATTTACCACTATAAAAACAGTTTTCCAGAAATTAAACTTATGTTTTTTAAAACGGCCCTTGCTTACGGATGAAGAGAAATGATGCAAAAATAATATTATTATACAATTGGAAACATAATTCATGCTTTTAATATTCTTTAAGACGTCTACAGTTACTGGCATTGAAATTTTCTAAAATATTATCTTAGTTTATTGCTCGTTAGGGTTATGGATTCTGAACTCATACGGTTTTGAGATGTAGAGACGTAAATATTCGTGGCGTTGACCTGGGCTTTAAAAATGATTGATGTTAACTTGCAAAATGTTAACCTCTTTTATAACTTTAAAAACACGCTTAAAAAGACATATATTAATATATATCAGGATCTTGAATAAGTTCTCGCTGTTTTCCAACAGATGGCGTTTCCTGAACTGCATGCGTGTAGTTTCAGATAGTAACGCATCTATAAGGAAGTACTATAAGCAAAGCTTGAAATTCAGTGTATGTCATTTCGCAGAAGTGTAAACAACCTTGGTTTTCATAGCGTTAAACATGTCGGATTACGTTCCAAAGGAAATTTTTCTGCACTACTTTATTAAAAAAAAATCTGCAGCTGAAGCACATAGAATTCTTGTTGAGACTTACGGCGAACGTTCTCTCTCGGAAACAACATGCAGAGATTGGTTTATATTAAAACAGGGAGATGGAGAACAAGGAATAATTTATTCAAAGTAAAGTGTGAGCTAAACATGTGCAAACGTAATTCTAGCCATTTCAAACTAGAGCTTACCAATCCTCACTTTCCAACCTTAAGAGAGTTCAAAAGCATCTACGTGTCTTGTGAGTGATTAATTATTTTCCACTCTACAACACCCTCCTCCATAGACGAAATTAAGTCCCATGCCTCTCGCTACTGTATCGCTATTTACATGGAAAATATTCTGAAGAGTTACATTTCTTAGTTCCACTAGTTCGGAAAATCACAGCTACGTTCCACCAGCTTTCGTGCGAATCATTCCCACCCTTTTGTATTCCATTAGTAAGGTTTCCTGGGTATGACGATAAGCTACATCCGGCAGCAATGCCTCTGATCGGGAGGTTTTGAGGAGCGTGGAACGACATCTTAATTGCTGTTGTTCCCAGAGCCACCTGTTAAGGTCCCAGCTATGAGCAAACCCCAAACAAGGGCCAAAACATGAAAGTATAAAAATACATTTGAAAAAATTACTAGCAATTCATTTTCATAGTAAAGAAATACAGTTTTTTTAGGGGGGGGGGTCAAAATATCTACGTTCATAAGAAAAGAAAATGTCGGCATCAAATTACCCACAAGGAGTTGGTATGTTGTTAAACAAATCAAACCAAACCCATTAGTAAGAAGTACATTCAGTTTCTTCCAAAGTGTGGCTAATTGGTGGAACACACTCCAGTGACGATGCTTCCTCGATCGCTATAATCTTAACCTCTTCAAGTCTATGGCCAACTTTTATCTTTCCTACATATCCTCATAATCTGCACTTCTTAC
>OZ038503.1:47937386-48067386 GCA_964036315.1 Acanthosepion esculentum
GGGGGCTTGGTAGAATGCTTGATGATTTTGTTTTCCACATGACACATGTAAAAATTAGGGCCGACCCCATTGCTACGTCCTCAGTTTGTGCATAAATGCTGTCAGAGTGGTCGTATAATGGTATTCGTGTCGTGCAGAATAGAAGTGTTCGCGGAATAGTTGATCGGATTTTTGAAGGTGGGAACGACGGGAGAATTTATACGTTCATCAGGACAATGTTCATAGGTTCTTTGAGTGGGACATTCATGAATAGGCTTTCAAAATCTGGTGAGGCTATGATGCCGCTGTTCATTTTTTTTTTTTACACTATCTTGGAGAATCTGATACCCACGGGTCGAATAGAGGAAAAGAGAGACAACGGAAAGCAACGCATGATATATCTAGCGGGCTTAAGCAAGTGGATGACAGAACGTGGTCTGGGGGAGGAAACTTATTGAGAGCTACAACGGATAGGGGGAAGTGGAGAGAAAGGATCGCCTACGTCCTGAAAGTACACGGCACATAAGAAGAAAAGAAGTATGTCGAGGTATTCACTAGTAGACTGAATTTTATATTTACTGGGCAAGTATAGAAATATCAGTTGGTTTCGAGTGTTGGTAATTGATATACAGGAGTTGGGATTTATGAGATTATGGGACGTAGCAGAGTGTTAGGTTTCGATCCCGTGCATGCAACCAAGGTAATACTCACCCACAATTTTGTAGAGTTTGAGGGATCCGATCCCCTCGTTGTTTACCTATTCAATTTATTAATCTGTGTCTTGAGGAAGCTAGTGGCATTTTTGTTTAGATTTTTAAATGTTTAGATTTTTAAATGAGAATGGAGTCAAGTTATATATATATATATATATATATATATATATATATATATATATATATATATATATATATATATATATATATATATGTTGAAACTTGACTAATGCATGGAATAATAATGCAACACAAAATGTACTTAGAACAAAATGTATTTAAACAAGAAAGTGTACACAATATTTACATATAGTCTTTTGTATATTCCCGGGAAGACCGTTCCTGGAGAATGTCTTGACTAAGTCGCAGTCGGACAGAGTCTCTAGTGAATCTCTTGATTCGCCTCTCATGTCTTCCCGGTACCAACCATATTTATATAGTCGGTACTCCACTATGCAAATTAGGTGGATCCTACCACAACAATATATATATATATATATATATAGTGTCGTACACAGACAGACTGTTTCGCTGTATCACAGCTCATCAGTGTGGGTAGACATTCGGTTACCTCTAGCTACAATTGAAACCCAGCTGAATAATTGGCGTCAGTCGGAGAATCTACCCCTAAGCCAGGGATGAAGGTGAATTTAAGCGTATTTATTTTGATATAAACACGTCAGTGACTGAGTATTGTGACCCAAGTAAATGGTTAAAGAAATAACAAAACACGGGTTACAGATATATCATATATTAAACAGTAAGTACTACAGAAGAGTATTACACGACTAGTGAATGTGTCGGATGACCCAGCGTACTATCTATTCGACTGTTCCCCCAAGTCCTTCTCTCCTACTAATCTTATAGTAGGCGGAAGAATCCAACAAAGACCTTTTAGAGGGAGGATACCACAACACTGAGAGAACTCGATTCGTTTTATTGCAGAGTATTGCATTAGTAGCAGTAATAGTCACTGTTTACAAACTCACACTTTCTCCTCAGAGAGCTCAACCGAAATAATTTTTCAGGAGCATATATATTGTCATCTACAGACAGACTGTTTCGCTGTATCACAGCTCGTCAGTATGATAGACGTCTGGTTGCCTCTAGCTTGGATCGAAACCCGGGTGTCACTTAAAAATTAAAAATAAATGCCGTGTAAAATACCACCAAGAAAAATGCAAATGTATGCACTATAACCAACGTAGCCGATGTAGTATAATTTAGGCAAAGAAAATACTTTAAACTAAACAAATAAGATAAACAACTGTCGAAAAGAAATAATTATAATAATAATAATAATAAATAAACCAAAAATAAAAATGAATTAATTAACAAATTAAGTAAATAATTAACAACCTATGAATGCACATATAAACACAAGTAAATATAATAATAATCAACAACAAATAATTAATGAATAAATACAAAATAAGTAATACATATTAAATAACGAGTTACAAGTTAACAAACAACACTGCAATAGCGACAAACATCCGCATACAGATTGACAATTATTTTTAGCCAATAGCCTTTAGAATAATTTGAAATATAACCGTTACCGCCTACTCAGTAACACTTAGGATAATACAATAAACCGGAAATACCTAACTTTGCCACCCATAATGCACCATTAACCAGAATATAAAAGTAGTCGAGCCAACAGACAACACACATGACCTGAAGATTTTGCCCAAGCATGAAACAGACTATCGCCTCAATGTGTTGATCTCAGTATCTACTTTTTTATTTACATACGCTCTATCCTTAAAATTGAGCACTTTTGTCCATGAATAGAGCATACCTTAAAACTATATTTTTATCATATATATATATATATATATATATATATATATATTTGTGTGTATGTGCGTGTGTGTGTGTGTGTGTGTGTGTGTGTGTGTGTGTGTGTGTGTGTGTGTGTGTGTGCTTGTTTAGCTGAATACGGCTAGTTCAAATCAGCCAGAAATAGACTATACTCATACTGAGGTAATTTTGTTTTTTTCCGTAAATATATATATATATATGCTCTGTTATAATAAAGACATTGAGCTCCCTGTGGATCAGTTTTAATATTTCTTATTACTAGGACTTACCTGGATTATATACCAACGGATATATTATCTGTATTATATATATATATATATATATATATATATATATATATATATATACGAATAGTTTTAATACTTATTTCTTAAAAAACTCTCAACACCATAACTTAGTTACCTCCTCTGAAGCGTTACTCAAGCCAATCACAACACTCATCTCAGCGTTCTTCATTTCACAAGTAAAAAAATAATGATTTTCAGATGAACACAGCAAATGTGTCTTTGAAAATGATGAACACTACAATATTTATCTTAAAATAAACACCCTAATGATGACTTTGTGCTATGTTGAAAGGACACGGAATAAAATACTATGTATCAACACGGTAATTTTCTTTCTTCCTTTAATAATGACACCAAAAAGCTTGTCCGTGAATATAAAAGGATCCACTTGAAAATAAGTAGACAAAACTTGTCTAAATTATTCAATGAAATATGTTTCAATATATATATATATATATATATATATATATATATATATATATATATATATATATATATATATGTATATGTAGTTAGTTCGTTAGTTACTGCTAACTTATTTACATATATATATATGTGTGTGTTTGTGTGTATGTGTATATATATATATATAGTTAGTCACTGCTAACTGATATAAAAGTGCTCAGTATATATATATATATATATATATATATATATATATATATATATATATATATATATATATATATAAATAATTAATGGATTTGTTTTAATCCGACTTTTTTATTATTTCAGAAATTGTTATAGTGGATACTCGTAATTGAAATAGACTCTCCTCTTTTTCAAATTTTATTTCAAATAGTCTCTGTTACGTCTATTGGCTTGCGAATTCGAGAACGATCTAAAGAAAATGGGCTCTCCGACAGAGATCGAACCTGATAGAGCCTTGCTGTATTGTTGCGATCTCCGTCGCCGAGCGGTAAAGCATACTGGATCAAACAATGGTTTCGCCTACAAGAGGGACGCGAGTTTGATTCCTGCCGGAGACCACATTTTCCTTATTAAGATTTCTCGAATGCCCAGACTGATAGATACAACACACACTGTTTGAAATAAAATTTAAAATAAAATGGAACGTCTTTTTCAAATAGGAATATCTTCAAAGATTACAGCACCGTGCGTTAGAAGGCAGCAACAAAAGTAGATCAGAGGTATATGGTTAGATCTGTAACCATTGTTTATCTTATCCTAAGACAGTAGTTCTCAATATTGTTTGCCCAATGCACCTTTTTCACCATATGTCAGAATGTAACCCACCCACACTTTCCAAGATTGTCCGACTCAAAAGATACATTCTAAACAATATGCATCTATTATTGGAAATCTTCATTCTTTTCCATATTATACAGTGTTGTTTGATAAAAGTGACTCACCTGATTTTTTTTACTAAATGTTCTCTTCTCCGATGAAACGAAAGTTGAGCTAAATTCAAAGGATAAGCGATCTAAAATCCGAAGAAGAAGCCTTGAAAGCTCTTTGAATTTAGCAGTAAGTACTGTCAAGCATCCGTTCAGTAAAATGTTCCGGGGATGCTTTTCTTTTCATGGAACTGGTTTCTTAAAACCTATTGAAAAGACCCTCAGGAGCGAGCAGTACAAGAGAATTTTAGCGTCTTGTCTGCTCCCTTCTGCTGAAAGGGTCCAAATCGACCCCACCAAGCTCATTTTTATGCAGGATAATGCTCCCTGTCACAAATCAAAATTGATGAAGGAATAATTTGATGAGAAGCAGGTGAGTGTTATGACATGGCCACCCCAATCTCCTGACCACAACACCATAGAAAACTTATGGAGCCTTATAAAGTACAGTCTCTCGTGAAAGCAGTTGAGAAACAAAGAGGATTTGATTGTGAATTTCATATCCAAATGGAATTCAATGCTTGAAGATGAGATTTGCCAGAACCTAATCAAGTCAATGCCAATAAAGGGTTGAAAAGGTTATTCAAAATAAAGGAGGACCCATAGATTATTAAATATTTCGAACTATATTACCTATTATAAATAAATTATACCTCTATTATTCTTTATTTAAAGCTGTTCGGTTATGTTTCTATTGATTACTAGTTGCAGGAAATAAGTGAGTCACTTTTTTTGCATAAATGTTTTCCCTAAATCTCATTTATATCCAAAAATATAATTATCAATAGAATACCTTAGGGTGAGTAAACTTTTTTACTAGGTGGTCGGGAAGGGATCTTTATATTAGTAAGATTAAAAATTAGTTTGACACCAAAAACAATAGGCGAAAAAATTTTTAAGAAAAAAAAATCAGGTGAGTCACTTATATCGAACAGCACAGTACATGGATTATTTTTATAGAGGAGTTTTACAAATTTAATAGCAATAGAAAATGTTGAGGCATTTTAAAACTTAAATACATGCAAAGTAATTTAATTCATAACTAATTATTATATCTTTGGGTGCAACACAATACCTACTTTCTTATCCATTGAATATGTGAATCCATACTGAATATAAGATTCATCATATCGTCTTTTTTACACTCACGATGGGCTCCAAATTCTGTAAATAAAATAAAACAAAGCAACTAAAAGTAAAATATCCCCCCTTAAAACCCTGAAATTACACCTGGGGTGAATTCCATCTGGGGTGAATTCCACCTGGGGTGAATTCCATTTGGTTTGGTTTGGCTTGGTTTAGTTTACTTTAGTTTAGTTTACTTTGGTTTGGTTTGGCTTGGTTTGACTTGATTTGGTTTGGTTTACGGCATATCAACCCATTGGGTTATTTAATGCCGAAATTTAATTTTCTTGTGAGCATTAGTAATTTCTTTTACAATAAAATTTATTGCTCATATTTGTTTTGTTATAAAAATGTATTGCTGGTAATTTTTATTACTATGAAAATGTATTGTTGGTATATATAATATAAAAATGTTATACTTTCATAGAGTTTTGTCCCCAGCTTGGACCCTAACAGCTGGGTCAAGAGGGACCTCGGAACAACAATGATTAAAAGGTGGTTCCATTTTCCTCAGATCCTCCTGATCTGAGGCCTTGATATGGTTTATCAACATAATCAGGGCGAGAATTCCACCTGGTCGAGAACCCCTTGCGTAAAAGTTAGAGCAGATATCCTGCTAAGATAAATTTCCGAGGGAAAAGGGATGCGATATCGAGTCTCACCAAAATCCTGTTTTTTTTTCTTTTTTGTTGATTCGAGTTATTTACTTGCAACCGGAAAATAGTGACCCTAGTCCTTACAAGTGAAATTAAGATGAAAGAAACACTTTTCAGAATTTAATTAAAAAAAAAAGTTATCTTCATTTCAAGCGTGTAACACCAAACGCAAGAAAAAATGTTTTATCTGAAAATGAATCTTGAGAGGAAAGTGAACTCAGAGGCCATACTTATACATATACGCTGACTGTGTTTGATCGGCTGTTTACATAAAAAGTCAATTTGTTTTCTGAAACGAGAGAAAAGGTCATTGAGATAAAAAAGATTATACTATTAATGTTTCTGTTCATAAGGTTCAAACTTTCTTTAAATCCAGCAATAAAAATAAAAGAAATAAAGAAAGTTGTGTTTAATCGAAAGTCGATTGAAGACAAAAGTCAGGTACGCATTTGGAATAATGCTCCTAGATTTGTCGGTGCCTTTAATGTACGTTATTCCGGGTAGCAAACGGGCGGGCCTTAAGTCAGGTATTAGAGAAATGGCGCCCCAGGCTTTGGGAATTTAACTAGGCCATTCCACCCCTCTCACTAAGACCCTGTCCCTAATTTCCGTTCTTTTACGAAGTTCTGTCAACTTTGGGTTTACACGGATTAAACACTCACGCGCACACACGCATATATATGCAAATATGTGTGTGCAAACGCACATATATATAGGCACACATATATGTATATACATAGACGTCTGCAAAAGCACGCACATACATATATTCCGTAGATGCCTACAAACGCATACGCGTACGTATTCATGTGATGATGATGATGATCCGCCACATCTTCACAGATGATGGCCGCCTAATCACGTTCGCTCCCCACCTCGCACCTCTCCCGTGCATGACCCCGATGTGATTTGCCAGGCCGGCTGCAGACTTGCATGACTTGTTACACAAATGACAGTCGAACAATGTGCTTGTCACAACCTTGATGGATTCACACCGCTGTGCCTAATTCCTGTGCACCACCATCTGTCTTTTCAGTCCGGGGCTGGTTCTGCATACCTTGTCACACAGCGTGCAGGCTGTGAAACTCTGTGTCTGGGGAATGTCAATTTTTTCTTCATGCGACTTCACATGATTCACCGAGCCAGCCTTTAAAAAAGTATGTACAGACAGAAATCACATGTCCAGCCCTTGATACCCTCGTCGAGTTCATGGTTATCACCCATTCGAAGTTGCCGCTTCAGTCGTTTGTGTTCCAGGCGACATTCTTCGAAGAGTACATACACACAAACGCACGCATATACGTATATAAGTGTATATCTACATTTTTACATTATTCGGATTGTTATCCTCATCTTCATTGCCACATTGGACATATGTTCTAGTAGATAAAGACGTTGGTTAGATCCAGTGACTAGACCCAAAGAGTTGTGAGATCAATACCAGGCTACATAATGGTGAACCAAAAATTTGGGGAGTTGAGTTAAAGGGAAATAACTGAGACATCTGGAAAAGGCATGGCGCAATCTACCGAAACGTTGTGGATATGGCAATGAAGATGCGGATAACAATCCGGATAATGTAAATAATGTAAGTAATCATAATACCTCATCTCAGAGATACAGATAGAAAAGTGTATACCGACAAGCGTATACATAATGGTTGGTTACCCGTTTACGAGCACACCCGTATGTCATGGCGGCTATTAAAACGCCCGCTCAACCCACGCCGTGCCAAGGCTATGATCAAATTGTAGTATCTGTTACACAGGCTTGACCAGCTATGTCCTACTAAGACGGGCTTTGTGCTCGATCCCGCGTAAGCGGAGGATGGGTAAATTTGATTACATTGGAACTATGCAGAGCAGACCTTAGTTACAGTTCCTGGGAGAGGGCACATAATCTCGTGCGATCAATGTTTTGAAAAAGGCCAGCATGCTTAAACCATTCTATTAGAACCGTTGACAGATCCACTCACAAGACTTAGGTCAACCCGTGGTATGGTTTTTAGGCATTTCCCAAAGGTACCGCCCGCTATGATCGTCTCCCCAAGACCGATAATATCAAATCGACCATGGTGAAATTCGAACCCGAGTCCATGGTCAGCAAGCGAACCACATGCCCATCTACTCACAGGACATACATACATACATACATACATACATACATACTGATAAGGTAAAGAAGAAATAGGAAACCTGTTTCACTTTTATTAAAGCTTTTAAAAATTTAAATCAAGTTAGATTAATAAACGTTTCCTATTGTTTTTTTATTTTTATCATTCTGTCGATTTCCGATCCATATTTCATGTATATTTCATCACAACTCATACATACAACGAAACAAATCAAAGCCGTATAAAAAAAAAATACTGATATGTAGGGACATACAATGTGCGATGGATAAATTGTCGTCTAAATTACGCAAAAAAAATAAAAAATAAAAAAATAAAAAAAATAACACTGACATCTCCTTTTAAGGCTTCCGGCTCGAATACCAAGCAGTACAGTATACCGTTTACAAATTTCTGGCGGAATGAATTGCATCATGGTACACTTTTTCTCACAGACGGTGCCCAACTGAACCTGCTATACTGTGCAATCGACAAAATAAAACAAAACAAGCAACACGCATACGCGAAATAAAAAAATATATAAAATGGTGACAATTTATCCATGACACCCTGTATATGCAATCATAAATTTTCACAAATACACACACAATCACACGCACACAAAATGTACTTGAGCATATACACACCTATATAAGTACTTAACTGAAGGCATAAATAATAATAATAATAATAATAATAATAATAATAATAATAATAATAATAATAATAATTGCTGGCCACTCGCATTCGCGGATACCCGTCTACTAGGGCGGCTAGCCAATCCCTATTGCAAACTCTCGCTCAGGCACATTTGTTCAACATCCGCAGAATCCACTTGTGGTTTATACTGCAACTATGCTGAGCAGACCTTAGTTGCAGTTTCTAGGAGAGATGCGTGTTATCTAGCATGATCAACGATCTGAACAACACCAGAACTCTCAAACCCTCGGTCACGATGACTTGTGCAGGAATACATATATGCACTTACAAAGTATTATTTGCTTAGTATTTGTCTATTTTTAAACTGTGTAAAACCCAGGATATGCTCACCTCCATCTAGAACATACTAGGTGAGGCTACATCATACCTGGGTATATAAGTTAGGCTAGGCTAGTTTATACCTCTGGGTATAAAATAAGCGAAATTAGTATGTACTCCCATTTACCCAGAATGCAGTGCGTCTTTTCCTATATAATAAATTTATATTATTTTATTCACATATCATAGTTTGGTGTTTTACGCCGGAGGGGGGCGGTAAAAGTTAAATCAGGTCAGTTTATAGCCCCAATATAAAATGGGTTAGTCTTGAATACATCTCGTCTTCTTTATGTGCCGAGTCCCTCAAGATCATCGTTCTTCACAACTTCCTGACTTTTGTAGCTCTTAATATTCTTTTTCTTTGTGTTATTTCTCCTAAACACTGTTCCGCTATCCATTTACTCAAACTCACTAAGTATGTTATGCGTTGTTTTCCTCTGTCTCTCTTGCCTTCAATCTGTCCTATGACTATCAGATTTCCCAATCCGCCCTCCCTCCAGAAATTTCAACTGTCTCTTCCTGATGTTAAGTATAAGTTTCCTTTTTGTTTTCGTGTTCTTTAAAACTTCGTCGTTGCTCAAATTTTCGGTCCATGGCATTCTCCGCATCCTTCTACAGAAGGGTGCTGAGAATACTATGTTTCTGTTGCTTCAAGTTTCTTCTTCATCTTTGAGGAGATTATCCAGCACTGCCATACGAGAGGAGAGATATCACGTAACAGATTAGTACTCTTTTCCTTGTTTCTAGCGAAGTTTTTTCTATTTCTTACTACTCTGTTTAGCTTTTGGAATGATTTCTTGTCTATCCCAGTACGGCTTCGGATTTCGGTGTCACAATTTTCCGTCCTTTGTCAAAACACCTCCCAGATATTTAAATTTCCGCACTTGTTTGATTTTGGTATCTCCGATTTGAAATTGGCACTTTGGCCCCCTTTTACTAACAACCATGAATTTTGTCTTCTTGCAGTTGATGTTTAGTCCTTTCTTCTCGCTTTCTTTCACTACCTTCTGTAAGAGATTTCGTAGCTTTCTTTCTGTGTCTGCTATCAACATGAACGTGGCTGCCAATAATGGATCCTGGTTGGACTTCTAGTTATCTTAGAATTATAAGCTGTAATGGTTGAATAAGTCCGGTGAGAAGACAAATCCTTGTCTTACACTCCTTTCTATATTTCTGTATCAGCTGAACTCATTTTCTACCCGTATGCAGGTTGTTTGTTGCCAGTATAGGTTCTTGATCACTCAAACATTCATCCCAAATATATCAAGGTTTTCGAAAGCTGATTTTTAAAGCGTGCAGGTCATTTCTGTTTGTATATATTTGACGCAACACAATCTTCTACCACTATATGATCATATTTCTGACAAAGCTTAATAAATACACCCACTTAGTAAATATACGTAGAAAATACACAGACGCGCGCAAAGAGCGCCCACTAACACTAAAACGCGTGTACAAATGCATAGGCGCGCGTACATATGCACTAATGCGAATAGAAACATATAAACAGAATTTTAAGCAATGCGACTTCTGTGGAACGGGTTGAGTAATCGGGTTTTGTAGATCGTTGTACGAGGTCGAGTATAGGATGAAGAATAATATCCGAACAAAAGCGGGGATAAGAAGACAAATTGGGAAGCTATTCAACAACACGTTTCGCTCATTAGAGTAGGCGACCTCGGAATGAAATGAGAGACAAATCCATCTGTGAAAAAAAGGTGTTGGAATATGAGAAGGGGGTAATAAACATATGACCACTATTCTGACCATTGGTCAGAATATTCCTTTCGTTCGTCCGCTTTTTATTTTTTTTAGTTGTTCTTAGTTTTCCTTTTGTTTTAAATCATCGTCTTTATTATTTCGTTTCTTCTTTTTTTTCATTGCTCTTCTTTCAGTCTTATTTCGTTTCATTATTTCTTTCTTTTTCCTTCTTTTTCTCTTTCCTTCTTTTTCTTTTTCCTTCTTTTTCCTTTCACGTATTCTCTTTTCTTTTACTCATTTTCTAGTTTTTTTTTTCCTTTATATTTTGGCTTTCTTTTTTGACACAACCTTTTCTTCCTTTTTTATGGTCATCTCCCTTTATTTGCTTTCTTCTTTTTTTCTTTTTTCTTTCCGTTTCTTTCGTTGTTACTTTTATTTATTTCTTCTTTTACTTCCTTCTCTTTTTGTATTTGTCTTTAAATGATTTGGCTCGCTTTCTTTTTTCTTGGTATCTACTTTCTTCTTTATGTCTTCTCCTGTTTCATTGGATAATAACAAGTGGTGAAACTTCTTCCCGATATAGACAACGCAACACCCTTGAAGATGGCGGTGAAGATATCAACCAATCAACGACAGTCTTAATTTTCATTACTTCAGTTTTTCTTTCCCAAGCTTTCTTTCTGCTGGAGACCGAGCTGGATAGTTTGCTTCGTTACGATCCAGCTATCAACATTCACGCAGCAAAAGGTGAGGTAACAAGTAAATAACGCAGAAGAAAATAAAGATTTACTATAATAAGTAGCTGAGTTTACCGCTTCGCTTGTTTAGTTCAAAAGTTCTAAATTCCTTACTGTTCAGACTAGAAAGAAATATTTTTGCTGAGCAACAACTCTAAAGACCGTCACGTAGTCACAAGGTTTCTGTGAGTAGAAAAAGTACAACTGGGGGAGAAAAAAAAGAAAACTGTGCAATAAATGTGCTACAGAAAAGGAAACAACGAAAAATAAAATATATCTAAAAAAGGACGCAAAAAGGAAACAATACAAAAAAGGAAACAACGAAAAATAAAATTGATCTGGGAAAAGACTCGAAAAGGTTAACAATACAAAAAAAGAAACAACAAAAAACAAACTAAATCTAGAAAAAAGTTATGAAAAGTAAAAGCAGATGTTTAAACTGAAGTGTGAGAGACGCATAAAATGTTGAGTTTGTAGCGGACACCCTGAAGGGGGGCGCGATCGCCCGAGCGCCCCCCATGTCGTAATTGAACGATGTCAGAGGGAGCCCGCCACATTTTTACTTTGTGATCTAACCAGGTGAAACAATATGGACAACAGAACGAAGATGTGTATGATTTTCGCAGGGTTTATTACATGAAGGAGAATAGTATATATATTGGTAATGCCTCAAGGCCAGGAACCTGTGCACCGACCGAGTCAGAGTCGACCGGTCAGTTCCGACCCCGAATTTGACGAGGAGTTGCTCTGTTAAGTTCGAAGTGCCTCACGTCAGAAAATGGCATTACTAAAATGTCAAAAACGTCTCTAAAAAATGAGTGGAGATTTCTATGCGAAACTTACGGTGTAAAAACGCCTGGAGGTGTATTACGATTAGGTTCGTAACAATCATGAACAAAAAAAGTAATTAGTTCATCTCCAAACGAAATTACAAGCATGTAGGGATCACAATGGAAAGGTCAAGGTTGAAAAATGCCCTGTTCTCTTCAGCTTTAGTGAGCAGCCGAAAGCGATAAGTTCATATTGTTGTTCGGTTTTTACTTATTTGAATTTGTAATTCTAGAGATAAGGAATTGCCACAAAACTTTGACTTCTGCGACTTAATCAAACTATTTTTCTGATGTCGATTATTTTAAAGGATTTTTACGCAATCGTTCAACCAATACAAGTCCATAGAGGCACTAAAATGTGTTCTCTCTTAGTATAATACAAATGTATATACTGATTACGAATTTAATTTTAAATTATAAAACTCGGTACCTCTCACATGCGAAGTGAGCGCTCTATCTGAGCTAATTAGTGGCCAGAACTTTTGCTCTCTGACCATGAGACCATGATATATCAAGAAGGTCACTTCTTTATGCTATCGATCTGGTGATCCGATCCCAGCGGTTGGTACATTTGGGAAATGCTTGAAAATTTGTTGATCCAAGCCTTGTGTGTGTATGTGAACAGAAGTAACTGCCCGGGAGCGATCGATGGTTGTCTTATCACAGGTAATTGTGACCGAGTGTTTAAGTACAGTGGATTGTTCAAACAGTTGCTCTCGCTAGATGATATGCTCCCTTCCAAAAGCTGTTACTAAAGTCTGCTCAGCATAGCTGCAGTATCAACCACATGTGGAATCTGTGGGTGTTGAAGAAACATATATGTGCGTGAGCAGGCGTCTGTAACAAGGATTAGCTAAATTAGCCTAGTAGACGGGAGAGTGCGGAAAAGAGTAGTCAGCCATATATTAATGGTAAATATATATGACCATTTTGAAAAGTCCTATTTTGACATGTTTCGCTGATCAGACAGCTTCATCATAAAATAGATTTTACTTTAACCAAATTTATATTGGCGAGACAGAGCGTGATTCGCGTTAATCATATGAACGCTGGGTGTCTTTTCGACTTTAACAGTATCGTTTCTGAGCATATATATATATATATATATATATATATATATATATATATATATATATATATATATATATATATATATATATATATATATATGCTCAGAAACGATACTGTATATATATATATATATATATATATATATATATATATATATATATATATATATATATATATATATATATATATATATATATATATATATATATATATATATATATATATATATATATATATATATATATATATATATATATATATATATATATATATATATATATATATATATATATATATATATATATATATATATATATATATATATATATATATATATATATATATATATATATATATATATATATATATATATATATATATATATATATATATATATATATATATATATATATACATACACACACACTCTCTGGAGGAGGCACGGTGGAGTAATGGATAACGTCTCGGATTGAGGAATCGGAGGACAGAGTTCAAATTCTAGTCGGATCCATTGCATTCACTTACGTGCTAGTACCCTTCTTCACCCAGTTATGGGTAAATAGTAGGAAAGACTGAGGTAGCAACCGATCTAGGAGAAAGTAACAAATCTCTATGTAGCCCTAAATAAATTAATAAATGAAATTCTCCTGGGACTTGTCTTTATAACAAATATGACAAAATTAAGCAAAGCAAAAAAAGAATTTTGCGAAATTTCATAAAATTAAATGAGTTGGAGGTAACAGATGTAAAAAAATATATATTTTTACAATATTTTCTAAAAACGTAAACATTTGGAAAATAATTTAATTCATTTGTGAATAAGTCCTGAAAGTTTCATTAAAATCCGACAATTATCTAACCTTTACAAGAATTTCAAAATCATTGTGCTTAACAAAAAGACATTCAAATTTTCTGTACAAATGTATGGTCCCGCGATGACGTCGGAACAAAAAGATTTTTAACCAAAATTTTTAAAGTTCTAAAAGGGTTAAAAAAAGAAGAAAATATATAAAGAAAATCCTTTGATCTTTCATCTTAATAACATGAGGTTTTTGACGATAAAATGTTTTTTTTTTATTGTTATGTGCATTTTGTCATTATCTGTCCTGTTTATTAGATATTTCGAGTCTGTTTATATTTCTGAGATGAGGTATTATGTACAGTATTTACATTAGTCGGACTATTGTCCTCATCTTTGTCGCCATATTTGTCACAACGTTTCGGCCGTTGTACGCTCCGGCCTTCTTCAGGTGGTTGGAATTTCGAACCGAACCCTTTATTTCGATCACTGGGGTAGACTGTTCTAGTTCCACGAGCCATGTTTGATGGATGTCAGTTATCAGTTATCTCCTGGTAATTTTTCACTCTGAAAGTTCTCCACTGCCTGAACCGGGTATTGAACTCACACTCTTTGGGTCTGTCACTGGATCTAACCAACGCCTTTATCCACTGTACCATGTGTCCTTAGAACAGTCTACTCCAGTGATCGAAATAAAGGGTTCGGTTCGAAATTCCAACCACCTGAAGAAGGCCGGAGCGTACAACGGCCGAAACGTTGTGACAAATATGGCGACAAAGATGAGGACAATAGTCCGACTAATGTAAATACAGTAGATATTTCGAGTTACGAACTGTAATAGTGTCAGAGATGTGGTTCTACAGAAGCATCCTAAGGATATCATGGACCGAGCGTGTGAGCAACGATAAGATCTTAGAGAGGTTGCAAACAAGGAGGAGGCTTATACTTAACATCATGAAGAGGCTGCTGAAGTTCCTGGCACACAAAATGAGGAAGGAGGGCCTGGAGAATCTGATACTCACATGTCGAATAGAGGAAAAGGGAGACAAGGGAAAACAACGCATGACATACCTTGCGGGCTTAAGCAAATGGATGACAGAACGTGGTCTTGGGAGGAAGCAGAAGGGAATGAACTTGTTGAGAGCTGCAAGGGAAAGAGGGAGGTGAAGAGCTATGATCGCCTACGTCCTGAAAGGACATGGCACATAAAAAGAAAGACTAACACCTTCTGCAAGTGCCGTCCAACGTTGGTACATGTGTACAAGATAATGTAAGTCCCTAGCAGGAATAAGAAGTTACATCTGACCTACCTATATTTGAGGATCAGTCAGGCGATGGCTTTACTCGAAATCAAGTCGCAGACATGATGTCTGAGCGTCTACGTGTGTGCGTCAGTGAGATTGCGCGTATATATACTCACTAATGTGGAAAGTCGCAACATTTCTTCATTCAGCGAGGCACTTTTCATCCGGCGAGTCGAACTGACTGTTTAACAGCAGATGACGGCGACGTTAGTGGCGGTGAAGCAAATTACCACCGCCTCCGAAAGTCGGTGGGCGCCATCTGCCTTCACACCAAATAATGGCCGCCCATCTCCCAGGGCCCTCGGAGACAGGGACCACCAACGACAACACAAGGCACACTAGGAACTTCAAAGACTAACTTTTATCAGAAAACTAATCCAGAATTAATTTCTGTGGTAATTGTTCCGTATTTATTCTCTTCTGGAGTCGTTTGTTTATCTTTCGGTCATTTTTAAATGACCTGACATTTAATCTATCTATCTATCTTTCTATCTATCTATCTATCTATCTATCTATCTATCTATCTATCTATCTATCGCAACCATTTCATCTATCTATCTATCTATCTATCTATCTATCTATCTATCTATCGCAACTATTTCATCTATCTATCTATCTATCTATCTATCTATCTATCGCAACCATTTTATCTATCTACCCAATTTATTTCGTATCTAGCTAGCTATCCGAATTTGTTCCTATCTATCTATCTATCTATCTATATTTGTTCCTATCTATCTATCTATCTATCTATCTACCGCAACTATTTCATCTATCTATCTATCTATTTATCTATCGTAACCATGTCATCTATCTACCCGAATTTTTTCGTGTCTAGCTATCTATCCGAATTTGTTCCTATCTATCTATCTATCTATCTATATTTGTTCCTATCTATCTATCTATTTGAGTCTCTTAATATTGCAAGCAGTTAGATAAGTGACTGCTTGGGAACACCAAGTACTGTAATATATATGCTATAGTGCTTGCTTATCAATACCAGTCGCTAGTGTGGTAGTGTAACAGACAGATTATCCGGACCAACTTGCACCTAATGAAGCCCGCAGGGTGCAGTGACCGAACCGTTGTGATAAGAACATCAAATATGTGGACAATAATCCGCATGTAAATAATGTTATTGTCCTTTATTTGTTGAAGAATAAAGTTGATAAACATAAACTGAAAATATTTATGACTCAGTCTAATGCTTATCAAAGTTAAGGACAGAAGTATTAATTTGGAACACCACACATTTGATGCCCTTAGTTGGAAAGTCTGGAGTAACGGCACATAATCTGAAGCCTCATAAAATTTCAGAATGTGGAATGAATAAGTTCGAAACATTTCAAATACCTCGGTGTATGCACCAATCATGACAAATTTAGTGTAGAATATAAGGGAATTGAACACAGAATCGGTTGCTGTTAGATTCTTTTCTCAAATACTCTAAGATTCTATAAAGTGAAAATATGAACCTCAGAACTCGAGTTATTATCTGTCTATATTTCTGAGATGAGGTATTTGTACACTATTTACATTATTGGGACTATTGTCCTCATCTTTGTTGCTATATTTATCACAACGTTTCGGCCGTTGTACGCTCCGGTCTTCTTCAGGTGGATGGAATGTTGAATTGAACCCTTTATTTCGCTAGCTAGGTTAGACTGTTCTAGTTCCACGTGCCATGTCTTATGGATGTCAGTTATCAGTTATCTCCTGTTAATTCCCCATCTAGTGACAGGATCCAAAGAATTTGAGTTCAATGCCTGGTTAAGGCAGTGGAGAACTTGGGGAGGAGAATTAACAGAAAAAGAGAATTGCCATATCTATCACAACGTTTCGGTTAGCAAGGTCGATTTTCATGGAAGATTGTAGGTTAAAAACAATAAAATCGACCTTGCTAACCGAAACGCTCCTCTGTGGCGAAATCAATAAAAGCACGTCAGGCTATATGACGATTCCGTATAGGATACAGGTTCGATTCCTGTCGGAGGCGCATATTTTCTATGACAATTTCTCGGACATTCAGGCCGGTAAATGTTGTTAATACTGTTTATTATAAAACAGAGCATTTACTTAAATATTTGCATCTATAAAAATGAATGTATAAACATAAACATTTCTTAAAATAATTGTCGGACTTTGTCCATTTCATAATATATATATATATATATATATATATATATATATATATATATATATATATACAAGTTTAGGATTGGTATATATGGAGTGAGATCCAATAACCAACAATTAATATTCTTTAAAGAGTGCTCAATACAGAGTAGAGCAGATATAATTATTTATTCGAATCATCCTATACTTGTATTTTGATTGGTCACTCTAGCTTATGTAACAGCGTTTACTCCTGGCTAAGGATCGTTGATTAATTTGAAACTTTTAAAACCATTTATTCTATATTCTACATCGTCACTTGATAAGACACTAGAAGTGTTTGAAACAAAATGGCTACTTTTGTCGTGATTTTATAACATATTTATGTTGTAATATTCAAATAAATAATTATATATATATATATATATATATATATATATATATATATATATATATATATATATATATTACCAAGAGGGTAAACTCCAGGTATGCAAGACAGACCAAGAATATAATATAAAAGGCTCTTTGAATTTGTAGGTTTGCTGAATTGGATCGAGATTACGATTCCAATGTAACAAATTAAAACCATAGAATATTAGTGTTTGAGCTTTATATATATAAATATATGCCGCCGCATATTATATATATATATATATATATATATATATATATATATATATATATATATATATATATATATATATATATATATATATATATACAGTGATTATTGCTGCTACATATGGTTCGGTGTTCCTGCAGTATTTTTAGATATTCTTGAGAGGATAAAAAAAGAAATCAGTAATATTATTAGTCCTGACTTGGTGTCTCGGGATTAGTCCCTTTCCCAACGCCGTAACATATAACCTGTGCCTTTTTTTATAAATATTTGCGTAGTAATTGTACGGATGAACTTTTCACTATGGTACTTCGGCTTTATGAACTTAAGCGCAGTACTAGATTGGCGGAAATGTCTCATCAATTCACAGCTGAATTGGCTAGATGTAACCGTAAGTTCTGTGCTAACAGTTTCTTCTATCGCACTTCTTGCTTGTGGTACTACCTTCTGGCTCCATGCTTTCCAGTCAACTTTGAGCTACCAAAATTTAAATGCAATGTCAGTCGTTATCTTCAGAATTCCTGTTCTCTTACTGTTCTCGCTCCTTAATAAGGTTTCTCTTTTTATTTTTATTTTTCACGCTTAGTAACCCCCTACTGTCTTAATGGGCTTCCCGGGGTGAAATGACCATCTGAATGCGGTAATATAGTTACATTTTTATATAATTCATATATATCTATATATATATATATATATATATATATATATATATATATATATATATATATATATATATATACATCGTCATCCACAGACAGACTGTTTCGCTGTGTCACAGCTCATCGGTGTGAATAGACATCCGATCGCTTCAAGCCGGGACCGAAACCCAACAAATTTGGCATCAGACGCAGATTCTAACGCCTAGGTTATCGACGCCCGGCTGACAGAAAGGCGAATATTCATGTATTTATTTTTTCATAAACACGCCAGTGACCTAGAGCATTCAAACCAGCTTAGAGAGTCTTGCATATATATATATATATATATATATATATATATATATATATATATATATATATATATATATATAAAATACAGCTTGGATATTATTAATATATATACATATATATATATATATATATATATATATATATATAAATATAAAAGTGGACATGGAAGTCAGCACTTAGAGGCGACAGTCTGTTTCATGCTAGTGCAATCGTCAGGCGACTAGTGCTGTTATTTTTCTCGGCTGTTTATATAAGGGTCAGGGTGTTTATATAATAACAGCACTAGTCGCCTGACGATTGCACTAGCATGAAACAGACTGTCGCCTCTAAGTGCTGACTTCCATGTCCACTTTTATATTTACACACGCTCTATCTCTGATATTGAGCACTTTACCCCATAAATATAGCACCCTTTAAGACTATATTTCTGTATATATATATATATATATATATATATATATATATATATATATATATATATATATATATATATATATATATATATATATATATATCAGTGGTTTTCAACCTTTTTTCTGGAGCTGAACCACAAAGAAACATTCCAGTGGCTCGAGGAAACCCTGCAATAAATTAATTGTCTTATGCAAAAAAAAGCTTTTAATTATTAAAATAAAATAAAAATATTCATCTTCAGATTTATTTACAAAAGAAATACAAAGAAAAACTGTAAAAATTATGTATACGTCCATATGCAATTTTAATCTTGCTTCTACGGTTATTACACATGTATTAAAAATCTTCAGTTTAAATGAATTTACATTTAGTTTTGTTATTGATTTAGTGGAGGTACCTAAACACACATATCTGCACAGGAGAATTAAAAATTACTGTCAATCATAGTACTTGTTTAACTTCATGCGAAACCCCTGGGCTTTACTGGCGGAACGCTGGGGTTCCACGGAACCCTGGTTGAAAACCATTGATATATATATTATTATTTTATATATAGATTAATAATATCATATATATATATATATATATATATATATATATATATATATATATATATATATATATATATATATATATATATAAACCATATCACCCTGTACAAGGCGCTAAATACACTAAGACACTGAGCGTGAAAAATAAGAAAAAGAGAAACATTATTATTATCATTATTATTATCATTATTAAGGGGCAAGCACTGTAAAAGAACATGAATTAACAAGATAGAAAATAACGTTGCATTCAAAACATTGACTTGCCTATTAAAATCTGACATAGTTTCTTCTTTTAGACATGTTAATCTTTCTGCTAAAATATACACGAAGCATGAAAATTTGCGAGACCGCTGCTATCGTTTCCGATGCATGTAATCGATGGTGGTGGTTGTGATGTCGCAACAGGTCGCACGTCGATTAATACGTAATACGTCGTGTCCGTGGTTTTGTGGTGCTTGTGTCTTTGACTAGAATAAAATATTTTCGATTTCCATGCTGAAAA
Organism: Acanthosepion esculentum; assembly: GCA_964036315.1. NCBI lineage: Eukaryota > Metazoa > Mollusca > Cephalopoda > Sepiida > Sepiidae > Acanthosepion > Acanthosepion esculentum. The sequence continues at coordinate 47,958,076 of OZ038503.1, forward strand.
AATAAAAACTCAACACCTGGTTAGCGCCCTATAAATTCTGGTTATCATAAAGACATGGTTAATAGCTCGTCAAAGAGATTGAATCTTGAACGATTATCTTATGCCAATACGATTCTACCATACGTGTTCGCCCATTACGACAGTCAGATGGACGAATCGCTTATCATCCAACACGTGTTCCTTAGATAATTTGCCGTTATCTTAACATTGTTGCGGGACTACTTTCTTACAATTAATCTTATATGCCACGGATTCTTCCATTGTCTCAAAAACAGCTGACCCTTATTCTGACGATTAGTCCGAGACCGTGGATTTGGTACTTCCTGCAATTCCATTTAGAATTGGCTAAATATAAGGTTGACAGACTTTATCTAAGAAGCTATTAAGCATATCGACCAAAAGCTAGGCGTGCTGAAGGGGGATTGCCTGAACTTTAGTTATACTTGATTTACTCCATCTTATTAAGTTAAACCAGCCTTCGATCCTTGCTGATTCTGGTTCCAACATTTACTTATGGGCTCTAATTAAGATATTTTAATTTGTCCTTTCTCTCATCGCCCTCACCTCGATGTAACATTTCTTAATGTTAAGACGACTTTACTGCAAAAATGTATTGGTTATTTTTTATATAAAAATGTATTGCTAGTATTTTTACTATAAAAATTTGCCCATAGCTGGGACACTAACAGGTGCTATCACCTCGGGCTAGGGTGGACCTGAAAACAACAACAATTAAGAGATGGCCCCACGCTCCTCAAGACCTCCAATCTCCCGATCAGAGTCATTGCTGCTGAATGTAGTTTATCGTCACACCCAGGACTGTCAGGAAAGAGAGACAGAAACACAGAGAGAGAGGGGGGAGAGAGAGAGTTGTGACCTTTGCTTTTATACTACTTTCTACAACGCCACCTAGCGGTCGTTACAAGGCTCCTGGTAGACATAGTATTTTAATCCCACATATCCTTTATTGAAAAGGACAGTGTTTTATTTAACTTTTTCCCTCTTTCCCCTTTATTGAACTTCGAAAGTAAAAAACAGTGTCATATTCAACAATATTGTGCATCTACATGAATTAAATAAAAAAATTACACCACATATATATATATATATATATATATATATATATATATATATATATATATATATATATATATATATATATATACTAGCTGTAATATCAAAATTGTCCAAATCGTGTAAAAGCAAAATTGATCATTTGTTAGCTTAAGCTTTGAACGGTTGTATCTTAGAAATGATTAAAGATACTAGACTCTACTTTGAGCAATAAGAATGTATAGTTACTCTCCAAGCTTAACAGAATTATCGTGACGGAATCGATCATAAACGAAAATGACATGTTCATCATTAATTAATCATAGGTAAGGGACAGAAGCTCATGAAGGATTGAAATAAAGTTCATATATATATATATATATATATATATATATATATATATATATATATATATAAAAATAGAAAAAAAAAATAGTAGCTCCTGAAATTAATTTCGGTTGAGCCCTCTGGTTTGGGGTGTGAATTTGTAAACAGTGACTATTTATGCTAATACTGCACGACTCTTCGACAGAATTGAGTCACTCTCAGTCACTGTGTGTTTATCCGAATCTAAAAATAAACACGCTAAAATTCACCTACATCCCGTACCGTACGCTGATGGCTTAGCGGGTAGAAGTTCCGTCGGGTTTCGATCGTAGCTAGAGGCAACCGGACGTCTAGCCACACTGATGAGCTGTGAAACAGCGAAACAGTCAAAAAAAAAAAAAGATGTGGATGACAAAAATATATATATATATATATATATATATATATAGTTCTATATTTAGGCAGCAATCCTTCTTTTATGCAAGTTTCATTAAAAACGACAGACAAGGTACTACGGTTAAGTTTTTTATTTAATTTTTCTTGTGTACGAAAGAAAACAAAGAAAGCTCTCGTTCGTACACAAGAAAAATTAAATAAAAAACTTAACCGTGGTACCTTGTCTGTCGTTTTTAATGAAACTTGCATATATATATATATATATATATATATATATATATATATATATATATATTAATGCAGGATCATTTTACAAATTATTCAACATGATCCTCTCCCCCTCTAACCTTCTAACTTTCTGTCCTGGAGTTAAAATGTGCCTCACACGATTGCATTTTCAAATCTTTTTCAATGCACTTCGGACTTTTATTGGTGAAACTCCTCTCTTTCGTGCCAATCGTCTTATGGATTGAGTTGGATATTTTCTAATTCATATATTTAACTCTAAGTTGAAACGATGATCTCTCTTCCTGTTGTGACCTCCAGATCCAGTTTTCTCTCTCTACTGTTCCCTCCTTTTTAAACTTATTCACCGTTCTCTCGATGGTTCTTGGGGGGATTTTAAAGATGGAAGCCAGAGTATGAATGTTGGTACCGCTACTGAAGGCCTGAATGATCCTTTTCCTCTCACCATTGCTCATTTGAGAAAACTGTGTGGCGGATACAAACCGATTTAACCTGTTCTCTTTTTAGTTAAATAACTCAAACGATTTTTCAGAGATTCTTACGGCAAATGGTATCAAGATGACTAAACGTCTGATCTGAAAACCTGGAAAAAAGAAATTCGCTTAGTGTTTATTTTTTATATTAAACATTTTTGGGGATGGACAATTATGCTGTTACACGATTTGGACATTTTTGCTGTTACACCCGATATTCATTCATGTCCTTTATTATAATTTGACGTGCCTCTCACGCGCATTGGCACATCGATACCAGTTTTTAAGAAATTTTGGAAACAAAAGTTTCACACTGGAGACTAAAATTAGAATTGGGTCAAAAAAAGATATAGCAAAAAACGTTTATCAGTCCGGAACATTTCTCCAAATTAGTGAGCGCCATCTGGCAAATCCTGGACTTGGTGGGCGGTGAAAAAATAAAAGTGAGATAGACAAATCCTTGTGTGATGTGTGGTGCGGTGATTTATGAATCTAATGGTGACAAGAGAATATCACTCCTAATCAAAGTTGCAACTCTTAAAAAAAAAAAAAAAAAGAAGAAATTCCGATATGAAATACTAATATTCTTTGGTGGGATATTCAAAAAATTAAAACAAAATAAAAATTCTTGACGAATAAATATCTACGGCATTTTCACATCATCGAAATAAAATAGGCCCATGCATTTATATCGGTTATGTACCATGCGTAATACACGCTTAGGCGATCATCTTTCGATACATGACTGACGAGGCAGATTTTTTCCCGCAGTAGGTTGCCATTTCTTTCTGCGGTAGACCAGCTACCATCCAAGGCTATAGAACCCGGTCTGTCCTGCTATTTACCCATAGCTAGGTGGGTGGGGGAGAAGAAGTGGACTTATACCTTTCCCAAGGTAGTTACCACGTATGTGAATGTAATGGATTCGACTGGAATTCGAACTCTGCTCTCCGATTCCTCAATCCAAGCCGCTGTCCATTACACCACCGTACCTTCAACTCTTTTATATACGAATGTAAATTCGCACGCACACGATCACGCACACGTTAATTCATAATTACGTCGAATTAAAGAAAAGCTGATGAAATAGAACCGTTTGATATTTATCGTAATGCTGATGAGAAGCTAAATCAATAAATCCGTCCAGACTTGTCATTTCGACTTCACTCACTTTCTCACTGACGTCACGTTGCTTCCCTCTGTCTTTTCTACAAATATTTTCATGGCAAGTGCTCTGACGACCTGTTTTCTTGGTGCCCGACTACATGAATTTAAGCGTGCTATTAGATTGGTCTCTTGGTCCTACACTTTTACTGTGGAAATTGTTAAATATAATCGCCACTTCTATTCCAACAGTCTCTTTTCTCGCACTTCCCGTCCGTGAAATTCCCTTCCGTTTACTTGCTTCCCTGATAATTACAATCTTCAAAAGTTTAAATGCAACGTCAATCGCCATCTTCTATCTTCTTGATTCCTGTTCATCTTTTATCCTTTCCTCCACTTCAATCTATACCCAGTCTTTTCTCTCATTTTCACTCTCTGTAAGCCCCTGAGTACTAGTGGCATTCCCGCCTTACTTGTGGTGAAATAATTAAAACAAAAACAAAAACAAAAAAAAATGGACACAGTTATAAGCTTAATTTCAATCTGAAATCTTCACTGTATAATCCTCGACATGTTAATGGAAAAGCTAAGTTAAGGTCGTCTCATATAACGACCAGCTCGTTGACCATTACTACTGTGGAGTGAATTTTATTTTCGCAGAGTACTCCATAGTTATAGCCTTGTATCAAACTAAGTTAGGTTTAATAGTGAGAATGCTTCCGCTTAGGACAATGATAAGCAAGCTAATCTGGTTGACCAGTTCTTCTTAGTAGTGAGTTTGATTCCCACTAGGTGCTCCAGGTTTCTGGCCTTGTGCCAAACTAACCTAAGCATAATAAATAAGTTGCTTTTCGATGGATATTGATTAGGGAGCTAATCTGGTTGATCAATACAACTGAGTAGTGAGTTTGTTCCTCACTGGGTGACCCGTATTTGTGATTTTGTGCCAAATTAACCTAAGCTTGATAAATAAGGCTGCGTTGGGAAGGGTAATGTTTATCGAGCTATTCTGGTTGACTATAGTGATGATTATTGAGTTTGATTTTCACCGGGTGCCCCAATATAAAGGCCTTGTGTCAAACTAGGAATAAACTTAGTAAATAAGGGATGAGTAATGAAAATTTCTTCTGTTTTTAGCAGGATTGTTGGGATATAGAATAAATTCGTACAAGCTTACCGTACGCAATTATAATACAAAGGGACACATCAGGACCAGCAGTTCGAACCGCGTTTTTGCTGCATGACACCATCTGTTTTTGGGTGACAAATGCGAAAGTGTCACCTTTAGACTATTATTTGTTTTACTCCAGACTACACACTTGATCTTGTTCCAACCAATTGCTTTAACACTGAAGACGTCTTCAATTAATTCACTTAATCTAAATCGGAATCGTTCTCTTATGAAGGAATACACAATTAAACAGAAAGGTGGTTTCAAATCGTAAAACGCCAGAGAAACTACTTTGAAGACTCAATAATGACGATACGAATTTATATGAAAAAAAGTATTTCGTCTGAACAAAGCTAGAAACGACGTAATACGACATTAGAAACGGTTTGTTAAATTGTGACAAGTCTTTGAAAGATTTTAGTTATTTCTTTTTTGCTTGAGTCGTTCCCCACCTCACCTCCCCATAAGTAAAAAAAAATATGAATGAAGGAAAAATAAATAAAAATTCACACATACTGCTTTCTCTTCTAATTTTATGGATCGTAAAAATGTTTTTGAGAGCAACGTTCAGGCGAGTTCAAAGAGAAGAGATAAAAAGGCAAACAGTAACAGATACAATGAATGTACAAAAAGTGACATCTAGAAAGAAAATAAAACATGAAGAAAGGGAACGAAAGAAAATTTCATTTTCCTTAGTTTTTTTAAAATTTTTGCTAACTGGTTTATCTTCACACACACACACACACACACACACACAAGCACGGGCTTAGATAGATAGATAGATAGATAGATAGATAGATAGATAGATAGATAGATAGATAGATAGATAGATAGATAGATATGAACAGACTGAGATAGATAGATAGATAGATAGATAGATAGATAGATAGATAGATAGATATGAGCAGACTGAAATAGATAGATAGATAGATAGATAGATAGATAGATATGAACAGACTGAGATAGATAGATAGATAGATAGATAGATAGATAGATAGATAGATAGATAGATAGATAGATATGAGCAGACTGAAATAGATAGATAAATAGATAGATAGATAGATATGAACAGACTGAGATAGATAGATAGATAGATAGATAGATAGATAGATAGATAGATAGATAGATATGAACAGACTGAAATAGATAGATAGATAGATAGATAGATAGATAGATAGATAGATAGATAGATAGATAGATAGATAGATGTGGACATTGAAATACGTGTCTAGCTATTCAATTATTTTCTATTGTTACAGTCATTATCAAGAACTGGGTGTTATGGCTTGGTAAAAGTTATGTCCTTTGTCACTGTTAAACGGAAAGTCATGTATATGAAGACGTGATTTTAAAAATCTTAAAAGCACAATTCACTATATCATCACCTGTGGAGAAAAATATTTTATTAATGTATTATCTATTAAAGTTCCTCTTATGTTAGTATTTTGCTTGTTTGTGATGTGCTGATCGATATATATATATATATATATATATATATATATATATATATATATATATAAATAAAGTGGACATTGAAGTCAACACTCAGAGGCGACAGACAGATTCATCCTAAACGCAATCGTCAGGCCACATCTTTTATATTTTATATTTACATACACTCTATCTCTGATATTGAGCACTTTATCCCATAAATATAGCATACCTTAAAACTATATTCCCTCATATATATATATATATATATATATATATATATATATATATATATATATATATATTTCGTTTCGCTGTTGTGATTATGGTCGTTCCAACGAATATTTCTCAAGAAGTGTTGTACGAAAAAGGTCCCTTTAAAAGAATGCGTTCCGTCATTTCCAAAGCCACATATATATATATATATATATATATATATATATATATATTAACTGATTTAAAATATGTTTTTTTGCTACACAGTAATGCTCTGTAAATTTACATTGAGCACTATAGTGTAAAAATAAAAATATCTATAAGAACACCGGATTATATATCTTACTGTTTCTTTAAATATATATTATGATATTACACCGAAAACATGTAAAAATCGCTACACAATTGTAGTCATGTTTCAATGCGTATCAATACATATCATCAGGTGATTGTAAATTACTGGCGAGTGAACAATTTATTTAGATTTAAAAGCAAAATACCTCTTTTTACGAAAAAAGGGGTGTTTTAGGGTTTGTTGGCTTTACTCTTATCAAGCAATCAAATATGACCTACGCTAAATTTAAACTAAGCGAAGAAGCGAAAATTAAAAATTATTTTTATAAATATGTCATGACCCACTAACGCCAGCCAGACATCAACTAAAGCGGACACGTGGTTACATAAATTATACAAACCAGACAATGCAGTTTCCTAAGAATTAAGTGTGAGGTGGAGAGGTAATTTAGCATAATGCTAAACAAGTTATATGCTTTGTGAACTTCCTACATATTTTTTGTGGTTGATAAATAAATAAATAGCTTCCTTAAGAAATAATTTAAATATATGGAATTACTTGATAAATTAATATACAACTTTTAAATAAAGATCCCTCACATAAGATGTTAAGAACACTAACCAATCAATACAAAATATCAAAAACAGCAGCCAAATACCAATACATTTGCACAAGATGCCACCAACACCACCAGAAAAACAACACAAAACTATATTAAATCTAGATTAATCTTACAAATATAGGGCAACGCCGTACAACTAAAATACAAGAAAAAAGCATTATAAAATTCCAAAGTCCAACTAAATTGTAAGGCGAAAGGTAAACAATGCGTATAATTTACTGTCAATTTACCTCTTTGATTTAATAATGAATCTTTCTCAAACAATCTGATGATTTCGAGTTTTTCGTATAAAAATCTACATGTCCTTGTCATTTTTAAAACTCTCCATTTTACCACAGGTGTTTTATTATCGTCTTCTAAATTCAAAAAATATTTAGAAAGTGATGTACTATCTCCACAAGCAGCATTAGTAATTAGTAAGACATGTTGATACCACCTGGGCTTAAAAGAACTCATAGTACTACCAATATAAAATTTTCAACCATTAGATTCTCTATTGTAATCGCTTTAAAATTTTATTAGATTATTGGTTATATTACAAAATCGCTTTATAATTTTCTCAAGATTATTGATGTAGCTATAACTCAGTTTTAATGTGCTTGTGTTAAATATTTTACTAAGAGGGTTACTTTGCAGAAAGTAGTAAAAGAAATCGAGAAGAAAAGACTAACCCTTAATTGTGAGATCATATAATATATAGTTGTCATCAAAAAAGAGAACCCAAAATGCGAGTTACGAATTTTATTTACCCATAGCTGGGCGTGGGAGAAGAAGATGATTCATACCTTTCCCACGGGTATTAGCACGAAATAAATGTAATGGATTCGACTAGAATGCGAAATCGGCTCTCCGATTCTTCAATCCGAAGCTCTATCCATTACTCTAACGTGCCAAAGTAGTACTAAAATTTAAATATCGAGAAAATATTTTAATCGCGGATGAATAATGCAATATTGAAATCCGAAGGCGCATTGAGATTACGTAAGATGTCTTTCAAAAGGTAAGCAAATTATGAAGAAACGGGAAACTTTCACTGGAACCAAAGAAATGTGTACTGCACTGTTGTGTAATATCGGTCTCCCCGTATACCAATGAATGTTGGACGATCTCATAAGAGACGGAGAAGAGAACTGAGGCAAAATAAATGTTGCTCTGCAGAAGAATACTGAGAATAACATGGACTGAACAGCGACGAAGTCTGAAAGAAAATGAAGACAAAAAAGACACTTCTACGTAGCACCAAAAGGAATTAGAATTTAATCCCCCACAGGACTTATTGAAGACAAAGACAGGGGGAAAACGGTGCATAACATGCCTAACGAACATATGTAAATGATTAGCATAACAGGGACTAGGGGAGATAGTACAAAGACAAACTATACTAAATACTAATGGCTAAAAAGAACATGGAGTTGTGGAGAGCCATAATCGCCCACGACCTGACGGGATGCAGCACATAAAAGGAGGTGGTCTTCTTATTGATTGATTAATTCGTTTTCATCGATTCCTCAATCCTTTCACAGAAAATATTTTTATGTTGTAAGAATTTAAAAAAAAAATGATTTAGTAATACAAGTGTTACTAATTAACCCGTAGCTGAGGAGAGAAAAGATGGATTCATGCCTTTGCCAAGGTTATTTGCACGTAAGTAAATATAACGAACCCAACCGAAATTGAAACCCCGTTCTCCGATTAACAACTCCGAGCCATTATCCATTACTGTTATAGTGAAAGACACCTTGTCTAGATAATACATTCTCTCATCTATTATAAGTAGGAGTCAGTAGTAGTCGAGGGGAAAGAAGTAGTCAGCGATCACAACTCGATTACTCTGCGTAACACTTTATTACAAGTTCCTAACGTTTCTGTACGTTTAACCTATTTAGGACGCCTTTAGTCCGAATACAGTTTCCACTAAGGAAATAACTCCACAACAATTACACCACCCGCACATCCAAGAATCCAGCACCTGGCATTCTCAAGTGATCACCTTTTTTTTTAGAGTAACTGCCATGTAAGAGCAAAGAACCAAAATTACATGATTATTAAACTCATGGTTGGGAAGAGAAGAGGATAGATTCGTGTTTTTTTCCCAAAATCGTTATTGTAGATGTTAAGGCAACAGAGGTATGAAAGTCCAGCAGGCCAGTTCTTAGAACCGAACAGCCAAACTACCCGAACAGAGTATTTGACTATAGGGGTGAAAGGTCGTGCAGAACCAAGCACATTTATCGGAAGAACCGAACGCAGAAAACTAGTGAACATAGTCTACCAGGTCTCCTCAGGTTTTGAATTCAGAGTTGTATTTCTCCTAGACTGATTGCCAACCAAGGCTAAAGTGGATAGTCTGCCCTACTATTTAACCCATATCTAAGGGGAGACGAAGAGATGGATTCATACCTTTCCCATGAATATTGGTACATAAGTGAAATAATGGAACTTGACACATTCTCATTCCGAGCCGCTATATATTACACCAACCTCACATCCATATTATATATATATATATATATATATGTGTGTGTGTGTGTGTGTGTTTGTGAGTGTGTGCGCGAGCGCGCTCGAACGTGCGTGTTTGTGTGTATCCGTGTCTCTGTGTGCGTGTGTGTGTGTACAACCCGGCCGATTAAGATGATAGAGATTTTATTAAGCTGAGCTTAATCCAACATATACCATATAATTATACAGATTTTGTGTGATTTGTATCCATATCAATGGCTTGTGAGACCACCCAACTGAACTGTGCACCACATAGTTGCCCTAAAGAGGGTGTAAATATTGTTAGATATATCAGAATTGAGATAGATAGATAGATAGATAGATGTTTCTGCTTGTTTGTTTTTTAGCGGCATATCAACTCTTTATGGGTCATTTAATGCCGAAATTTAATTTTCTTAGGTGCATTAATAATTTCTTTTGCAATAATGTATTACTTTTTTTTTTTGACAAAAATGTATTTCTGGTAATTTTTTTACTTTGAAAATGTATTGCTGGTATTTTTGCGATAAAAATGTTTATACTTTCATAGTGTTTTGACCCCAGTTGGGTAACCATTTGCCCATAGGTAACAGGTGCTACCACCCCGGGTCAGGGTGGAACCGGGAACAACAGCAACTAAGAGGTGGTTCCATGCTTCCCAAAACTTACCGATCAGAGGCCGTGCTGCAGGATGTAGTTTATCGTTATATCCAGTATGAGATAGATAGATAGATAGATAGATAGATAGATAGATAGATAGATAGATAGATACTCATGAAGCAATTACACCTACTACTGCATTTAACGAAAATAAGTTATGTTCAGTTTTTGTGGGATGCTTTCGAATTTTCTGTGTCAAGCATTTTTGACGTGAGCTGTCATGGCTCTCCACATTTCCCTATCTTTTGTTGCTCTAAATATTCGAATCTTTATTGCCCCACTTTACCATTGTTCTGTTATCCATTTACACAGACATGTTGCGTAGGTTTCTTGCTCTTTACTCCTGCCTCTCTTGCATTCATTATGTCCGGTGGGTGTTCTTCTGTGTCTTTCATGGCTCTCCACAGCCTCTTGTCTTTTGTTGCTCTAAGTAACTGCAGGTACTTTACTCTCCTTTCTAATTGTTATAGAAACTCATTGAAAATTTTACTCGCTGATTACCCCGTGCTTCTCATTATGCCCGGTGCTTGTTCTTCTATGGCATTCATGGCTCTCCATTGCTTCTTTTTTAGTTGCTTCAAAAAACAGCTTTTACTTTACTCTCCTTTGTTACTGTTCTATCGTCCATTTAAACAAACTCAATGAACATTTTACTCGCTGATTACCCCGTGCTTCTCATTATGTCCGGTGACTGTTCTTCTTCTATGGCATTCATGGATCTCCACAGCTTCTTGTCCTTTGTTCCTTCAAAAAACTGCAGGTACTTTACTTTTCTTTGTTATTGTTTTACCGTCCATTTACATAAACTCGCTGAATAGATTACTCGCTCTTTACTCCTACTTTTCTTGCCTTCACTTTCTCCTGCGAGTCTTAAAATAATATTCACTATGAGAAAAAATTGCATATTTCGAATGATGTTGCAGCATACCTACGGACGATAATGTGTATGTCACCATTCACATAAATACAGTAGTAAATACTGTATGTTGGCCTGCAGTCGGAGATTCGTCTCCAGCTCCGCTGGTCAAACTCTCTGCCTCCGTGCTGAGAGGAGTCCCCAGGCGAGGGCAGAGTCTCGTCTCTTGAAACAGCTATCCGACCCCATTTTATACGGGGTTTACGGGGAATTTTTGGCCGAGCCTACGGGCTCAGATACCCCACATTTAATTATGCCTTGTGTCACATTTGACCGCGTGGAGCGGTTGGTAGATATCCTGCAGTTGGAGATTCATTGTGGAATTCACTTGATTCACTTCTAGCAGTTGATTACTTCTACGCGCGGCTGGCGAATCTTATATGTGTTGTTCTTGTCCTAAGTATTATCGTTCATTACCAACCTTCGTTTGATTATTCTATTCAGTAACCTTCCCTAGGTTACAACAAATGTAACACACACACACACACACAAATGAGAATTGCATGATTCAATATTGGCAGAGCAAAAGCTTTTATTCTATTTTTTTCTAATTTAAGGTTCTTTGCTCTTTATTTTCTTATTTGTGTCAGTTATTCTTTATAGTGGAATATTTTCTATTATTAAGCATTTAAACTATTGTTTTAACAGCAACAGTACCAAGGCCTGCAGCAACAATAACAACAACGTTATATCTGATGATTATCCATTTACTCCGACGTGTAGCGAAAAAGTAAAACTTACTTCATCGGCCCTGACAACGAACCATGCCCTTAACTCCCTGTGTAGTCTTTCCAAGGTTCGCATCAGTGAGGAGCTCATCCAACAGCGAATTTCAAACGGATTCAGTTGGAATCTGCAGTTGGGACCGAACTGGTAGCAGTTGATTCAGGGTGGTGATGACAAGACATCGCTAGGCCGAGTGTTTCCAAGACTAAAGTCAACGACCAAGTGAAAACCAGGTGAAAGGAAAAAATAAATGTTTCTATATATTGTTGGTTTAGCTGTCCATCCTGTCGAATTTTAGTTCTAGGATGTGGATCTAGCGACTTATGTAAAAACATAGATTAAAGTGGAGATTAGGTGCGTAGTTCTCCCTCACAACGTCTTCACAGCTAGACATCAGGTTACTTCCACGAAGTCGAGCCACCCTCATTTTTTTTCATATTCCATATGTAAGGAGAAAGTTTTACGATAGCAGATTTTCCTTCGCCAAGAACTGCTATTTTATAAAACAGACTCCCACGGAGATGCTTCCCTGAACACTACAATATTAACCTCTTCAATTGTCATCTCTTTTTATGTTTTTAGTATTCGATCACCGAAGTCAAATAAAGTCGTGCCTGGTCAGTACTTAGATGGATAACCGCTTGGGAATACCAGGTGTTGTAAACTTGGATGTGCGGGTGGTGTAATGAATAATGGCTCGGAATTATTAATCGGAGTGCTGAGTTCCAATTCAACTTGTGTTCGTTATATTTACTTGAGAAAAGTATGGATTCATCTCTTTTCCCCCCGCTATGGGTTAATTGATAGTACTTATGTCATTAAACCACTATTATCTAAAAATAGATCATTACAATCTAAAGCCATTTTCTGGCTATAAATAACCAATCAATAAATCAATTCATAGTATTCCCTTTCTATAATATTCTCTTCCATTATATTACGCACCCCATTCACGATTAAAACTTTTAACAGTAACCCTCAAGATTGAGTGGCTCTCTTTCTTTCTTTTTCACTCTCTTTCTGTCTTTCTGAACAAACTTATTTTTAATCATTTCTTTATTAATTTTTGGATATAAATTTATATTTAGTATGCATATAATACGCCGATTGTGTCCGTAATCGCAGAAATATACCGTGTGTAACAGCAAAATTGTCCAAATCGGGTAAAAACAAAATTGTCCATTAGTTTGATTAATCTATGAGCCGTTGTCTCTCGGAAATTCTTAAAGATATCTTACCGAAATTCTCCGAGGTTTTATAATACTATTGGACTCTACTTTGAGCAATAAGAATGTATAATTCGTCTCCAAGCTTAACAGAAGAATCGTGATAAAGACGATCATAAACGAAAATGACATGTTCATTATTAATTAATCATAGCTAAAGATTGGAAGCTCATGAAGGATTGAAACTAATTTCAAATATATATATTATTCCGGGGTCATTTTCCAACTTATTGATAATGATCTTCATCCGCTCTGATCTTCTAACTTTCTGCCTCGGAGTAACAAAGTGCATCACAGGTTTCACGTACGATTTCATTTTCAAGTCTTTTTTCTCTGCTCTTTGAACTTTTATTGGTGAAACTCCTCTCTCACGTGTCAAACGTGTTATAGATTGAGTGGGATATTTTCTAATTGATCACTTTAGCGCTAAGTTGAAATGATGATCCCTCTCCGTGTTGTGACCCCCTTATCCAGTTTTCCTCTCAACTGTTACCTCTTTTTTAAACTTATTCACCGTTCTGTTGATGGTTCTTGAATGGACTTTGAAGATGGAAGCCAGAGTATGATGATGGTGGTACCATTACTGAAGGCCGGACTAATCTTTTTCTTATTACCATTGCTCAATTGAGAAGACATGGTAGTGCTGACACAAAACGACTTTAGCCTATTCGCTTTCTAACTGAATAATTTAATGAATTTTCAGTGATTTTTACGACAGATGATGTCAAAATGGCTAAACGTCTTATCTGAAAACCTAGAAAAAAGAAACTTAATTAGGTTATTTTTTTTAGATATTAAAGATTTTGTGGGATGGATAATTATGCTGTTACACAATTCGGACAAATTTGTTGTTACACAATTTGGACAGTTATAGTATTACACAATTTGGACAATTTTGCTGTTACACAATTTGGACAATAATACTATTAAACAATTTGGACAATTTTGCTGTTACACAATTTGGACAATTTTACTGTTACACAATTTGGACAATTTTACTGTTACACAATTTGGACAATTTTGCTGTTACACAATTTGGACAATTTTACTGTTGCACAATTTGGACAATTTTACTTTTACACAATTTGGACCATTTTGCTGTTACATAATTTGGACAATTTTACTGTTACACAATTTGGACAATTTTACTTTTACACAATTTGGACAATTTTGCTGTTACACAATTTGGACAATAATACTGTTAAGCAATTTGGACAATTTTGCTGTTACACAATTTGGACAATAATACTGTTAAACAATTTGGACAATTTTGCTGTTACACAATTTGGACAATTTTACATTTACACAATTTGGACAATTATACTGTTACACAATTTGGACAATTTTGCTGTTACACAATTTGGACAATTTTACTGTTACACAATTTGGACAATTTTACTGTTACACAATTTGGACAATTTTGCTGTTACACAATTTGGACAATTTTACTGTTGCACAATTTGGACAATTTTACTTTTACACAATTTGGACCATTTTGCTGTTACATAATTTGGACAATTTTACTGTTACACAATTTGGACAATTTTACTTTTACACAATTTGGACAATTTTGCTGTTACACAATTTGGACAATAATACTGTTAAGCAATTTGGACAATTTTGCTGTTACACAATTTGGACAATAATACTGTTAAACAATTTGGACAATTTTGCTGTTACACAATTTGGACAATTTTACATTTACACAATTTGGACAATTTTGCTGTTACATCCGATCTGTGTGAGATTCATTGCGATATTTTGCTTGTCGCGAACGGAATTTTCTGCGGACGAAAATATCTAGAAAGTGCTTTAATCGCTAATTAATCGACAGTAAATTTACGTCCAAGGTCTGAGGTATGTTTTACCATTTCTGGGACATTCTCTGTTATCATAATGTAGGATATTTAATAACAAAAGTGATGGGAAGAAAAAGAAAAAGAAAAAGAATCTAAATGAAACTGACTACATTATATACCGAAACACAAAAATATTAAAACTTTTTTTTAAATTTTAAATTCTCATCATCTCTCGTTCGTGCGCATGTGTAGTCACATCAACGTAAACGATGTAATCCTAATGGTCGAAACGCGCCACACACATTTTTCCACTCTCATTCATATATATATATATATATATATATATATATATATATATATATATATATATATATATATATAGTGGAACCTCGGTTCACAAATTTAATTCGTTCCTGAATGCCGTCCTTAACTCGAAATGTTCGTAAACCGTAAAATATGATTCTTTTACCTGCCTTCTAGTCAGTGTTAATTAGCTTTACATTGATGGTCAGATGTCACGAGAAGACGTTACCAGTTTATTCTTGAAACATTGGTCAAAAACATACATTATCCAACGCTTAATTTCAAGCAATAAACATGATGGACGTGAAAGAAAAATCTTAATTCACATTCGTGAGATCGAATATTTTTGGCACACCAAAACTGTTTGGGTTATTTCTTAATGCGAGTTTTTTTTTTCAAATTGCACCAGATTTTTCTTGTCCCTAAAAAGAGAAATCTCTCTCATTATTGAAGAATATTATTTGTTAGTTAGAATTTATGCAGGCACCTCGCAAAACCTTCTAAAACAGAGTATACCATGATGAAAAAAATGCCCCAAACTTGATAAAAACAAAGTTTTATCATAAAAATGTTTATGCTATTATTAAGAGGAAAAAAGTATTTTTTTATTATTTTAACAAATTTTTTAATCCTTTCTAGCACGTACGAAATTTTGGCTAAAAATCTTTTTTTTTTTTTTTGCATCAACGGGTGGGCCCATTTTAGTATAGGGAATTTAGCGTCCTTTTTGGCGTTAAAAACACATTGTTTTGAAAATTCTTGCGAAAATCAAAAAATTGTCTGATTTTAATGAAATTTTCAGGACTTATTGACAAATGACTTAAATTATTTTTTTTTATTTTAGAAAATGATGGTAAAAATATTTTAAAAATCTGTTACTCTCATTTATTTAATTTTATGAAATTTCGAGAAATTAAAATTCCCGCTTCTTCATATTTATATTAATTAAAAGCAGGAATCCTTGGAGAATTTAAATCATTAATTTGTTTTTATCAAACAGAAACGCCATTTATCGAATATCTTATCTGAATCGTAAAATAAGAAATGCAATATAACTATGGCATTATTTAATTAGAAAAGAGTTTACACGCTTTTATAAATAAGATTTATTAAAGACACTATTATCTTAAGAAAAAAAATTTGGATGAATAATTAATTTTTACGAGAATTGTTTCATTTTTTAATTTTAATTAGAAAAATTTATTAAATTTTAAATCTTTTAAAATTCTGTATTAATTTCAACCTTTTAGATAATATTATCATTAAATGAAAACTATATTTACTAATCTAATCGGAAAAGCTTAATACAAATTATCAAACATCAATATTTTAAAAAGAATTTTAATTTTTTGGTATGCGTATAAACGAGCCGATTTTTGAAAGTACGGGTGATAATACATAACCTTATCAGAAAATAAGAGCGATAACTATAGTAAATTTAAAATCAATATTTCTAAAATTTAATAAAATATTAGATTACGGAGAATATTTTCCTAAATCTTTAAGATTACTGAGTACTTCACAATTATATAAAAAAGGTGCTCACGAAATTTTCTTCAAGTAAGTTTTACAGCTAAATTCTTTGTAGAAAAACATTCGATCTGTTATCAGGCTGTCAACACGTCAAAACAGCTAATGCTGGGTTAAAAATGTATTTAAAGTAAATTATCTTTGTTTCAAATAATATTAATTATACTTTAAAACAGCTAATATTTCTCAAATAATTTTTCAGAAAAGTATATATTATTTTTGGAAGATTTGTTTTAATAAAGAGAATTACACTGCGATGAAAGTCGACTAAAAAAGGGCGCTAATCGGGTATTTTAGCAAGAAAATTAAAAGAAAACATTCCTTCCAATCACTTTAAATTAGTTTTTGAAACACAAGAAAGTATTTTGATAATTGGAAACATTAAATTTAATCTATTAGTTTGAAATTAAAACTGAAAGGGTCCTTAAATTTGTGGTAGTTTTAGCTTGATAGCATATTGCCGCCCATCTACGGAATACGCATCGTTTCTATGTATTTCACAAAAACTCACATAAGAAACCGCTCTTGGGCACCTCGACGTGATGTAATGGTTAGCGAGCTAGAAGAATTATGACTGAGTAGAAAGTTCGATCCTAACACGGTGCTCTATACTTTCGGTCTTGTGCCAAGTCTAAGTTGCTTAGAAAGTCATCGATCTTTTCTTCCCTCTCCGAATTCTATCACGAGATGACCAACAGCTCCAAGTTCTCAAGGAAAGAATCATTAATTAAGGAAACGGGCGATATTTCTTTCTTGGGCTGTGCATAATATTTTCATATTTCTCGTTAAAATGAAGAAAAAGGAAAACAAAAAAAGAAATCTTTGACATGAACTCCCCTCGACTACTGCCGTGTATTGATGACAATGTTTAGTGAAAACGCATCACAAGGCCGTCCATTTTGTGGGCTTAGATTTACTTAGATAAGAACTTCATGCAATTATTAGGTGTAGGGAAGGGAGAAATGATTGCTACTTGTCTGTTTCCATTTTGATTTATTGGGAATGCGTGAGAGATTAAGACCAACCAAGGAAAAGGAAGAAAAACGAAAAAAAACATGCTAAATACGTGCAGATCAGACAAAAATGTCATAGCTTTTCCACAATACGCACCCGCTCAAGCACGCACTGAGCGAGAGAGAGAGAGACAGACAGACAGACAGACAGACAGAGAAATAGAGACAGACAGACAGACAGAGAGAAAGAGAGAGAGAGAGGAGGAGGAGGAGAAAAACGGAAAACGAACAGAGAATGTGGTGTGTTTCAAAAGAGAAAGAGATTAATGTCTCGGAAAGGTAAAACGTATAAACGGAAAAGGAAAAAAAGAAAGTAGACATTTTCAAAAATTATTTCACTTCTTCTATGTGCCTTGTCGCTTCTGGACGTTGGTGATCATGGCTCTCCACAACTTCTTGTCATTTACAGCTCTTAACAGATTTTATCTTTTTGTTATGAGTTCGAAATCCAGTCAAATCCATTACATTTGCTTACGTGCTAATACCGTTGGGAAAGGTAGGAATCCTTTCATTCCCCCCAGCTATGGGTAAATAGCAGGACAGACCGAGTTCTATAGCCTTGGATGGCAACTGGCCTACCGCAGAAAGAAATGGCAACCTATTGCGAGAAAAAAAAATCTGCCTCGTCAGTCACGTATCGCAAGATACATGATCGCCTAAGCGTGTATCACGCATGGCACAAAACTAACTGACCTAAACCCTGTGTTGCTATCCATTTACTCTAGTTTACTCTAGTTCCATCTTCTTCTTCTTCTATGTGTCTTCTCCCTTCAAGACGTTGGTGATCATGGCTCTCTACTATTACCTGTCCTTTGTAGCCCTTAATATATTTTGTCTTTTTACTATCTCTCTTAAACCTTATTTCGTTATCCATTTACTCGGTTACGCTTTGTTTTCCTCTGTCCCGCTTGCCTTCAATCTGTCCTGTGAGTATCAGATTTTCCAAGCCATCTTTCCTCATTATGAGTCCTAGAAATTTAATCTGTCGCTTTCTGATGTTATTTTCAGCATCTTTCTCTATAACCATATTTTTATTGCTACAAGTCTCTTCCTCTAAAGAACCATGTTTTTTGTGTCTTAACCTTGTAGAGTAAAGGACAACTGCATCTCTACGTTAAGTGTTGCTTCCATGGTTTCCATAGCAAGTCGGTTTTTATAGAGATGCTGGCCCAACGCCCAGCCGCTTTTGAATTGAAACTTATTCTCCTCTTATACTGGTTGCTACGATAGCATTCGGGCCATGAGACGCGGTTTCGAATCTCACCATAGTCGATCTGTCAGGAAGGCAAATTCTTGATGGTATTTGGCCTGTAGAAGTGATCCCGACAAGCGGCACCTTTGTAAAGGGCTGATCTAAGCCTTGTGAGTAAAACTGGGCAGACAAAACTATTTGGAAGCTGTCGAAGATTGTGCTAGCACCAATTCAAAAGTTAATGTGACCGAGAGTTTGGGCGCACAGGACTTGTTCAAACTGCTGATCACATCAGATTATGCACTCTCTTCCAGAAACTGTAAATAAGGTTCGCTCAATATAGTTGCAGTATAAACCACAGGTGAACAGTGTGTGTGCCTGAGTAGGCATCTATAACAAGAAGATTGTCTATCCGCCCTAAAAGACATGTGTACTCGGAAACAGGTGGCCGGAAATTAAATATATATGGATGTATGAATGCATAAGAAGGTACTAAGACTTTCCAAGAACATTCAATGAGTTGGGCAAATGTCAAGCGTACAGATACGAAAGTAGAAATCATTGATTCAGTAAACCATCAATTTACATGCAATGGATGTGGTTGGGTATATCTCCCCAACGCTGGCCTCGGTAGTCGTATGAAAAGTCATATTGGTTTGTTTGCTTTTGGTTTGTTTTGTTTTGTTTTTCAGCATATCAACCTCAATGGATTAATGCCGACAAGATTTTTATTGCGGTCATATTTTTCTTTTTCAAAAATGTGTTGCTAGTAATATATATATATATATATATATATATATATATATATATATATATATATATATATATATATATATATATATTATAATTTTATCATATAGACAAAACCATTTTACTCACAACAAAGATGCAACTTGGTTTCAGTGCATTTTAACTGCACATCTGTTCTGAGTAAAATGGTTTTGTCTATATGATAAAATTATAATAAATAAATAATTATCGCTCTACTACCTGTATCGAGCTCTTTTTTTAATTAACTCTGCGAACGTTAGAATTTATATATTTTATATATTACTTTCGTTCCCACCGCATCGGATATATATATATATATATATATATATATATATATATATATATATATATATATATATATATATATATATATATATATATAATGTATTGCAGGTAATAAAAAATGTACTGCTGGTAATAATGTATTGCTGATAAATTTATTTTCAAACATGTATTGCTGGCTATGATTTTTAAAACATATTTTTACATTTTCATAGTATTTTGTCCACAGTGTCTGAGGTGAGATTAACTATTTACCCATAGCTGGGACCCTAACACCCAGCAATTAAGTGGTGATTCTTCGATCCTCAAAACTTCCTGATGTGAGGCCTTGCTGCCGAATGTAATTTATCGTCAAACCCAGAACGAGGATGTAGTTTATCGTTATACCCAAGACAAGACATATTGTAGAAACCGGCTCAACCGCACTCATTACATGAAAACCCACGAGCAACCTGAAAAGAATTTACAAAACACGCCAAGTGTTATACAGAGCAACTTAATTTGCTGCGTCTGCAATAAACATTGTAAGTCACTTGCTGGCTTCAAGAACCGTTGTTATTCTAACACGATCATGAGCGTGTCTTATACACAAAAACACACACGATTTGGACTCATTAATGCTCTTAGGAAAGGCACGAAGCTATATCTCATACATCTATGTATTAAATATCTGTGAAGGCTGAGAACTCTAGGTCTGGGGGGCAGTCTAGAAGAAGTAATACTCAGAATTCTTAAATGTGGAGAAGGCAACAGGAAAAAACCATATTATTCCCAGGATTTCGTGTTAATTAACACATAATAAAAGTGAAAACTGTGGAAAGGCACAAACGCCTACGATCTGAAGAGATATGTCATTAATAAACACACATATACAAGCACACTCACATTATATATATATATATATATATATATATATTAGGTTGGTGCAAAAATAATGTCGTTTTTTGACGTTCAACTTATATATATAAAGCGACATTATTTTTGCACCAACCTAATATATATATATATATATATATATATATATATATATATATATATGTATATATATGTATATGTGTGTGTGTGTGTGTGTGTGTGTGTGTGTGTGTGTGTGTTTGTGTGTGTGTGGTGTCTCAAAAGTCACTATTTCTTTTATCTTTTACGTTTCAAGCATTATTCGGAGAGACGTGATGCCATCAACATTTGACAGCTTACGCTTTGCAGCTTTTGTAATTGTATCATTCCCTTGCCCCTCGCTTGCCAATTGACGTTGGAGCAGCGTTGCAAAATTGCCGCCTGGCAAAGAAGTTTTTCAGTCCCCGACTGCAGTTCAGCGCAAGATTGACAAGGTTTATGGCCGTCAAACTGCTTCAACGCGTAACCCGATTTACACTAATTCATGACAAGTTTCTCGAAACTGGATCTGTTCTGGACAAACCAGGCAACGGAAAGCCTGTCACTAATACCACTAATAGGACACACTGAACTCCCGGAGCAGGCGTTCGCGCAAAACCAGGGAATCTCCTTCCGGAGGGCAGCACTGGAATTCGGCTTCAACAAAATTACGATTAAGTGGATGCTTCAGAAAGTGATAAAGCTCTACCCGTACTGACTTCAGGTTGTTCAAATGCTTCAAGTGGACGATTATGGTTCTCTTGTGGGAATGTGGGAATCATTCCTCTACCATTATCAGAAAAAACCTCAACTTTTGGAAAACATTATTCGGCGACGAGTGTACCTTTCATCTGTCTGTTCGGGTAAACCAACACAATTGTCGAATTTGGGGAAAATCAAACTCAGCGGAAATTCTCGAGCATGAACGAGACTTTCCGAAGCTGGTGGTTTGGTGTACCATATCTAGCATTGGGAAGATTGGACCGTTTCTCTTCTTCGATGCATCCGGTAAAACGACTACCGTTACAGACGAAAATTACATGAAGATGCTTAAGGAGTTTGCTGTGCCACATTTCCAGACAAGGAGTGACCTTGCTAATGTCTTTTTTTTTCTCAATAAGATGGAGCCCTTCCCCGCTTTTCTAGGTTAGTGATGGAATTTCCTGATCGATGAATCGGTCGAAGGGGTTCTCTCGAATGGGCTCCGCGCTCCCCTGACCTCGCACATTGTGACTTTCTTCTGTGGCGCTATATTAAAATCAAGTTGTATGCAACTAAGCCCCGTGAACTGTCACAGCTTGAGGAAATAACCCGCACGGCTTGAAGCGAGTTCGAGAAAGAGATACAGCAAAACGTCGGAGAAACCTGCGATCGAAGGCGGCTGAAGGATGTCGAAAACGGAGCGCTCATACAGCTAGTGTTCAAAGCGTTGGGACGTGATAGTAAGTCTAGCAAGTAAAACTTAAATGAATCCTTTGATGATGCTAAAAATATGAATAATCTCAATTTCTTATGTAATTTTTTAGGAATTTATTAAATGTGTATAGTGACATTTTTGAGACACTATATATATATATATATATATATATATATATAGTGTCGCTTGTCCGTTTCTTCCACTGAGCATGTGACTTCAATATTATGAAGTTTTAGGTTTGAACTTACAACTGCTAGAGAACCTGATAGATTTTAACCAACGTTTTAATCCACTAGGCCATGTGTCTCTTGGAGTATGAACACAGACACCTGAAGAAAGCCTGGGTGATCAACAATGCGAATATAACAATTAAAATAACCAGGCCTGTATGAGTAATAAAGAATACAAAAGGTAAAAATAAGTTTTACTAATAAAATAAATTCCTAATGTTTTTTGCTAATTTCCTTAAATGTCCTTAAATTAAAATGGATTTTTTAAAATCATTTTTCCTCCAATAAGGCGATAAAGCCACTATGTCACAAGGAGTGAAAAGTGGGAGGGAAGATGAGAAAAAGAAACCTTATTAAGGAGTGAGAACAATAAAAGAACAGGAATTAAGAAGACAGACGATAACGACTGACGTTGCATTTTGAAGATCTATTATTTTTCGTTTAATTATAATCTTGTCTTGTTTAATCAAAATAATATCTTATACATATAGCCTAGGTTGTACCATTTACTAATAATTTTACTAATTTTACTAATTACTAATTTTTCCTTGGTTTTCCCTTCTGAAATTGGGGCGCGTCTTATACACCCGTGCGTCTTATATGCCGTCAAATACGGTACATAGTTTAGCACTCTATTCTTTGTTTCTAATGACATTTTCCTTTACTTAGTTTCTGGAAAACATGTTACGTTATTTCTTTCTGTGCTACATCTTCAGTCATATGTTACTGCACTATCCAGATAGTTAAATTTCAGTATGATGGATTTTTTTTCTTCTTTTAAATGGAACTGATGAACTGAGTAGAAGAGAAAGGAACTGAAGAATGAAAAGCGAAGAGTATTAGTAAAAGGCGTGCATCTATCTGCAGTGGCCCTCGTTTATTGTTCCGACCCCTCTTCTCCAATTTCACCCTATGAGAGTACGCCCCCGCCTAAAGCAAGAATAAAACCAAACAGGGAAATGATTAAACCACGATATGTGCATAAAACACCGCCGATCTCCACAGCTAACCCCGTTAACAATGCGTGCGAAACATAATATCGTGTGTTGAAGGTCATTAGCGGTATACCAGACGACTCAAAATAAAACTTCGAGTGTATCTTTTATTCATGGTGGGTACATGGCGTTCTATACTACAGGTTTTCACATGGTTCATTAAAGGGCCAAAACTGGACGGTGTTTACTCATTCCCCCACGAGAATGAGGTGTGGACACAAGTTCTTTTTAAAGTGGGGACCCGAGCACGTGCACCCGGGCGGGCACAAAAATTGCCCACGGCCCCCGCAACCGTCGGTTGCGCTGGCCTCGGTGCGAGCACCGATCCCTCCCTCTTGTGCATTGGGAGGGCGCGGCCTCGGGCAGCTGTTCCCCATGGCCCGTCACCTCTCAGTATTATTTTCTCAATTGCCCCTCTGCCCTTCGACAGAGAATGCCCTGAGCGCACTCTGTCCAAGGACAGAGACGCAACTGAGAGATGATAAATAATGCGCAATTTACTTATAGTAATTTGCACGGTAACGGCCAAAAAACACCTACTTTAAAATGGTTGATTTTCAGAAATTTGTGGAAGGGGAGTTAAAAGTCAAACAGCTTCCTTAATAAATTAATTTTGTGGTATTAAAATATTACATTATTTTAAAATCCGTATCACCCCCATGTAAGGCAGTAAAGTCACTAAAACACAACGGGTTACAGGGTGTAGCATAATTAGGAACAAATACATTAATAATTACTGGTATGAGAAAAGAGCAATCAGTAGATAGAGCTTGACATTGCATTTTAATTTTTGCAGATTAAAGTAGGCTGGAAAGCATGGAGTCAGAAGGTAGTTCCACAAGTAAGAAGTGCGAGAGAGGAAACTGTTAGCAATATAACTTACGGCTGAATTTAGCTAGCTCAACTGGAAATTGATGAGATATCTCCTCCAGTCTAGTACTGCGCTTAAATTCATAGAGTCTAGCTACCATAGCGAAGAACTCATCCGAACAATTACCATGAAAGTATTCAGAGAAAAGGCACCGAGAAGCAGCCTTACGGTGGTGGGTAAGTGACTGTAGCCGAACCGCCAGAGCAGGACCAATAATACTGGTTATTCTTCTTTAGATCTTAGCAAGGAGCTCTAGGTAAATAGCAGGGGCACCGGACCATATGTGGCAACAATACTCTAAGCATGGACGAATGGTAGACATAGGTATGTAAGATAGATTCTGAGGAGAATAATTGTTTCGCACGACAAAGTGAACCAGCTTTCTTGACTGCTGAGCCAGCAATTAATTCAATATAATCTTTCTACTTCATGTCAGCTGAGAACGTTAGCCCTAGAAGACAAAAACCTCTGTTAAAAATGAAACATAACAATATACAGTGGAAGCAAACGTAGATCTGAGTCACTTATGTGCCATGCGAGATACTCGTTTAAGCGATCATGTATCTTTCGATACATGACAGACGAGGCAGATTTTTTGCCCGCAGTAGGTTGCCATTTCCTTCTGCGGTAGACCAGTTGCCATCCAAGGCTATAGAACCCGGTCTGTCCTGCTATTT
This sequence comes from Acanthosepion esculentum, assembly GCA_964036315.1. Lineage (NCBI taxonomy): Eukaryota > Metazoa > Mollusca > Cephalopoda > Sepiida > Sepiidae > Acanthosepion > Acanthosepion esculentum. The sequence goes on from OZ038503.1 coordinate 47,983,369, forward strand.
ACCCATAGCTGTCGGGAGAAAAGGAGGATTCATACCTTTCCCAAGGTCATTAGCACGTATGTGAATGTAATGGATTCGACTGGAATTCGAACTCGGCACTCCGATTCCTCTCCATTACTCCACTGTGCATTGTCGAAGGGGCACTACACGCAGCTGCGGTGGTGTTTCCTGAGCAAGATAGCCTGAAGGTGCCCAGAATTTGAATTCAGAGTTTTTCCTTTCCCCGCAAAGCTATAGGATCCAGTCTGTCCTGCTATTTACCAATAACTGGGGAAGAAGAGATGGACTCATACATTTCTCAATGGTATTAGTACCTATGTAAATGTAATGAACTAGATTAGGATTCGAACCCGGCTCTCCGATTCTTTAGTCCTCATTCATTCAGTTATGTGCCATGCGTGATACACGCTTAGGCGATCATGTATCTTTTGATACATGACTGACGAGGCAGATTTTTTCACGTAGTAGGTTGCGGTAGACCAGTTACCATCCAAGGCTATAGAACCCGATCTGTCCTGCTATTTACCCAGGAGTGGAGGGGAGAAGTGGAATCATACCGTTCCTAAAGGTATCAGCACGTAAGTGAATGTAATGGTTTCGAGTAGAATTCGAACTTGGCTCAGTCCGAGCCGCTATCCATTACTCCACCTAGGTATACAGTAATGAAAAACAAAATGTGCTCACAAAACGTATTATATTGATTATACAAACATATCAATAATAATGTCTTTCAGTACTGTTTCAAAATTCATTTGCGCTTCTCTGGTGTATACTCATTTCTTTCCGGGTCCCGACCAGAGACCTAAGGCCAGAAATGGCATCCTGACATTTTCCACTGGGCAGTTTTGAAAGAAAAAAAACATATTTTACATAGATAAAGCCCTACGAAAGGGGTGGGCTGAACTTGTGTGTACAATTATTTATATTTCTTTTTGTGATGTCAAAGAACACTTGTCACTTTTGTAATGTCAAAGAATATTTTTGTAATCGCCGGTACAACTAAAACCTTCTTAATGATTTTGCTTCTTACTGCACCCCCAGAACTTCACAAGGTGTAATAAAAGTTAAAGTACCTTGAATTATTTATGGACTTTTTAATGTATTTGTTTTTTCTTTCGCGTTTCAATTTTTTTGTTTTCAACGTCAAAATATGCAAGCAAAACGTAATGCATTACATCAAAATATTACTCATTCATTCTTTTATTAGTGTACAAAAATTAAAATCTATGCACACAATACAAAGAAAGTTAACAATTTTAAAACAGTAGGTGATCATGGTTTTGCACCCACAAAAATGCAGTGGCTGGGGGAACAATTCTAGAAAGAAATTAGTGTGGTAATCAAACTCAAAACATACGAAAAACTAGATTTATGTATTCTCTTTTTTCTACGTTTGTTACTTTATCGAAAAATATTTATTAATATTTGATTTGCAGACAAAAGAGTGTAATTAAATTTAAGATTCCAATGGTTATACATAGTTTAAGGACTATACTGTTCTAGGTTTCGGCCGTTATGGTCTCTGGCCTTCATCAGGTTTATTTCAGTCTGGAGTAATCTACATGGAATTCTGAACTGAACCTTTATTTAATCTACGACAGTAGACAGTTCCCGTTCCACTGATCATATCTCGGGATATCTCGTCTAGTTCTTATTTTGAGTGCTAATTGCTCGACGCTTCCACTGAATCCAAGTACACACTGCCTGGCCCAGGGATTAAAATCACAATTACTATGTCATCAAATTCATGAACAAACACTTTAACACACGGCACAATAGCCTGCAGGGGTGGCCAAACCTCGGCTAGCGAGCCACGTGCGGCTCTTTGATCTTTCATATACGGCTCGTGGAAATATGTTGGTTGAGCTGCTTTTTTCATTACAGGTAAATTAAAAAAAAATCAAGCTTCATAATTATTTACTGAATATGAATTGAGACCCCATCGGATTAAAACGTAAGTTTAATGTTAATGTGTATGTAACAAAAACGTATGTGCAAACTTTGTTTATGACTTGCGGATCTCAAACATCTGGACTTTATCGTATGTGGCTTTTATATTAAACACGTTTGGCCACACCTGATCTACTATGAGATATCGCTAATTTCTTCATGCATTGCGACTCTGAAACATCTGAATTTTATCGTATGTGAGTATTACACTAAACACGTTTATATCCACACCTGATCTAGTACGAGATATCCCTAATTTGTTCATGTCTTGCGGCTCTCAAACATCTGGACTTTATTGTATATGGTTCTTACATTAAGCAAGTTTGGCTACTCCTGGCCGCGTGGGTCAAAGTATTGCCTCGGCACTGGCGATTTTCACTAATGTAGATTATACATGTAAACATTTTTTCGTTGAGAAACATATTTCTTATTTTCAAAAATACCTTTATTTAATTTTCAAATGAATAACGTAGAAGCAAATCACACATAGCTACGAGAGATAATCATTCAGATTCTATCATCAGTGATAATATTAGAGCAAAATTTCAATTTCTAACTTATACGTATGATTTTCTGTAGTGAAAATAAATGATGTATCTTCAAAGAAAAATTAGTCTGAGTCCGAAAAAAAAAATTGTATAGATATTGTAATACTAAATTTATTCAGACATCAGGGGAGCAATAATACTTTTGGGCTCTACAATAACAAGAGATGCTCAAAATGGTGGGCTTTGGCTTCCAGATATTTATTGATACGGTGAACTACTGCTTGGGCAAAGCTGATCAGTGTCTAGTGGGATTGTTGTACATACATTTTCAATTTCTTATCTTAGGACCGCCAATGTCGTCGATTTTCGGGCGACCAGCCACACACACACACACACACACACACACACACACACACACACACACACACACACATATATATATATATATATATATATATACACCAAGTAAAACTCTAACACTTTCGGCCCAGCGCCTCAACCTCCGACGTTTTCTGGGTTGAGGTGTCTACTCGGTCTTGACCGAACTTAAGAAAGTGACCGTAATCGAGCATCCGTAGATCATTCGACCGGTCCACTGGTTTAATCCTTCTTCCTGCCCACCTTGTGTTTGGTTTGATACAGAAAGCAGAAGTGATGTTCAACCATTCACGGTCGACTGAAGATGTAGACACGGCTGGAGAGTCTATGCTAAGAAATTTAGAATGCACCAAAAAAATATATATATCTGCAGAAAGCCGGACAAACAACTATTCAATGGTTGAATTGTTAATGTCTTTTATATAGCAGAAAAGAATAGTATACAAAAGAAACAGGTTACAGAAAAGAAAATAATTGACGTAAAAACTCATACACTGGATTCTAGACAGAGAGAGAGAGAGTGGGTTGTGATTAGTTTGTTGTGAAATCGTCTCAGAACGACATACGACTCTTGCGATGGAGAGATAAAGATTTCTGCGTGCGGCTTAAAGTTTATACTTGCGTTTCTTCTCGGCGGTAGTAACAGTAGTAGTAATCTTCGTGATAGCAGAAGCATCGGTACTTATATTAACAGTACATGCTAGAAGAGGTTTTGTTCCAATCCCTGACGTCACTTCCAGTCTCCGATATCTCTCCACCCAGCTCGACTGCACTCGACGACAGACGAGCCCCAAAACAACCTTTTGATTATTGTAGCTTGTTCGACGTTTCGTTTCCAGTAGTAGTAATAATAGTAGCAGTAGCAGTCTTAGATTGTTGGAGGAGTAATTCGCTTCTTCGTACTTATATCAACAAAATATGTTAGCGGGCGTTTGGTTCCAATCTCTGACGTCACTTCCAGTCTCTGACCCCTCTCTACCCAGCTCGACTGCATTCGACGGCAGACGAGCCAACCACTCTGTCAACAGATTTCTGTGCGCGTTTATATAGATAAACCTGGCTGATCATATATCGACCCTTGGCCCGCAAACGATTATCACGAGTGCTGCCTTCAACTCAAAATCATGTGAATTTCAAAGTTCCTCATAGCCTTAATAAGCTCTATTTAAAATTTTAACCGATAAAATTTATCTCGACCATCTTACATTGTCTTCCTAATGATCCAATTCCAAATGGGCTAGATCAGATTCCAATCAGTAAACAAAATTGTTCTGTTCTAATTTCGCTGTTCAAATCTACTTCAATTTCAATAAAAATATATATATATATATGTGTGTGTGTGTGTGTGTGTGTGTGTGTGTGTGGTTCCCAAACTCTCTCTGTTACAAAACATCAAAATTGTCTAATTGTTAAATTAGCCTTTCAACCGTTGTATCTTAGAAATGATTAAAGATATCTTACTGTCGTGGAAACCGAACCTATGTCTACAATTTTTGACTCTCGCGGAAACTGCACCTATTTCTACTATTTTTGACTCTCGTGGAAACCAGACGTATGTCTAGAATTTTTGACTCTCGTGGAAACTGGACCAATGTCTACTGTTTTTGACTCTCGTGGTTTATTTATTGGTTGATTTATGCCTTTTGAACTGCTTCCTGAGTTAACCTCCAAGGTTTACTCCATGTTAGTCTTTCACAGAGAAACATCATTATTGAGGCATTTTGTGAGGGGTATATTTGTGTATAATGATTTGATATCTAAGAAAGCCATAGACATATTATTAATAATGACGTGGCATCCTGGTTTCAATCACATTCCTACCGCCGTAAAGTTGCCACCCTGTGCCTTTTCTATAAATACTTTTGTGGTAATTGTTCGGATGAGCTCCTCGCTATGGTAAGAATGGTAAGTAAGAATGCGTTGTTTTGGTGTAAGGAATATTGAGCTATGTTTTGGGTCAGTGATTATGGTTAACTAAGTTTACATTTTAAGACAGAAGAAGACCATTCTTTTTTCTACATTCCCCTATTGGCCTTGTGTCACATTTTTTAATATCATTACAAAATAAATATCACTCCAAGCTATGGTACCTAAACTTTATGAATTTAAGCGCACTGCTAGTTTGGCGGATAGGTCTCATCAATTTACGGTTGAATTGGTTAGATTGGACCGTAAGTTCTATGGTAATAGTTTGCTCTCTCACACTTCTCGCTTGTGGAACACTGTTCCGGTTCCATGCTTTCTAGTTAACTTTTATATTCAAAAATTTAAATGCAATGCCAGTCGTTATCTACTGTCTTCCTGATTACCCTTCTCTTGTTCTCACTACTTAGTAATATTCCTGTTTTCTAATTCTTTCACATCCGGGAACCGATTGAGTCTTAGTGGCTTTACTGCCTTGATTGGATTGAATACGATTGAAAAATAAAGATAAAGAAAAAGAAGGTATTTGTATCCTCTGAAATTGAGATAATGCTTCTAAAAGCGATCTAGAGGGCGCGGCAGAAATACCTCCCACGTATACCTCCCATAAATATTTTCAACATAATGGTAAGACAATTGTGGCAATGGTTTCTTCATCGTGATAATATCTTACCATTACGTGGGAGGTATTTCTGGGAGGTATATGTGGAAGCTATTTCTGCCACACTCTGTAATAGCTGCTCTTATTTCTTTTATTTTCAGTCTATTTTGCAATATTTTGTCTGTCGAACATCGACCAACATTACGCTCCGATTTCATCACACAACCGGACTTAATTATAAGCTTTTAACATAGGCCAATATCACTGGTTAGCACACGGATAAGGTTACTGAACGCAAATGGCGGTCGAAGTTCATTCTTTCCGGTGTGTTGCTTTTGCGAAGACGTAAGTTTTCCCTTGATTGCAGTGAATTGCACGTCAATGAAATGCATTCTGTTGACTGGGACAACTGACTACGACTTGTTACTGGCATGGGTGCTGCCCACTGTCTACCTCAGGGCACGAAATAAAAATTAGGGGGCAAGTCCATGCTAGAACACACAGAACGAGCTCAGGCAGACAGGAAGGCGACGAGCGAGTTAAAAGGTAGGATTCACCTTCATTCAAACTTTGCAGACGGTGTCAGGCCTTCGCGGCCAAGGAGAGTGCACAGCAACTGGGCTGTGAATTGTTAATCGTAAAACAAGAAGACATATGAGAGAGAGGAAGACGAAAAAAGTAATTTTTTTATGATAATAGCGAAAATAAGAAGGAATGAAGAGGAAAATGAAGAAGAACGTAAAGGGAAACTTTAAGATAAAAAAGAGAAAACGGACAGACAATCAGAAGTTTAAAAAAAGAGAAAAGTGGCAAACGAAAAAGAAGACGAAGCAAAAGGAAGAGAAAAATAACCAGGAAAAAAGATAGAACAAAAAAATAGAAGAACATGGGGTTAAATAAAAAGGAAGATAAAATAAAGAAAGAGAACGAAAAGCAAACATGAGAAAAATGAACATAGAAAAGAAAAGAAAAGAAAAGAAAGTGAAAATAATATCAACAGAAAAATAATCAGTAAAAAAGAGAACCAAAAGCTAACAAGAAGAAAAACTAAGAGAGAAAAAAATGAAAGAAAAGGAATAGGGAACGAAAAAATAGAACCAAGAACAAAAAGAAGTCATGGACAATGAGAAAAGAGAATAATGGAAAGATGAAAGAAAACTAACTGAAGAAAAGACCAATGAGAAAAGAGGAAGAAGAAAAGAATTGAACAAACTAAACATTAAAATAGAGAACTAAGATAAAGAATAAACAGAAAATGAAGAAAAAGTGCCAACATAAAGAAGAAGAAAATGAAATGAAGGAAAAATAAAAGTCTAGAAACTGATGAGTGAAGAAAAAAAATTAAATAAAATAAAAAAAACATTATAAGCGAAAAAGCAAAAGAAGCTTTAAAAGAGAAAGAATAGACAAAGAAACCTTAAGAGAGAAAGAAAAGAAAATGAAATCTTAAAAGAGAAAGAAAAGAAAAAGTAAAAAAGGCTTATAAGTGAAAGAAAAGACAAAGAAAATAAAGCCTTATCAGAAAAAGAAAAGAAATACAATCCTTAGAAGAAAAATAAAATAAAAAAGTAGCCTTATAGGAGAAAGAAAAGAAAAAGAAACATTAAAAGAGAAAGAAAACTAAAAGAAACCTTAGAAGAGCATGAAAAGAAAACGCACTCTAAAAAGAGAAAGAAAAGAAAAAGAAGCCTTATAGGAGAGAAAGAACATGAAAAAGAAAAAGAAACATTAAAAGAGAAAGAAAAGAAAAAGAAAAAAGACCTCATAAGAGAAAGAAAATAGAAAAAGAAGCCTTAAAAGAGAAAGGTGTTGTTAGCTGCTTGAAAGGATACAGAAAAGAAGGAGGGAAGGACGGATGTAAAAAGCAGTGGAAGATGCTGGAAAAAAAACGCGGAGGAGTAGGCAAAAACTTAGGTAAGACAGAAAAGAAAGAAAAAAATATAAAGAAAGAAAAATAAAATGGAAAGATATCAGTTCATTGTAAAAATAAAATAAATCAACTATAAAAATAGAGCCCTTAAAAACGTTATAAAAACGCAAGACGCCATTTTGTCTCCAGTCCACCGGAAGTGACTATTCACTGTCTGTAAAAAGAGACGCCGCTCGCCATGATTAGTTTGTCTGTGCACAAATCACGAATCAACGAACAACACGTAACATTAATTGTGCAACAGGCTCTTCCATACGGTGTCATGTATTCTTTCTCTATCTTAGGTAGCAGTTTCAAATTTGTTATTATTATTATTATTGCTGTTGTTGCTGTGCTTTGTTATCTGCCTGTGTTTGCTTTCTTAATACTACACATGACCAATTCCTAGTGTACTGGAAACGGGCAATTGTCGTTGATTTGTTCATAACGTTTTCTTTTCGGAAGAGAAAGGTTTTTCAGTCCGTCGCGTTGATTCTGAAAAAGTAGGCAACTTCAAAACACTGTCTATTTACTAAGCCTGGCTTAGATGTGGCACAAGGCCGGAAGTATTGAGCACCCAGTGAGGATCGAACTCCCTACTATGTTGTAATTGATCTTGCGACACAAGCTTGCCAACAACTGCGCCACGTCGAAATGGTCTGACTTCAGAACACGCATCTACACGCACAGTCTCTCTCTCTCTCTTTTTTTCTCTCTCTCCATACATACATATATATATATATATATATATATATATATATATATATATATATATATATATATATATAAATGAATAAAATTTGACATATTTTTTATTTATTTGTTTAAACATTATTTTTTAAAATGAATATTCATATTTGAGTAGATGATCTCTTTTTCTTTATCTATTAAGCAGTTTGATTTATTTACATCCACCGGCCTGAATATTCGAGAAATCTTGTTAAAAAAATATGCGCCCTTCCGTAAGATTCGAACCTGCCTGGTCGAGTGGTCTAAGGTACGTCAGATCTATTGACAATCTCCCTTGGGGTACGCATATTCTAATCCTATGTGTGTATGAGCGTCTGTGTGTGCCTTCCAATTGTACCCGAACTTGCGTCTCTCTTTTTGATGAAGACACCATTATCCAGGTATGTCTTACTCCTCTCAGCGACGGAAGACTTTCAGAGCCTAGATTCAATTACTCTTCAAATAAATGGACATATTTCGTTTTGAAGATAGCAGATACTGGTTTAGAATAGTTTTTATTAATAGAGTTAAATTTTAAATCAATGGACGTTAACGATCACAGTGCAAGAATCACGAGTCCTTTTGTTGCCGCACCTGACAGATTTTTATTGTCTCTGCCTCATCCCTATCTTTTTTTGTCGTTTACTCTGGTCATATGACGCCAACTATAAGTGGTGAAATGTGTGGCTGAGTTTGTTTTTGTTTTTGTTTTTTTACTTTGTACGCTAACATGTATAACATTTTGGGATAGGTGTAGGCAATAATGGCATGCCAGATTTACAGGACCCGGTTCTATAAAGTCAGGTAAACTATTCTGCTTATTTTCTTTTCAATCTGAGAGTGTAAACAAATCACTTAATAGTATCAAAAAGAATTAAACTATTTTTATAATTTAATAGAAAACATTTATTTATTAAGATATTTCGAGAATGAAATTCTGTTCTCATCAAATTTCTGTTCAGAAGTATGATGTTTTTTTATTCTAGTGTCATCAGCTGTGTTATGGTTTCTTAGCAACATTCTAACTAAATCGCTGCAGGCCCAAAGATCCAATGGAAATCTATGACGAGAAGACTTGCCACATTTTTAACTTCAAGACAATTTATTTTGTCAGAATAAATTATGTTTATCACAGAAAAACATCTTTCAGTCTCCACAGAACTTGCACCAAAGATATTAATTATATTTTTTAGCTCTTTGGGTAGTTTTGGGTACAACATGTTTATGATAATTTCGTTACGTTTTCAACATAATCACAGAAATCATTAACGGGGATCCCATGGCGAAATTCTTCACAAAAGTCCGGTAACTCATCTTCAGCTTTTCCCCAAGGAACTGCAGCTTTTTCCATATTCCAATAATCCAACAAGCGGTTTACTAAGCTTTTATAATTTTAATAATCTGTTCGCGCGAACCGGTAGGATGCCACCACTGGGTGAAGGACTTCTAGCGCAACGAAATGCTTCCAGCAGAAGTGACACCAATTCCACAATTGGTCAGATGACCTCTGGGAAATTTGAACGACATCGTCTCGATAGCTGCCAACAATACCCCGATATTTAAAGGTTATGATCTTGCTTGCAAATAAAACTCTCCGCTACGTCCTATAAATGCCTGATAGGGCACACGTTGGCTGAATGATGCGGCCATGCTATTCGCCAGAAATCTCCAGAATATTCCACAGAGCAATTCTGGGCAACTTGCGTCAGGGGATACAATGCATCATCCTGTTCACTGCTTGGGATAATCCATCATTGTTGGGGTATATGGAGTTTATGATTGGGTGCAAATGGTTCCAAAGCAGTATAACGTAGCGGTCACCTGTCAATGACATATTCAGGCAAACAAGTGAACCCAACCAATGCCACGTTAGCACATTAATTTTGCTCCTTCTGTTAATACCATTATGAAACCGCCATCAACCTAAACGAGGGATCGATTACAACTAAGACTTTAGCTTCATCAGCGCGAAACAACTTGAATCATAACCTATCGGATCGCGCCAAACATTGATAGCCTTCGACTTAGACACATCACAGACCCCTGTGAGTTCGATGCTTACGCTGCGTCTTCTGATCTCATATCCCATGGAAACTAAAGAATCCTGGATACGTACCTGGTATCTTTTTCAATGAATGTGGATGTTATTCAAGCCAGTGTCGATCATTAAATACACATGTTTGGCCGTTGCCTTGTCGACGATAGGGCGTAATGTCTTCCATCAGCTATTACATATGACATGTGACACAATATATGGAGGGATATCAAAATCTCTAATTTTTTATAATCATTCTGGTATATCTTCTGGTACCCACAATCATACCGCAGATTCACCAGATGACAAAACCCGCTCTTTCTGGGCATTTCCATGAGTTGATGTGCGGGTGATGCTCGGAATCTGAAATATGAGATTCGAGTTCAAATTCCATTCGGGTTCGTAAAATTCACACGCGCAAATACCCTGGGGAAAGGTATTAATCCACCTCCTCCTTCAAGCTATGGATTAAATAGTAGGACTTGTATCTGGAAAAATCATTGTTATAAATTGTTAATAAAAATATATATACTCCCCAAAACATAAATAACCTACAAAGTGTTGATAAACTGTAAAAAATATATCAATCATTTTTGTTATTATCATTACTTACTGCTATACCATTATATTTGGTATGCCATATAAACAAATCATTTTACTGATTGAATTTTTGTAATCACACACGCATACACACACACATATCTTCATTCAATTCACCCCAGGCAAGGCGATAATGCCACTAAGACGCAAGGGGGCTACTGGAAGTGAAAGAGAATGAAAAAGACTTTAGAATGAACCGGAAACAAAATCCTAAACAGGAAACAAAGGATAAAACTCTACTCCTGTTGAAAAGACCGGGTGATTTTATTTACTATTTATTTATTTATTCTCAGTAGGAGTAAATGGGTTCGCTTATCGTCCATTTCCCACGCCTCCCGTCTTTTGAATAGGAGTAGAGGTTGTTATGGCCCAGAATGACGGTATTTCATCATTCCAAAAATAGCCTTGCCATCAGTGATGATAGAAAATAAGGTTATTTCTTCATCCCTAAAATACAGATAAAAAATTTCAGCATCTTAAAATAATCTTGCCATCAGTGATGAAAGAGAAAAAAGATATTTCATCATTCCAAAATCTGAACCTTCATCATTATAAAAAAAACGAATCTTCCATCACAAGCAACGACAGTAGTGTCAGGACAGTAGAGTAGAGTACAGTAGCAAGTAGCAGTAGTAAAAAGGAACACAATACATCGTATCACCACTGCTCCGGAAGATAGAAAGTTGACGATCTCAAACGCTATCCTTAACAACGACTCTGTTATGTTTGCGTGAGTTCTGAGGACCGAGCAATGCATTTGTTGATTGGAAATAATTACCAAGAACGTTTTTAGGTTTACAGCATTTTATTAATTACTAGATAAACTGAGTTAATACTACTCTACAAAAGAATTAGTGAAATATGGAGAGACGTTTGCCACACGTGTTCCGGGTAGTCCGCCATCTTGGATCTCTCTCTGTATTGCCACACGTGACGTCTGACGTCACGATGTCCAAAGCAAGTGGGATAATTCTTACAATACTTTGGAGTTATCTCCCTTTATGTTTCCTTCCAACAGACTCAAAACAAGTAAAAACGAGTAAGCACAAACTTTTAAAGAAACAAAAAAATAGTAACACTGAGGACATTTTCATCACATACCATACCAAGATCTGAAATTCGCATCGCGAAAAATACAAATACACATTCTTGTTATTAATGTCAACACGCGTCTCAAGTTGTTGTTATCGTTGTATGTTTTTATTCATTTCATTTTCAGTATAAAAAAATTAAAAATGATTCTTCTGTCAACTACCATTACAAATACATATAATAACGTGGTAACTTACATTACACATACCCAACATCCGGCCCCTTTACAAGGTTCATCTCTTGTTTTCTTGTTTAGTATTGGCTTTTCGGTTCCTTCTAAAGTCTACTTCATCTCTATACGTCTAAAATATCTACCTAAACTCTAAAATTTTATTTACAATTTATTACTTATTCTCAATAGGAATTGATAGGTTCGCCTATCGTCCGGTTCACACTTCTCCACGAACAGTAGAGGTTTATCCTTCGTTTCCTGTTTAGGATTGGGTTTCCAGTTCCTTCTAAAGTCTTTTCATTCTCTTTCACTCCCTTCCGTCTCAGTGGCATTATCACTTTCAGTGAATTGCTTAAATAAAAAAGGCCAGTTAAGCCAGCCCCACTCAGACGCTCTCCGGTTGGGATTATTTCCCAAGTATCCAGATGTTATTCCCAAGTCGTTTTGACTTATTTCATCCTTCAAGCTTAACACCTGGTTTATTTGCATATCTATTCTTAGGACTTCTAGAATCCGGTCAATTTAAACATCTTACCTAAAATTTAAAAACTTACCTCAAATACATAGATGACATTTTATTAATATATCGTCAAAACAAAAGCATACCAGATAAAGATAATAAATAAAAAAAAAACTAAATCATATGGAATACACTATCGAATTTACACACGTTGAAACTATAAAGGTAACATGTTATTTATTTTAGTCATTCTTTTAATCCAAAACAACAAAAGATTAGAATTCAAACTTTACCATGAACCAGCCAATAAAAGTGATCTAATCAATTTTCATTCCATTCATAACAAAATAAAACCAGGAAAATTATAGGTTTCTATTTAAACCCTGGAATGTCGAAATAAAAAGAAAATTATATTACAGAAATCTTTTAATCTTCTCTTTCCATTTTTTCATTCTCAGCGCAAGAAAAAAAGGGCATAGAAGCTCTGTAAGATTAAAGCGAGAATTTGGGAATAAGCTATCTTTTGGTTATCAAGTTTTTATAAGTGCGGTATCAGTGGAACATTAGTTGCTATGGAAACGGCTAGTTTCGGGCGTTGAAGTTCCAATGATACCGCACTTATAAACACTTGCTAACCAAAAGAACAAGACAAGAAAGCGGGTCCAGACACCTTAACTTCAAAAATTATGTTAGGGGTCTCGGCTCTCGCTTTTGAAACATGAGAACTCTTATGTAGCGAAGGAATCATATTTTTAAAAACTAAAAATATTATTATAATATAAGCTCTACTTCTGTATGGAGCACTGTCTTTTTGAAAATAAAGCTAAATACTAAGGAACACCGGATTATCTACCTAACGTGTTCTTTGCTATTTTTCTGCACACCTGCAGAAAATTGCTATTGTTTTCAATCACGGCCTCACAGACGACTTCGGAATCTTCAAAAACTCTTTTTTACGGTCTCTTTTTTTTAAGTTGGTGAATTCTGCCATAATCCTTGCCTTCAGTTAATCTCTGCTGTTACAAGGAGTTTTTTTGTTGGTCTCTCGCTCAACAGCGCTCCACCCATAATAATCAAGAGGTCCGCTGCCTGGGAAGTTAGATGGCCAAATGCAAGGGCTGATGTGGTCGCAGAAATTGTCTGACAGACATGACTGGGTTTTCCTGCTTGTGTAGCATGGTGCAGAGTCCTATTTGCAGACATAGGGTCTCCCAGCAGAAATTTTGATCAAGCTAAATAAATAGCGAAACATGTTAAATTTATAAAGGTTTTTCTTACTTTTTCCTTATTTAATCCTCTCTCTCTCTCTCTCTCTTTGATTATATATATATATATATATATATATATATATATATATATATATATATGAAGAAATATACACTTAAGGTGTGCTATATTTATGGGATAAAGTGCTCATTATTAGAGATAGAGAGTGTGTAAATATAAAAGTGAACATTGAAGTCAACACTTAGAGGCGACAGGCTGTTTCATGCTAGACACAATCGTCAGGCCTGACGATTGCGTCCAGCATGAAACAGCCTGTCGCTTCTGAGTGTTGACTTCAATGTTTACACATTTATATTTATATTTACATGCGCTCTATGTCTGATATTGAGCACTATATATATATATATATGTATATATATATGTATATATATATGCATATATATATATGTATATATATATATGTATATATATATGTATATATATGTATATATACGTATATATATATATATATATATATATATATATATAAAGTGCTCAATATCAGAGATAGAGCGCATGTAAATATAAATATAAATGTGTAAACATTGAAGTCAACACTCAGAAGCGACAGGCTGTTTTATGCTGGACGCAATATATATATATATATATATATATAAATGCGGTGTTTTAAATTTCTGATAGTTTCGGCTATATATATATATATATATATATATATATATATATATATATATATATATATATATATATACGCGGGTCTGAATTTGCTGGTGTTGTTCAGACTGTCGATCTAGAAAACAACTTCTCTCTTAGAAACTGTAACTAAGGTCTGCTCAGCATAGTTGCAGTATAAACCACAGGTTCGCTCTGTGAGTGTTGAACAAACACAAATGTGTCTCAGCGCGAGAATCTGCAGTATCGGGTATGAGTGGCCAGCTATTTATTAAGAAGTCAACACCCAGATACTTCAATTCACACTTTTTTATACTTACATACGCTCTATCCCTGATATAACCCTTAAATATAGCATATGTTAAAAACTATATATATATATATATATATATATATATATATATATATATATATATATATATATATGCGTTCCCCAAAGAAAGAAACCTATTAATAATTAAGTTGGACATGCCATCACACGCCAATCTGACACTAAATCTCTTTGACCGGACCTTAATACGGACGTATTTTAATCCAGCATGGAATCGTACCGACCTCTGCAAAACGACCTTAAAAGTGATGGTAGCCCTTATTATAGAAAACAAGAAATCAACACTTAATGACGATATGAACACGGCCATAATGTAATAACCGTATTCGGAAATTAAGAATATATATATATTCACCATTGACATTATTCAGACTATTGTCTTCATCTTTGTTGCCATATTTATCACAATGTTTCAGCCGTTGTACGCTCCGGCCATCTTCAGGTGTTTGGAATATCGAACTGAACCCTTTATTTCACTCGCTGGGGTAGACTGTTCTATTTCCACGTGTCATGTCTAATGGATGTCAGTTATCAGTTCATAGATATCAGTTATCCACTGTGCCATGTGTCCTTAAGGATAAAGGATAAAGGCGTGGTTAGATCAGACTTAGATCCAGTGACAGGACCCAAAGTGTTGTGAGTTCAATACCTGTTTAAGGCAGTGGAGAACTTGGAAAGGGGAATTAACAGGAGATAACTGATGAGGGCAATAGTTCGAATAATGTAAATATTGTATATAGTACCTCATCTCAGAAATATAGACAGATATCTATTTTCAGCAAGTTTTATATAATCTACAATAGTACTTCCACCCCATTTATTCTAGTTGTATAACAATAACAAGAATAATCCTTGAAAATGGCTATCTCTGTTACCGAAAGTGCTCATAGCTCACAAACATTTGGACAATTTTTGCATTCATTTAATCCAGCAATTACACAAAAGTAATTAGTCATTCTTGTTCAACGAAACATGTATCAATGAAGGATTGCTGTACATATACAACATTATATATATATATATGTGTGTGTGTGTATATATATATGTGTGTGTGGGGGAGAGAGAATGAGAGAAAGATAGAATAAGAGTAAGAGAGAGAGAGGAAAAGAATAAAAAAATATATACTTTTATAGATTAATAGACTTCGTCTGTCCTCAGCTTCCGTCTCATAGCACCTCGTACCCAAATTATAAACTGTAATCAAATCAGTCACGGAGAGATATCACCGGGGTTAGATGCTCGTCTGGACAAATAATCTTTAATTCAACCAGGCGACATGTGACACTAATCAACTAACCCTTTTCCAACGCGAACTGACAGACAGTCAGATACAGGCGGAACCTAACGAACATGACCGGTGAGGAAAAATCACGAAGGTGACTTAGGGCAGGTAACAACAATGCCACCCTCGCCTGTCGACGCCGGGACTGAATACGCCTTGACTGGTAGGAAAATGGCGGGAAGAGAGCGTTTCCCCCTCCCACCCGTTTTTTTTTGTACGTGAATGACTGAAATGCTTTAGGAGGAAAATGACGACGATTGAATTGTTAGGGACCTGTGCGAGTTGGGTGGTTTCCTTTGGTTCGTGCTGGTGGTGGTGATGGTTTGGAAGGATATTTTTATCATTTTTTTTCTAATGAAGATGGAACTAAATAAAGAAAATAGAATATTTATTCTTGTGTAGCATATTTATCTATTTTAGTTTGTATCTATATACTTATCTATTTTCTTTCTTTTCATTTAATCTGTTTTTTTCCTTCATATTTTCTTTCTTACATTTTTCATTCATCTGAAACTTAACAGTTTTCTTTCTTTCTTTCTTTCTTTCTTTCTTTCTTTCTTTCTTTCTTTCTATTCACCTGTTAATTTATCTTCATTCTGTTTCCTGCTCTTTTCTTCTTCCTTCCTACATTCTTTCTTTCTTTCTTTTTTCTTTCTTTCTTTCTTTCTTTCTTTCTTTCTTTCTTTGTTTCTATTCACCTATTAATTTATCTTCACGCTGTTTCCAGCTGTTTTCTTCTTCCTATTTTTCTTTCTGTTCTTTCTTTGTTTCTTTATATTCACCTATTAAATTTTCTTCCTGCTGTTTCCTGCTCTTTTCTTTCTTTCTTTCTTTCTTTCTTTCTTTCTTTCTTTCTTTCTTTCTTTCTTTCTTTCTTTCTTTCTTTCTTTCTATTCACCTATTAATTTATTTTCATCCCGTTTCCTGTTCGTTTCTTCTTACTTTTCTTCCTTACGTTTTTCATTCCTTTAAAATAACCCTTCATTCCTTCTTTATTTATTTATGGTTGTTCTGTCCATGGATTGTCTATAGTCCTTCCTTAATTTTCTTTCTTTCTTTTACTCTTTATTTTATTCTTTCTTAAACTTTTCATACAACTGAAATTTAAATCTTTCTTTCTTTCTTTCTCATCTCTCGTAGTTCATCTATCTATCTATCTATCTATCTATCTATCTATCTATCTATCTATCTATCTATCTATCTCACTCAGTTTTATCTATCTAAATATTTTTATTCCTTAATTGTATTTCTTTTTTCTTTCCTATTTATTTTCTTCCTTACATATTTTACGTTTCCATCCGTTTGAAACTTTTCTTCTTTTTCTTTCTTTCTTTCTTTCGTTTTTTAAAAAATAAATAATGATTACACATTTGCTTGCGATAACTTTTAAATGAATGCATAATGTATATGAACAAGCTTTTAGGCAACAGTCTCATCCCGGTGATGAACTAAATTAAAACGCGGTTCCAGACATTCAAGCTTGGTTCTGCCTTGTTTGATTGATTCTTAATTCATAGCGATTAAATACGGCATTAGTTTTCGAACACCCCAATAAAAGACATTTCGTTAAATCAATTCACCCCAAGCATGGCGATAACGCCACTAAGACGCAAGGGAAAGAGAAGCAAAAGACTTTAGAATCGGAAATACTATAATAGTATAAATTTCAACGTTTAGGCGGAGATGTTAGAAATAAAGAGTTGGAGTAGAATTTAGAATGAACCGGAAACTCAATCCCAAACTAGAAACAAGTTATAAAACCTCTCCTCCTGTTTAAAAGACCGGGAATCAGTGTGTAAGTTCAGACGCAGTTTCATAACATTCAACCTTCTTTGGTTGGCGCATAATTCATAGCGAGGAAATACGTCATTACTTTCTGGACACCTGAATAGAAGAGATGGTTAATTAATTCCAGACACAGTTTCCTAACATTCAACCTCGCTTCTGCCTTCGTTGGTTAACGCATAATTCATAGCGAGGAAATACGTCATTACTTTCTGGACACCTGAATAGAAGAGATGGTTAATTAATTCCAGACACAGTTTCCTAACATTCAACCTCGCTTCTGCCTTCGTTGGTTAACGCATAATTCATAGCGAGGAAATACGTCATTACTTTCTGGACACCTGAATAGAAGAGATGGTTAATTAATTCCAGACGCAGTTTCCTAACATTCAGCCTCGCTTCTGCCTTCGTTGGTTAACGCATAATTCATACCGAGGAAATACGTCATTACTTTCTGGACACCTGAATAGAAGAGATGGTTAATTAATTCCAGACACAGTTTCCTAACATTCAACCTCGCTTCTGCCTTCGTTGGTTAACGCATAATTCATAGCGAGGAAATACGTCATTACTTTCTGGACACCTGAATAGAAGAGATGGTTAATTAATTCCAGACACAGTTTCCTAACATTCAACCTCGCTTCTGCCTTCGTTGGTTAACGCATAATTCATAGCGAGGAAATACATCATTACTTTCTGGACACCTGAATAGAAGAGATGGTTAATTAATTCCAGACACAGTTTCCTAACATTCAACCTCGCTTCTGCCTTCGTTGGTTAACGCATAATTCATAGCGAGGAAATACGTCATTACTTTCTGGACACCTGAATAGAAGAGATGGTTAATTAATTCCAGACGCAGTTTCCTAACATTCAGCCTCGCTTCTGCCTTCGTTGGTTAACGCATAATTCATAGCGAGGAAATACGTCATTACTTTCTGGACACCTGAATAGAAGAGATGGTTAATTAATTCCAGACGCAGTTTCCTAACATTCAACCTCGCTTCTGCCTTCGTTGGTTAACGCATAATTCATAGCGAGGATATACGGCATTACTTTCTGGACACCGGAATAGAAGAGATGGTTAATTAATTCCAGACACAGTTTCCTAACATTCAACCTCGCTTCTGCCTTCTTTGGCTGGCGCATAATTCATAGCGAGGAAATACGTCATTACTTTCTGGACACCTGAATAGAAGAGATGGTTAATTAATTCCAGACACAGTTTCCTAACATTCAACCTCGCTTCTGCCTTCGTTGGTTAACGCATAATTCATAGCGAGGAAATACGTCATTACTTTCTGGACACCTGAATAGAAGAGATGGTTAATTAATTCCAGACGCAGTTTCCTAACATTCAGCCTCGCTTCTGCCTTCGTTGGTTAACGCATAATTCATAGCGAGGATATACGTCATTACTTTCTGGACACCGGAATAGAAGAGATGGTTAATTAATTCCAGACACAGTTTCCTAACATTCAACCTCGCTTCTGCCTTCTTTGGTTGGCGCATAATTCATAGCGAGGAAATACGTCATTACTTTCTGGACACCTGAATAGAAGAGATGGTTAATTAATTCCAGACACAGTTTCCTAACATTCAACCTCGCTTCTGCCTTCGTTGGTTAACGCATAATTCATAGCGAGGAAATACGTCATTACTTTCTGGACACCTGAATAGAAGAGATGGTTAATTAATTCCAGACACAGTTTCCTAACATTCAACCTCGCTTCTGCCTTCGTTGGTTAACGCATAATTCATAGCGAGGAAATACGTCATTACTTTCTGGACACCTGAATAGAAGAGATGGTTAATTAATTCCAGACACAGTTTCCTAACATTCAACCTCGCTTCTGCCTTCGTTGGTTAACGCATAATTCATAGCGAGGAAATACGTCATTACTTTCTGGACACCTGAATAGAAGAGATGGTTAATTAATTCCAGACGCAGTTTCCTAACATTCAGCCTCGCTTCTGCCTTCGTTGGTTAACGCATAATTCATAGCGAGGATATACGTCATTACTTTCTGGACACCGGAATAGAAGAGATGGTTAATCAATTCCAGACACAGTTTCCTAACATTCAACCTCGCTTCTGCCTTCGTTGGTTAACGCATAATTCATAGCGAGGATATACGTCATTACTTTCTGGACACCGGAATAGAAGAGATGGTTAATTAATTCCAGACACAGTTTCCTAACATTCAACCTCGCTTCTGCCTTCGTTGGTTAACGCATAATTCATAGCGAGGAAATACGTCATTACTTTCTGGACACCTGAATAGAAGAGATGGTTAATTAATTCCAGACACAGTTTCCTAACATTCAACCTCGCTTCTGCCTTCGTTGGTTAACGCATAATTCATAGCGAGGATATACGTCATTACTTTCTGGACACCGGAATAGAAGAGATGGTTAATTAATTCCAGACACAGTTTCCTAACATTCAACCTCGCTTCTGCCTTCGTTGGTTAACGCATAATTCATAGCGAGGAAATACGTCATTACTTTCTGGACACCTGAATAGAAGAGATGGTTAATCAATTCCAGACACAGTTTCCTAAGACTCAACCTTCTTTCTGCCTTCGTTGGTTGATGCGTAATTCATAGCGGAGAAATGTGTCTATTAATTTCTTATTCTTGTCATAGCTTACATTATGAGGCATTAGTAGGAAATTTAAAAGCACCTGAAATATAACTGTTACAATTGGTATTTAGCCACACAAAATTTTATATTACTCTTACGAAAGCTAGGTTATTAAAAGCTATTGTACGAGTCGAATGCAGATGACAAAATCAAGCAAGTAAGAAAATTTAAATATCAAAGAAGTGTTTTAACAGAAGACGGTAAATGACGGATGCTGAGAATACCATGGACGGGTCATTTCAGTAATGAGGAAGTATTAAGGGAAACAGAAACAAAAAAAAATCGTTATATTTCGAACCAGAAATACACAGTTGAAATTTCTAGGACACACAATGAGGAAAAAAGGCTTGGAGAAATTTTGTTAGAAATACCTATTATTATTGTTATTATTATTATTATCATTATTATTATTATTATTATTATTATTATTGTTCATTGGTTTGCGCGTATGTTACACCTCATAAATAAATAATTTTGTTTGTCCGATAAGACGTAAGAGACATATCAGAGACGCTGTTTAGTTTCAGTAAAAGAACGAAAAACAAAAGGAAGGAAAATATAGAGGAGGCGATGAAGCTCTCATGTGTTTAACGTCTGCTTCAGTGAAATGAAAAAAGAACTTAACAATTTCAAATCTTTTCGTTTGTAACCTCTTACTTCTTTAAATACGGCATGCATTCATATTTATTGTTATTGTAATATTTTGTCAAAGTTGCTAAACGCAAATATTTAGCGAGAAAATATGGAAAATTCCACGGATATTTTATAGTGTGAAACTCTCAAGCACCTTATTTAATCATTAACTTAAGAATTACGATTCATCGGAAAATTCAAATAAAAAACAGTGAAATTTTCAAGGATATTTCTAATTATTATTATTATTATTATTATTATTATTATTATTATTATTATTATTATTAAATTAATTATAAATTATTTGATATTCTCTTTTAACATTGATGTTCAAGATACTTCAAAGACAACGCTGGCGAAATTCCTGGTAAAAATAAATTCAAAATTCTTTTTAAAATACTAGGGTTCATTGAATTGTAATGAGATTTTCCACTTATGATTAGTAAATGTACTTTAATATAATAACAATATCACTGGACCGATAGAAGTTATTACAGAATTTTAAAAGATTTAAAATTTAAATCATTATAAGTAAGATTTTTAAAAAATTGATAACGATTATTGTAAAATTCATTATTCATCGAAAGTTTTTTCATAAAACAATAGTCTCCATAAGATATTTTATTCATAAACGCAATTAAAAGATTTTCTAATTAAATAATGCCTTAGTTTTATTGCATTTTTATTTTATAATTCAAAGCAGATTTTCTGTAACTGGGGTTCCTGTTCAACCAAAAGGATTTGGCGATTTAAATTCTCCGAGGACTTATATAAACATTAATTTCTCGAGATTCCATAAAATGAAATTAGGTACCTCCACTCATTCGCAAAAAAATTAGCATATCGTGATAAAAAAATGCCCCAAACTGAATAAAAAAACAAAGAGATTTTTTGAGGAATTTCAGATGTCATCGATAAGTTGCCCAGGTCTCAAAAACATACAGGAGAGTAGAAATTACTAGTGTCTTGCAAACTAACATTTTGGTATCTGTTCTGGTGTCACGATCTTGGAAACAACTATTTTCGAAGGTGAAAATCTAATATCGACATCAACAGTTGGGAATCCACTGCAATCGGTAGGAATCTCTGGACATCGATTGTGAAAGATGGAACAATAATCTTCGAATCCAAACTATCACCCGAACTAGAAGAAAAAAGAAGACGTCGAAAAGAAAGACAACAACCAATACCTAATCCACCATCTGGAGCAACCTATCGAAGGACCTTTCAAGCAAAAATCGGTCTCATTAAATATCTCAAGGTCCACAAACCCAACTGATTGAGTCAAACAGAACAAGACCATCATACTCGACCTCGAGGGACAGCCACACTTTGAGATTTACAATGGGCTTTGATAATATAAACTGGTAGTATACATTTAATTTAACACCAGGTCTTTATTTTTTATTCCAATGTAGAAAAGAGCTTGTGAGTTTCGCACACAACTTACTGTCCTTTGTGAAGCGGGCGCTCCGAGACACAGAATTAATAAACTGTTACACTCAAAACAGAGAGAAGCTTCAAATATTTCATCAGGCGAAGAATGGTCACTTCCACATTATTTAAATGAATGAATTTTTACTTCCTATGTAATGCAGAATCTTTTTTTAACCATTGTCATTTGTGTGTAATAGTAGTCACACACACACACATATATATATATATATATATATATATATATATATATATATATATATATATATATATATATAATGTCATTCACAGACAGTACTGTTTCGCTGTATCACAGCTCCTCAGTGCGACTAGACTTCCGAATGCCTCAAGCCAGGATTGAAACACAACTAATTTGGTGTCAGCCAGAGCTATCTTCAAATATATATATATATAAGAAAAGTTTATAGCTGTTCCAACGAGAGAAAATATGAGGAATAAAATATATTTACTAAAACAAATCCACATTATAAACAAAAACGTTTGCGCTTTCTCTCTCTCTCTCTCTCTCTCTCACTCTCTCTTTATATATATATATATATATATATATATATATATATATATATATATATATATATATATATATATATATATATAAGAATATAAAAAATGTTAGGTCACTCCGGAGTCAGACCAATGGACGGATTTTTTAAGAAATAATTCATAAAATTGAACGTACAGAGCGGATAATAATATAAAAAAATTGAAATAATTCACATGCAACACTACCCGTGTTTCAACCTTACTTAATAATTATTTTCCAGTAACCACTTGATGAGACCGTAAGGTTGAAAGCTGGGTAATGTTGTGTGTGATTTTTTTCAATATTATACATACATACATACATACATACATACATACATACATATATATATATATATATATATATATATATATATATATATATATATATATCCATTTTGCTTTCCTTCATGAATTACATTGGAAAATACCCAGATTTTCTCTTTCACTCAGCTCAGACAAGTTCATTCTCGCTAGGGACTATTTTAATTACAACTTAAATGCTCGTAAATGTTGCTTCACATACAGGCGTATACAATCGAGAAGATTAAGAATAATCCCGAGAAAGACATTTGGGGAATTAGTGAATATTTAGCTGTGTTTAAAGGATTTTCATTCCTTCCTCTCCAAGGAAAAGTAATCCATGATTCCAACCGAATATTAATTTCTTTGAGTGACGGAAGAGGAATAGTGGGTGGTATTTTATTTCATACAAGTTAGATGAAATTTGCTAACGCTTTAAATACACTCCACCAGTAGTGCTCAGCACCCGGGACCAAAACTGTCCCTATCTCAAAAAGCGGGGCATAATAATTAATCACCACATATTACTGCCGAGAAAACATTTGCGTCCCTTCACATCTGGGGCAACTACCCCTTGAACAACCTCTTGCGACTCTATTTCTCTTTCTCTCTCTCTCTCTCTCTCTCTCTCTCTCTCTCTGTATGTATATATATATATATATATATATATATATATATATATATATATATATATATATATATGTGTGTGTGTGTGTGTGTAATTTGGCAGCAACTTTTCTTTTAAACATGTAGTATTGAATGTTAAAGACAATATAGTCTTGCATATTTTCTTTTGAATTTTCTCATATTCTCTAATGAGACTTTTTATTTGAAAATGATTTCGAAATATGTATTGTCCATACGATGATCTAGCGCTTTTGAACATCATTGTTCATCTTCAGGGTCAATATTTTTAGTCAGATTTTTTTTTAAACAAACATTTGCCAATTATCTTGTAGCGTAATGATGTTGCTATTTTTTTTACAAACTAAATAAACGTTAAAGTCCTTTGAAATTCAAAAGACGCGATGATGTTATAACATTTAACGTTTATTTAGTTTGTAAAAAAATAGCAACATGATTACGCTACAAGATAATTGGCAAATGTTTCTTTAAAAAAAATTTTGACTAAAAATATTGACCCTGAAGATGAACAATGATGTTCGAAAGCGCTAGGTCATCGTATGGACAATACATATTTCGAAATCATTTTCAAATAAAAAGTCTCATTAGAGAATATGAGAAAATTCAAAAGAAAAATATGCAAGACTATGTTGTCTTTAACATTCAATACTACATGTTTAAATATATATATATATATATATATATATATATATATATATATATATAGTCGTTAGGTGTGGTATATTTATGGGATAAAGTGCTCAATATCAGAGATAGAGCGTGTGTAAATATAAGTGAACATTGAAGTCAACACTTAGAGGTGACAGGCTGTTTCATGCTAGACGCAATCGTCAGGCCTGACGATTGCGTCTAGCATGAAACAGCCTGTCACCTCTAAGTGTTGACTTCAATGTTCACTTATATATATATATATATATATATATATATATATATATATATATATAGATAGATAGATAGATAGATAGAGAGAGAGAGAGAGAGAGAGAGCGAGAAAGAGATTGAAATGTTTTTTTAGATTTTGTAAAAACGTGATAAGTATCGTTTTTTCATGTGAATAATAGTGTTTCTGAAACTAAAAACAAATCTAATCATGTTTGTGAAACTAAGAACAAGGAATCAATTACAACGACCCCGTAATTACAGACATCTCTATGTACATTAAGTTTGAAAAATTGTGCCATATTATACATTAAAGTCTCAATGTCGGCGCATATATTTCACTAAAATATTTCATTTTTCCAGATATTAAAAAATCGAAATGAATCGAATGTTCAGATATTGCGTGTTTTTTCTCCTAATTTCCGTTTCAAAACTTATTTTCGACGAAAACGGCAAACTAGACATACCCAGTAATCAAATTTAAAAGTGTTAATTATTCAATCATACATTTCTGTTTGATGAGACTTTATTAAATTTCTGTATATTAGTAAACTATGAAACTAAGAAAAATATTGTCTTTAATTTTGAATGAAGAACGAAAACTTTGCAAAAAAAAAAAGTAAAAAAAAAAACAAACTATTTACATTATTTACATTGTTCATGCGTATTGTCATATTCACGACGTTTCGGCTCTTGTACGCTCCGGCCTTCTTCAGATGATATACGTTGGAATTTCGAACCGAGCCCTTCATTTAGTCCACGGGAGGACATTGTTCTAGACCCACGTGCATTTTCTGCATATCTCAGTTTTCAGTTAATTTCCTTTAGCAACTCAACTCTCCAAAAGGTATTAACGAATTTTCGGGGAAAGATGCTAACTAGATATACACAGTAATACATTTTAAGGTGTTAATCTATCATACTTTTCTGTTTGCTATTTTTTTTTACAATGGGGCTCACATTGTACAAGAACCAAGAGCCACTCAAGGTAGAGTGTTAACAAAATAAGAGGCATAGTTTATGGAGATATGTGGGGACGATAACGGTTGCCCCTAGACTTAAACAGGTTAATATTCTAGTGATCGGGAAAGCATCCTCTTGGGAGTCAGTTGCACAAAACAATGATTCGTAGGAATAAGTTGCTCGAGTGGAACTTAATCTCATCATTGGAATACGTAGGGAAGGAGCGTGGTTTGCTACAATGTACGTGTGACGGTGGCTCATAGCTGTGAAGGTTAGAACTGGTGGAAATAACGAATGTAGTTCCTTCGAACACTTTCGTTGAAATAGCGATAGAGCAGTGAGAGGATTGCGAGGTTTCGCCTATGGGAAAGGGCTTGCAGGGTGGAAAACAATTCGTCGCCCACAAGGACGTGGAGACACTTTTGGACTCTATCGAGACTGGAGAGTGAAGACTGGCCAGCTCCTGTCCATATATGGCTGCAGTATTCCATTTTTGGCCTGGTTTGGCTCATCTGCCGGCTAAACTGCGTGAGAATAGTCGGAAAGGTTTCACGACCCGCCCGATAAAGAGGTATTCCTTTCTCTAATCCACCAAGCGGCCATAGGCCAGTCGTCAGCCTGGGTGTAGAAACTGCGCCTCAGAGGTCAGCGGCTTTAGAAGTGGGCAGAGGAACTTCTGAGAGGAGGGACGGGGTAACCTCAAGCAGGAGGAGTCAGATACTTATTGTTGTGGTATAGGGAAACGACCATTTTTCCAGCATCTTTAGCGATGACTTTATCATATTTCTATATTTTAATTAACTATGAAAATACAAAATATATAGTCTTTTATTAAGAAGGAAGAGAAAAAACTTCATAAAAGAACAAGAAAATCAAAATAATCAAACAGTAGAGATATGTAAATTAGGTACTGTATAAAAGGCTGTATCGCTATACCTACGGAAGAGTTGTCTTCTCTTGACAACACTACATCTGACAGAGAGAATACTTATAAAACAAACTTTATCTTGTGAGCAAAACTGTTCTAATTTTAAACATGTGTCAAGAAAAGGGAGAATATGAAACAATTTCCGCACAACATGTAATTATTGTCCATTTGTCAAGCCTTTTTAGCTGGGATGATGGTGTAGCTCCTGTTCTTCCTTATTGAGGAGATGTGAGAAAGCGCCTGGTTCCTGAGATAACAACTCTGCGGCAGCACCTTCCTCATTGTACTAAGAGAGGCTGGGTCGGTGTACTATTGATACAAGCATCACAGTGGTCGCGGAGATTGGGTAATTTTTGTCCTTGTCCTTATGTATATCCATGTGTATGGGTACCCCATGTTACCCTGCCTTAGTGGGGAGGTCGAGTAAATAATCTCCCTTTTTTAAACGGAAAAAACAACTCAAAGTCCATAATTTATGCAATAGTTAGGCCTTTGTTGTAAAATTAATGTTATCAAAATATGACAGATCTTGTGTATTCCATTTAAATTTTTAGTCAATCTCTCTGAATTTCCTGTCTTTGAGACAAAAGACATTCGCCAATTCTGAAAGAATAAATATTCCAACATATCAAACACCTTTTGTAAATAAATGTTATCAACAACTGTCTACTTTGTGCTTTATTGTCTATTGTATGAGTTTATTTGCAATTTTGCTGTTTCAAATAATTTTTTTAAGTTGAGTAAAAATTTCTGAAAACGTGTACTTGGGTATAATATAACATCTATTTTTGGCCTTTAATTTTCCTTCTCGGGAAAGTTTTAGTAAGTTCTATTGCAACACCTCATAAAAAGCCTACCTCTGTGTTAAAAAAATGCTTTCTGCAATATTTTAAAATGAAGTAAGTATTATTTGTTTCAAATTAAATTAAATAAACTTTAACTCAACTAATCTTCGTCAAATAAAATTTCAGAAAAGTATATTTTATTTTGAAATATTTTTTTAATAAAGAGAATTACGTTGTGCTGACAGATTTTTAAAAATAACTAAAATCAATCATTTTTATCGATTAAAAAACATTCCAATCAATTTAAATTCGTTATGAGTGTTTTGCTTACTGGAAATATTAAATTTAATCAATTAGCTTGAAAGCTTCAAGAAAGATTTTTCATGCTTAAAAATGAATTTTAAATGATAAGAGGAAAACTCGTTTTTGCAACACTGCGAATTGCTGTAGCTGAAAAATTCTGCACTAGTTAAATAACATCAGAATACTTTTCCTTCACTTAACAATATGTATAAAAGTTATACAATTTCTTTTCGTATTTTTTAAACTTTGAATCACTAATTTAGATGATGAATGCACGTTGTAATATCTCGGAATGTAGTCTCCATTTTCTGTTACTGTAACGTTACAAATCAACATATTTGTAATGTTATAAGTTAATGCTCCGTGTAAAAGCCATTCTAGAAGAAAAATGATCTAAATTCAAAAATCGTGGAAAAAATAGTCTGCCTTCTGTGCGACTCCAGTAACCTTCACGGTTAGGAGCCACCATGCCACTCTCATTGTAGCAAACCACCCACATTCTCTCCGTATTCCATTGGTGAGAAGTGAGTTCCCCTTGAACAAATTCTTTCCGCGAACTACTGGTCTGTGTAACTGACTCCCAAGAAGATGTTTCCTCGGTCACTACAACCCTAATCTGTTCAAGTCTAGGGTTAACCGTTATCTTCCTCTCCTATCCGCATAATGTAAGACTTTACCTCAAATAGTCCCTCGTCCTGAGTATGAAGATAAACTACATACAGAAGCAAGGCCTTTGATCGGGAGATCGGAGATTTTGAGAAGCGTGGAAGCACCTCTTAACTGTCTAACACTTTCGCCCCCAGCCCCGCAACCTCCGACGTCTTACTCTCTGGGTTGAGGTATCTACTCGGTCTTAACCGAACTTAAGGGAGTGACCGTAGGTCCCCTGAACATCCGTAGATCACTGGTTTAATCTTGCTTCCTGCCCACATTGTGCTTGGTTTGATCCAGAAAGCAGAAGTGATATTCATCCATTCACGGTCGACTGAAGATGTGGACACGGCTGGAGAGTCTGTGCTAAGAAATTTAGAATACACAAAAAAAAAATATATATTTCTGCAGAAAGCCGGACAAACAACTTATTCGATGGTTGAATTGTTAATGTCTTTTATATAGCAGAAAAGAATAGTATAGAAAAGAAACAGGTTACAGAAAAGAAAATAATTGACGTAAAAACTCATACACTAGATTCTAGATAGATAGATAGATAGATAGATAGAGAGAGAGAGAGAGAGAGAGAGAGAGAGAGAGAGAGAATGAGAGTGGGTTGTGATTAGCTTGTTGTGAAATCGTCTCAGAACGATATACGATTCTTGCGTTGGGATTTCTGTGTTTATAGTTGCGTTCCTTCTCGGCGGTAGTAACAGTAGTAGTAATCTTCGTGGTAGCAGAGGCATCGGTACTTATATTAACAGTACATGTTAGCGGGGGTTTTGTTCCAATCCCTGACGTCACTTCCAGTCTCCGATATCTCTCCACCCAGCTCGACTGCACTCGACGACAGACGAGCCCCAAAACAACCTTTTGATTATTGTAGCTTGTTCGATGTTTCCGTTTCCAGTGGTAGTAATAATAGTAGCAGTAGCAGTCTTGGATTGTTGGAGGAGTAATTCGCTTCTTCGTACTTATATCAACAAAATATGTTATCGGGCGTTTGGTTCCAATCTCTGACATCACTTCCAGTCTCTGACCTCTCTCTACTCAGCTCTACTGCACTCGACGGCAGACGAGCCAACCACTCTGTCAACAGATTTCTGTGCGCGTTTATATAGATAAACCTGGCTGATCCTAAATCGACCTTTGGCCCGCAAGCGATTATCACGAGTGCTGCCTTCAACACAAAATCATGTGAATTTCAAAGTTCCTCATAGCCTTAGTAAGTTCTATTTCAAATTTTAACCGATAAAAATTATCTCGATCATCTTACATTGTCTTCCTAATGACCCAATTCTAAATGGGCTAGATCAGATTCCCACCCGTAAACAAAATTGTTCTGATATAATTTCGCTGTTCAAATCTACTCCAATTTAAAAAAAAATAAAAGATTATGTGTGTGTGTGTGTGTTTGTGTGTGGTTCCCAAACTCTTTCTGTTACAACTGCTGATGTTCTCAGGTCCAAATAGTGGCCACGTACCCTAAAAAAAAAATCAACATGTCAGTTTTATGACCGGCAATACATTGTTATAGCAAAACGGTAATCAATCACTTAGTTATGTGATACACGCTTAGGCGATCATGAATCTTTCGGTACATGACTGACGAGGTAGATTTTTCCCAGCAGGACGTTGTCATTTCTTTCTGCGGTAGTTCAGTTGCCATCCAATGCTATAGAACCCAGTCTGTCCTGCTACCTACCATAGCTGTTGGGGAGGGGAGAAGAGGATTCACACCTTTCCTAAGTGTATTAGCACGTAAGTGAATGCAATGGATTCGATTCGAAAAATAAGTATAAAAATACAAGCAATACTTTCTTATAAAAACATTACCAACAATACATTTTTGTAGTGAAATTACATGCAATATATTTTATGATCTACAATCTCTATATATATCTAAAGAACTGCTTTTTACCCTGAAAGTATAAAACTATGTACAAAATATTTGGATTTCGGCGTTGAATAGAATTGGTGCTGAATTTCTAAGCGTAGCTTGATGTGTCACAAGGCTGAAAGTATGAGATACACAGTGAGGATTGTGCTCACTACTCAGTCGTAATTGTTCTAGCGAAACAAGCTTGCTAACCATTGCACCACATAGATGTTCCTCTCCATGGGGTTTGAGATCCCGCTAAACAAATCGAGTGGCCCCCGGTCATTGTACAGACTGAACCTTACCGCGAAAAAAAAAAAGAAAGAAAATATCAACCACTCCACTATTTTACCCAAGAAATCATATTAATTAAGAGATAATCTGTGGAGAGTCTAGATCGCCTACGTTATGGAAGTACATGGCATTAAAAATATTATACTAGTAATGTATGTGAAAATTTAATTTGGTTCCCCAGTCTGATAGCTTTAAACAGATAAGCTTAGTCGCTACCCATAATTAGGGCAGTTGGGCGGAGCAGAGTGGGGTAGAGGTGTATCAGATGCAAGCAAGGGCAGATGGTTACCAAATTAGAAATGACAAAACCTCTAATAGATATGCCACCAGAAAAGCGTCACAATATGTTGAAACGATGTAAACAAGGGAAAGACTGCCAATGACAGATGCACAGACACCAGCAACATTGTCTGGTAGCTTTGTCAGTCGACAAGATTATCACGACCCCAAGCCATTACCCAAGTAGCCTTTCTCTAGCCCCATACTAAACCGATTGCAAATGGTTTTCTTTTATCTACTCACCTTACTCCTCTTTCTTCTTCCTAATTTCTTCTTTTTTTACCACTATTCAAATTTTATGATTAACAATACTAGCACATGTTGGAAAAAAGCCGACATTAGCATAAGACTTAATAAAACACCTTGTAAGGAACAAACTCATTATCAGTAACGTGTCCTGAAAAAATATTCTGGGGTAAGCAAATAAAACTGCTATGATCTCAAACGAAAAGGAATAATGTTTCTTAATTTGACCCTGCGTTAGTCACATCGGGTATATTTTTAAGTTAAACATTTTTAAGTACTCCAAATTCCTAGCTGGTAACTTGGTTCTTCTGCTCCCTCTCGCTACTCTCCTGTCTAAGTGAGGGTGAGTAGCACGTGGTGTGGCGCAGTTGTAGCTCAGTTGTTGTGGGAGGCAATCATCACTTTGACTTCTTCGGGGTGTCCTGTCACCCTACCTGACTAACGAAGTTAAGTTATGATATATATATATATATATATATATATATATATATATATATATATATATATTGAACGATAAAAATTATTTTAAAAAATTAATTAATTAAAATCTTCAGACATACTGGGTTGTAGATTAATATTCTTATGTTTTTATTATTATTATTTCATTTAGATTCCTCAACTAGTTTCGACCAACATGGCCATCATCGGGAGAGAAAAAAATGTTTCTGCTTGCTGATGGCAGTAAACTACAGAAATGAATGTCTTGATGGAGAAAATGAATATATATATATATATATATATATATATATATATATATATATATATATATTCATACATGTTTCATTAAATAATATAGACAAGTGTTGTCTATTTATTTTTTGTAAATTCTTTTCATATCGTCTGATAAGCTTAATAACATTATCATTAAACGAAAATCACAATATTGATACATATTTTTTAATCCAATCTAACCTTTCGGCTTGCATAAGCCATTATCAAAGATGACACTTTGAGTTCAATATATTACGCAATACATGCACGAAAAATTGATGATAGTCTGTTTTTGTTTACATGGATGATTTCCAAGCAATGATAAACACGTGCATATAAAACGCTGGAAGCGAAAATTGCACTGCAGCTCATGACGTCACACATGACCACGCGAGAGTGAATTCGAGAAGTATTAAGTATGGGAAGCCGTTGGTATAAACCAGTGGCTTCTGTTACCAATTACAGGCATTTAAGAATATTGGTGGAGATTTCATAGTTTATTTTATTCAGGTTAGGTTTCAACTGTTTTATGTATATAGCTTCAAGAATTTTTAGTTTTTGTTCATTGTTTTCAAGTATAGTAGTGTTTTCAACAAGGATTTTCCGGAATTGTGTATGTGACCAGGAATGTTGTTTTAAATGCCTAAAAATGCTAGAGTTATCATTCAAATGTAGTGTGAAGCGTCCTGAAAGCGAGTTTGTGGTGTGACTAACATAAATATTATTTAATTCGTTGGAGATACAATCTCCCAAAGGGCACCTGAATTTGTAAACTATGTTGTTTTTTGCAAATCGCTAACCGGTGGAGAAGAATCATTGCGAATAATATATATATATATATGAGTTTGTTATGATATATATATATATATATATATATATATATATATATAAGATGAAGGACAAGTAGGGAACATATCTCAATCAAACATGTTCCACTTTTATTAAAGCTTCGTCAGAGATCGAGAACAAATGAAAAAAAGCCACAGCGTGCTGGTATGTTAAGATTTTTAGTTAGATCTTATTGGTCTCATACGAGTGACGTGTATTAACGCAATAGATAATATATAAATATGCGTGAGGAACATTTGGGACTTTTTTCATTATTTTATGTATTAGATAGACATAAATTAGATTCATGAATAATGGCTCTACATAAAGATGATGTGATGTGATGTTTCAAGCGAGTTTTTATAGTTGGTAGTAATGCTATAAATATATTTTCAAAATATTTTCTCCTTAAAGGGTGATGTTCCTTTTTTAATTAGGCTAGCATTAGTGAAATCAAACTTATGTCCCCCGTCGTTTCGATTTAAGACGAGAGAGTTAGACTGGCTCTCTAAACGTAAGTCTCTCTTGTGTTCGTAGATCCGGGTTTTAGATCACGTGATGTCTCCCCCAATACATCCATACATTTTCATTTTAATAATAAACAAACTAAAAATCCTTGAAGCTATCTATATTAAAATATTGAAGCCAAACCTTAACAAAATTAATTATGAATACTGTACAAATGTTCTAAAATATTTACAATAGTGTAGTAATCTAGAGAAGGTTACTGAACAGAATAATCATACGAAGGATGGTAATGAACGATAATATTTAGGACAAGAACAACACATATAAGATTCGACAGCGGCGCGTAGAAAAGTACTCAACTGCTAGAAGTGAGTCAAGTGAATTCCACAATGAATCTCCAGCTGCAGAATATCTACCAACCGCCCCACGCGGTCAGATGTGGCACAAGGCCGAATTTAATGTGGAGTATCCGAGCCCGTAGGTACGGCCAAAATTTACCCGTAGACCCCGTATAAAAAGGGGCCGGGTAGCTGTTTCCCGAGACGAGACTTTGCCCTTCGACATAGCCTTGTCTGCGGATCCTCTCTGCCCGGAGGCAGAGACCAACATACAGTATTTACTACTGTATTTATGTGGATGGGGACATGCCCATTTTCGTCCGTAGGTATGCTACAACAAATAGATAGGCTAAAATATCAAGTTCTATATTATTAGTTTCTCATACTCTTTTCTTCTGTTATATAGATTTTTGCACTGTAGAGACTTTATCTGATAAATTCCGGCATTTGAAATAGTATTTGGATTTATTTTTCTTCCTGATTATATCCTCGATTTTTTAGAGTTGGTGACAACGATTCTAGTTTTAGGTGTGGCTTTCGTTTGCGTGTTTAGTCTGAAGGGTGTTGGTGGGCAAGATTATGAATTTTGTGTAATTTCGGGGAATATCTGAGTTTTTTTGTTTGTTTTTTTGGCTATATGGATTTTGTGATTTCGTTTTTTATCGTTGAGGATGAAATGATGTGGGTAGTGGAGAAATTTGAATGTTTTCTCAATATATTCCTTTTCTTCATTTAGGTAATCAGGAATGCATATCCTAAGGGGTCTGAGGTAAAATCCTATGATTAGGCAATATTTTATTCTCTGGTTATGGTGGGAATAGAAATTGATTAGGTTATTTTTGTTTGTGGTTTTTCGGTAAACTTTAAAATGTAATTTATCATTGTTGCGTATTAATAAGATGTCGAGGAAAGGTAGAGAGTTGTTTGTTTCAAGTTCGTGTGTGAATTCCATGGTTGGTTCAACTTTATTGAGTTTTGTAATTATGTTTAATAGGTTTTGTTATGGGAACTTACCGATAATAATAATGGACTATTCCGGACATTATAAATACTGCGCCTCAAGAGGGAGCAGGGAGAATTATTGTAAGAACATTGGAATAGTGATACTTGTCGAGACAACATAGTTCACTCTAACCAAATCTGATAGTAATTACTAATACTTCTACTTATTTGTATATATTTCTGTTTGTAATGTATCTGTGTTATTCCATACCTGTGTTCGAGTTATTCTTCATTGGTTCTACCTTGGACAATCACCGTGGTACAAGGAACTTGGACCATAACAAGTGGCGACGAGGTAACCCAAAGGAAAAACGAACTCTCTACGCGGAGGACATACTTTTCTGCCATCCGTCGCACATAACAAGTGGCGACGAGGAAACCCCAAGAAAAAACGAACTCTCTACGCGGATGACATACCTTTTTTGCTATCTGTCGCACATAACAGTGGTCGACGAGTAAACTCTAACTCTACGTGGAGATTTATAAAAAAACAAGTTCCACGCGAGATTTCTAAAAAAAAAAAAGTTCTACGCGAACATATAAAAAAAAAGAATTTTTTTTTTTGGACATCAATTTTATTGTGGCAACAAAGGAAATGTTTTTTCGGCGTATACAGGTTTCAGAATATCAGGTTAAATACTTAACACAAAACACTTAAAATACTTGCACAAAATTACGTTAACATGAAAGATTTTCAGTCAACCATTGTGAAACTTATCAAACTCCAATTTGAACAACAACAAAAAAAACGAACAGAAACATCTTGAATTACAAAAATTATTGCTACGTGTAATGTCAAATAAAGGGCAAAGTTCCGAGCAAGTAACGCGAGCGCCTATGGAGTCGGGCGTGTATACTGCATAAAATGCCGGATGGGACAATAAAACCCATCGCACATGTTTCTCGAACCTTACTACCAGCAGAGAAAAATTACTCACAAATAGAGAAAGGAGCTCTGGATATTATTTTCGCAGTCACAAGATTTCATAGGTATATCTATGGTAGATTTTTTACTCTACAGACGGATCACAAGCCGTTACTAACAATATTTGGTTCGAGAAAAGGTCTACCGGTTTACAATGCAAATAAGTTACTAAGATGGGGTACAATTCTTCTGACCTACAATTTCAGATTGGAGTATCTACCAATGAAAAAAATCGGGCATGCGGATGGTCTGGCGAGACTTATACCAATGAAAACAGAGCCGTTGGAAGATTCTGTAATCGCAGCCCTACGACATGAAGAAGATATCAGGACAGTACTATGTTGTACAGTTCGAAACCTCCCCGTCACACTACAAGAGATAAAAAATGAAGCAATAAATGATGAATTCATAACAGAAACAAAGGCAAAAATAGCAGAAAAAAATAAGCAAATATCGGACAGCTTTTCTTTATGCGATAATGTGCTACTTTATAACGAAAGGGTAATAATCCCCAAAACACTACAAAAGCGAATCCTAAAGGATTTCCACAGGAGCCATCCAGGAAAAAATAGAATGAAATCGCTGATGCGAAGCTATGTATATTGGAAAAACATGGACCAGTATATTACTCAGATGGTGGGAAAATGCAAGGGTTGTTCCTTAGCAGCCA
Source organism: Acanthosepion esculentum (assembly GCA_964036315.1). NCBI lineage: Eukaryota > Metazoa > Mollusca > Cephalopoda > Sepiida > Sepiidae > Acanthosepion > Acanthosepion esculentum. Next base: position 48,019,351 of record OZ038503.1, read on the forward strand.
AAGCACCGCCAATCATCCATAAGCCATGGCCAGAGACAGATCGTCTGTGGTCAAGAATACACGCAGATTATGCAGGCCCAATTGATGGTTTCTACTATTTGATCATAGTGGATAGTTATAGTAAATGACCGGGGGTGTTTCGTTGCAAAAATCCTACTTCGGAAACTACCATAAATTGCCTCCACGAGCTGTTTGCTCGGTTTGGAGTAGTGGATTGCCTAGTCACAGATAATGGAACGCAATTCACATTAGCGGACTTCCAAGAGTTTTACGAAATTTATCAAGTCAAACATATAAAATCCCCGCCATATCACCCAAGATCAAATGGTCAAGCGGAGAGATTTGTTGATACACTCAAAAGAGCGCCACGAAAAGCATATGATGTACCTACGGAAAAAGCATTACAACAATTTCTTCAGGTATATCGAATTACGCCAAATAATGCTACGCCATCGAAGTGATGTTCGCTAGAAAAATCAGATCTGTATTTGATAAATTGCTACCAAGTCAAACGAAGCAAATAACACAATCGTGCGTACCAAAAAGAAAATTCCACCCAAGAGAAAAAGTTTTTTAAAGCATATAAAAATAATACATCTTACTGGGAGCAATGTACAATTGAAAAGAGAATCGGCAATATGGTTTACATAGTACAGGGACACAAATTCTCACATAAAAGACACGTAAACCAAATAAGAAAGAGACTGTTACAGGATGCTAACCTCAGGAAGAAGTGATGGATACGATTTTCAATACATTTGATATAAAAAGGCCGCAAACAATGCCAGGACCACGAAAATCGTCCAGAAAAAGGAAGTTCACAGAACCTTTGGAAATAGATCCAAAGAAAAAAATATATTAAAAACCCCTGCTACGCAAAAGCTTCGGAAGGGGGGTGATATGCATTTTGGCAGCATGTTTTTGTTGAGGCAAGTTTCATTGAATAATTTAAACATGTTTTGTCTGCTTATTTTCGATAGGATGCGTTCATATTCTCAGATGAGCGTTTTGGTGGCGGTATTCAAAGAAGAGAGAAAATTACCATGTTGATGCATATTGTTTTATTTCGAGTACTTTTGACATTAACACAATGTCATCATTAGGGTGTGTTTTTAAGATAAAAATGTAGTCTTAATTATTTCCAAAGACGAAATAGCTATGTTCATCTGAAATTTTATGTGTGAAGTGATGACTGCTAATTTCTGTGTCATGCCGTGTATGTTTACGCTGTAGGGGAGGTAACTAATTCTGATGTGTAAAGAGTTCTTTTTGAAAAAGAAGAAAATAGTATGAGAAACTATTAATATAGACCTTGATATTTTAGTCTATCTATTGAACATTTTAGAACATTTGTGCAGTATTTATAATCAATTTTTAAGGTTTGGTTTCAATTTTTTTAATATAGATAGCGTCAAGGATTTTTAGTTTATGGTTATTATTAAAATTAAAAAGTATGGATGTATTTTCGACAAGAATTTTTCTAAATTGCTAATGTGGACAAGCATGCTGTTGTAAATGTTTAGAGATATTAGACATGTTATTCAAATGAAAACTCAACTGCCGAGACAACGCGGTCGTAGTATGGTCAGCATAAATATTATTTTTCCGTTGAAAATACAATCTTCCAGAGGACATTTAAATTTATATAAAATGTTGGTATTCTGCAACACATTGGTTGGTGGGGAAGAGTCGTTACGAATTATTAAATTGGGGATAGTGGATTTAGTGTAGTATATAATTAATTTTCTTTTTTTTTACTAGCATTTGTGGTATTTATGTTGGTATTTAATTAGAAACAAGAAGAACATAGACTTAAAACTTAATAAATTCGAACATATCCACCACAAATGCTAGTAAACAAATTAAATTATAAATGAATTATAGTTTAATTTTAAATTTGGAATTTGCGAACACGCCTGTGTTTTTTCAACGAGGCAAGGAATAAACAATGAAGTGGGACTTACTCTTTCGAGGACGCTTCTCTCTAGACTCCAGCACCCTAACCTGCACACTCTTAACCCCATCCAGTATACATCTTTCATCACCTCACCAAGAGAATATGATCTGCAATAAACCCCGATGACAATTCTGTAGACATATCATCACTGATAGCAGTTTCACGCACACATTCGGCATTCACGTTAAAATCTTGTCTATTTACTTTTCTGTCACAAGTGAAAACAAGGTAACTCTTGGGAGAAATGAGTATAGAATTCCGTCTTCGATTTAACAACCATTAGAAAATCACTAGGGACAACAACAATAATTTCCCTGTAGCAAACCCCTTCGACTTACCATATCATAATGCAAAGGACATCGGAGGAGCGCTTTTTGGTATTTTCGTTAAACACCTGAGAGACGAGACGTAAATCGAAGTTGAAATTTATTTTCAAAATAAATTCAAACACGTAGGATTAAACAGGGATTAGGATTTACTCAGAGAGTATAATCTCTACAGGGAGACCTCCAACCAACAATATTGTTCGAAAGAGTAAGTTCCACTTTATTGTTTATTCCTCACATCGTTGAAAAAGAACGCAGGCGTGCTCGAAAATTCCAACTTCAAAATTTATTTCCTCGCGCTTTGTTTAATATGCAATAAATATAAATTTTATTGACAACATTGGTATCATTTTGTTGGATTTTTATCCTTCAAATTTCGCTAAGGAGCGTATGTGAACTACTTTTCATTTTAATCATATATATATATATATATATATATATATATATATATATATATATATATATATATACATATAGTAAAGGTAATAAATCCGTTGGTATATAATCTAAGTGCATCCTAGTAATATAAAATAGTAAAACTGATCGACAAAAATATCTCAATGTATTTATTATAATAGACCCAATAAATAGTATTACATAACAAAATCCAAAATTACCTTATATGGGGATGGATAGATCTATTTCAACCGATGAAAACTTCGTCAGTCTTATTCAACCCCGGTATATAGACTGAGTACGTGTCGAAATTAGAAATTTAAGTGTGACAGCCGTCAAAAAATTAATACAGAATTTATGCATTTCAAAGTTTCAGTCAGACGAAATGCAATAGACAGTGGTCAGTGGAGGGTGGAATGTATTAGCCTTAAAAGGAAGAGGTTTTATAAAATTAAACTACTTTCTCGTGCATTTCGTCTCCCAGAAAAAAAGAAATAATTTGAAGATACTAAGATGGATAAAAATTAATATGTTTGAGATTAGTAGAAGCACTATTATAGTGCTTCTACTAATCTCAAACATATTAATCTCCTATATCGTAATCAAATGCATACTAATTATAAACAAGATGAAAATATACTAAAAAAATGAGTAAATACTAACATATCTACAACAGATCCTAGCAAAAAATTAAGTTAATTATATACTACACTAAATCTAGTATATCCAACTCAATTATTCGCAATGATTCTTCTCCCCCGGTTAGCGATTTGAAAAAAAACAACATAGTTTACAAATTCAGGTGCCCTTTGGGAGATTGTATCTCCAACGAACTAAATAATATCTATGTTGGTCACACCACAAACTCGCTTTCACGACGCTTGACACTACATTTGAATGATAACTCTAACATTTTTAGGCATTTAAAACAACACGCATACACAATTCCGGAAAATCCTCGTCGAAAACACAACTATACTTAAACATGAAAACAATAAACAAAAACTAAAAATTCTTGAAGCTATATACATAAAACAGTTGAAACCTAACCTGAACAAAATAAACTATGAAATCTCCACAAATATCCTTAAATGCCTATAATTAGTAACAGAAGCCATTGGTTCATACCAACGGCTTTCCATACTCAATACTCATCGGATTCACTCTCTCGTGGTCATGTGTGACGTCATGAGCTGTTGTGCAATTTTCGCTTTCAGCGTCTTATATGCACGTGTTTATCGTTGCTTGGAAATCATCCATGTAAACAAAAACAGACTATCATCAATTTCTTGTTCGTGTATTGCTTAATATATTGTGTAATTGTCATCTTTGATAATGGCTTATGTAAGCCGAAAGCATAGATTGGATTAAAAATATGTTTCAATATTGTGATTTTCTTTCATTGTTTAATGATAATGTTATTAAGCTTATCAGACGATATGAAAAGAACTTACATAAAATATATAGACAACACTTATCTATATTATTTAATGAAACATGTATGAATGAAAAAATGCTGCCTAAATACACACACACAATATATATATATATATATATATATATATATATATATATATATATAATATATATATATATTATATATATATATATATATATATATATATATATATATATAATATATATATATATATATAATTGTTGTGTAGGATCCACCTAATTTGCATAGTGGAGTACCGACGATATAAATATGGTTGGTACCGGAAGACATGGGGGCGAATACAGAGATCCAACTAGAGACTCTGCTCGACTGCGACTTAGTCAACACATTCTCCAGGAACGGTCTTCCCAGAAATATACAAAAGACTATATGTAAATATTGTGTACACTTTCTTGTTTCAATACATTTCATTCTAACTACATTTTGTGTTTGCATTATTATTCCATGCATTAGTCAAGTTTCAACAATGGCGACGAAGTAGAACGAACCATACGCCAAGTTTCAACAATGGCGACGAAGTAGAGCGAACCATACGCCAAGTTTCAACAATAATATATATATATATATATATATATATATATATATATATATATATATATATATATATATATATATATAATATATATATATATATATATATATATATATATATATATATATGGGGAAGTGAATCAGAGTGTTCATTCTCCGAGACTGTTAGCTTATCTTTTCTATGTTAATGTTATGTACATTCAGGACGTAGGCAAACATGGCTCTCCACATATTTCTTTTCCTTTATTATCTGTAAATTGTTATGGCTTCTTGGGAAAGCTAGTAGAGTGGTTTCCTGATGCCTTCTCCACGGTTTGTAATTCAGAGTTGTTATTTTTTGAGACTGGTTGTTTGTTTATTTTTTTTCTATGTTAATGCTATGTGCATTCAGGATGTAGGCGATCCACGGATTCCTTTTCTTTATTATCAGAGAATTGTCGTGCCTTTTGGGAATATATAGTCGAGTGGTTTCCTGATGCCGCCTCTACAGCTTGGAATTCAAAGATCTCTTTCTCTTAGACTATTTACTATCCAAGTGCTAGAGATCTCATTCTTTACTGCTATTTAAACCATAGCTGACAAAATAATAGATAGATTCATACTATCCCGAAGAGCGTCTGTGCGAGAGGAAACGCAACGAACTCGCCACAATCGCCCACCCCGAAAGGGCAAACAGGAAATGAAACTAAAAAATAAAGAATTTTACGGAGAAATTTATTACCAGAAATGAGTTAGAAAACGTGAGAGCAAGATTAACCTTCAACGACACATGCTGGGAAATAAAAATTGTAACAAAAGAACGTCAAGCCCATAAATGTTTAATATTAATATTTATAGGATCCTTCAAATCTTAGAGAAAGGTATATGAGTCAAAAGAAATGTTTAATATTAATATTTTTATGTTCCTTCGAATCTAGTACAAAGGTATCACAAATCTATGACAAAGGTATATGTGTCAAAAGAAATGTTTAATATTAATATTTATATGTTCCTTCAAATCTATGACAAAGGTATAACAAATCTATGACAAAGGTATATGTGTCAAAAGAAATGTTTAATATTAATATTTATATGTTCCTTCCAATCTATGACAAAGGTATCACAAATCTATGACAAAGGTATATGCGTCAAAAGAAATGTTTAATATTAATATTTATATGTTCCTTCAAATCTATGACAAAAGTATCACAAATCTATGACAAAGGTATATGTGTCAAAAGAAATGTTTAATATTAGTATTTATGTTCCTTCAAATCTGACAAAGGTATCACAAATCTGTGACAAAGGTATATGTGTCAAAAGAAATGTTTAATATTAATATTTATATGTTCCTTCAAATCTATGACAAAGGTATAACAAATCTATGACAAAGGTATATGTGTCAAAAGAAATGTTTAATATTAATATTTATATGTTCCTTCCAATCTATGACAAAGGTATCACAAATCTATGACAAAGGTATATGCGTCAAAAGAAATGTTTAATATTAATATTTATATGTTCCTTCAAATCTATGACAAAAGTATCACAAATCTATGACAAAGGTATATGTGTCAAAAGAAATGTTTAATATTAGTATTTATGTTCCTTCAAATCTGACAAAGGTATCACAAATCTGTGACAAAGGTATATGTGTCAAAAGAAATGTTTAATATTAATATTTATATGTTCCTTCCAATCAGTGACAAAGGTATCGCATTCGGCTAGTATGTGTCAAAGCTCATTCATGTATATCTGAAATTGTAGGCGTTCTGGGCGCGTTTAGGGTAAGAATAATCCTGAACATTTACTAGAAACAAACCACTTACAAATGGATTTTTAAAAAAATGAACTGGACTAATACACAAAAATAGAAACAGGCGAACGGCAAGGATACATCTTCTCACCGGATTAGGTTCATCTTTATAGAAAACCCATCCTCTGAGAACTAGAAGTCCTACCAAGATCTATTACTGGTGGGCACAATCTTAATAGCATAAGATACGCGGAAGACATTGTGTTAATGGCAGATTTTTTCTTCTCTATGCCGTATCTCAGGCACTTGGGCGATCCTGGCTTTCCACAACTTCCTGTCCCTTGTAGATCCTAGTAAGATTTGTCTTTTTTCATCACTCCATTCCACCATTCACTGATCGTCAAGTAGGTGATCCGTCGTCTCTTTTCATCTGCCCTGTGAGTGTCAAATTCCCCAAGCCCTCCTTCCTCGTTGTGTGCCCTATAGATGTCAGTTGTCTCTTTTTGATTCTGAGTATAGGTGCTCATTTAGCGTTCATTTTCCTTCTTTGTTTTTATTACGTCAAACGTAATTTTAGTGGATACTCGTATTTGAAATAGACGCTCCATATTTATTTTTAATTAAAAAAGTGTGTACTACGCATATCTACCAGCATATTCGAGAAATCTTAATCAAGGAAAGGTGCGCTCAAGCAGGAATCGAACATCCCCCTTTGTAGGAGAAACCGATGATTGATCCGGTGTGCTTTACCGCTCGGGCACGAAGACTCTATTTTCTCTTTTAAGAAAAGCGCACTTCTTCACAAAGATATTTTATATAGGAGTATCCATTATAATTACGTTTGAAGTAAAAAAAGAAATGTCGGGTTAAAAATAAACCCATTAATTCTTTAAAAATATCTTTGTTTATGTTTGATGTACGAAACTAGCAGATACGGAAAAGAAATTACAAAATCTACTACAGAAGGTAGCGACGGAGAATGTGAAGAAGAGACTAAGCAAAAACCAAAAGAAAACAGAATGCATGGTCATCAATAAAAGGACGAGCCCGAAATGCGAATTGCAGGTCGGGGACTCGAGAATCAAGCAGACGCAGAAGTTTAAACCTCTGGGAAGCGTTCTGACAGAGGACGGTAAATGCGACACTGAGATCCGTAGACGTATTGGGATGGCCAAGGACGCGTTCCAAAAGCTGGGCAGAGTATTGCGAGACACGAGTATTTCTTTGGTAACGATAAATAATACTGGGCTGTCACGTGGCGTCTGCTCTTCTTTACGGCAGCGAATGTTGGACGATTTCCTCAAAGATGAACAAGAGACTCGAGGCGACGGAGATGTGGTTCTACAGAAAGATGCTAAGGATATCATGAACCGAGAGTATGAGCAACGATGAGGTCTTAGAGAGGACGCAAACAAGAAGGAGGCTTATACTTAACATCAGGAAGAAGCAGCTGAAGTTCCTGGGATACATAATGAGGAAGGAGGGCCTGAAGAATCTGATACTCACGGGTTGAATAGCGGGAAGGAGAGACAAGAGAAAACAACGCGTTATATACCTAGCGCCCTTAAGCAAGTGGATGACAGAACGTGATCTGGGGGAGGTGGCAGAGGGAAGGAACGTTTTGAGAGCTACAAGGGATAGAGGGCGGTGGAGAGCCATGATCCTGAAAGGACACGGCGCATAGAAAGAAAGAACTGAGATAATATGAGCTTTCGAGAAAAAATACTTGATGTTTTAGACCTCTCAGTCACGAAGTGCGTTGATGGTCAACCAAAGTTAAATCGTGACGGTTTGCCCTTGGACAATGCAGGTCCGAATCCTGCTGGAGAGCGCATATTTTTGACTAATAGGATTTCCTGAATATTCAGGTCGGTAGAGGAAAATAAATAAATATCAGTCAGTCAGTTATGTGCCGTGCGTGATACACGCTTAGGCGATTATGCATCTTTCGATACATGACTGACGAGGCAGATTTTTTCCCGCGGTCAGTTGCCATTTCTTTCTGTGATAGACCAGGTGCCGTCCAAGGCTATAGAACCAAGTCTGTCCTCCTATTTACCACTAATTGGGGTGGGAAAGAAGGGGATTCATACCTTTCCCAAGGGTATTAGCACGTAAGTGAATGTAATAGATTCGACTGGAATTCGAACTCGGCTCTCCGATTCCTCAATCCGAACCGCTAATAAATATACTGTTAAAAAAACAAACGGAACGTCTACTCAAATACGAGTTTCCACTACAAATAACATTTAAGTATTACAATCTGTTGGATTAATAAATAAAAATAGATGACTTCCTTAGAAATTGCCTTTTAATAGATAGATGAAAATCAATGCCTTTCTTTAGAAATTGTTTTGTTTACGCTAGGATACGAAACTGAGCAGATATGTCTACTTCGAGAGACAGAGAAAAATCTGTGTTTAAAGACACTAATCAAATTTACTTAACCATCGACGCACTCCGTGGACAAGAGGTCCAAAGAACATCAGATCTAATGACGGTTTTCCCTAGGTCCGATCCTGCCGAAGCTCGCTCTCTCTCTCTCTCTCTCTCTCTCTCACACACACACACACACACACACACACACACACACACACACACATATATATATATATATATATATATATATATATATATATATATATATGACATTGTCTCTCACGAGTAAAACCACACATAAGCAAACGCTACACCCATGTGCCTAAAATGACACTTTATAGCTTTATATTTAAAAAGAAAAGCGTATTAACTATTGATTACGCATTTATAGACTAAAAAAGAGGAAATATTTTTCATATGGCTGTGAATGTGAGAAGGCCAGATTTTCGATACTGAATGCTGTAGGTAGGCACCCTAGCCACCTGCGTATATCAGACCTGATGCGTGGGTGTTTTAATTCCTTGTTTTGAAGGAAGAAACAAGAAACATATTTTGACATGCTTTTTCAAAAGTTTGAGGAATTTAAGACGTCTCATCAATTTGTGTATCTGTGAAAGTCACTCAAAGTTTCCTGTGTCTCGCCACGAATTTCTAACACCTCTAAAAACAATTCCGTCGGAATGTTTTAACAAATAATAAGGCGCGACAAACTATTTATTTTCGTGATTTAAGTTCTCAAAACTTTAAAGGAGTATTTTATATTGATCCCATGCCCCTACAGGATGTAGGCGATCATGGACCACTTAAAAGTGGATGTACCGTTTAAATGATAGCACGTGATTTGAATCTTCATTACTTAACATTTTATTCGCTCCATTATTTTGTCAGTTATTCTCAGTCAGTCAGTGATATGCCAGCAACTTTGTCTCTCGGCTCGACACTCGGACCCTACATTCTCAGTCTGGGGTGAATTAGGGACTGCTCAATTGTTCCCAATCTTACATTACCGGATACAAGTGTGAAGTCACGTACTTCTGCATTCGGTAGCCGGAGGAAACCCCAGGTTGATCCTACATCTGGCAACCTTTGACGGCCTAGTTAGAAATTTTGGTGAAGTATCTATTCCACTATAATACCACGTGCAACTTTCTACGGTTTAACTTGTCTTTAATGAATTTATCTTTAAACTTTTTTTAAACTATCAGACATCTTGAGAAATATAGTGAAGTGGTTTTCCGTTGACTTCTCCACGGTTTTGAATTCAGATTTATCCTTCTCCAAGACTGGCTGTCATCCAAAGCTAGAGAGCAAAGTCTTTCCATCTTATTTAACTCATAACTGGGTGGATTTATACCTTTCTCAAAGAGGTGGGACGTGAACGTAACAGACGCAGTCAGAATCGAACCTGGCTTGCCTATTCCACTTACTGTTATGTGAACCTAAGCGACGCTAAACACTAAAAACTTAATAATAAAAGTACATTAATTTTGTAATACCATTTGTAGGAGAGCCTTTGTAAATCACAGATACAATAATAGTAACTCCTTCGAACATTACTCAGCCAGACGCTGCTAATTCTCATTGCATATATATCTTTCCTTTACCCGTCACGTGATCTAATTATTTCAAGATGAGGTCAATTGTGCTTGCTTTCTGGCGATCCGTGTTCAAACCCAAGTGTCAGCAGCGACGCTTTATTCCTATATGACAATTAATCAGCAAGAAAATATTTAAAGAAGCAGATGATGCAGAGAAAATATGTAAAATATTAAGAACCTTGACTAAAGACATGAAATCATTCAAACTATCACCTTTAGGTCAACATCTAAAAAAGAAACCTCAGCAGTAGGGGCGGATTATAACCTTTTATGGGCCCTAGGCTAATGAAATGGTGTAGCCACCCTCAAACAGATCCACCCTCTAACTCGCACCCGTCTTGAATATTTTTTTACTCGTGATATATTTTGCCAACATTTACATAGCTTGAAGTAAACTTACTATAAATTCTTTAAATAAACTAGAATACCTATCTTTTGTTTGTCAATAAAAATATTCTTTAAGACAGAGTTTCTCAACCAGGGGTAAATTTACCCCTAGGGGGTAAAAAATTATATAGTCGGGGGTAAATAATTGAAGTACCTGATAATTTAAAAAATAATGTTTTGGTATTTTTACTAATGACTAATTTGCACAATTTTTAGTCACAAATTAGTCAGTACTAATCATAATCATTCATTCAAAAAAAAATTTTTTTTTAGTATTTTCCAAAATTTTTTTAAATTGCCAAAAACAAAAATACTAAACAAAAAATTTTTTTTTGAATGAATGATTATGATTACTATTAATTTGTAGATCTACTAATACAGCGGATAAAATGAATATTTTGTTTATTAATGACTACAAACGTTAATAAAAATACTGAATTTTATACAGAGTACTAACTTATACTAAAAAATTAGTTGATTAGTACTAAATAAGAAATCAGTATTTTGAGTGTCGCTTAGTATTTTTTTTTAGTCACAGTATTTTGACTAAAAAAAACCCTTAGTATTTTGAATGAAAAAATCATTCATTCATTTAGTCACGAAATTGAACATCAATGCTTTATGATGGCTATGAACTTTTTGTATGGGAGTAGGGGGTAAATGGAGAAATACATAAAGCCAAGGGGGTCAATGATGGAGGAAAGGTTGAGAATGGCTGCTTTAAGAAATACTTTTTACTATTTATTGCGAATCAAGTCAGCATATATTTCAGCACAACTGTATTATAGTCCTGGGTATGACCATGAACTGCATACGGTAGCTAGGCCTCTGATCAGGAGATTTGAGGCTTGAACAGGTTTAATTGCTGTTGTTCCCAGGTTCACTCTGGTTTATAAGTTTATGAATAAAAAATTGTTTTCAGATTTATTTCTTTATAAAGTGGTAAATAATAAATATGCCATTGCATTAGTTTTAATACAATTTGTATTAGTTTTTAGAATGTTGTAAATATAAAATTATTCTTGCAAATAAACAATTTAATTAAGTGATTAATAGTTTTGTGGTAAATTCTCAAGAACAAAATAAATGTATGAATTCACTTTCATCATACGTTTAGGTTTTTATTACAATTCCAGTCATCGTTTTTTAAAACAATAAACATTGCCGAAGAGTGAAGGTAGTTAAAATAATAGCGGTGTCAAGAGAAAAACCTTCCTTTTGACATTCCTTTTCTTTTGCCAGTAATCCAATTGAAATATGTGGTCGATTATTAAAGGAAGATGCATATGAGAATTAAAAACTAGTATTCAGCCAAATATAAGACCGCTACAAGACAAAAGCGCAGAAAACATTGCAAAATCATTGATTGGACTCTCTTCCTACTCGTCTGAGAGTCAGTACATTTGTGAACTTATAAAAGTAGTAGCATTTGTCTAAGCGAACGTGTCTGTGTTTGTGCGTGTTACAATAAATGACAAAAAATTACCTACGAACAGGTACACTTAACGAAAAATTATAGGTTAAATATACGGTCATTAAGTGGCATTTGGAGCGTTTAGTTTTAACTAACTCCTTGAAAATCAGTGTTCGAAATCCTAGCTGTTACCTGAGCCCAAAGACCAGTCACAGATGACGGACATGCAACACTCTCAATCACCTTGCTGACTTGAAACAAACCAATATGACACCTGAATGCTAGCCCCCTTCCTTCGTGTGTGTCTCAACGTGAAGCCGTTTACCACAGTCTTGTGAATGTCGCGTCTCAACCTCAATTTATTAGTTTCTTTCGCTCCATTTTACATTTTTATGGGCCGAGCAGGCGCCGTTCATTCTGCCGAACGCTTTCCGGTGGCTCGACGACGTTGCTCGGGAAAGCCAAATGTCTGACCCAGGACAATTTTGTCAATTTGTCGCTCATGCGATTATCTTTCTTTAACAAAACAAAGGAAAAAGTCAATGAAGGTCGATATTTCGTCTCATGGTCTTGGTCGGTGAGGCCAGTGTCCTGAAGTGAAATTTTTTAAAGACATTGACAAACGTCGTTTGATAGCAGTTTCGGTATTTTATATATGGTACGTTAATCTTTAAACGTCATCCAACTTTTATGATTTTTTTTTTCTGTTAAATTTTTAACGAGTTTCCACTTAAAACATTTCACTACTTACCACCACGGACTTCATAAAAATAAAAATGACAAACGCATTCTATTATAATTGTGCTTGTCCCTCTCTTCGTTAGATTGCACGACCGTTACGTCCTGCCAATAGCTAATAAATAATGGACTATTCCGTTTTGATCGCGTGGAAAGAAGGGAATCCAGTGAATTGTGCGTTCAGTACCTGGCTGCAGCTGTAATGAACAAAATAAATTGGAGAGTTGAGTCAAAGGGAGATAGCTGATACTGAGACATCCGGAAAAGGCAATCTACCCCTGTAGACGAAATAAAGGGTTCACTTTGAAATTCCAATCCTGAGGAAGGTCAGAGCGTACAACGGCCGAAACGTCATGAATATGACAACAAAGATGAGGACAACAGTCCGAACAATGTAAATAAAACAACCTACGATCACACACTTTTTTTACATAGATAAAGCCCTTTGTAAGATGGGAACTATACTTATGGGAACAATTTTTGTATTTCCTGAAGGCATGGGTTACCAGGGATCCATTCAATGAGCCTATAGGAACTTTTTCCAGTCAAACCGGAGGTTTCTATCAGAACCTTTTCCAATAAAACCGAGAGATTTATTATTATTATTATTATTATTATTATTATTATTATTATAAATAAAGGAGCGGGCTGTACTCGTCAGAACATTTTTTTTGTATTACTTTAATGCATGGGCTACCAGGAATCCCTTGAATGAGTGCATTGAATTTTTTTTCCAATCAAGGTTCCAACTACAACTGGAATTGTTGATGTCCTCATCTGCCACATTTCTGAGATTTCGATTTCAAGGTCCGTGTATTTTGATTGGAATCTGCAGGGACTGCCATGTCAATAAGAACTTCAAAGACACATTACTTATTATTATTATTATTATTATTATTATTATTATTATTATTATTATTATTATTATTATTATTATTATTATTATTTCCTTTGACTTTTGTATACACATTTTCTTCCAGGTCCCAACCAGAGACCTAAGGTCAGAAATGGCATTATTATTATTATTATTATTATTATTATAGTCAGAACCGCATACATGAAAGCACTTTCCGCGGGATATTTACTGTGTCTAACATAATAGTTTTTGCAACTTTTTATGCTGGGTGCAATTCCGATGGTACCAAAGCGATCTGGAAATTCTTTGGAATCGACACAAGTTTCCGAATGATAACTGGCACAATCTTGGCATGTACATTCCCCCATCCTCTCAATATCTACACTGAAATTATTATTATTATTATTGATTTTTGTTGTTGTTGTTGCTGATTAAGAAAGCAGCATCCCAACAAAGCAATGCTAGAGTCCAAATATACGAAGCCCGATATAACCGTCATGGCACCTAGTCTGATAAAGATATACCTTGACTTAGATTTCTTGAATGCGCAAGCCGATAGAGCCTAACACACTGTTTCATAAATTCAAAATAGGGCATCTATTTCAAATAAGTACGGACTATAATAAAGTTTGAAGTAACATATATATATATATATATATATATATATATATATATATATATATATATATATATATATATATATATATATGTATATGTATATATAAATAAAAAGCAAGAACAGTAAGATATATAATCCGGAGTTCTTATGGATATTTTTATTTTTACACAATAGTGCTCAATGTAAATTTACAGAGCATTAATATTATAAATTAATTGATTTAAAATATGTTTTTTTTTCACTATACAGTGATAACCATGTTTCAAAAATGGAAGCTAAAGCCTTCGAATTTAATTTTGTTATTAAATTAAAGACATTTAGTTCCATTTCCTCGTCAAGCGAATTCTGGAGTAACTTATTTTTTAAAATTTACGGTTTTAAAGGCATGGCAAATATTCATAATTGAGTGTTTCCAGGGATACCGAAAAAGGGGTGGTAGGGTTAACAATTTTTAATTTTTGTTGTATCAGTTAATAGTTACATTCGAAAGCGGGGTTATGTTTAGGGATGGGTAGGGATGAATTTTTCAACGAATTCTGACATCCGCTAAATGCATGTCGTCTGGGATTTTTTTATAAAAATTTTATTTTTAACGGCAAAAATTCTTACGGTATTTTTTCTATTTGTATACTTAAAGATTTGGGGGGGCTGTTTAGGCTAGAATATGTTTTAACTACATTTCTAAAAAAAATATAATTTTTAATATTTAATATACTATATTTCTTTTTAAAACCAAGTAAATGTATTAGAATTACTTACAGTATGTAAAATTATTTTTTCTTATGGAGTATAAGTATGTATATTACCAGGTTATATATATATATATATATATATATATATATATATATATACACATATATATATTTTTATGTAAACCTTATGACAATGATGGCAAAGATTGCTAAATTATTTCACTAATTCAGTAAACTTTTATTTTTTATAAATTTAGTAATATAAATTTTCCCATGTATGTACAAAGGACATGGGTCATATATATATATATATATATATATATATATATATATACAGTGTAACCCGGATATAAGAGAGTTGTCGGGACCGGATAAGAAGTCTCTTATATCCGAGTTTCTCTTATATCCGGGTTTGGTCTATTTTGTTTTATTAACACAGGCTCTAATTTGGGACCAGAGAAAATCTCTCTTATATCCGGGTTTATCTTATATCCGGGTCTCTTATATCCGGGTTACACTGTATATATATATATATATATATATATATATATATGTTACTTCAAACTTTATATTTATATATAATAATATATATATTATAAAACTAATATATATATATATATATATTCTTAAAGAATCTAACAGAAAGAATACATTTTTTAATAAATCTATAAATTAGAATCTTGTGACGCCACACTGCGCGGGTTGACCCCACAAAGGTTAAGATGCAACTTCCTCTAGACAGACGCACATACACAAATACAGGTCACCATCCGATGTCCACTTAGACATAAGAATATTCACGAACCTACATACACATGGAGTTATCTGCGGTAGACCATCCAAGGCTAAAGAACCCTACTACAGTGTAAGAGAAACCCGGATATAAGAGACTTCGCCTCCGGTCTCGACAACTCTCTTATATCCGGGTTACACTGTATTTACCCATAGCTGGGATGAGAAGAGGATTCATACCTTTCCCAAGGGTATGAACACGTAAGTGAATGTAACGGATTCGACTGGAATTCGAACTCGGCTCTCCGATTCCTCAAACCGAGCCGCTATACATTACTCCACCATATCACCCAGATTCCGAACCATATTTGATGATCTTTAATCTATCTATCTATCTATCTATCTATCTATCTATCTATCTATCTATCTATCTATCTATCTATCTATCTATCTATCTATTATAACGATGTATAATTTTATATATGAACATACAGTATTTAGAAAAATAATATGACAAACTGAAAAAGGTTTTGTCACGCGATTCATCCGTTAGGATTTCATCGGACTCATATATATACAGTGTAACCCGGATATAAGAGACTCGGATATAAGAGCAACCCGGATATAAGAGAGATTTTATCTGGTCCCAAATTATAGTCTGTGTTAATGTATATATAATAGACCAAACCCGGATATAAGAGACTTCATCTCCGGTCCCGACAACTCTCTTATATCCGGGTTACACTGTATATATATATATATATATACATATCTTAGCCAATTGAATGATGAAGTAAAAACTATGTAAGGCGTTTCGTTCATTCAAAGGACTTTATCAGATTAAAATAATGTTCTTTTTTTGGTACAGTGGTGGTCACCATGTACAAGGCTTAAGAGCCACGCGAGGTAGAGTTTTACAGAGTAGAAGGCACCACCTCAAGCGACGGGATAATGTCACCATGATGCAAGGTGCCATCAGAATTTTAAAGAGAAGGAAAATTCTTTAGAATGAACCGAAAAACTAATCCTGAGTAGGAAACAAAGGATAAACATCTATTCCTCTTCAAAAGACCTAGGAGGAGTGTGAACCGAACGATAGGCAAACTTATGTACTCATATTAACAATTTTTGATGGAATTAGTGTTGGGGGTGGAATGTAAACGTCGGTAATAATTCTAATCATGCCTCCAGGGGAAAGCCGAAGATGTAGGAATACTAGAGTTTAAATTTTTATATATATATATATATATATATATATATATATATATATATATATATATATTACTTAAACGTTATTTTTAATGGCTACTTGTATATATTTTGAAGATGTAGGAATGCTAAATTTTAGATTATATATATATTATTTAATATATATTTATATATATTACTTAATATATATGTATATATATATATATATACATACATACATACATATATATATATATATATATATATATATATATTACTTAAACGTTATTTTTAGTGTATACTTGTATTTATTTTCGTTTACCGGCCTGAATGTTCGAGAAATCCTATTAGAGAATCTACCGGGTAGCGCATACTTTTCTCTAAGATTCCTCAAATATTTAGCCCGGTAGACGAAAATAAATAAATATACTGTTTAATAAACAAAGAGGCCGTCTACTCAAATACGAGTATCCGCTAAAAATAAGGATTAAATAAAAAATCTATCGGGTTGCTACATAAAAAAACAACCGTCTCTTCCTTTACTAAACTATGCAGGCTGTATCAAAAATACTTTTACAAACTTTGGGGGCAGGTTTAACAGACCAAACGAGGACAAAAGTCCATATAAACATATGTACCAAAACCCTTCCTTTATTAGTTATTAAGTTTAAGATTTAGTCTGTAGAATGCGTTCTACGTGGTCAGGCGTACGAGCGGCTCTCGGTCTTCCTCTATCCATAGTTTTTGGTGCCACGGATCCTGTCTCAGCGACGATAAACAGCAGCAAAGGTTGGATGACACGGCCGCATTCGGTATGGAAACGCAATCTCTTACAGCCGTGCAGCCTCCGGTCCATTACCATTGCGTGGTCGTATGCAAAAATTATGTCTGCCTGCTCACGATATGAATATCCTGCCATTGTTAAATCATGCATACAACATACGAAGAACAATTCGAGGAAAAGAAAAAAATACTATTTGGTTTAACCCCCTCCCCTTTTAAATTAGAGGTAAAATGTAAAATTGGAAAATTATTTTTCAAGTTACTTACTAAAAAATTCCCCAAAACTTCAGAATTACATAAGATATTCAATAAAAACACAGTTAAATTAAGCTACAGTTGCACTAGTTATTTAGAAACAATAATAGACAAAACGCCAGAAATCTAAAAACAAACGCGCCGAAAAATATAGTTAACACTAATAGTTTATGCTATTGTAGAAATAAAAATAGATGTCTGTTAGATGTAGCTTGGGAAACAGAAGCAATAACCTATAAAGCAGAAGTAACAGATATTAATGGCCAAAGTAAGACGGACACAAGATCTACTGAAAGTACTTTCAAACGTATATGGTACAATAACAGATCATCATTTAAGTTTGTAAAACTTAGGTACTCTACCAAACTAACTGATCGTGGGTGGGATTTAAAAGAAAAAAAAGCAACAGCGATTCGATTGTGAGTTGGAACATTTTTAAAAAGCCAAAGCCTTATAATAACCACAATATCTGCAACCTCTGCCAACAGGAAAAATCAGCAATCCTGACATTTCCAGATACAAAGAACTTTTTGAACCAGAAATCCGAAGTCTTGAGTCCTTGCTTACAAATTAGGAAATCCCTCTTAAGCACATATGAAGCTGGGTAAAAAAAAGTGCATTTCAATTCCCCCCACCGATACATTTATATTATTATTATTATTATTATTATTATTATTATTATTATTATTATTATTATTATTATTATTATTATTATTATTATTTACATCCTCCTCCTCCCTTTCTATTACACCCAATGTTTATTTATTTTAAAAAATATATATAGCGTTCATTTAGTTTTTAAAAAAATAAAGCGTTAAAAGGTCATTTGATAAAAATCGCCTGAGGATACCGTAAGGTTGAAACCAAGGTAGCGGATTTAACTGACCTCCTGATTTTTAAATTATATATATATATATATATATATATATATATATATATATATATATATATATATATATTTCATTGAATACGACAGACAATGTGCTTTGATTTAGTTTTTATACAATTTCTCATGCAATCTAATTTTTTTTTTTCATATGATAAATTATATAAAAACTGTCCGAATGATGAAATATTTTAACTGTTAAATAAGAAATAGTTTGTTGCATGCATGTATTTATATAATGTTTTCATTTTTCAAAACACGGTCATAGTTGACATTATTAAGTGTTGTTTTTGGTTTTTTTGGTTTTTGCCTTTATTAATAACGCTTCCATTATTTTTAGCCTTTTTTCGCATGTATGAACATGGACACAATATCTTGATCGTGTTTTGAAAAATGAAGACATTATATAAATACATACATGTAACAAACTATTCCTTATTTAACAGTTAAAATATTCCATCCATGAAAATGGCTAAATGTATAGCCGAAAGCGCTCGGATTAAAAGAACTTTCGGACAGTTTTTATATAATTTATCATCTGAAAAGACAAAAATATTAGATCGCATGAGAAACTGTATAAAAAACTAAATCAAAGCCCCTCATCTGTCGTATTCAATGAAATGTGCATGAAAGAAGGATTGCTGCCTAAACACAGACACACACACACACACACACACACACATATATATATATATATATATATATTAGAAAACTTTTCAGCAACTTGATGAAATACAATTTAAGCTATAATAAAGGAAACATAATTTGTATCTTCTTTTGTATTATATAGATTTTGTCTCCTATGGGTTCCCCACTGTATTACATTTGCGACAGAAAGCTAAGTGCAAGATTCTTCTGGACGTTTCTCTATTCAACCTTGTTTGGTGCATGGATTCATTGATTGATTCGTTTCTTAACTTTGCAAGTTATTTAAACCCAGAAAATCATTTTAGATTGTAAGAATTTCTTTTAGGGATAATAAGAATTTACTAATAGATGTTTTGATAATTAACCCATAGCTGGGGGAAAGAGGTGGATTCATACCTTTTCTGAGGGTGTTTGCGTGTAAGTGAATATAATGAAACGAATTGGATTTGGAATTCGTCTCTACGATTAATAATTCGGAGCCCTTATCCATTACACCACCCATACATCCAAGCTTACAGCGCCTGATATTCCCAAGCTGTCATCCATCTGGGTATTGATCAGGCTCCACATTTCTTGAATTCGGTTATACGTACGGGAACCGGTGTTTCATCGTGATGTGGCCGTTAGTCATTGGTGTGAGGAGGGTGGTTAGAAAACCTGTAGGATGAATATTAAGAACTATGAAATGGCAGAAGAACTCTTGATGAGTCAAAAGCCAGCTAAATAAAATTCACGATCACGATTACAAGACCCATAACCCATTAGAGTTGTAGGGTGCCATATGTGTGTGTCTTGGGCAAGATTGTCTTACAGGAGACCAGCTCTTTCTCAGCTGGATTGAATTCAAAATTTTACTTCTGCTAGACTAAGGCTATAGGCCTAATCTTTCCTGCTTATTACCGATAGCTGGGAGATGAAGAAAGGAATGAATATCTTCCTCGATGGTATTTGCGTGTAAGTGAATATAACGAACTCGACTGGAATTCAAACTCGGCTCGCTGATTTCTCTTTCCGAGTTGCTATTACACCACCGCACATTCACAACTAGAGTTAGAGTTTCAATAAAAACACCGTGGAGAAGGCAAAGGGAAATCACTCCACTATCTATTCCAGGATCAGTTATGGCTATAAGTAATATAAGTATCAGAGAGAACGACGTCCATTAGAGTCAACTCCACGCCGTTAAGGGAAGACATGCGCGATAGGTGTTACCTGACCGGCATCAAAGCAAAATTACTATAAAGAATAACAGCGTAAAGTGAGTCAAGCTCATTGGGAATGACACCTCGCCCGGTAATTATAGACAAGAGCGACTGGTGTCACCGGACCGTTATTGAGCGACGTAAGAAACAAAAAGTAGTAATAGAGCCATGGAACGTAATGAGGTTAAACCAATGTGGCCAGCTTGAAAATATCAAGCAAGAAATGAATAGATTAGATTAATGGTTCCCCAAATTTTTTGGGCCATGCTCCACCTAAGCATCTATAAAATCCTGATGCCCTACCCACATATAATTCTTATTATTCAAAAAGTAAACGTGGAAGGTGCCTAAAAGGCCATTAACTTAACCTTCCTTAAGAACATGAGATCGCATATATGGATTAGTATTATAATTTAATTTTAGAATTTTACAATATTTATAAAACGAGTATGTTACTAATATATATATATATATATATATATATATATATATATATATATATATATATATATATATATATATATATTATAGAGTACATACGTAATTACACATGTACATACATACACACCAATAATTTTATGTATGCATACTGTATAATCACTGTATGTATTAACCTGCACACATAGTCATGTTCACACAGACCCACTAGAAAAAAAAATCACTGTCAATAAATGATTCTCGTATTAAACCCCACCTTCTTAAAAATAAAAATGGCCCCCCTGTGGGTGTACGCCCCACTTTGGAAACCATTGGATCAGAGGAACATGGGAAGGCAGCTGGCCAGTTATCTGATGAGCTTGTGTGGATGGATGGCTGAACAGGGAGCCTGGAGGTTTGGCAAAGGGCCAAAAGTTGCTAAGGCCTATAAAAGATAGGAGGATGATTATTCATTAATCGTCTATGTCCTGAAAGGCCACGGCACATAGAAGAAGACGTTTACATGATAACAACAATCTTACAAAACCAACCGACACTAAAATGGTCGTCAATTTGTCTGGGCCACTTGCCGCCTCGACGACCACCAATCCTCGGATCGGCTTGTTTGATTGCTTCACGGCGGCTTTGGGACTTTCTGTATTTATTTATTTACCTGAATAATTTATGTTTAGAAGCGATGGTAGAAATATCTCGGTTGTATCTGTTGTTGTATTCGTTTGTGCCATTCGAAAGAGATCTTATTTAGTTTGTCTGCTTCTCTCAACCGGCCCGCTCGTTCTTCATATGTCGTTACAGAATCAGAAACAAAAAATTGTATGAAATAATAAAATCCACGTCACTTGAGAAATTCCAACAGCCGCAACAACTAAAATGTGTAGCACATGTCACACGAAAAGAAAATAATAGCATAAGATACTGACGTTCCGCAGTACATTGAACAAAAGGTTAATAAGGAAACCCCCATTGGTATTGGAAATTTGCATTTTTTTAATTATTGAGCTAGACAAATATTTGATCCGCCTTTGTCGCTTGATGGCATTAGGATCGTTTAGCTCTAACAAAGTACATTGAAGTCTTATCATTCTGCTTTTTTCGCAGCGTTTCTACCTTGGAACAGCCGGCTGGGATCAAAGTGTAGCATCTGCATTCGGTCAGACAAACTACATATTATCTCTCAATAGTGTTTCCCTCTTCGGAGAGAACACAACAAATAAATGAGGGGACACTAGACCCGGGAAATCCAGCCATGCGGCAGCACCCGCACTCCTCATTGTACCAAAAAATGTTTGATCTGCCTTTGTCGCTTGATGTCATTAGGAGCGTTTAGTTATAACGAACTACGGTCAAGTGGTATCATTCTCCTTGCTTCGCAGTGTTTCTGGCTCGGAGCAGAGGGCAGGGATCAAAATGTAGCATTTGCTTTCGGTCAGACAAACTAGATTTTATCTCTCAGTAGTGTTTCCCTCTTCGGAGAGAACACAAATAAATGAGAGGTACCTGGCCCTGGGGAATACAGCAGTCTCTTTTTTTCTAACAATAATTTCTTGTTTTAGTACAGGGCTTCTCAACCAGGGGTGGAGGG
Source organism: Acanthosepion esculentum (assembly GCA_964036315.1). Taxonomy (NCBI): domain Eukaryota; kingdom Metazoa; phylum Mollusca; class Cephalopoda; order Sepiida; family Sepiidae; genus Acanthosepion; species Acanthosepion esculentum. Next base: position 48,042,152 of record OZ038503.1, read on the forward strand.
GTACCCCAACACCAGGACGGAATTTCAAGGTTTCAGGAGAGTAAGGGAAAATCTAGTACTTTTTCTTGATTTTTATTTACAGAAATTACAGCCTAACTTGAGCGTAAGAAAAACTGCTCTATAAAAATAATCCATTTATATGTACAAATATGGAAAAGAGGATCTTCAAGAATATATGCATATTATTTGAAATGCACGTTTTGAGTTGAACAATCTTGAAAAGGGAGAAACGACAAATAGGGAAAAGGGTGTACTGGGTAAAAAAGGTTGAGAACCGCTGTTGAAGGAGATTGCTTAGTTTCTCGAAGATATATTTGGCCATTTTTATGCGTCTTCGGATTGCTGTGCCGCATATTCTATTGTCTGTTACCACAATATCCAAGTAGCCGAATTTCTGCACCTACTGTAACTACCTTCTGTACCTACGTCTCAAATAACTAGATCCCATCTTGATTTGTCTCTTTTGCTAACGACCATGCATTCTGATTTCTTACAACTAATAGTTAGTCCTTTCTTCTTGCTTTCTATTACTACCCTTTTTTACAGAGTTCTTTCACATTCCTTCCTATATATATATATATATATATATATATATATATATATATATATATATATATATATAAGCTTTATACGTAAACGAATGTCCATATGTTTATAATTTAATTTACATCAGCATAAAATAGCTAATTCCAAAAACGCACAGATGGGAAATAAATTAGTTTCAATTTATTTTATTGCAAAATATGTGGAATTTAAAAAAAACAAACATGTATAATTTTGACTCGACCTAATATTCAGGCATATGTGCGTGCGTGCGTGCGTGCGTGCGTGCGTGTCCATGTGTGCGTGTCCATGTGTGCGCGTGCATGTGTGTGTGTGTGTTGTCTAGTTGGTTGTTTTTAGTTAGTGGCACATCAACACCTCTGGGTTATTTAATGCCGAAATCTAAATATTTTGTACGCAATTTTATTTTATTCATTTATTTATTAGGTAATAATGGTTTTAGGGATACAAGTTTTAATAATTAACCCATATCTGTGGGGTAATGGGAAAAATGTGCATTCATACCTTTCCCAAAACTAAGTGCGTAAGTGAATATAACAAACCCAACTGGAATTGGAACTCGGCTCTCTAATTAACAATTCCAAGCCGTTATCCATTACACCACCCGCTCATCCGAGTTTACAGCGGATGGTATTTTCAAGTGGTCACCTATCTAGCTACTAACCAGGCTCGACGTTGCTTAAACTTCGATGATCGTACGCGAACCGGTGATTCAACGCCATCTGGCTGTAAGCCAAAAGGACAAAGAGAGATGATGGAGGGTCAAATGTTACTTAAAGTACAGGAAACTGTGGAAAGCCGCGATAGTCCGTCCTAAAAAAAACTTCTGATATCTGGGTGTCAAAATATATTTAGCGATAATGCATTTAAAAAATTATTTACGTGAGTAAATATTATCTTCTTAAATAAGTACCTTCTTAAATTTTTAACTTTTAGTCTGCTTTAACCCCTTGCCCGCCAATTATTTTGCGAAAAATGTTTCATTTTCAAACGAATTTTTTATTTGCATCTAATATATTAACTAAGAATCTGAGGTACCTTGAAGTACCTGAGTAGTGGCCAACATCTCTACCAGATGTATGAGTTGACAACTGGACTCGTTTCAAGCTTAGAAGAGCATAAAAAGAATCAAGATCGACGTCAAGTCTAGGACTAGTTTTTGAACGGTATGTTTTGAACGTGTTTATTCGTCCGTGTCTGAAAAAGATTCTTTTCGGTAAAAATGTATATAAACGTCTACGCCGGGTAAGGGTTGAATGAAAAACGTATAACTGAAAAAGAAATTGAGTGGGGAAATGTTCACTTAAATAGTAGGAAGGACTCTGGAAATATATGTCCGATACAGTTTTTATTCCGTCGCGTCAAAACTGACTTTGGGCGTAACAGTGATTTGCCGTTGCTGTGTTGGTAATTGAAGTTGTTATGGGACAGTGGTTTACTCCATATGATCATTTGCTTAGTCAATTCTCCGTCAATAGTTGTGACAGACCAGTGACGGGACATTTCGTCAAAATATCCGACGATCAGACGGAATGCTGGGAGATGTGGCTTCATGGCATTCACAGGGTGACCATTCGAACAGAATATATATATTCTGTATAACCCGGTTTCTGTTGCTTCAATTTTCCTCTTCATTTGGAAAGAAGCTCACTAGTATTCAATGTCATCGGGGAGGATCGATATTATTTGAAGCGGTTCAGCAATCTTTTCTTTGTTTCTATGGAACATTTCCTGTTTATGAATACTTTATTTAAAGCAGTAGTTCTCGACTTTTATTTTTTTTTTAACCATGGTCCACTTTTACTATTAAATTTTTTGGTGAACCCCCAACATTTTGATGAAAAAAAGCTTATTTTATTTTTCCCTCGCGTCAAAATTAACTTTGGGCGTAACACTGTTTTGCTGGTACCGTGTTGGTAATTGAAGTAGTCGTGGGACAGCGGTTTACTCCATATGTTCATTTCCTTAGGCGATTCTCCGTCAGTCGTTGTGACAGGCCAGTGACGAGACATTTCGTCCAAATATACGACGATCACACCGAATACTGGGAGATGTGGATTCATGACTTTCCCAGAGAGAGCATTCGAACAGACTATATATAATATATTCTGTTTCAGTTTAACCTTGTCTCTGTTGCTTCAATTCTCCTCTTCAATCCTGAGGAAACTCACTAGCGTTTGCTGTCATCGGGGAGGATCGATATTATTAAATAGCAGTTAAGCAATCTTTTCTGTTTTTAACGAACATCTCTTGTTTCTGAATCTTTATTTAGAGCAGCAGTTCTTGACCCTTTTTTGTGAATTTTTGTTTTTGTTTTGTTTTTTTACTATTAAATTTTTTTGGTGGAGCCCCATAACATCTCGATGAAAAAAAGCAAAAAAAAGAAAGAAAAAAGAAGCTTATTTTATTTTTTTACCAATAGATAAGTTTAGGAATTGTATTATAGAAATAGTAAATGTATATAGTTTATTTTGAAGTAAAACTAAGTTAATGAAAATAAACTTGTATTTAACAACTAATTTGCATGCAACATTTATGTACACTAGTAAAATATACTTATAATAAATTTTAAAATATGTGAGTAATTAATAAAGTTTTAAAAAATGTGCAGATTTATTCAATGAGATCCATCTGGTTGATTCTACTCTGCGAAATTTTTTTCATATTCGGCTCCATCGATGTCAATGATAGTCGAAGATTAACCCTTTTCACGAAATTGAGTCTATTACTATATTAATTAATTTATATTAATATATTAATATTTTGTTTTATTTTTTTAATATCTAAAATGAATATTATTAATTATTAATATATTAAATTAACTTATATAATAAATTATAATATTTATATAATTTTCCTTTATATATAAAATCCTTCCTTTATATATCCTTCTCAGTTTTCATTCAACTTCTACAATCAAAACATCGAGTAAAAAAATCTTGTTTTCTGCTAGTTTTAGGGACGTTTTTCTATTTTTAGTATTTTAATACTGTAGAAATTTTAAATCTCAGTTGTAGTGACCGTTCCGATGTAAACATGCTCTATGGGCCACAAAATTATTACTCTGGACTCCCAATTTGTTATTTGTGTGTGTGTGTGTGTGTGTGTGTGCGTGCGTGCGTGCGTGCGTGCGTGCGTGTGTGTGTGTGTGTGTGTGTGTGTGTGTGTGTGTGTGTGTGCACCCCTAGTGATGTTACATGGATCCTCTGGGGTCCGTATGGACCTCGATTGAGAACCTTTCGTATGCGTCTTCGGATTTCAGTGTCACATTTTTTATCGTCTGTTATAACACTTCCCAGATATTTAAATTTCTGTACTTGATTGATTTTGACGTCCCCAATTTGTAACTTGGGCTGTCCCTTTTGCTAACAGCCCTATTATTATATATTCTTACAATTGGTGGTTAGTACTTTCTTCTCGCTTTCTTCTACAACTTAAAAAAAACCTGCAGTATTCTTGCTGCGTCTGACATCCACACAGTGTCATCTGCATATCTTATAATGTTAAGATTGTGCCACCGATAGGACTTGTCCAGGGTGCAACAGAAATACCTCACGCATACACCTCCCAGTAAACCTCTTACTATCTTACCATTATGTAGGATGTATTTCTGGGGGGTATATACGGAGGTATTTCTTGGAGGTATTTATGGAAGGTATTTGTTGGAGGTATATGCAGGAGTTATTTCTGGGAGTTATATGCGAGAGGTATTTCTAGGAAGTATATGCGGGAGGTATTTCTTGGAGGTATATGCTAGAGGTATTTCTTGGAGGTATAATGCTGTTCGATAAAAGTGACTCACCTGATTCTTTTACTAAATGTTCTCTTCTCCGATGAAACGAAAGTTGAGCCAAATTCAAAGGATAAGCGATCTAAAATCCGAAGAATAAGCTTTGAAAGCTCTTTGAATTTAGCAGTAAGTACTGTCAAGCATCCGTTCAGTATAATATTCTGGGGAGGCTTTTCTTTTCATGGAACTGGTTTCTTGAAACCTTTTGAAAAGACCCTCAGGAGCGAGCAGTACAAGAGAATTGTCTGCTCCCTTCTGCTGAAAAGGTGCAAATCGATCCCACCAAGCTCATTTTTATGCAGGATAATGCTCCCTGTCACAAATCAAAATTGATGAAGGAATACTTTGATGAGAAGCAAGTGAGTGTTATGACATGGCCGCTCCAATCTCCTGACCTCAATCCCATAGAAAACTGATGGAGCATTATAAAGTACAGGCTCTCGAGAAAGCAGTTGAGCAACAAAGAGGATTTGATTGTGAATTTCATATCCGAATGGAATTCAATGTTTGGAGATGAGATTTGCCAGAACCTAATCAAGTCAATGCTAAAAAGGGTTGAAAAGGTTATTCAAAATAAAGGAGGACCCATAGATTATTAAATATTTCGAACTATATTACCTATTATAAATAAATTATACCTCTATTATTCTTCATTTAAAGCTGTTCGGTTATGTTTCTATTGATTACTAGTTGCAGGAAATAAATGAGACAGTTTTTTTGCACAGAGTTTTTCCCTAAATCTCATTTATATCCAAAATTATAATTATTAATTGAATACCTTAGGGTGAGTAAATACTTTTACTAGTGGTCGGGAAGGGGTCTTTATATTAGTAAGATTAAAAATTAGTTTGACCCCCAAAACAATAGTCGAAAATATTTTTAAGTAAAAAAAATCAGGTGAGTCACTTTTATCGAACAGCACTGTATATGTGAAATGTATCTCTGGGAGATATAAGTGGGTGGTATTTATAGGAGGTATATGCGGAAGGTAAGTAAATTTTCTTCTTTCTTAATACCTTGTTTAGCATTTGAAAAACATCTTTCGCTATACGTATAAGTCTTCGGATTTCTGCGTCACATTTACCGTCGACTGTAATAACAATTCCTAAATATTCAAATTTCTGTACTTGATTGATTTTACGTCCGCATTTTGTAGCTCGTTTTTTTTTTTTTTGGCTGTTCTTCTTTGTAAGGACCGTAAATTTAAAGCGGAAAGTTCCTGTGCTTTTAACTTTAAACGTAATATCATAACCGGTGTTTGTTGTCATATTCAACCTATATATGCACGGTAGAGTAATGGATAGCAACTCGAATACACTTACACTTGGGAAATCTCTTTACCTCCAGCTATGGGTAAAATGGCAGAACAGACAGTCCTGTAGGCTTGGATGGCAATTAGTCTAGAAAGACAGCTCTGAATCCAAAAACCTGGGGAGGGTCATTTGGGGACATTGTGGCACACTGTGCACCATTTCTCTGTATTCGGCTCTTCCGAAAAGGTGTGGTCGGTTCTGCATAGCCTTCACCACGATAATCAAATCATATGCGCGTGTAGTCTGGCTGTTTGATTCTAAGAGCTGAGCTGCTGGACCCTCATACATCGAAAAACGACGGGATAGTCCTCCACACACATATGTATCGGAATAAAGACAAAAGAAAAATTTATCTTAACCGACGCGTTACATTCTCTGAGGGATTTTATCTGAGACAGGATCGCGTTGCTTAAGATAAGTATTCCTTTTGTCTTTATTCATATTGTCATTTCACAGATATGTTCAATCTGAAATTTTGCACACACACACACACACGCACACACACACACACACACGCACACACACACACACACACACACACACACACACATATATATATATATATATATATATATATATATATATATATATATATATATATATGTATATATAAATAAAAAGGAAAGAACAGTAAGATATAAAATCCGGTGTTCTAATAGATATTTTTATTTTTACACAATAGTGCTCAATGTAAATTTAAATTTACAGAGCATTAATATTATAAATTAATAGATTTAAAATATGGTTTTACCGCTACACAGTGATAACCATGTTTCAGAAATGGAAGCTAAAGCCCCTGAATTTAATTTTGTTATTAAACCAAAGACATTAGTTCCATTTCCTCATCAAGCGAATTTTGGAGTAACTTACTTTTTAAAATTTACGGTTGTTAACGGCACTGGAAAGATTCATAATTTAGGGTTTCCAAGGTTACCGATAAATCCATTCATCTAGACAAGGGGTGGTAGAGATGGTAAAAAGTAAGTTACTCCAAAATTCGCTTGATGAGGAAATGGAACTAATGTCTTTGGTTTAATAACAAAATTAAATTCAGGGGCTTTAGCTTCCATTTCTGAAACATGGTTATCACTGTGTAGCGGTAAAACCATATTTTAAATCTATTAATTTATAATATATATATATATATATATATATATATATATATATATATATATATATATATATATATGGTTCTAGGACAATTGCGTATCAGACAAGTGCGTCCGTTGGACATTTGAAAGTATTTAAAGGCAGTAACCATAAATTTTAGAAAAAACGTAGGTAGTAATCATAAATTATTAAAAAGAAATAAATTTAAAAATATTAAAAGTTTATTTTTGTTTAAAACGCAATGTCAGATCGCTCTCCACATCGCCTGTAACAATAACCCTAACCCTAACCCTGTATGTTTTTGTTTCCTCGGCATTTTTCTTGTGGTTGTAGCTGTAATTTTCCTCGTCCAGAAATATTTTTCCACCACAATTACATTTTCGGAACTTAGCCATGGGTTCAAAATAAAAATATAATCTATAAAATCCAACACTCAATAACATTAACTATGAACACAGACACAATATACTGACTATGTTTGGAAAATAAAACGTCCTTGTAACTCTAGATGCATACATAATAAAACACATGCATTCAGTTAAAAGTAAAATCAAATCATCCTTGATAATGGCTAAAACGATAGGCGAAAGCGCTCGGAAATACAGAACTTTTGGACAATTTTTACACACTTTGTGTCCAGAAAAGAAAACACTTTACGAACACTAGATAAATTAAATAAAACATTCTTATAACTCTAGATACGTAATAAAATCCATACATTCATTTAAAAATAAAAAAAATCAACCTTGATAATGGCTAAAACTATAGGCGAAAGCGCTCGGAAATACAGAACTTTTGGACAATTTTTACACACTTTGTGTCCAGAAAAGAAAACACTTTACGAACACTAGATAAATTAAATAAAACATTCTTATAACTCTAGATACGTAATAAAATCCATACATTCATTTAAAAATAAAAAAAAATCAACCTTGATAATGGTTAAAACGATAGGCGAAAGCGCTCGGAAATACAGAACTTTTGGACAATTTTTACACACTTTGTGTCCAGAAAAGAAAACACTTTACGAACACTAGATAAATTAAATAAAACATTCTTATAACTCTAGATACGTAATAAAATCCATACATTCATTTAAAAATAAAAAAAAATCAACCTTGATAATGGTTAAAACGATAGGCGAAAGCGCTCGGAAATACAGAACTTTTGGACAATTTTTACACACTTTGTGTCCAGAAAAGAAAACACTTTACGAACACTAGATAAATTAAATAAAACATTCTTATAACTCTAGATACGTAATAAAATCCATACATTCATTTAAAAATAAAAAAAAATCAACCTTGATAATGGTTAAAACGATAGGCGAAAGCGCTCGGAAATACAGAACTTTTGGACAATTTTTACACACTTTGTGTCCAGAAAAGAAAACACTTTACGAACACTAGATAAATTAAATAAAACATTCTTATAACTCTAGATACGTAATAAAATACATACATTCATTTAAAAATAAAAAAAAATCAACCTTGATAATGGTTAAAACGATAGGCGAAAGCGCTCGGAAATACAGAACTTTTGGACAATTTTTACACACTTTGTGTCCAGAAAAGAAAACACTTTACAAACACTAGATAAATTAAATAAAACATTCTTATAACTCTAGATACGTAATAAAATCCATACATTCATTTAAAAATTAAAAAAAATCAACCTTGATAATGGCTAAAACTATAGGCGAAAGCCCTCGGAAATACAGAACTTTTGGACAATTTTTACACACTTTGTGTCCAGAAAAGAAAACACTTTACGAACACTAGATAAATTAAATAAAACATTCTTATAACTCTAGATACGTAATAAAATCCATACATTCATTTAAAAATAAAAAAAAAATCAACCTTGATAATGGTTAAAACGATAGGCGAAAGCCCTCGGAAATACAGAACTTTTGTACAGTTCACTATTTACATTCTTCAGATTATTGTCCTCATCGTTGTCGTCATATTTATTACAATGTTTCGGGTATTGTACGCTCAGATGAGGACAATAGTCCGAATAATGTAAATAGTGTACATAATACCTCATCTCAGAAATATAGACAGATTCTGTACAGTTTTTACACATTTTGTGTCCAGAAATGAAAACACTGCGAACACAAGACAAATTAAATAAAAAGCACAATCGCAGTACCTTGTCAGTCGTCTTTAACGAAACATGTATAAAAGAGGGATTGCTACCTAAATGCACAATATACACACACACACACACACACATATATATATATATATATATATATATATATATATATATATATATATATATATATATCAATAAATACACATATACCTATGTAGGTATATGTGTATTTATTAATATATATTTCTTAGCTCTGTCTAATCCCATTGAGCACTCTTATGTCTACACCTCTTGGCTAAATTTAGCATTTATTTGTTTACCAACGTATGCACGCCAGCACGAGCGAATACCGTTGCTAATATCTAGTTATTTCACAGTATATACACACACACACACATATATATATATATATATATATATATATATATATATATATATATATATATATATATATATATATATATATATGATTAATGTACATTTGGACAGAAAATTTTCTTTTAAACATGTTCCGTTAAATACGATGGACAAAGAAAAATTTGGTGGGAGTGAGGGTATAAAAACCAGTCCATATCGTGCATTGTCCCAAGTGCTTTTGGCCATTTCTTTAGCCATTTTCAAGGGAATATGTTGTTTTGGTTGTTGTTCGTTTCTTTTCATATTCTGACTGCGCCAGATGTATTATTTGTGTGATTTTGAATTCTAGTATGAACGTTAATTCCGAGCCATCGCGTGTTGGGCATGAATGAAATTCATGATCAAAACCGAAAAACAAAGAAGGGGGTTAAAACCATATAATATCTCCGTTTACCTTTTTTTCCCCTAAATATTCTAAATTTACTTTATGGCTGCTTAGTTCTAATGCTTTTATATATTTAATTTTATTATTATCAAATATTTCTTTATTGCTGGTGTTAGTAGACAATCTAATTTAAAATATTGAATGGGTAGTTGGGCTTCTTATTAACGTATCTGTGGTTATGATTTTTTTTTAAAATAATTTTTTAAAGAAACCCAGTAATACACCTATATACTTTTTCCATAGAGTTTTAAGTCTGTCTATTTTAACATAATTTTTTTTAATAAATACCATTAACCCCTGTTTACTTTTACACACACACACACACACACACACACACACACACACACACACACACACACACACATATATATATATATATATATATATATATATAATTAGAAATAAGAATAAGCAGCTCCGAAAAGTGTCTGCCTATGATAGCTCACAGGATGAATGACTGGTCAATGCCTTAATAAATTGCAGAACTTTTACGTTTTAAGTCGAATTTCATGCGCGCAATCATCAGGCGGTCGTTCGCATGATGATTGCGCAAAAGCGTATGAAACTGGCAGTCATAGTCGGTCACTGCCCACTTGAAATCTGACTTAAAACACACATATATATTTGTGTATGTGTTTGTGTGACTGACTCTATCGCTAAAACCATATTAATCTTAAAATCTTTTTTTTCTGTAGATAAAAAGCGTTTTTTTTTTGTTTCTTTTTTTTTTTTTTTTAATATTTTGTCATTTTTTACCCATGGTTATTAATTCATAGATTTATTTATCAGTTGCCGTGATCAAACGAATGAGTGAACTGCTGGAAGTGAACTGCTTTTAATTAATTTCTTTTGCTTCGCCTGTAAATCACTTATTGATGTTATCTTTTCTTTTTGCTCGGATTAATTCTTTCAGTTTGTGTTCCACTGTGACGAAAGGCAAATATCATATAGAAGAAAATATTTAAACACAATTTTTATTAAGGACTCTTTTAATCTCTGCCTGCATTCTTCGATATAGAAATAATGATTTGGAGATAAGCCGAAGTAAAAGCATTTCTTTTTATTATAACATATAGAAGTTATAAGTAACTCCGAAAAGCATCTATGCTTAAATAACAATCAAGTCTCTCCCTCGCATTTGCATATTAATTAACAAATTAATACTAACAAAAAAAAAACCAAAGTCCCAGCCTACTTAGAGCAATGACATCTTAGTCATAGAAACGTGGCTTGCTATTTAAATTTTAATTTATTTTATAATATAAAATAAACAAAAACACTATTGAGGAGAGAGAACAATAAAAGATCAGGAATTAAGAAGACAGAGAATAATGAATTAACGTTGTATTTAAATTTTTCAAGATCAAATTTCACAAGTAAGAAGTGAGGAAGAAGAGACTGTTAACATAGAACTTACGGTTACATCTAACCAATTCAACTGTAAAATGATGATAGCTTGCCGCCAGCCTGGTACTCCGCTTAAATCCATAAAGTCTAGGTACCATAGCGAACAGATCATCGGAACAATTACTCTGAAATTATTATAGAAAAAAGGACAGGGAAGCAACTCTATGGCAGTGGGAAAGTGACTGAAGCTGAGATGCCAGGTGAGGACCAACAATATTGCTGATTCTTCTTTGGTTTTCAAACAGTCTGCATAATCATCTTTTGAAATCGAAATAAGCTGTCTGGTCACATTCTCCTTCATTTCGTCCACGGTCTGAAATATCCGTTCTTTCAAATTTTAACTTTGATGAAAACCAAAAAAAAAAAAAAAAAACAGGATCTAAATCTGGATATTGGGGATGGCTGACAGACCTGTGTAATGAGATTTGAATCCAACGGGAAACGTGACTAATATGTCATGTTATCCTTGTACAGACCCAGAAGATCTCGACGCTAAATCCTTCATACGTAAAATTATTGTTTATTTAACTCTGGACTTCGTCAGTTAATATCGGGGAATGGGTACGTAGTTTGGGAGGCTTTCTTCGAGCTGGGATTTTTCTTTTCGTGAGAATGTAAGAGACTCTATTCTTCCTCCTTCTCGGATGGAAAGCTTGAATGTGTACCTTTCGTCTATTTATGACACGTATGCACATCTTAAGTGGAAGTAGATCGACTACCTGTTTATATATTGGGGAAGCAACTGACAGCCATTGAAGGTAGAATCTGTACCTGGTGATTAGGAGGTTACCTTTCAGATTAACCCACTGCTTCACCTGACTTCTCTGATACCCTGGTGTAACACTGAATATACAAACTATTTTGGCATTATCTGGGATGATCTCAGTACATATTGGGATTATAGCAAATCAATTTCTCTTAGAAAAAAGATTCAGATCATCGGTAATTTTTTGACCTGAATCGTGTTCTATAAATCTATCGTTGAGATATTGTATATGACTGTATACTTTCAGGGTCACAAATAGAATTCGCAGACCATTTAATTGTTACATCCCTGTAACAAAGTTACTGCTGTAGATTTTACCGGTAAGTGAAATTATAATTGCACCATAATTTATCTTACACATTTGTAATCTGCCATTCGTCCGTACATCGAATATTGCTGTCACATCTGATTTGAGGCTTCTGTTATGCATTTAGAAATTCTACATAAAATACAAGGAAGAATCTGCAATGTTATTGGTCCTGAAAAACCATATCGGCTTCAGTCGTTTTGTTACCGCCGTAACGTAGCTTCCCTGTGCCTTTTCTATAAATACTTTCATGGTAATTGTTCTGATGAGTTTCCTAGACTTTATGAATTTAAGCGCAGAACGAGATTGGCGGCAAGATCTCATCATTTTACAGTTGAATTGGTTAGATGTAACCGTAAGTTCTATGCTAACAGTTTCTTCTTCCCTATTTCTTACGTGTGAAACTTTCTTTCTGCTTCTTGCTTCGCAGTCAACTTTGATCTTAAAAAAATTAAATGCAATGTTAATTCATTATTCTCTGTTTTCTTAATTCTTGTTCTTTTATTTTTCTCTCTCCTTAATAGTGTTGTTGTTTATTTCTCATATTATCTCACGCTCAGTAACCCCTTGCATCTTAGTGGCTTTATTGTCTTGCTTGGGGTGAAATGTTTAAAAAAATACAATTTAATCATATCTTCCTGAAATACTAATAGTGGAGTTTTGCAGTAAAACCAGTTCAACCCACTTTGTTTTATTTTTTCTACATTATTATTATTATTATTATTATTATTATTATTATTATTTTCTTTGATTTCTGGTGCGTACTCATTTCTTTCCGGGTCCTGCCCAGAAACCTAAGGTCAAAAATGGCATCATGACATTTTCCACTGAGCAATTAAAAAACATTATTATTATTATTATTATTATTATTATTATTATTATTATTATTATCATCATCATTACTATTATTATTATTATTATTATTATTATTATTATTATTAAAATAAGAACTAGATATCTAGATATCTCTGGACATGGGCTTTGGAACGAAAACAGTCGACACCCGTAGATTAAATAAATTGTTCAGGTCTGAATTTCCTCTAGGATACACGAATCGACCTGATGAAGGCCAGGGAGTATAACGGCGGAAACGTTGTGATAACAACAACAACAAAGACGATGACAATAGACTGTATGTAAATAGAGTAAATAAAATTAAGAGTGACTGGTCTGCGGAGAGCCGAGTTTGAATTCCAGTCGAATCCATTACATTCAATTACGTGTTAATTTGGGAAAAGTATGAAACCTCTTCTTCTCCCCCCAGCTATGGATAAATAGTAGGACAGATAGGGTTATATAGCTTTGGATGGCAACTGGTGGAACCGCAGAAAGAAATGGCAACCTACTGCGGGAAAAAATCTGCCTCGTCAGTCATGTATCGAAAGTTACATAATCGCCTAAATTCGGCATAAACAACTTCGTTAAGAAACGAAAGTGGACATGATATGATTTCTATATTTTTAAATGCCATGTCCCTTCAGGACGTGGGCGACCGTGTCTCTCCACAGATCCCCTCTTTTCTTTATTATCTGCAAATAGCCATAACCTTTTCAGAAAGATTGAAGAATGGTTTCCTGCTGAATCCTCGACAGTTCTGAATTCAGTGTAATTCATCCTCGAGACTGGCTGCCACCCGAGGTTAGAGAATCCAATCTATCTTGCTGTTTAACCCATAGTTGAGGGAGAAGATATTGATTTGTGCCTTTCCTAAGGCTGTTAGTGAGAAAGTGAACGGAACTACCTTTCATTCCTATCTGCTCTCGCTCCAAATCTTCTGTAACACCCTTGCCTTGATCGATCCACTATCTTTCTCCACGCCCTCTCCTTTACCACTCCTATCTGCTCTTCCTCCAAACCTTCTGTAACCCCTTGCGTGCTAGTGGCCTCCAGCCTTGCTTGGGGTGATAAACTTAAAAAAAAAAAAAAAAACTACCTAGGGCGGAATTTGATCTCGGCTCGCTAATTTCACGTTCCGCGCCAATGACTATTACGCTGTCTCTGTATGTGTGTGTTTGCAAGTATGCGTTGTGTGTGTTCCTCTTCGCCTTTACAGCACATATTTTATGCGCCCAGGTGAGGTGTAGCTTGGAATTCATAAGTATGCTCTTATGGGCACGTATGTGTGTGTAATTCTATACAAGTGTTTATATACTTCGGATAAATGACGTTGTTTATATTAGCTCAAGTTTTCGAATATATAATCCAAAAAAGAAAGAACAGGGTGTGTCCTTTCGATTATATAAATAATAACATCGAAGAAAGAACAAGGAAATGACATAGCCACTGTCTGCCGGGCGCGCATAATTATAAATAATTCTGTTCTCCCCGCTGTTTTACCGCCGTCCGACTGTTCGACTATTACAATAGACGTCGTGATTCTAGAATAAACGTGGACGCCATCTTGCTTCGACAGACCGTACGCTACAGTTAGAATCGTAAAATCATAAACTTAAATGAGACAAAAGAAAGAATTAGACATTCATTTGTATGTGTATAAAAATATGCTTATATATTATATATCGGAGAAGTATACATTGACGTGCCAAAAGTTTTAGGATTGGTGTCTAACATCGTCTTGGAACTCTTCCTGCAAAAGGAAGTGGTATTATGAATTGGTGTAAGTAGTTTCAGCCAATATTCAAAATTTCAATGACTCCGTTTTTCATACTGATATGCGCAATGTCAATAGATTCTTATTTTTTTCATTTTTTATCCTAACGTCTACTGTTTACAAGACCCAAGAGCCACTCGATGTAGAGGGTTAATGAATGAGTTTGTTGTATGAGTGTTAAGAGGCATAGTCTGTTAGAATATGTGGGAAATATAACTGACCTGAGATGGAACAAATACATTGAATCAATAGGTTCATCTACCGAAAAGAAAGTTGGTTCTTTGTGTTGCGCCAGAAAGTCCGCCCTTGCATGGAATACTGTTGCCATATATGGTCTGGAGCCCCCGCTGTTCATCTCAAGGCCCTCGACAAAATCCAGAGACGGATATGCATTTTTATTGGTACTGATCTGGCATCTCATCTACAGTCACTTTCTCACTGACTTCCCTCTGTCTTTTCTACAAATACTTTTACGGTAACTGCTCCGACGAGCTATTTTCGTTGGTTCCCAAACTGCATGAATTTAAACGTGCCACTAGGTTGGCATGTCGGTCCCACCCTTTTACTGTTGAAACGGTTAAATGTAGCTGTCTCTTCTACTTTAATATCTTCATGTGTCGCACTTTCCGTCTGTGGAATTTCCTCCTTCTTACCTGTTTCCATGTAATTCAATTATTCAAATGCAATGTCAATCGACATCTTCAGATGTCTTGATCTATTCCCGGTCCTTCTCTTCATCCTTTCCTCTATCACGTTTTTTTAACACTTGCTCCCACTATCTGTAACCCCCTGCGTGCTAGTGGCACTCCCACCTTGCTCGGGGTGAAATGCTTAACAGAAAAAAAAAGCATCTTCTTTCGAGTAGGTTTCACGAAGCTGTTCGAGAGGAATTTCTCACTAATGGAATATGACAAGAATGAGACTGGTTTGCCTCAGTGTACGCAGTGTTTCGTGTTTTAACCGTGAGGGCTAGAGATTTTCTTTTCTTTTACTAATGTTCATCCCACACGAGACCCAAGTCCCACTAAAGGTAAAAGGTTACGGATGGTGGTTGTTGTGAGAGCAAGGGGTGCAGTTTATGTGGATATATAGGAAACTGTTAACTCTTGACTTAAACAGGTTAAGATTGTAGTGGTCGGGAAAGCATGCCCCAGGGATTCTGTTTACAAACAACAGTTCTTTGGAAGAAGCTATCCGAGTGGAACATGCGAAATGAATACAAAGGGAATGAGGGTGGTTCGCGGCGTGGTGTGGCTTAGCTGGGAGGGTTACAGTTGTTGGAATTAGGGAATGTATCTCCTTTGAACATTTTCCATGGAAATACTGATAGCGAGAGGCTTGCAATGTTTCGTCTTTGGGAAAGGGGTTGTAAGGTGGGAGACGATTCATCACCCATACACTTTTGGAATCTGTCGAGATTGGAAAGTGAGAACTATACAGTTCCAGCCCAGATGTGTACAGCAGTTACTTTCTAATTCACCTTCTAAAGCACGAATGAATACATATATGGTAGAAGTCAACTCATAACCGAGTAAGACCAACTGTAAGCCTCATAACTCCCAAGCGAACATTTTAGGGATTATTTACACGTCCTTGATAATAGCTCATGAAACCCGCCATTGACCTGCAAGACATTTTACAGTAAGGACAGGCGAGTCTCCCAACAGTAATCTGATTATTTGGATGTTTACTTTTATAAACGTTGAGTGGGTACACTGACAGACAGTTTGTTACAAATTTTGCACGGAAAATCTTTCTGGGTATCATATTGGTAGCTGAGGGTACTTCTATGGCCCCGTTTATGGCTGAGGATGTCTGTCTGCGGGAAACAAACAGCCACATTCATTACAAGAAAAGGGCTCCTTTGTGCCCCTCTCGGGAGGAGGGTCAACCTCTTCTGTGTGTCTACTAGTTCGTTTCAGTTCAGCGTGAGCAACTCTGTTGTTCTCAAATTCTTCAACACCAAAAGCAATCACCACGCCCGATTGCAAGATCCCCCCATACATATAGACATAGAAACATGCAAACATGCATACAAACGTACTCTAGTCCAGGTTATGACGATAAGCTACATCCGGCAGCAAGGACTCTCATTAAGAGATTGGAATTTTTGAGGAGTGTAAAACCATCTCTTAATTGTTGTTGTTCCCAAGTCCATCCTGACCCAGGGTGGTAGCACCTGTTAGGGTCCTAGCTATGGGCAAACAATGAACGCCGAAACAAAAACAAAACACTATTAAAATATAAAAATACATTTTTATAGTAAAAATACCAGCAATATATTTTATATAAAAATTACCAACAATACATATTTATACTAAAATTTCCAACAATACATATTTATACTAAAATTCCCAACAATATGCGCATACTAACAAACTGTAGTGACTTCATCCAAATCCGTTTAAAATACTACCAAACAGCCAACATGAAATAAATCTTTCATGAAATGAATCCATATAATATCCTACTTTTACTTAAAGAAATAAAACTGTTTTCCAAAATATAACTTCGACAAAACTACAGCATAAAGACACATATACCACTGCCTCTAGTAATTACGTTCGCACAAGCATGTTTATGCACAAAAGCTGAGTATCATCTACCATGTATTCAATTGCGAAAGCAGAATAACATATATCATATTTTTATTACTTTAAAGCTCCGAAGAAAATTAAATTTCGGTATTAAATGACCCATGAGGAGTTGATGTGCCGTTAAACAGACAAACAAACAAACAACAAACGTACGTACATAAACTGACTTACGAGAAATAACGAGAGAAATAAACAAGACAATAATGTACACACGCACAGAGCCGGTGCAAGGATTCAGTGCACTCCCTCGCTCAGGATGTATGATACTCTAAACATTTCAATTTTTATAAGGTAGTATGCTTATAGAAAAAAATAAATACAAATTAGACATTTGCCCTAATACATCATTCCATCTTAAATAAATCAAAAATGTTTTCCGGCAATTTTTAAAATCAGCTTGAGATTTTTCTTGTTAAAAAGGTGATTAATTTTAACGCATTCAATATTATGGATAAAAAATAGTGAATTCTATATAGTGTTTTTTGAAGCTTAGCTTCAGCAAAACAAATTAAAAGATTTGGACAAAAAAAAATGACCCCAAATTGAAGTCAAAATCCGCGAAAATTTTCATCCTTTAATAATTGTACTTAGTTTAATTTGTAACATATATAAATATAGGTAGAAAAACAAATGTTTATAAGATAGCGAGTGTCTCAAAGCACTGCCCGGTGCCCCCAATCAGACTTGCGTCCCCCCGTCGGGGTGTTCGGAGGTAGTACGCACCGGCCCTGCATACACATATATGTTACGAGGTGTGCTTAAAAATTCTCGGCCCGACTCACTTCTTCAAATCTGACCACATGATCAAGCATCAGGATGTTTGGGTGAAAAAAGTCGGACCGAAAAAGTTTAGCGCCTCTCGTAAATATAGAGAATGCGATGGGTAAATTGTCGCCATTTCCTATTTTTAATTTCGCGCATGGGCGTTGTAGGTTTTCGATTTTGTCAACTGCGCAATATAGTAGGTTCAGTTGGGCACCATCTTTGAGAAAAAGAGCACCATGACGCAATTCATTCCGCCAGAAATTTGGAAACGGCGTACTGTACTGCTTGGCTTTCAAGCCCTAATAAGAACATTTCACAGTGTTTGGGTGTCAATCTGAGGACAGTGCAGATGATTTTGAAAACGTTGTAATATATCCAGTCAACATTATGGTGTTTAAAGTGATCAATAATGATTGCGACGTTATGCCTCCATTCATCTTCACACAGGGCCTCAGACTCAACACGGAGGCCTACACCAAGTGCCTTGAGGAGGTAGTACTGCTCTGTGTTTAAGATGGTAGCTGCTGGAACCTTATGTCTATAACAGGACTCTGCAGCATGCGACACAAGCAGGAGGGCCCAGTCATGGCTGTCAGAAAATTTCTGCGACCAAATTACCCCTTAAATCTGGTCACCTAACTCCCCAGACTGCAACCCCCTTGATTATTATGCGTGGGACGCAGTTGAGGGTAAAACCAACAAAACTCCTTGTAACACCAAAGATGAACTGAAGGCAAAGATTATGGCAGCATTCACCAACTTAAACAAGAAGACCGTCCAGAAGAGTTGCTGGACACTCCGAATTTGTCTGGAGGCCCTGGATGAAGCCAATGGTGATTTTATTGAATAAATTAACTCTTTAGTATTTCAAGATATTTTTGTGTAATTTTGGTTAATATATCTGTTAAAATGAGATGTCAGTGTTTAATTTCATTTTTGCGTAATTTACACGACAATTTAATCATCGCACACTGCATAAAGTCATGATACCTGTCGACTCGTTAGACGAGTAATACTATTGCTGACAAGCAATGACCGTGTTGAGATTATAGTCGTGTACGGCTTGCACAACACCGCAACGACTCACGTCAACAATGTTAAGAATCCAAGAAACAAGCAAACGCGAAATAACTGGATTAACGCTGAGGTGTGTGTTACATCCAAGTTTTTCTTCTCCTAGGGGCTTACGGTGATATCACGTTGGAACATCGGTTCTCGTACGATCACCGAAGCGACGTCGAATTTGGTCAGTACCTAGATGGGACGTGCGGGTAGTGGAATGGATAACGGCTCGGAATTGGAAATCGAAGAGCAGGGTTCCAATTACCGTCGGGTTCCTTATATTTACTTACGCGCAATTACTCTTAGGAAAGACATGAATCCACCTCTTCTTCTCATTAATCTTACAGTCTAAAAATATTTTCTGGCTTTAAATAACCAGAAAAAGGTTGATAAGCCGTAAAAAACAAATTAATCCTTCTCCTAGATTGGCTGCCAATCAAGTCTAAAGAGCCAAGCCTGTGTTACTGTTTAACCCATAGCCCATGGTGGATACAAGAGAAAATATGGATTCGTCCCTTTCCCACTGGTATTTGCGCGTAAATTAATGTAACGAACACGGCTGGAATTCGAACTCAAGCCGCTAAGAATTACGCCATCTGCACATCCATCTATCCAGGTAGATAGATATGAGTAAACTGAAATAGATAGGCAGATATGAAACAATACCGTATTACAATGATGTTACTGTCAATCGACCCCCACCCCTTTGCCAACACCTGTTTACACACCGAGAAGCACCGTGTGGGCGTCCTACTTTTGCTTAAGTATTGTCCCCGTCGAGCACCCCTTGTCCATCCAAATATACCCACTCTGGTCTTCTCTGGCCATTTCACCATTTGCCTAATAATTCATCTTCTGTTGTCGGACAAAAGGGTGTTTTTTACAGTGTGGCGTTGAATCTATCGATACCAATTTCTGTGAATAGGCATTTTTAATCAAAATATATTCGTAGATTTTACAAGTTCAAAAGCATGAAAAAAAGAACGATTGCTGGACTTTCAGCAGGCGGTACTCTTCTTCTTCTATGTGCTGTTTCCCTTCAAGGAGTGGGTGATCGTGGCTCTCCACATTTTCCGATTCTTCGCAGCTTTTAGCAATATTTTATTTTTTACTATACTCCCCACACCATCTTCGGTAACCATTTACACAAGCTTGTTAGATAGGTTACTCGCTGTTTACCTCTGTCACTTCAGAAGTTGAGCAATCATGGATCTCCAGAACATCCTCTCCTTTTCAGCTTTAAGCAATGTTTACTATTCCTCTCAGTTTATATTCTGCCATCCATTTACAAATGCTTGTTAGGGGTATTTTTTAGTCCGCCCACGTTGCTACCGAATGTAACACAAGGTCGCGGGTTAAAGTGGGTTTTATGGCAATACTGAGGAAAAATTGATTAAGTCACCGGTCCTCCAACGAGAGAAAGATAGAAAAATGAATTGCTGGTAATTTTTATTTTTTATAAAAATGTATTA
Organism: Acanthosepion esculentum; assembly: GCA_964036315.1. NCBI lineage: Eukaryota > Metazoa > Mollusca > Cephalopoda > Sepiida > Sepiidae > Acanthosepion > Acanthosepion esculentum. The sequence goes on from OZ038503.1 coordinate 48,062,818, forward strand.
TTTTACTATGTAAATATATTGCTGGTATTTTTTGGGGGGGTTAAATATTTGTCCATAGCTGGAACCCCAACAGGTGCTGCTACCCCGGGCCCGGGTGACCTGGGGACAGCAGCAATTAAGAGGTGGTTCCATGCAATATAATCTCATTACACGAGTGGTGTGCCTGAAATACGGGTCAGTTAAAACTTATCGCTTAGCGACCATCTTGTTTGCGACCTGGTCGTTAAGTGAGGAATTACTGTATTTTGTAGCCCCACACTTTTCGTTTCTTCTCAATAGCTCTGGAATCCAACATACCGTTATATAAATGACTCCGAACTCGACAGTTACCAGTTCATTCATCAATGGCGACGCAAACAGGCTGATTTTTTCGCTAACCGAATTGTCCAACGAGGCCTTTGGTGTCTTTTACTCCGTTAAAGCATTTCTTAAGCATTTTCTTTGTCTATTATGTTCGTCACACAAATAATTGTCCCCACAAAATTATCGTCCTAGCACGGTTTTAAACTTCGCTATTTTTTTAAATTTTTTTTATACTAATATTCACTTAATGCAAAGCCTAAGAGGCAGTCAAGGTAGGGAGTTACTGAATGAGATTATTGCATGAGAGTAAGAGGAGGACGTAAGAAATGCAGATCATGAGGATATGTGGGGAAAATAATGGTTAACCATATACTTGAAGAAGCTAAGATTCTAGCGATCGGTGAAGCAATCTTTGGGGAGCGTTCCACAAAATAGTGGTTCTTAAGAAGTAACTGACCGAGTGGAATTTCTTCCTTACTAATGAAATACGAAGGAAATGGGGGTTATACGACGCTGTGTATATGCCGTGGCCGTTCTTAGACGTGAAAGTCTGAACTGGTGGAAGTAAGGAATGAAGTTCGTCCGAATATTTTCCATGGAAATAGCGACAGAATCGCGAAGGGCTTGTGACGTTTCGTCTATGGGAAAGGGGTTGTAGAATAGAAAATAATCCATCATCCGCAGGGCAGTGTAAACGATTTCTCTTTCCCCCTGCCTTCAATCTATTCTGTATCAAATTTTTCAAACCCTCTTTCCTCATCATGTGCCCCAGAAATTTCAACTGTCGCTTTCTGGTGTTAAGTACGCCACCTTTTTGTCTGCATTTTCTCTCAAATCTCGTTGTTTCTCGCGTGATTTAATTTTTGAAATAATTATAACGGAGTGTTCACCGGTTCTTTCTTTTTTTTTAAATCAGCATCACAACGAAATGCACATTTTATCGCCGTTCCAATAAGTTGTCTTTGTAATTTACCCCTGAGGATGATCTTGGAGAAGATCGAAAGTACCTGAGTAGGAAAAATTTATGGCTCCTTTCCTTGATGAATTTCATCTTAGCATCAAGAAAATAGTTAGAGAACTGGAAAGGATTACTATGAAAATAAACATATGTCTATATTATTCAGTGAAACATCCTTGTATATATATATATATATATATATATATATATATATATATATATATATATATAAATATATATATATATGTACGTGTACATGTGTGTGCGTGTGTGTGTGTGTGTGTTTGCGTGTGCGTCTTGAACTAAAACTTTTCAGACACATTGAGTAATATAGTAATATTTTTTGATTAATTATTTCAATTAGGTTCCTCGACTAGTTTCGGCCACATGGCCATCATCATCATAAAAAAAAATCTTGCATATTTGCCCATCCCACAAAATGTTTAATATCTAAAAACAAACACTAATTAAATTTCTTTTTTCCAGGTTTTCAGATAGGACGTTTAGCCCTCTTGGCCATTTGTCGTAGGAATCACTGGAAAAAAAACCTTTGAGTTATTCAGATACAAAGAGAACAGGTTAATATCGTTTTGTGTCAGCCCCACTGTCTTCTCAACTGACCATTGATTAGAGAAACAAATCATTCGTGTCTTCAGTAATGGTACAACATTCATACTTTGGCTTCCATCAAAGTTCGTTCAAGAACCACCAAGAGAACAGTGAATAAATTGAAAAAAAGAGGGAACAGTAGAGAGGAAAACTGGATCAGAAGGTCACAAGAGGAAAAGGAATCATCATTTCGAGAGCTAAAGAGATCAATGAGAAAAGATCCAACTCAATCCATAAGACGTTTAGCACGTGAGAGGGAAGTTTCACCTATGACAGTTCAAAGAGAAGTGACAAAAGACTTCAAAATGAAATCGTACGTCAAAAATGTGAAGCACCTTCTTACTCCAGGACAGAAAGTTAGAAGGTTAGAGAGAGAGAGCGATGTTCATCTTGAATAAGTTGGAAAATGGTCCTAAATAAAATATATATTAAACCTCGGAGAATTCCAGTAAGACATCTTTAATCATTTCTAAGATACAACGGTTCAAAGTTTAATCTAACAATTGGACAATTTTGCTGTTACACGATTTGAATAATTTTTCTGTTACACCCGGTATATATATATATATATATATATATATATATATATATATATATATATATATATCATAATGAGAAGCCACGTATACTTTCTTGATATGTATATAATATGGATAAAACAACTAAAAAGTTGCAAATTAAAATATAAAAACATCTATATATAAAAACATATAAATAAATACTTGCACAAAAATCATAAATACTTTCACTAAAAACACCCAATTTTTTTTCTTTTAATTTGCAACTTTTCAGTTGTTTTATCCATATTATATATATATATATATATATATATATATATATATATATATATATATATATATATATAATATAAAATGCAGGTAAAAAAAATCAATGTACAGCGCTCACCTACAAAGGGGGCGTATTTTCATTATTAAGATTTCTCGAATGCACACTATTTAATAAATAAAAATGGGGCGTCTATTTCAAATACGAAGTGTCCACGACAATAACGTTTGAAATAATAAAAATGTCGTATTAAAAATAAATCCATCAGTTATTTAGAAAGAACTCAAAAGTACTTAAAAAGTAGAAATTTTACACTTTAAAAAGCGCTAAGCAATGAAGGAACGTTACATTAAACACAAAATTTGCGTAAAAAATGCTAACGTAAAAAGAAAAATAGTGCTCGACTCTAGTGGAATGTGTGCTTAAAAAGTTATCGTTATTATATATATAGCGAGGTTGGTTGATTGAGCTACATTCAGACATCGTTGGGTTATTTAATTTTGAGCCTGTCTGCGTTATCCATATTTAAATTGTAAAGTGTTTAAAGCAGTTTTGACAACGATGTGATATCCGGGGTCAACAGGTGTAATTTCAGTTTTGCAAATGATCGCTCAAAGTACGGCCAATTTAATGGTGTTTAAAGGTTATTTTATCTTCTTTCATTAATCCGTTAAGTTTGGGTGAAATCCTTTGATTGGAATTAATATAATTGATTAATAACATCTATGTCGTCCTGGCCCGAGTACTCCATTGCAAATCTCAAGCTGGCTGTTTGCAATAGCAACGTGGAATTTCATTTATATGATTCTGTTTTGCCTCGCTCTGTCTTTTTTACAAATACATTCACGGTAATTGCTCCGATGAGCTGCTTTCGCTGGTCCCCAGGCCTCATGAACTTAAACGTCCTACGAGGCTGGCATCCCGCTCCCACCCCTTCACCGTTGAAACTGTTAGATGTAGACGTCTCTTCTACTCCAATAGCTTCATGTCTCGCACATCTCGCCTGTGGAACTCCCTTCCTTATTCCTGTTTCCCTGACAAATATAATCTCCAACTATTTAAGTGTAACGTCAATCGACATCTCCAGCTGCCTTGATCTATCCACTTCCCTTCTCCACACCCTTTCACCTTTCATTCCTATCTGCTCTCGCTCCAAATCTTCTGTAACCCCCTTGCCTTGATCGATCCACTATCTTTCTCCACATCCTCTCCTTTACCACTCCTATCTGCTCTTCCTCCAAACCTTCTGTAACCCCTTGCGTGCTAGTGGCTTCCAGCCTTGCTTGGGGTGATAAGCTTAAAAAAAAAAACATGATTTGGTAGCAGAAAAACAACAGGCCGTTTTTTTCTCTCTCTCAATGGTTGAAATCCGTCTCTTTAGTTTCGAGACAGAATGCAAAAACATTTAAATTTAATGTTTCAGTTAATCGCTTGATGTTGGGACCTCGGATTTCCATTAATCCAATCGCCTACGTTTATAGGTCTATACAACACCCGTGGATAATCTCAGTTCATATCTTATTAAAGGAAGAACTAATATATATATATATATATATAATTAAACAGCACAAAAATTTACGATTACAAATTTACATTATTTACATTATTCGGACTCATCTTTGTCGCTATATTTATTACAACATTTCGGACGTTGTACGCTCCGGCCTTCTTCAAGTGATTGGAATGTCGAACTGAACCCTTTATTTCGCTCACTGGGGTAGACTGTTCTAGTTCCATGTGCCACGTTTAATGGATGTCAGTTATCAGTTATCTTCTGTTAATTCCCCTTTCCAAGTTATCGACTGCCTTAACCGGGTATTGAACTCACACTCTTTGGGTCCTGTCACTGGTTAAGGCAGTGGAGAACTTGTAGATGGGAATTAACAGGAGATAACTGATAACTGACATCCATT
>OZ038503.1:48077386-48147386 GCA_964036315.1 Acanthosepion esculentum
TAAACAGGGATTAATGGTATTTATCAAAAAATATGGTATTAATATTATTATTATTATTATTATTATTATTATATATATATATATATATATATATATATATATATATATATATAAATAATAAATAACAAATACACACATATATATATATATATATATATATATATATATGAATAACAAATATATATATATATATATATATATAAAATAAATAACAAATATATATATATATATATATATATATATTAATTTTTTATTAATTTTTCCTTTTGGTCAAATGGCAGTCCCAAAACACACACACACACACACACACACACACACACACACACACACACACACACACACACATATATATATATATATATATATATATATATATATATATATATATAAGTTACTTAAGTTCCTTATATAGATTTTTTCTCGTTTTTTGTTTATTCGTTGTTAGTTTTTTCTCTTTATTCATTTTTCTTTTCGATCAAATGGCAGTCCCAACATATATATATATATATATATATATATATATATAGAGAGAGAGAGAGAGAGAGAGAGAGAGAGAGAGAGAGAGAGAAAGAAAGAGAGAGCGATGGATCAATTGTCGTCTAAATTACGCTGAAATGAAAATAATACTGACATATCATTTTAACAGATATATTTAGGAACATTACACAAAAATATCTTTAAATACTAAAGAGTAAATTTATTCAGTAACATCGCCATTGGCTTCAACTACGTCCTCCAGACAACTTCGGAATCTTCTGAAACTCTCCTGGACAGTTTCCTTGTTTAAGTTGGTGAATGCTGCCAGAATACCTGCATTCAGTTCATCTTTTTTTTGTTCTCTCGCTCATCTGCTCCCCTCGCATAATAATCAAAGAGGTTTTGAGTCTGGTGAGTTAGGTGGTCAGATGTAAGGGGTGATGTGGTCGCAGAAATTGTCTGGCTTGGTGCAGAGTCCAGTTGCCAGACACAGGGTCTCCCAGTAACCACCCTGTTGATCAAGGGCAGCACTACCTCCTCAAGGTACTTGATGTAGGCTTCCGTGTTGAGTCTGAGATACTGGTTGTATAACCTCGCCATCACTAGTGATCACTCGAAACAACTTCGTAATCATCATTAGACTCATCCAACTCTTTCTGGATCCTCTGTACTTTCCTCAGATTGGCACCCAAACACTGTAAAATGTTTGTATTAGAGCTTCCTGTGAGAATGCCAAACTGTACAGCATGCCGTTTCCTAATTTCTGGCGGAGGGAATTGCGTCATTGTGCTCTTTTTTCTTACAGACGGTGCCCAACAGCACCTACTATACTGTGCAATCGGCAAAATAAAAACACCGCGCATGCGCAAAATTAAAGATATAAAATGGCGACAATTTACCAATCGTTCCCTGTATATACATATATAGTCATCCACAGACAGACTGCTTCGCAGTATCACATCTCTTAAGTGTGGCTAGACGTCCGATTGCTCGAAGCCGAGGTCGAAACACGATCGAGTTGGGATCAGTCAGAGATCCTACTCTTAGTCTATTGTCGCACGGCAGAAAAAAAGGGAAATTTTAACTTTTTCCATACGAAATACGCCAGTAGCCAGGAGAGCTCAATTCATAGTTGAAAAGCAATGCATTAATAGCAGTAGGAGCTACTGTTTTTAAAATAACCCTTTTCTCCGGAGAGCTAAATCGGATTTCCTGAGAGCATATATTTATATATATATATATATATATATATATATATATATATATATATATATATATATATATATATATATATATAGTTATGACTTTTTTACTTTTTGTGAAATAATTGATTTCTTACAACTTCATTCAAAGAACTTTTGTTAAAAAATGTCACCCCCAAGATGAAATTTCTAAAATCATATATAAGTAGAGTTGTACTATGACGTTCTGGAGCCTTCTAGAAGTTTATGGAACCTCTTAGAACTTGTTTTTCTTTATTAGTAAAAAATTATGTTATGCTATAGCTATAAACTGTTAAATCACTTAAAATATCTAAGTACTATCCAATTATATCTTTACCAAACTGAAAAATAAAGTTTCTGAAATATTTTAATTTTTACCCTTATATTAAAATCGAATTTTCTGATTTGGGATGACCTTTTTCAAGAGGCACGGTAGAGTATTAGATAGCGGCTCGGACTGAGGAATCGGAGAGCCGAGTTCGAATTCCAGTCGAATCCATTACATCCACTTACGTGCCAATACTCTTGTTAAAGCTATGAATCCTCTTCTACTCCTCCCAGCTATAGGTAAATAGCCGGACTGACCGGAATGGCAACTGGTCTACCGCAGAAAGAAATGGTAACCTACTGCGGGAGAAAATCTTCCTCGTCAGTCATGTATCGAAAGATACATAATCGTCTAAGCGTGTATCACGCATGGCACATGACTGACTGACTTTTTCAAGAACTAAAACAAATTAATGTCTTTTTCATTACATTTGAACAAAAGTTCATCTATTCGAAAGTCCAACATATATCACCTGAAGAAGGCGGGTACGTACAACGGCCGAAACGTTGTAAAAAAGGTAATAATGAGGAGGACAAGAGTCCGAACGATGATAATAGTGTAAACGTTTACTATTGTCTTTAATAACCGGGGTGTATATGTAGAAGTGTGCTCAGCTTAATGGTTATCAGCGCGGAAATTAAGATTGGCGTTTCGAGTTCAAATTCCAAAAGAAGCCGCTGCGTTCGCTTTCAAACGTATACTCTTGGGAGAATTGGGCACCTCGAGGCTGTGTAATGGTTAACAAGCTTCTTTTGCTAGAACAAATACGACTGAGTAGTGTGTTCGATCTTCATACTTTCGCCATTGTGCAACGCCTAAGCTATGCTTGAAAAATCATTATACCTTTGGAAGGATATGAATCCATTTCTACCATAATAAATGTGGGCGGCAACCTGTTTAAAGGAAGGAAAATTCAAAAACAGCCTGAAAATGCATGAGCTCTGCCAAGGTAATATACTCTAGATGCACCACACACACACACACACACACACACACACACACACAAATACATATATATATATAAATTTCCAAGAGGATAGAATCCAGGTAGAACTCAATGCTTTAACGCAATATTGTTTTCAATATTTGTCGCCGCTTGGTGTTGATATATATATATATATATTTTGTCATCCACAGACAGACTGTTTCGCTGTTTCACAGCTCATCAGTGTGGCTAGACGTCCGGTTGCCTCTAGCTAGGATCGAAACCCGAAGTTCTCAGTCAGTCGGAACTTCTCCCACTAAGCCGTCGGCGCACAGGCAGGGATGAATGTGAATTTTAGCGTGTTTATTTTTAGATTTAGATAAACACACAGTGACTGACAGTGACTCAATTCTGCCGAAGAGTCGTGCAATATTAGCTTAAATAGTCGCTGTTTACAAATTCACACCTCAAAATAGAGAGCTCAACCGAAATTAATTTTTCAGGAGCCAATATATGTATATATATATAGAGAGAGAGAGAGTGAGAGAGAGAGAGAAAGAAAGAGAGAGAGAATATGTACAGATGTGAGTGGGTACATATTTTCGTGGGGTGCTGAAAAGTTCTCTGCCTGATTTTGGAAATCGGATCGTACCGATAAGTTTTCGGCACCCCCTGCTCATATATCTGATTCCAATATCCCGCATATATATTTATATATAATTCTTCTGTCTCTGGATTTATCTCTTTATCATTAACTTTTTAAATCTGTGTATTATGTGTTAAATACTTTGTCTACTTTATCTTGAATTTATGATCCAATAATTATAGGGTAGATCTATTAAGGGACCAACCAGGCGAAAAAATGACCTGACATTGACCACACTGTTCCCATTAGTCGTCTTAATCCTGCTCTTCCGACGCCGTTCGTGCCCCCACCAGCATAAGGATAATCTTCAGTTCGCCCTGAATCAATTTGAGACCTAAACATTTTAATTCTCACCACACAGAATGCTGACTATCTGTGCGTGCGTGCGCGTGCGTGCGCGTGTGACGGACAGAGAGAGACTTTTTAAGCGCGTGCAAATTTTAACTCCTGTCAAGGAACCACGAACGAGATGTTTGCGAACACTAGACCCCACAATAATGTCTTAAATCTTAAAATAGTGTACGTCGCATACACACACACACACACACACACATACACACACACTCACACACATGTGTGTGCAAGATAGAGAGAGAGAGAGAGAAAAACAGAGAGAAAAGTAGATACAGAGTGAGCGAGACGATTTAGGCACGTGCAAAATTTTGACTCCTGTCAAGGAACTGTGAACTAGAAGTGATATTCTTTTCTTTCTATGTGCCGTGTCCTTTCAGGACGTAGGCGATCATGGCTCTCCACCTCCCTCTATCCCTTGCAGCTTTCAACAAGTTCCTTCTCTCTGCCACCTCCCTCAGACCATGTTCTGATATCCACTTGCTTAAAACCATTAGGTATGTCATGCGTTGTTTTCCCTTGTCTCTCCCTCTATTCGACCTGTGAGTATCAGATTCTCTAGGCCCCTCTTCCTCATTATGTGTCCCAGGAACCTCAGCTACCTCTTCCTGGTGTTGTGTGCGTTGCATATACACACACGCATACATATGTATATATGTGTGTGTGTGTACGCGCACCTGTGTGAGAGACAATTTGGGAACAGATTTAGATATATATTAAATGTATCGCGTTAAGATTTTGTAATATAACTGGTATTGACGTGCTTTGGTTTAAAAAGTTGTTTGCGTAATGGAAAAATAGCATACAGGTTCAATTCCTGTCGGAGGCGCCATTTTTCTTTAGTAGGACTTTTCAATCTAGGCCGGTTGTTATTACTTTTACTGTTTAATAAAATAATAATAAAAAAACAGGAGTGACAAAGAAAACATGTGTTGCAACTAAAAATAATGTTTATATACTAATACTAGCTTAAGCGTGGTCCTTCGTTGGGCTCTTGATCGGGCTTGTCCAGGAGTTTGAGAGTCCTTAAGTCTTTGCATATTCTCAACATTGGAAGCTATCCTGGCTGCCGTTTGATCTGGGCTTTCATTTGCACGGGACTTTCTTTTCCTCGCTAAAGCCTTAGCTTGATTGCAATCTGCCCTATGTTGGTGGAGATTTCTTTTTGCGAAGAATACTGCTGCGATAAGCATCAATAAACTACAGAAGTCAAAATTGATCGCTATATTTAAGTATTGCATTAATATTTAAGTTTACCTTTTAAAAGTTCAACGATAATTTTTCTGTCGCTACTTAATTTAAAGACAATTTGATTTACTTAGATCTTTAATTTCCGTACAAACAATTATTTTTATTTCCTGGGTGACTTTCGCCGGATTTCGCAATTAATTTCAATTATTCCCAAATTAATTTCCAAGTTATAAAATTTACCGTACAAAATTTTGTCGCAAAAAAATCACGTAAAGAAATTTGCCAAAAACAATCGCAGTCATGAACATTTGGGTATCCAAAATTTGAAGATTGCATGTTCGAATCCGGTCCAGAGTGTTTTTTAATTTGCTCACGGTGTCGGCCTGAATCTAAAATGGTATGATATGTTAGGCTCTAGGAGAAAAGTTGAAAACGTGTGATACACTGACGCACGCATTTATTTATATAGAAGAAATAATGTTTGATACAAAAATCCTTTTCAAAACTTAATATATATAGTCGCCTGAAGATCATGTGAGCGTGAAACTTGAGTTGCGACTCGAACTGCGCTTTATTAAGTGTTGACGTTGGGAAGTGTTTTTTTTTTAATCTGTCTAGTTAGTCTAACCGTTAAGCACTTTTAGTAAAAAATTTTTTTTAACACTAATGTTCACCCTGTACAAAGCTCAGGCTCCACTCGAGGTAGAGGGTAACGTTAAGGGTTATTTTATATGGGGGGAGGGAGATAACGGTTGACTCTAGACCTGAACAGGTTAAGATTGTAGTGATCGGGGAATTATCCTCTTGGAAATCTGTTCCAGGAAGCTGTTTGAGTGGAACTTACTTCTCGCCGAATGTAAGTGGCTTAGCGGGTCCTAGCCGTGAAGGTCAGACCTGGTGGAACAAACAAATGAAGTACACGGAGACGCTTTTGAACTCAGTCAAGACTGGGAAGTGAGGTCTGGGTAGCCACCCAAATATGGTAACAGCGCTCTGTTTTCGGATAGCAAGAAGAAGTCAGGTACTTACTGGAGCGATACAGGGAATCGATCATTTTACCTGCATCTCTAGCTATGGATCGTATATTGGTGTGTGTGTGTGTGTGTGTGTGTGTGTGTGTGTGTGTGTGTGTGTGTGTGTGTGTGTGTGTGTGTGTGTGTCTGTGTGTGAAAATATATTGAAAAATAGGAAAGAAGCGTTAGGCTAATAATCCGAAGTTCTTAAGTATTTTTGTTTTATTTTTTTTAAAAACAGTGCCATATACATATATATATATATATATATATATATATATATATATATATATATATATATATATATATAGCATAATAAGAAACCACGTGTACATTCAATTTTTTTCTTTTAATTTGCAACTTTTCAGTTGTTTTCTCCATATTAAATATATATATATATATATATATATATATATATATATATAAAGAATTAATACAAGTAAAAGGTTTTTCACTTAACTGATTGATGATCCTTCCAGCTTCCGGACTCCTGACTTTTGTAGACGGACACATCGGGGAATCAATCCGTTCACTCGTCAGGGAGTATCAGTAATTGACTGTTAATAATTGTCGATTTTTCTTTTTTGGTGCAAGGTTTTGTTTCATAGTATATGTGTGCGTGTAGTGGTTGTGCGAGTGTGCATTCGTGCGCCCATGCGCCCGTCTGCGAGTATGTGCGTACGTATATATATATATATATATATATATATATATATACATATATATATATATATATATATATGAAAATAAATCCTGAGCCAGGTACTACCTACCTAGGTTTCACCACACGGGATCATCAAGATGAAGCCATGTTGTGAAACCTAGGTAGGTAGTACCTGGCTCATTAGGATTTATTTTACCTTTGCTCTACTCAGCGTTTTAACATATTACTCGCTGATTTTTTTTTCCCTTTGTACCAGAAATTTAAGGTGCTGGACGATTTTTCGCTCTGTTCGGATGTTTCTTGTTCTTTGTTTTTCAATTTTTTTTCCTCGGATGCCAATTTGTTTGAAAATTGTGCTATCCAGGTTTTTTCACTCACCGAGTTTAAATAGATTTACATTATATATATGGCTGATATTGACTGTGACCCGGAGAGGCTAAACTCTGCGATAATAACAAATGAGGACTTTTATTCGGAGTTTCCGTGGCAAGTCTTTTGCACCGTTAACTTTTTATTGACAGATCCAAAAATTATAGATGGTCCGACACAAGCCTTCACCACTTTAAAACAAATCATTGTGTTGGTTTTCTGACAACTACATCTAATTAGTTCCACACATATCCTGCAACTGCGAAAAACTTTACGAAACGGCATCAACTTCATCTTGGCACTTAGAATGTACGAAATCTCCAGGACAACAACTCAGCATCAGAAAGAAAAACAGCTCTGGTCGCATTGGAGCTAAAGAAGTACAACATTGATATTATTTTTAAGCGTATCACCCCAAGCAAGGCTGGAGGCCACTAGCACGCAAGGGGTTACAGAAGGGTTGGAGAAAGAGCAGATAGGAGTGGTAAAGGAGAGGATGTGGAGAAAGACAGTGGATCGATCAAGACAAGGGAGTTACAGAAGATTTGGAGCGAGAGCAGATAGGAATGAAAGGTGAAAGGATGTGGAGAAGGGAAGTGGATAGATCAAGGCAACTGGAGATGTCGATTGACTATCTTAAATAGTTGGAGAATGTATGTGTCAGGGAAACAGAAATAGGAAAGGGAGTTCCACAGGCGAGATGTGCGAGACATGAAGCTATTGGAGTAGAAGAGACGTCTACATCTAACAGTTTCAACGTGAAGGGGTGGGAACGGGATGCCAGCCTTGTAGGACGTTTAAATTCATGAGGCCTAGGAACCAGCGAAAGCAGCTCATCGGAGTAATTACCGTGAAAGTATTTGTAAAAAAGACAGAGCGAGGCAACGCCGCGTCTGTGAGAGAGCGACTGCAGACGAGATGACAGATCAGGGCCAATTACATTGCATATCCGTCTCTGGATCTTATCAAGAACCCTGAGGCACAACAGCAGGGGCTCCAGACCATATATGGCAGCAATACTCCATGCAAGGGCGAATGGTCGATTTATAGATTTGGAGGATCGATTCCGGGGAGGAAAATTTCCTGGCTCGGCACAGGGAGCCAACTTTCCTTGCGGTGGATGAAGCAACAGACTCGATGTATTTGTTCCATCTCAGATCAGCGGACAGCGTGAGACCGAGCAGCCGCAGAGAGGAGCTCTTGAGAAGTTGGTCTTCAGACATTCTAATGGGATGCAGGGATGGATCCCTGTGGTGGTTAATAGAGAGCAGTTTTGTTTTAGAGGCGTTAAAGTTAACCATCCATTTCTCGCCCCAGTTCACAACCGATTGGTGGTCCTTTTCTATTTGAACTGCCAGGTTAACTTTGTCAGCATCACTAGGTTTGTGCTTGAGGCAGGAGTAAATTGTGGTGTCGTCAGCATAGATGCCGACTTGGGAGTCTATGATATAGCTGCACTGAGAAGAAACCATCAGTCGATTACATTAAACGAGATATAAGACATCTAACATTGTTCCTGCTGCACTTCGATACAATACCTTCTATACTGTTTGCGGTCTTTTGTGCAATTCTCGAGCCGATCTGAAAAGTCATGCCCGTCATAAGCATGCAGATAATTAGTTCGTGGTCGTCGGAAACTCATACGTCGAACTTGACGGGAGAATCCATCATATATATATATGTGTGTGTGTGTGTGTGTGTGTGTGTGTGTGTGTGTGTGTGTGAGTGAGCGCGCGCGCGTGCGTACGTATGTATGCTATACCATAAACGTTATTTTCAGTGGGTGCTCGTGTTTGAACCCCTATACCCTTTTTTATTTTCTTAAATAGTCAAAATAAAAAGTAAATAAATATCAACTCAATCACTTGTACCCACTAAAAATAAAGTTTGTACAGTGTAACCCGGATATAAGAGACCCGGATATAAGAGAAACCCTGATATAAGAGAAATTTTCTCTGGTCCCAAATTAGAGCCTGTGTTAATGTCTATAAAATAGACCAAACCCGGTTATAAGAGAAACCCGGATATAAGATACTTCTTCTCCGGTCCCGACAACTCTCTTATATCCGGGTTACACTGTAGTAATAAGAAACAATATCGAATTTTTAAAAATTACATGTATATATATATATCTATCTATCTATCTATCTATCTATATATATATATATATATATATGCCGGGCGTAGCAGCAAAATTTTCAAAATCGTCTAACAGCAAAATTGTCCAATTGTTTGATTAAGTTTGGACTGTTGTATCTTAGAGATGATTAAAGATATCTTACTGGAATACTCCGAGGTTTCTATAGCACAATTGGACTGTACTTTGAGAAGTAAAAAGTATAATTACTCTCCAAGTCTGACAGAAGAATCGTGATAAAATCGATCATAAACGATAATGCCATGTTCATCATTAATGAAGGATCGGAAGCTCATGTAGGATTTAAATTAATTTCAAATATATATATATATATGTGTGTGTGTGTGTGTGTGTGTGTGTGTGTGTGTGTGTGTGTGTGTGTGTGCAGGTATGCAAAAAAATAGGAAAGAACACGTTAGGCAAATAATCCGGACTTCCTTAGTATTTTTGTTTTTATTTTTAAAAAGACAGTGCTCCATACAGAAGTAGAGCTTATATTATAATATTTTTTTTTTAAAATATGATTCCTTCGCCACATAAGAGTTCTCATGCTTTAATTATATATAAAATAAATTATTTATTTCAAAAATTATATTGTGGGTCTCGGCTCTCGCTTTTGAAACATGAGAACTCTTATGTAGCGGAGGATTCATATTTTAAAAAAAAATATTATATATATATATATATATATATATATATATATATATATATATATATATATATATATATATTCCAGGATCATTTTCCAACTTATTCAAGATGATCTTCGCCCTCTCTAAACTTCTAACTTTCTGTCTTGGAGTAACAAGGTGCCTCACAGGTTTCACGTAAGATTTTATTTTCAAAACTTTTTTCACCGCTTTTTGAACTGTCATAGCGGAAACTCCTCTCTCACGTGCCAAACGTCTTATGGGTTGTGTTGGATCTTTTCTAACTGATTACTTTATCTCTAAGTTGAAATGATGACCCCTCTTCCTGTTGTGACTTCCGGATCCAGTTTTTCGCTCCACTGCTCCCTGTTTTTTAAACTTATTCACTGTTCTCTTGATGGTTCTTGAATAGAATTTGAAGATGAAAGCCAGAGTATGAAGGTTGGGACCATTACTGATGGCCTGAATTGTTTTTCCATCTCACCATTGCTCCTTTGGGAAGATATAGTGGAGCTGACACAAAAACGATTTTAATCCCTTCTCTTTTTAGTTGAATAACGCAAAGGATTTTTCAATGATTCTTACGATAAATGGTATCAAGAGAGCAAAACGTCTTATCTGAAAACCGGGAAAAAAAGAAACTCAGTTTAGTGTTTTTTTCTTAGATATTAAACATTTTGGGGATGGACAATTATGCTGTAACACGATTTGGACAATTTTGTTGTTACAACCAGTATATATAGAGTGTGGGGAAACAAATATTCGTACACATACAATTTTTTAATTTATTGTATTTCCAACTAATGAATAAACATACTTTTCATATAATTAACTCTACACAGATGCATAATAACTAAATATGCACAGGAAACAGCAAAATTTTGATCTAATAGAAATACATCCCATTTATCCATTTTAATGGGTGAAAAAGTTATTCGTACAATGCAAATTTCAGATTTTAAAACTTTTAAATTACTTTAATATTTTAAATTATCCAAGTGGAATATTCTAGAATGTCCCAATTATGCTATCAGTAGTTATTTTTAGCCTAGAAAATACAAACAGACCATTCTGTAATTGATATTCGTACAAGAAGGTTATCGTGTCAAGAGGTAAAGAATTCACAAATTCGCAAAAAGAACTCATTGTTAAGCTCTGGAAAGAAGGTAAAAGTTACAGGAAAATCTCAAACAACCTGAATATACTACGAGTAGTCCCTTCACTGCAAGGTATAAAAAACTCAAAACTGTTGAAAATCAAAGAAGAACACATGGTCCACGGAAGATTTCTTCAAGATCTTCGAGGAAATTAATATGTCAAATTAAAAAAAGAAAACAATGTTTATTCATCAAGAGTTGCAGGATAATCTGCTTTCATCAAGAATCTGTGTCACTAAACGGATAATAAGCAATGAAATTCATAGGAACAATCTAAAGTCACGCTCCACTCGGAACACTCTGCGGCTATTGAAAAGACACAGAAATGCAAGGTTGAAATTCGTTCGTGAACATAAGAATAAGGAAAAATCCTATTGAGAAAGAGTATCATGGACAGACGAAACCAAAATTGAGTTGTTTGTTCTATAAATCATGTTTGGAGGAAAGATGGCGATATATATATATATATATATATATATATATATATATATATATATATATATATATATATATATATATATATATATATATTAGTGGAAAATATACACATACATATGCAATCATATATCTAAAATATATAAATAAATATACATACATACGCATATATATGATGTGTATAAAAAATAATTCCAAGAGGATAGAATCCAGGTAGAACTCAATGATCTAGGACAGAGTAAGGATATAATAAAAAAGACTGAAATACTAATATTCCATGGTCATAATTTATTCCATTGGAATCGTGAAAACAATCCAATTCATCAGACCTACAAATTCAAAAAGAAAACAGAAAAAACAACTCCGGAAAAAAAAAAAAAAAAAAAAAATTTAGTGAGCTCATTAAATTTTATTTTATTTTATTTTTTCCCGGAGTTGTTTTTTCTGTTTTCTTTTTGAATTTGTAGGTCTGATGAATTGGATTGTTTTCACGATTCCAATAGAATAAATTATGACCATAGAATATTAATGTTTAATTCTTTTTATTATATATATATATATATATATATATATATATATATATATATATATATATATATGGTGGTACTCACTTGGAAAAATATTGGTTATTTCGGCTTGTAGTAGAACAAAGCAGTACCCAAGGAAAAATGAGGAATAAAAAAAGAAAGAACTAAGAACATGAAATTGAGGCGGAAACAATCGTCCAGAGTTCAAGCTCAGAGTCCAAAGAAAAAAAAAACTTCAAAACGAGTAAAAGCAACTACGTAAAGTGCTCAATACACGAAGTAGACCAAACTTAATATAAACCTAAAGCGTTTATATTATATTATATTATATATATATATATATATTATTTATATATATATATATATATATATATATATATATATATATATATATATATATATATATATATATATATATATATATATTATAAACATAAATCTGTAATTCGTATATTTATACACACATCCTCTAAATATACCAATTACAGATTTATGTTTAGGATACATATATATATATATATATATATATATATATATATATATATATATATATATATATATATATATATATATATGTATGTATATCATAAACATAAATATATAATTGGTATATTTAGAGGATACACATGTTTATCTTATACCTTTTTTTATTTCTGTAATTGACGTTTCTAGCGGCCTTGGTCTTCGGAGTTATTAATAAAGTGGCCATGTTTTTCGGCAGGGGTACGAATTTGTATCCCTATTATATAGGGAAAAGCATTTTCATTTGCCTGTGCTTTAGACTGTTCGGCCTCGAAAGGTGCAACTTCATTATTGAGACACCCGAATGAACTGGCCGCTAGATGTCTATTGCACTGCCTTAAAATGAAGGTTATAATGGCAAAACCGTTTAACCGCAAAATATATCATTTATGTAATAAGAAATAATATCCGATAATATATAAAATCCCTTGATTCCTTATATATATTTGTTTAAACGTTATTTTTAAATGTATACTCATTTGAGTAGATGCTCTGTTTTAATTTATTTACTGAACAGTATATTTATTTAAAACCGAGCATCTACTAAATGAGTATCCATTTAAAAATAACGTTTAAAAAAATTAATTTATATATATATATATATATATATATATATATATATATATATATATATATATATATATATATATATGGGATCAAAGGGCTTATTTATTTATTTCTCAAAGGGTTTCGTTATTTACTGAATTATTTAGGAGGCACCGTGTAATGTGGAGTAATGGATAGCGGTTCGGATTGAGGAATCGGTGAGCCGAGTTCGTTAAAACAAATAAATTTATATATATATATATATATATGTGTGTGTGTGTGTGTGTGTGTGTGTGTGTGTGTGTGTGTGTGTGTTAAATACGCAAGTACTTTCGACTGTACGTCCAGTCATCATCAGGCATGGAAATTATTTTGTTTTTGGTAAAATTCAGCTAGCATCCTAGACGAAAAAAATATAATGCGAATTGAAATATGATTTGTTTTTCTTTTTAATGCGTAATTGATAACGGATGCAAACTTGTGGAGCGTGAATTCGCAACGCTAAGGTTGATTTTTTTAAAAATTTAAGTGAGTGTGTTTTTTAACACTAATATAATAATTTGAGAATTTTTGTTGTTGTAGGAGTTTATCGGTCAATTTTCGGGTTAACAACTGAAACATTACTCTATTTATTGAACTATTTAGTTCATGCTACGTTGACTAATCTAATTTATATTACGATAGAATTTGTTTTAAATCAAAAAATGTTTCCTAATTTTGGGATATTCTACGATAATTTTGCATATTGAATTATACAGCATCTCCGTATTCCTGGATAAATTATGATGAATACAATGTGGAATTAATAAAAACGATGAAAAGATGAATTTATCATCTCAACTGCCTTAACCGGGTATTGAACTCACACTCTTTGGGTCCTGTCACTGGATCTAAATAACGCCTTTATCCACTGTGTCATATGTCCTTGAGGAAACGTCGTGAATATGGCAACAAAGATGACGACAACAGTCCGAACAATGTAAATAGTGTAAATAATTGCAATACCCCATCTCAGAAATATAGACAGATCCTGAAGAAGGCTGGATCGTACAACGGCCGAAACGTCGTTAATATGGCAGCAGAGATGAGGACAACAGTCCGAACAATATAGTGTAAATAATTACAATACAACCAGAAGTACAGACAGAAAAAGAAGTTCTGTAAAGATCCTGTGTCATCATTTTTCTTTCGGTTAAACCTGTAAAACGATGATTTCCTCATAGCCCAATCCTGTCGACGATTTTCTCATACTCTGATCCTGAAAACTCTATTTTCTTTAATGTTTCTTTCTAACCTTTATTTTATCGTCTTTGTTTTTTTTAATGTGGTGAGCATATCTGTTAGTAAAAGCTATATCCCATTTAAGACACGCGTAAACATAATCGCTCAAGTGCACTTACAAGCCGAAATTTATGTTTTGCTTCCACTAAGCTAAAAAGCAATTTTTCATCCAGAACGAGGCACTCTCCGACGCATGCTCAATGAGATGCATATCACGAGTGTCCACTTTTCCTACTTTTTGATTTACCGCCATTCACTCATTATTTCTCTCTCTCTCTCTCTCTCTCTTTCCTTCCTGCTTCATTAAGATCTTTATCACATAGTATTTTGATCCCATGTCAAACAAGCATAAAAAAGCCGAAAGTCCCGATATTACTAAACATCATCCAAGAAGCAAAGCTTTCTGTATGAATTCACTTTCCATCGTCCAACGCAGATTGTCAAATTTAAGATGATAATAAAAAGAAGCGACGCGTGAAAAAAGAATAGTTTACTAAGTGAAACAGTCAGTAAAATATAGAAAAGGAGTGAGTTACAAAAATTATAAACAGACGTATTTATGTCACACAGCTTTAACAGTTTTTTACAAATGGACGAATACACCGCCTGCTTGTCGAATTACAGGTTAGTTCCTGTCGGAGGTGCTAAATCAGATTTTAAAAAACATATTTGGAGTTTTAAAGATTCCTGGTTTGTTTTGTTTTTTTCCTGATCGTCTCATAAAATGAATATTTTTAAATATGTTATCATACTATAAAAATTAATTATAAAAGACAATAAAAACAATTTGGAAACTTAAAACTTAGACTTTTAACATCTGATTTAGCCCCACGACTTTGTATTTTATTTTGTTTTAGGTCCTACGGTGTAAAGTAGTGAAAGCAAGAAAGAAGAAAGGACGAACCATCAATTGTAAAAAGACAGAATATATGGTTGTCATCAAGAGGAACAGTCCAACATGCAAACTACGAAATGGAGATGTCACAATCAAACAAGTACAGAAATTTAAATTTGGGGGAAGCGTTTGTTTGTTTAACGGCTTATCAACATCTCATGGGTCATTTAATGCCGAAATGTTTTTTTGAGCCTTGAAGTAATAAAAATATGATATATGTTACTCTGCTTTCACAACTGAATACATGGTAGATGATACTCAACTTTTGTGCATATACAGTGTAACCCGGATATAAGAGAGTTGTCGGGACCGGATAAGTCTCTTATATCCGGTTTTCTCTTATATCCGGGTTTGGTATATTATATATACATTAACACAGGCTCTAATTTGGGACCAGACAACATCTCTCTTATATCCGGGTTTCTCTTATATCCGGGTCTCTTATATCCGGGTTACACTGTATATGTTTGTGTGGGGGCACCTCGTCGTGGAGTAATGGTTAGCAAGCTTGTCTCGCTAAAACAGTTACGACTGAATAGTGAATTCGATCCTTACTGGTGCCCCATACTTTCGGCCTTGTGCCACATCTAAGCTACACTTGGAAAATCACTATACTTGTTTGTGTGGACATAATTACAAGAGGCAGTCATATGTGTGTTTTATGTTGTAGTTTTGTTGAAGTTATATTTTGGAATACAGTTTAATTTAAGAAATTGTAGAATATTATACGGATTAATGTCATGAAAGAATTCTTTCATGTTGGTTATTTGGTTGTTTGGTTAGTTGGTTCACTGACTTTGTTTCGCGGCATATCAACCTCTATGGGTTGTTTAATGCCGAAATCTAAATATTTTGAAACAATTGTATGCATTCAGCTACAGATAAAGTTATATTTTGGAATACAGTTTGCTTCTTTAAGAAATTGTAAAGATATTATATGGACTAATATCATGAAAAAGTAATTTCATGTTGATTGGTGTACTGTTAATACTTTTACTATAAATATATATTGTTGGTAATTTCTTTTAATATAAAAACGTATTGCTGTTATTTTTACTAAAAAAATGTATTTTTATACTTTCATGGGTTTTTGTATTGAGACGGTCAATATTTGCTCATAGCTAGGACCCTAACGGGTGCTACCACACCGGGTCAGCGTGGACCTGGGAATAACAGCAATTAAGAGGTGGTTCCACGCTCCTTAATATCTCCAATCTAATCCTTTCTGCCGGGGCGAGTTTTTTTGTTTTTTTTTGGGGGGGGGGGTCATACCCAGAACTGGGATGTGTTTTAACAGTGGATTGAAAATATGACACCGAAATCCGAACGAGCATTGAAATAGCAAAAGATTCATACCAAAAGCTAACAAAAACCTTTCTCCAGCATCCTTAACAATGGATCACTTGAGGTCTGGGTCATGCTTATGTCCCAATAGGTGCACAAGGCACGGGGCCTTCCTTAAAGAACACCCGTTCATCGAGTTAGGCGAAACTTCATGGCTCATTCGGTGATGATGGAACGACACTTTTTTATTCGAGAATTTTCGAAATGTCCCAGCAATCCCAAGGAGTTCAGTCTTCTGTAAGTGTCGAATCTTGACAGATCATATATAACAGCAATATCCAATGCACAGACGAGCTGTAGATTTCTAAATGTGTAAAATAGATTCTGAAGAGAAAAGCTGTCTGACACGACACCAACTTTCCTAGCAACAGGCCTAACAATTGATTCAATATAAACACGCCACTTCATGTCAGTGGAAAACACGAGGAAAATATCGTTGAAACAATGAAATGAGTGATGAAATGCCATGTAATACAAATACTATTATATGACAATGAATTCTGGAGAATCTCCTAAAAAACGAAGAGGAAACTGGAAGCAACAGAAAACTTATTCTACAGAAGGATGCTGAGAATATCACGGACGGGGCGGGTAAGCAACGAAAAAACTTAAGTAAAATGGAAACAAAAAGAACCCTTGTACACAGAAACAGCTGAAATGTCTTGAACATATAATGAGGATGAATGGGTTAGAGAATTTAACACTCACAAGGAAAAAGGAACAGGAAACCGTTCTGACGAGCTTGTGTGAATAGATGACGGAATGGGGGATGGGAGATGATCGAGAAAAAACAAACGTTATTAAAGCTATAAAGGGTAGGAAGTTGTGAAGAGTCGTGATAGCAGCACATAGAATAAGATCATATTGTGAACTTTTTTGCTTTGATTCTAAATTCACTTTCTTTTTTGTTCTTTTTTACTTATTTTCTGGAATATGACCTTATAGACATTTTAGCATATAAAACTTTTATGGAAGTCTTAGAAGCTAATCTTTCAAAATAAGAAAATGGAAAATAAAGTTTTATGATGTATTTTGAAAACCGCAGATTTTAGACAAATGATACAGCTCACGTCAATACCATTTCATCGATTGAAGACAAGAAGATGTTTTGTTTTCAGTTTCAGCCAAATGTGAGACCATCCCAGTCCTCCCAGTAGCGTTGGATGAGTTGTCGCCAGTAGGAAATACAAGTGACCCACAGGGAAAGGTAATAGTTGTAAGACAGAAAGCGACCTACTATTTGTAAAGCAGAGTTAAGTGTGTCTAAATGATACTAGTTGTCCGTGACTGTAATCAGGATTTCAGTTGCTGATTTTTAAAGCAAGAAAACTGCCTTTCATTGAAAGAATGATTCGGTAAAATCTTCTTGCCGAGATTTCCCCGCTCAAAGAAATTAAATTTAGCGTGGAATAATGGATAGCGGCTGGGATTGAGAAATCGGAGAGCCGAGTTCGAATTCCAGTCGAATTCATTACACTTATTTCGTGCCAATACTCTTGGAGAAGGTATGAATCCTCCCCCCCCCCCACAGCCATGGGTAAATAGCAGGACAAACTGGGTTCTATAGCCTTGGAGGCAACTAGTCTACCGCAGAAAGAAATGGCAACCTATTGCGGGAAAAAATCTGCCTCGTCAGTCAGGTATCGAAAGATGCATGATCGCCTACGCGTGTACGACGCTTGGCACATAACTGATTGACATATTTTAAAGAAAAAGCCTCCACAGAAGTAAACATTGCAAAGAAAGAAACGAAAGAAAGAAAGAAAACTACAAAAATAGAGAAGAAAAAAGAATGACTAAAAAGACAGATTGAATGAATGAATGAAAAACTATAAAGGAAGAAAGAAAGAAAGAAAAATAACTACAATAATAATTACAAAGAAAGACTGATAAAGGAAGAAAAAGGAATAGTTACGAAGAAAGAAAGAATGAATTATTGAATTACTGAATGACTACAAAGAAAGAATGAATGAAAAAATACAAGAAAGAAAGAAATAAGAATAAATAAGAAAAACATAACTACAAAAAATAAAGAAAAATGGTCATTAAGGAAGAGGAAATGGATGAATGACTGCAAAGAAAGAATAACTAGAAAAAAGAAAAGAAAGAATAATTATAAAGAGAGTGGGAAGAAGAAAGAAAGAATGAATGGATCCGAAGAAAGAAAGAAAGAAAGAAAGAAAGACTACAAAAAAGAAAGACAACGACAAAAGAAAGAAAGACTACGAAGAATGAAGGAGTATAAAAAAGAAAGAAAGACTACAAAGAAAGATTGAAAGAAAGACTACAATGAAAGAAAGAAAGAAACAAAGACTACAAGGCATGAAGGAATAAAAAGAAAGAAAGAAAGAAAGAAAGACTATAATAAAAGAAACAAACAAACAAATAAAGACTACAGGGAATTAAGGTGTATAAAAAAAGAAAGAAAGACTACAAAGAAAGGAAGAAGGAAAAAAGAAAGACGGAATGGCTACAAAAAAATAAAATAGAAAGTATAACTCTAAAGAAAAAATGAATGCCTACCAAGAAAAAAAGTAAAACAGACCACAAAGAAAGAAAGAAAGTCTACAAAAAGAAAGAAAGAAAGAAAGAACGACTACAAAAAGAAAGAAAGAAAAATGAAAGACAGCACAGAAAGAAAGTTTCCTATGACTAGAGAGAGTCCGTAATTAAACAAAGAAAGAGAAAAACAAGCACGAGTGCAGATAAAGATTTTAGAATGAGAATAATATATTGTCCACATGCATGAACGCATGCGCACCAAGTATCTCACAAGTACACGCATTCTTTGTGTGTACGTGTGTGTGCATGTGTGTGTGCTTTCATCTGCGTGCTTCAGATGAAGCCTGATAAGCGCGATAAGAAAACCGAACCAAGGAACCCGCCACTAAGCAGACGCTATGTAAGAACTCGTGTTATTTTGTTGCGTGTTTTGAACAACCTATTGCATTAAATGAAAGACATATCCTTTGACAATAACACTAAATTACAGAGCTAGATAGACAAATAGATAGATACATAGATATTTAGAGAGAGAGAGAGAGAGAGAGAGAGAGAGAGAGGGGGTCGAGACTACCCGTTGAATGAGGATAAATCAGGAACAAACGTTTTCCACGTCAAGACAATGTCACGGAAGTCCGACTAAAATAGTTTGGCCATTATAAATGAATTATTGAACAAAATAGCGAAGAGGTTTTACATTATTCTGAAAGCTTTTTAATGACAATAGAATTATAAACCTCGGTTTATGGCACATCGACACCTGTAATTTTTATATCTTAGCATCTTGATGATAGAGCGACCTGCTGGTTATCGCTCGAGTTCAAACGTTTGCAAGTCACCTTATATCTTTATTACTATTGTTGTTGTCGTTTGATCTATAAACAGAAAATTTTGCTGGATATGGAACCGAAACTACACACTGTCAATATCCAGTGAACTCAGGTGACACATTTTTATTATGATTCCAAAATTCTCGGACTATACTAGTACTCACCAAAAAGTGCAGCTTTCTGTAAGTGTCTAATCTTGACACTGACCCCCGCCCCTCTCTCCCCGGCAGTAATTATGTTGACCCAAACCCAAACAACAACAGCGATGACTTCCACCTTCTTCCTTTGTCAACTCTTCTACGGCTTTCCCTAATTTCCAAATGATCTACTCTTTCTCTCAGCTTCATCTCGACGCATTCCAGCGCTCTAATAACGAATAGCAGGACTGTCACCTTCATACTTCACAACTTCCGTTGTTATTATTGTAACCTAGGGAAGGTTACTGAATAGAATAATCAAACGGAGACTGGTACTGAATGATAATACTTAGGACAAGAACAACACATATAAGATTCGTCAGCGGCGCGTAGAAGTAGCCAACTGCTAGAAGTGAGTCAGGTGAATTCCACAATGAATCTCCAACTGTAGGTTTGTTTGCTTGTTTGGGGTTTTATGGCATACCAACCACTATGGGTTATTTAATGCCAGATCCAGTATTTACTAGATATATCAAAAACGTATAGTTGGCAACATCATTGTTTAAAAAACGTATAGCTGGCAACATCATTGTTTCAAAAATGTATAGCTGGTAACTGTTTCAAAAACGTATAGCTGGCAACATCATTGTTTCAAAAAATGTATCCCTGGCAACATCATCGTTTCAAAAACGTATAGCTGGCAACATCATCGTTTCAAAAACGTATAGCTGGCAACATCATCGTTTCAAAAACGTATAGCTGGCAACATCATTGTTTCCCATCACATTTTAGGGGTAAGGTGTTAGTATATTTAGTGTAGGGTTTGGGAGGGAAAGTTAATTGTAAGTTGTAGTTGTTTGGGGATGGGTTAGATGTGATGGGGCATAACATGACCAGCCGATTGATCGGATCGACGGCCTTTTGGTTGGACGTAGTTTATCGTCATACCCAGGACGCGGATGTAGTTTATCGTCATACCCAGGACGCCAACTGTAGGATATCTACGAACCGCCCCACGCGGTCAGATGTGGCACATGGCCGACTTTAATGTGGGGTATCTGAGCCCGTAGACTCAGCCAAAAATTACCCGTAGACCTCGTATAAAACGGGGTCGGGTAGCTGTTTCCCGAGACGAGTCTCTGCCCTTCGACTTTGCCTCGTCTGAGGATCCTTTCTGTCCAGAGGCAGCGAGTTTGACCAGAACAGCTGGAAACGAATCTCCAACTGCAGACCAACATACAGTATTTACTACTGTATGTTAATGGGGACATACCCAGTAACGTCAGTAGGTATGCTACAACAGTTATCTAGCAAGCTTCAGATACTTATCCATCTGAGCACATTACTCTTCAGATCTGCACTTTGGTTTGCCAGAACGGAATCAGCTGTTTACAACCAGAGGATTGAATCTGTAGATTTTATCAGGATTCAAGAACTCTTCAGAATATATATGCAGTTTTAAGTAGTGCCGTTTCGGTGGATATTTTGGTATTGCAAATAAAATATTGTAAACATATGAAAAATAATTTTTTATTTTTGCTTTTGTAAATACGTCAATCGCCATTTTATGTATTCCTGAACCGGGTTCCTTTATTGTCCTCTCTCAGTTTCTTTCACTCTCAGATATTGTATTTCTGTTAAAGAATAATAATTGTTCCGCCAGTTTTCTCTGACAAAGGGTTGACCGAAAGCTTCCTGAGATGTATCCCACACCGAACTTTTTTTAGTATTAAGATGTTTACATCAGTTCTATTTAAGGCGATAAATATATTTTTTTCTTTTTTAATCATTTCACTCCTAGCTAGGAAATAAAACCACTAGGACGCAAAGGGGCTACTGAGTACTAGAGAATATGAAAATAACGACTATTAAGGAGAGGGGACAATAAAAGAACCAGAGTTAAGAAGACAGATGATAACGATTGATATTGCATTTAAATTTTTGAAGATCAAAATTGACTGGGAAGCAACAAGCCGAAAGAGAGTTACACGAGTGAGAAACGTGATAGAAAAAAAACTGTTAGCCTATAACTTACGGTTACAGTTAGTCATTTCAACTGTAAAATGATGAGACCTTACCGCCAATCTAGTACTGTACTTAAAGTCATAAAGTCTATGTACAATAAGCAAGTTTCATCAGCAAAATTAACATGAAATTATTTATAGAAAAGGCAGAGGGAAGCTACATTACGGCGATGAGAAAGTCATTGAAGCCGAGATGACATGTCAGGACCAATAACATTGTTGATTCTTCTTTTGATTTCACCAAAGATTTCTAAATATATAACAGGAAACCTTGACCAGATTTGGCAGCAATATTCAAAACAAAGGCGAGTGATAGACTTATAAATATGTAAGATAGATTCTGGTGAGAAAAATCCTCTAGTAGGACATATTGAACTAACTTTCTTAACTGCACACTCAGCAATTGATTAAATATACTATTTCCACTTCATGTCAACTGAAAACGTTACTCTGAAAAGGCGCAATGAGTTACTCTACTGGAGGTTAGCATCAGCCATTCTGATGGAAGGTAAAAAGGGTTCTCTCAGATGATTAAAAGAGAGCAATTTCGTTTTGGAAGCGTTAAGATTAACAAGGCACTACTTGCCCCAGTTAACAACAGATTGTAGGTCTTTTTTGAGATTAACTGCCAATTTGACCTTATCAAACCGATCCGACTTACTATTAAGACAGGAGTAAATAGTTGTGCCATCAACATAGATAGTGAGTTGAGAACTGATGACATCAGAAAAATCGTTGATGAAAATTAGGAACAACGTGGTTCC
The DNA here is from genome assembly GCA_964036315.1 of Acanthosepion esculentum. Classification (NCBI taxonomy): domain Eukaryota; kingdom Metazoa; phylum Mollusca; class Cephalopoda; order Sepiida; family Sepiidae; genus Acanthosepion; species Acanthosepion esculentum. The sequence goes on from OZ038503.1 coordinate 48,100,325, forward strand.
AAGAACAGAGCCCTGGGTAACACCTGCATTAATGCAAAAGATCTAGAATCTATAAATATACATATATCCAGAAATATATATATATATATATATATATATATATATATATATATATATATATATATATATATATATATATATATATATATAAATTCACTTAATTCACCTTCATCCTTGCCGTGCGCCAGAAGCTTAGGGGTACATTCTCCAACTGACGCCAATACAGTCGGGTTTCGATCCTAGCTAGAAGTAACCGGACGTCTAGCCACACGCCGATGTGCTGTAGTACAGCGAAACAATCCGTCTGTGGATGGCACTATATATGCTCCTGAAAAATGATTTCGATTGAGCTCTCGTGGGAGAAAGTGCGAGTTTGTAAACAGTGACTACTACTGCTGATAATGCAAAACTCTTCGATAAAACGAATCGAGTTCTCTCAGTCACTGTGGTGTTTATCTAAAAATAAATACGCTTAAATCCACATTCGTCAACGGTTTATGAGTAGATTCTCCGTCTGACGCCAATTCAGCTGGGTTTCGATCCTAGCTAGAGGCAACCGGACGTCTAGCCACTCAGATGAGCTGCGAAACAATCTGTCTGGGTATGACTATATATATATATATGTATATGAAGAAATATAGTCTTAAAGTGTGCTATATTTTGTGGGATAAAGTGCTCAATATCAGAGATAGAGCGTGTGTAAATATAAAAGTGGACATGGACCAGGTTGCCTGACGATTGCACTAGCAGGAAACAGACTGTCGCCTCTAAGTGCTGACTTTCATGTCCACTTTTATATATATATATATATAGAGAGAGAGAGAGAGAGAGAGAGAAAGAGAGAGATAGTCTAATTATATACACACGTATATTTATATGTGTGTGTGTGTGTGTGTGTGTGTGTGTATTTGACAAAAAGTAGAGAACTGTTTTATTGACTTGATTACGCGTTTCGACATCGTTAGATAGACTTCCTCAGATAATAACCAATACTTAATCAGAAATTAATTTTACTCTCTACCCATTCTGGAAAAATTGGTAAGGATTTAACTTAAATTCAATGCAGAAAAGCTGAAGGAATATAAAAACAAAACAATAAAATCGAAAAGAAAACCGCAAAAATTAAAATGACGGCTTTTATACAAAAGTCACACAATTTTGTTCTTTAATCCCGAGTGAGAGACGCCACCTTAGTGGGAAAAGTATTAAGGATTTAGTAATGAAGAACACACACACACACAAACTCATATATATATCTATATTGTGTATTTAGGTAGCACTCCCTCTTTTATACATGTTTCGTTAAAGACGACTGACTAGATACTGCGATTACGCTTTTTATTTAATTTTCCTTGTCTTTGTACAAGTGTTTTCTTTTATGGACACAAAGTGTGTATAAACTGTCCAAAGTTTCTGCATATCCAATCGCTGAACATACAGACAAAAACAATAACATTAACTTCTAAAAAAGCCAGCGTCCAATATAAGCAAGATGAATCTTCACTTAGGAATATCATAAGAAAAAGAAACTTAAATTATCTATTACAAAAAGTTTAAAACTGCTAACCTTATCATCAGAAAATAACAACTCACCTGTAAAATCAAGACTAGAAAGAACCATCATTATTTATGAGTTCAAATTCCACTTAAGGAACTATGTTCCTGATCAAACCAAATTCTTAAATAATTACATCGGTCACAATACTACATGCCTATCTAGATGACGTTAAACCTATCCGACCACAGCTTTATTAGAAATCATTTAAACTCACCCAAAAACATACTAGTAGAAAAGAGATGCATAGTAACCTCATCCACATGTAAAAAAGATAAAAAATAATTGAAGCCCTAATATTAAAAGAAGAAAAAGCCAACACACAACAACATTAACTATAAACACGGTCACAATATGGTGACTGCATTTGGAAAATAAAACACACCTATGACTCTAGATACTTATAAAATGTAACCCATACATTTAGGTAAAAGTAAAAACAAAATCATCCTTGATAATGGCTAAAAGTATAGCCGAAAGCGCTCAGAAATGCATAGGTTTTGGACATTTTTACACACTTTGTGTCCAGAAAATAAAACACTTGTACGAACTCAAGAAAAATTAAATCAAAAACTTAATCGCAGTAACTTAACAGTTGTCTTTGGCGACTCCCGCCGCGCCCCCACCATCGAAATCTAACTTCTTTTTACATAACAGCAATGGGGGAGCGATACAGGAGGCTTATCCACTTGCAGGAGTCAAGTTCGAATCCGGGTTCGAAGGACAGCAGCCAGATACCGATGGTCGCTCCTATCAAATGACTTGGACTGATCCGGCTTGCTCGTCGTCTTTTACACCGTCTAGGATCAGACGCAGGTTGCTGTGAATTGTTCGGCTCTTCGCAGCACAAGTCTGATTGGGTTCCAACAGACTCTCGGCAACTGACTACAAACGCTCCGTCAGGATCTTGGCCAAAATCTTTAACTCTGTGTTCAGCAGAGTTATGGGCCTGTAATCATCTAAATCCCGCCCACCATCCTTGCCTTTTTTCAACAGCGTAATAACACTCCTGATGATCCGACTGGGAATGGACCTCTGCCGGAACCAGTTGTTGAACACGTCAGTCAAAATCGGTACAAAGATGTGCGACAGCCTTAAGTACAATTCATAGGGTAAACCATAAAATCAAAGGGACTTGCCAACGTCGAACCTATTCAACGCCAAGTAAACTTCGCACTCCGTGATCTCACCCTCGTAGCTAGCCGCTTCAGTCGTAAGCCGAGAAAAGTCAGCCAAACAGCTGCGAAACTCAGCGCCACTGAGACCATTTCGAAATGCCGCCGAAACGTCTTGCACATGTCGTCAGTCGACCTCAGAGTACGCCGCTCCGGGGTTTTAACTTCCCGAATTTAATGATCGGAACCTCGACGGATCTCTTCCTTGCCCAATTGTACGCCCATGTTCGCGGCTTCGTTAGACATCTTGTTTAACCTATGTCTAACTACTTGACTCTGGTAGCGCGATCTCCAGAGCCTGCCTAGCTAAATTATCTTTAGGGAGTCCCCCCCAGTCTCCGCCCGGGAAGACTATCTTTAAATGTCTTCACCTTTTTAGCCTTATCTAGTGTGAGACGCTGACTCTATTCGGTGGTGAAGGGCCTAATGCTATCCTTAAACCTCTCCCACCACTTATTCCCTATAACCGCCCAAACTAGTTCCTGCTGCACTAGTCTAATTAGCTATTGCTGGAAGTTCCGCCTGTCCAGTAAAGACCATTCTAGGCCTATCATCTAACGCTATCCGGGCACAGACGCGTCTATGAAATGAATCCCCTAACCAGTGGAACGTGGAACAATCTAGAAAGTCTATATCGGCCCTTCTCACTAACATTCTATCCTATCTAGGTAGCTGGCTACCTTGGTAGGCGGCACTTACGAATCCACGTCCACATCTCCCGCCCAGGGTGATCGACCCGGTATCTATCGACGGGACCAAAATCGCCGTTCAGATAAACCAGACTACGATCACCCAATGACCTCCCGCTAGCTCCCCGCCTCCCCTCTATCTTGGGTTCCAGGATGGCATGCCAGTCCCCTACTAATCTAATCGCGAAGAATCAACCAAGAACGGCCCCAACTGCCGAAAAAAAATAAACGAAACACGCTCTCCCTATGATCGTTGGGCGCATAAACCGCAACGACCCGAAACGAACTACTTACTGTTCACGGCAATATCAGCCACGATCAACCGTACCACCCAGCATCGACATGGCCAAGGTCCACCCTCGCATACAGGGTACGTTTAACCAGCAAGGAAACACCTCTGGCCGGCTTGTCCACGTATGCTGAATAGACAACATAGTCGCTTGACAGCACCACGTGAGCTGTCTAGCGATTATGCAAAGTGCGTTTCTTGGATCGCAGCTACATCTACGCCGAAGCTACATCTACATCTCGCATTCAAACTAGCTATCTTGAGAGACATTTTTCGATTTGATTCCCCTAGTCACAGACTGGACGGAAATCTGCGGATAAAAGGACCCCGACGGATTGTCCCAGGCCCTCTGTTCCCATCTCTGTCGTCATGTGACCATGAGAACAGTGACGCCGATGTCCGCTGGATAGGTCAGTTTTAAGGCCCTATAATGAAGGATGGAGGATTACTAAGAACCCCCCCCTCAAAATAGCTCTCTTAGGTCCCGAGTTGCCATTTCTACCATACGGATCTCCAGAAAGGCATCTACAGCTTCGTGTAGATGAACCCACCCTGTAAGATTTCTGCCAGTGTTTCTAATCCAAGTTATTACTCTAGCATCCTTGGGGAAATTTCGCGCCTGTCGACTGACAATGTTTTGAGTAGGGGTTTTAATAGCGCTCTCTTTTTTTCTACTGCCCGCCTGTATATTTGACATGATCTTATCCCCCCTCCTGGAATTTCTTCTTATGAGAAGAACTCAGGTGGGAGGTGCTGGGCGTTGGGGAGTCGCTGGACGGTGTGCTGGTGGAAAGGGGTGTGTTGGGTGGCGTGGAAATGTCATTGGCTGTAGTGGTAATGAGAGGGGGTGTTTTTGGAGGAGGCGTATTAGGCTTGGGGGCAGTAGTGCTTTTAGAGGGGAAGAAGGGAGGCTCCGTGTGGTAGTTTCTTCCTGTTTCTTGACTGGCCAAACAGGGACGGATTGAGCCTTGGTTTAATCCGGGTTTTTTCTCCTTCTTTGGTCTTACTTTTGCCAGCTCGCTTATCCTTTTTCGTTATTTTTTCCTCTTTTTCTTCTTCTACTTCCTCTCTCCCCCTTTTCAGTGATGACGACCAAAGTGGGGGCAACCCCCCCCATTTCTACCTCTACTGTATTTTTGTCTACTTGCTGGTCCTCCGACTCAGGTTGGAGCTTCTCATTCTGCTGCTGCTGAAGGCAAGTGGTAGTCACTTTCGACCCCTTCATTACGACTTCCGTCCACTCTCCAGTTTTCTTTACAGCTTTTGTTGTCGTTTTCTGTGCTGCTGTCTGTGCCGTTGACGATCCCTCATCACTTTTCTTTTTGGATTGGGGTTCTGGATTTTGTCCCGGGCAAGCCTTCGATAAATGCCCCGCGGCCCCATAAGCCCAACAAAGTGGTCGGCGGCCCACAACAACGACATAAATCATTTGTCCTTCACTCATTAATGTGTTCGGTATTTCCATGAACTGCTTTCTGTTCAAAGTAATGGCAATTTCGAAATCACCTGTGGCTATTCACGCCTTACTTTAATAGAGGAGACGTTGGAGACATCCCCGTATTTGGAAAAGAAAAATCCGAGATGATCTTCGGATATGAATAGGGGGACTCTATGTAGAGTCACCTTCGCCTTTCTTGTTCCTATGTATTCAATCTGTAGCCTAACTGTAGTAGTAGTCAGAATACAGCCTGCCAGCGATTTAGCTGAATCTTCTGTAGGTAACAAAATGTCCCGCATTGACCTACTTCTCTTTTCCAAAATTGTTGCCGCCTTTTCACGGCCTTCTCCATAACGTCACTATTCACTGTGTTTAGTTTTCGAGTCTTCGGGTCTGTTGTTACTAAAGAAACTGTAAGCGTGTTCACCGTATACAACAGAGATGGTACCGGTAGCTACTCTTTTCCATTAACAAATGGTTCAAATCTCTTCTAAAGCTTTTTATAATACTCTGACCCTTTTTGTGGGTGCTTACCCTTTGCCCATGCCGAAGGAGTCACTTCAGTAGGCGAAGCATTGGGAGATTCGGGCTCCGCCATGATGTTGGCGTACCATCGTCACCGCAAACAATTCAAAACAATGTCAACAAAACACCGAATTTAGACGAAAAAGACGACAATAAAGACAACAATAGATACAAAAGACGGCGACAAACAAAAATAACACTTACTTCCCAGAATATCCAACGAAACTTTTAACAAACTAACGTGAAATAACGCCAATTTGCTAATGATGTAATTGGATAGTACTTATGTACTTTTTAACACATTTAACAGTTTATAATCTATAGCATAACATACAAACTTACAAATAAACAGTGACAAGTTCTAGAAAGCTCCAGAAAGTTATACTACTATTATACTTATGTACAATTTTAGAAATTTCGTGTTTGGAGGTGACATTTAAAAAAAATAAACTGAATCAAACCCTTCTTCATTTTGTTTGAACAAAAGTTTATCGAATTATGATAAAGGAAATCACTTATTTTACAGAAAGTCAAAAAGTTATAATATATACTGTCATAAATTTCAGTCACGTGTGAAACGAAATCATGTGTTCAGAGGTCACATATTAAAAATGCTATGAACTTTTGTTCCAACCCAATTATTAGCCCGATGTACGTGGCAATGCACGTGGCAATGCACGTGGCAATGCACGTGGCAATGCACGTGGTCTTAAATCACGGGAAAAAAATCAGTTCCAATTTTTTTCTAATGCTGATTAATTTTAATATACGGAATCTAAAGCATTTGGAAAATAGAAATTGTTTGATTTACCTAAGTTATATGTTCCCACAAATAACATGCAACTACCGGAAAAGCTTTCTCACAACCCGAGATGAAAAAAGTAAGCGATATGTGTACTTTTAGGTGACGCAAGTTTAACTCAGATGACAGAATAGTGGAGTGTCAGCAAAGAAATCCGAAGACGCAAAAACAGCTCCAGTTTATCACCAGTGTATCAGTAACTCTTTCGTACCTGTCGACCTGCTAAACTATTAGCTTTAAATGTGCCATGACCCTTCAAGGCGTAAGTGGTCATGGGTCTCCACAACTTCCTTTCATTCGCAGCTCGAAGCAGTGTTTGTCCTCTTACTATCCATCTCAATCCTTATTCAGCCATCCATTTACAAAAGGTCATTAGATAGGTTACTCGCTATTGTCTCCTGCCTCTTTCGTTTTCAAGATACTCTATGAGTGTCGAATTCTCTAAGCCCTCTTTCCTCGTTATGTGTCCCAGAAATTTCAACTGTCCCTTTCGGATTCTAGGCTTACGGCTACATCACGTTAAAACACCGGTTTCCGTAAGCAACGTCGAGCCTGGTCAGATCCTAGATTGGTGACTGTTTGGGAATACCAGGTGCTGTAAGCATTGATGTGCAGGTGTTGTAATGAATAATGGCTCGAAACTGTTAATCGGATAGCCGAGTTCCAATTCCAGTTGGCTCCGTTATATTTACTTATTGGCAAATAACCTCGAAAAAGGTATGAATCCACCTTTTCTCCCCACCATGGGTTAATAAAACGTATATCTGTAAACCATTAATATCTTTAAAAAATTCTTAGAACCTAAAAATATTTTCTGGCTTTAAATAACCTGTAAAGGTTTGATAAGCCATGGAAAACGAATCAATCAGTCTCCCGGATTCTTCTTTTATGTGCCGTAGACGATCATGGCTCTCCACTTCTCCCTATCCATTGTAGTTCTCAATATGTCTTGTCGTCTTGCCACCTCTCCCAAACCCTGTTCCGTCATCCACTTGCTTAAGCTCGCTAGGTATGTCACGCGTTCCTTTCCCTCGTCTCTCTTTCCCTCTATGCACCATGTGAGTATCAAAATCTCCAAACCCTTCTTTCTCATAACGTATCTCAGAAATGTTAGCTGCCTCTTTCTGATGTTAAGTATAAGCTTCCTCCTTGTTTGCATCCTCTCTAAAACCTCATCGTTGCTCACATGTTCGACCCATGGTATCCTTAGCATCCTTCTATAAAAATTCCTTGTTGCTTACATATTCCATCCACGGTATTCTCAGTATCCTTCTGTAGACCCATATATCTGTTGCTTCAGGTCTCTTCTTCATCTGGGAGGAGATTGTCCAGCATTTACTGCCATATTGGAGGATTGATATTGCATAGCAGTTCAACACTTTTATTTAGTTTCTAATGAAATGTTACTGTCTCCTTTATTTGTTTTTTTTTTTAGTTTTTGGAAGGCATCTTTCGCTATTCCAATGCGACTTCAGATTTTGGCATCATTTTCTCAGTCGGCTGCTTTAACACTTTTAATGACTTCAATTTGTCATTCGTATTTTCGGGATGCTCACCATAGATTCTCTATTCTTGTTTGATACTCAATCCTTTCTTCTCGCTTCCCTTTCGTCTTCTGTTTGTTTCCACATTTTTCAGTCACCCGCTGTTTCAATAATTAATCGGTCACAGCCAGTGTACCATCCGTATAAAGTCGCCAGTATTCCTATTAGGCATATTTCCACAGAGTAGACGCAACTCTTTTCTTGATTCTCGACTTCAGTCACTTTCCCACAACCAGGACGTGGTTTCCCTCTGTCTTTTCTATATGTGATACTATTTGTCGTCGCCGTGGTAAAATGGAAGAAAGTTTTGTTAAAACATAAGAAAGTGTTATGTGCTGAGAGACATTGAAACGAGAAGGGTTACTACCGAAAACCCGTTGGAAGAATTGAGGAATTAATTCATTCATTAACGACTACTTGAATTGTATGGCAAACAATGGAAAAATGACCAAGACTTAGAAGGAAATATTGATTGACGCACAGCTGCAAATACGAGTTGGAACGCATAAAAGTAAATTTTGTAAACAACTGAATTTGGAACTGGTTTTCCTGGACGGAAGATGGTCGAGGTAGCAGGCGCAGACAATACATCAAGGAGGATGAAGGAGCCACCCACGCTCTCAGAAGACGTCGGTGACAGACGATAATAAAAGAGAGGGTGGATGAAGGGAATTCTCAAAAGTTATGACGTAAGCCAGAGGGATTTCACCGAAATGCTCCTACCTCACTATACCCACATGCGAGTTTGGGCGAATGTCCATGAATACGAATGCGCGAAGCGAATTAGGCAGAAGAAAGAAGAGAAGCAGTAGAGACGGAGACGAGATCAGAGACAGGAGAGAGGCCCACGTAATTAACTGCCGACGAAAACCTCCGTCTCTTTGTGCCAAACTAAACTTTACCAAGTTAACAACGATAATGTCACTTCCGATTTTAACGCGGGTCGAGGTGATAATTATTGCATGTGAACTCTGATGTATCCAATTATTGTACGATGACTGATAAATACAGTATTTACTTTTCGTTCAGTTTATTCGAGTGTTGTTTTTCCCCCTGTACGTCTTCACCCTGCTTGGACCCGCCCAACACGAAGATATCTGCGACGATTCGGTCTTGGCCTCCTTATGATCAAGCTAAATCACAACGTGGAATAAGCAGGTCTGAGATCGAAGCAATCATCACTGATCAGCCGCTGTGCTGGACGTCTTGGACGACCGGCTAGGGTGTTGTACGATGACATATAAATATTTTCATGGCAATCTCTCTGATGAACTTTCCACCTTGTACATATGGGAAATAGTTAGGACTTCATAGAGACCTCGAAGTATTGTGGTGGCTGTAGTAAGAATGGTAAGTATGGATGTGTTGTTTTGGTGTAAGGTATACTGTGGTATGTTTGGGTCACCAATTGTGGCTAGCTAGGTTTAAGATAAAATAGATTGAAGACAGGCCTTCCTCAATCTCCCCTTTTCGCCTAATTCCACATTCTTATATTTGCCGAATAAATATCAGTTTCCTCGTTGGTGTCTCGAATGCATAGATTCACGCGTACTACTAGATTGGCAACTAGGTCTCACTGTTTTACTGTTTAACTAGCTAGATGCAATCGTCTGTTCTATTTTAATAGATTTTTTTCTCGTATTTCCTGTCTGTGGCATCCCCTCCCTTCCCTGCTACCTACAATCTTCAAAAATTTAAATGTAACACCAATAGCCATCTTCTGTTTTCCTGAAACCTGTTCTTTTACTCTCATTTATCCTCACTAAATTCTTCTCAATCTATTTAACTCTTAGTAACCCTTTGCCTCATAGTGGCATTTTCGCCTTGCTTGGAGTGAAATGATTAAAAAAATAATGTAATTCTGCTTTACATTAGATCCAAAAATGTTGCCATTTCTTTGGCTTTTTTTTATATGCACACAAGTTCTAACTCACTTCACATTAGTTCGGCTATGTTACACTCAAAGTTTTGGACAGGCCAGTTTTGTAACACAAGTGACAAAATTATTTATAATACGTTATACATTGCAAGGCGATCCACCATGATGAATATTTCACCTTTCGCTATATCTGGCAGTAGGTGGTACATTTACAGAGTAATCTATTTTTCACTGTTTAGTTTTTGTCGATTTTATTGGTAGTAAGAAAATGGCTTAAGTCGAGATGCGAGGTCAGGATCAATTACACTACAGACCTTTTTTTTAGATTTTGTCAAGAATCTCTGAAAACATATCCGGAGCACCTGACCAGATATGGCAGCAATATTCAATGCACGGACGAATGGTAGATTTATGAATGTGTAAGATGGATTCTGACGAGATAAATCTTTTGGCACGACACAGTGAATCAACTCTCCTCGCAGTAGACCTATTAATTGATTCAATACTTACTCCACTTCAATGGAAAACGTGAAAACAAGATGGCGCAATTAGGTTAGCGTCAGTCATGCTAATGAAAGGCAACAAAAGTTTTTTTTTTATGGTGACTAAAAGCTAGCAGTTTCGTTTTGGAGGCGTTAAAATTTACAAGCTATTCCTTGCCCCAGTTAACAAATGATTAAATGTCATTTTCGGGAGCAGCTGCCAGTTTTATTTGCCGGAGCTGCTCCTGATAAACAACGTTTGATTTTTGTTCCGCCATGTTTCGCAGCGTTGAAAATGTACTTCGTGCCAATTTGAGCAGTACTAAATAACGATTACGACATTGAATGGCGCTAAATATATAAATAAATTTATTCTGCGCAATTTTTTTCTATCAGTAAAAGCATTTTCCTCTCATGGTTCATAACAATCGCAAGCCTTCTATTCAGTATCACGATTCGTTCAGGTCTATATTTCTCACCGCAAAAAAAGTATATAAAGTCATTTTTAAATTTATAGTAAATATATTGAATACGACAGCTTGCATTACAGTCCCGAATGTCCACAGATCATACTACTGAAAGTTAAGGGTGCCCCAAAAGTCTTGTCACCCTTACATAATATAATTTTCTATTACCGATGGCTGACACGAGCTCCTACAGTTTGGAAGAGAGGCTGCTTGTAAGTGTATGGACGCATGATCTGTTACATTCTGGCATGGAGGATATGCGACATTACTTGTTCTTGTATTGTTCTCATTACACTTTGGTAGCGAGTGACAAGACTTTCCGACCACCCTGTAGATTGCGGAATATTTAAAATTATAGGTTGATTGAAAAGTAACTTCCTATTTTATGTATCATGGACTCTCCCGTCTAACCATAATTTTTACAAGACGGGAGAGTCTATCATATATAAAATAGGGAGTTATTTTTCAATCACCCTGAACTAAAGAAGATAGTAAATGGAAGCGAGAAGAAAGGACAAAACATCAATTGTAAGGAGACAGAATGCGTGGTTGTCAGCAAAAGGGACAGTACAACATGCAAATTACAAACTAGAGACACCCCAAATCAAGCAAGTACAAAAATTTAAAGATGCCTTCCAAAAGTTAAGCAAAGTATTAAACAAGAACATCCCATTAGAAACAAAATGATCACTGCACTGTTACGAAATATCTGTTCTCCTATATAGCAGTGGATATTGAACAATTTCCTCGCAGATAAAGAGGCAACAATAATATGGTTCTACAGAAGGATGCTGAGAATCCTATGGATGCACATCTGAGAAATAACGAAGTATTAAAGAAAAAGGAAAACATATAGGACACTTATAGATAACATCAGAAAGAAATAGAAAACATTTATAGGACACATAATGAGGAAAGAGGGCTTGAAGAATTTGATACTTACAGGATATATTGAAGGCAAAAAGGTCAGAGGAGAACCACGCATAACAGACCTAGCGAGCTGGTGTAAGCGTTGGCAGAAAATATATTAGGAGAGATGGCGAAAACACAAAAACTAAGAACCAGAAATTGTGGAGAGACATGATCGTTCACGTCCTGAAGAGACACGGTACATAGAAGAAGAAGAAGAAGAAGAAGAAGAAGAAGAAGAAGAAGAAGAAGAAGAAGAAGAAGAAGAAGAAGAAGAAGAAATTAAGGAAACTGATTTTTTGGTTTGTTGGCTCTTTTTTTCTGCTTGTCTCTGTTCATCGTCTTTTGTCACGTTCTTAAAAATTAACAATAAAGATAGCTTTTCGATAAACGCATCTAAATCCATAAGCAGATAATCCACCATTTAAAGCTGCAAATAATATACTCGAATGCTTAACAAGATATATCATTAAAGGAGATTTACACTGATATTTAACAAAGAGTTGTTTATGTTGATAGGGGTGGTCACAGGCATTTTTCAAGTTTTCTTTGACAAACGAACGAACTTTGTGAAAATGTATGAAGGTTCGTGACTCTTCAGAAAAATGGTTTTTATAGCCTGCTTGAAATTTTTACGAGGAAATAAAAACGACAAAACCTTTTCAAATAGAAGACAAAAAAAAAAGATATGAAATTTAAAAAAAAAAAAAAACGAACGCTGAATTTATTTAAAATTTCTTCTTCGTATGTATATATTTCTTTCGATTTTTTTAAAGCTTTGTTGATATTATTTTGGGGTCTTCTATTATATATACAGTGGGTACTTCGAACGAAAAGTGATACCACAGGTTTAAAATGTATTTTAAAAATGAAAAATATTTCTTGAAGCTTTTATTTTAGTTTTAATTCTAATCGATTAAATTTAATATTTCCAATAAGCAAAAACCTTTGGTGTATTTCAAACGAAAATTAAATTGATTGGAATTATATTTTTCTGGTTATAAAGAAAATCTATAAAATCGTCCATATTGAGAAATCTGTCAACACAATATAATTATCTTTATTTACACAATTTATAATTTTCCTATTATCCTGATATTTGTCATTGTTATCACAACGTTTCGGTCGTTATGCTCTCCGGCCTTCCTCGAGTGTATATCGATCTGTGTAACGAACAGATAATTCCGACCTTTAATCCACGGGTTTTTGACTGTTTTCTCTCGTTTCATTGCACTGGTCAGTTATTGCTCAACCGTTTTCATTGCTATTTAATCCACAAATGCGGTATATACATATATATATATATATATATATATATATATATATATATATATATATATATATATATATATATATATATATATATATTATAGGGTGTATCAGAGATATTTTTGGTGGTTTCTGACACCAAAACAAGGTAAAATATTCATATAAACATGTCCAAAAGGCCATCGTTGTACTTTAACACAGCTACTTATCACAAATGTTCAAAATATCCTCCGTTTGCTTCTACACATACACCCGTCGGATCACTGACTGGCGAACCCTTTCAAAAATTCCCATACGGTGTCGAATGGTTTCGCAGACCCCCATGACACGTTGATGAAGCGTCTCTGCATTAGTAATGTCAGCGGCATAAACCAATGGTTTTAGTTGGCCTGACAGATAAATTTCCAAAGGACTGAGTTCGAGAGAACGTAGAGGCGATGGGACCAGTCCTCCTTACCTTATCGTCATTCATGGTAAATGTCATCGCGAAGAATATGACTGAAATGTGCTGGAGCCCCATCATGCATCAACCACATACGTCTTCGTATTGGCAGGGGTACATCCTCTAGGAGGTTTTGAAGTGTGTTTCAAATAAAGTCTCCGTAGACAGCTCCTGCAAAGCGTGTTGGGTGAACATATGGACCTGCCAGACAGTGACCTACAATTCCAGCCCAAACATTAATCTTAACCTAGTGCTGGTGTTTTGCCTGTGTTATACCATGTGATCTGATCCCCCCACAAATGTTGGTTGTGTAAATTAGTTATTCCATCTCTTCTAAATTTGCCTCATCCGTAAACAAAACTGAAGAGGCAAGCAACGGAGCGAGGGTTTGTGCAATAAACCATCGGCAAAGGTTCTTGCGTGATGAGTGATCAGAAAGCAAAAGACCCTACACACGTTGCAAATGATATGGATACAGGTACGGCTGTTTTAGTACCCCCATCCATCCGGTACTAAGAGATGTAAGACATGCTAGGGCCACTTGACCTGTGCTGATACCTAGAATGTCTCCGATAGCTTGTAGAATGTGTTTTTAGCGGTCATGCGTACGGGCGGATATCGGCCTTCCTCGATCCATATTTTGTAGGGGGGGGGTGACATGGATCCTATATTGGCAACGCGACAATACATAGCAGCAAAGGTTCAATGACTCGGCTGCCTTAAGTCTGGAAACGCAATCTGTGCAGCTTCGCGTCCATTACCATTCGCAAAAAAATTCACATCTGCCTGCTCGCGATATGAATATCCCGGCATTGTTAAACGGAACACTTTTCACCTAACTTACAACTAGACACGTTAAAAGTTGAATACAGACTAGCTACAAATGTATATGAATGACAATTGAAACCTAGTTTGCATGACAACACAGCGCCATTTACCTTAAACTTTTTAAAAAAAATAATGACTCAAAAAATGAAGAATTTGCGGACATATATTTATATGGTGTTTTGTCTCTGCTTTGTTGCGAGGAAGCCGCCACCAATGTTTGTAAAAGTATTTTTGATACACCGTACACGTACACACACACATACATGTATGTGTGTGTGTGTGTGTGTGTGTGTGTGTGTGTGTGTGTGTGTGTGTGTGTGTGTGTGTGTGTGTGTGTGTGTGTGATTAATAGCAGGCAAATGAATGACAAGAAGAGAAATTGAGTATTGACTCTTTTATTAAAATTATTTCCATCAATAAAAACCCATATTTGTCTGAGGTTCCCCATTTTATTTATTCGTCACAGATATATATATATACATATATATATATATATATATATATATATATATATATATATATATATATATATATATATATATATGTGTGTGTGTGTGTGTCTGTATGTGTGTGTGTATATATATATATATATATATATATATATATATATATATATATATGAAACATATATGGGGAAAGAGAGGTGGACGTGGCTTCATGTGGATAAGGCCCGTTGTTTAAGTTTTCTCGACTGAGAAGATGGCCGTTATCTAACGTCCCATCTACTTGACTTATACAAAGAAGAAAGACCTAAGCAGCCAATGTAGAAACACGTCTCTTCACATCAGTGCTTTTTTAATTCGCTATTCAAGCCTGTATTAAGGGGACATATGCACGCACATATAAGAGCAATAAACGCACGCACATATTGAACTTTTTTTCTCGTCCTTTTTATTCCAGTATTATTAGTAAACGTCTAAAAATGCATTAAGATTAATGTTCGTAACAGGAAAGAAAGCGAATCCCTCAAGCAAGTGAATACACTTTTTAGGTGTTCCATAGACATAGCCTTGTGCCAATGTAGATTTAGTCCAGTATATTTTGGTTATAACGAGTGAAACATTAAATGTACACATTTATATGTACTTACGTATCGACAAAGCCACACACATACATTACATTAACATAAATTCATATACAGTGTAACTCATCTAAACATAACATTCGAGATGTTCGGTTTTGAGGGTACTGTTTTGATTCGAGAAAGAAAAGACTGCTGTGGCAAGCTGAAAATTTTTCATAAGTTTTAGAGTTTAGGATAAAAAAAGGTTGTTTGTAACATTGATTCATTTTTATTTAATTGTAGATTGAAGACTTAAATGTACAAAAAATAAATGACTACCAATAGTAATGAAAAGATTGTGCTAAACAAATATTGTAATTCGTGCAAAACTAAGACTCTTTTTGAGATGCTTTAAAATTTATGAAAGTTATAAATTTATCGTTCGCCCATTGTTAGATTAGTTGTTTCTATAGCGCTTTTGACGCTAGTACAACATTTTTTCATTTTACGATTATGCAGATTCTTTTTGATAATTTCATTTTGTAATTCGTGTGTCTGGATATTCCAGTGGTCATTGAAACAAAGCTTTTGCTCAATGAATTTCAGTAATGTTTCAACAGACTTCTTTGCTTTTTCCCATGATACTGTTTCATCATCACTTTGATCGGCCAATACAGACTCACCACTACTGCAACAATCACTACTGATTCGGGGAAGAAAAGGCTTCATATTTATATCAATACAACAGTTCAGATTTGAAGATGAGTCCAAATTCGAGAAAGTCTAACTCGAGAAACTAGCTACGTTTAGATTTGTGGAGTTCTACTGTACAAGATAGAGCTACATGCACACATATAAGGAGATTGCATATCTGTAGATGCAAGAGGTAACAGTAACATATATTGATCATACAGCAACATTTTCCTCGAAAAGATTAAGCCCTCATCGCTTCGAACAAAATGCTATCTATAAATATATAACACAAATCAACAACGACCTTTACATCGAATGACGGATACCTAGTATCAATAAAATTCATTTGATTTTAGACGCAAGCCTGTTAAAGTGCCTTTCAATCAAAAGTTTATTTTAGCCAACGGACGCTAAAATTTCTTGATTTTCCGCCTGGTAACCTTGAAAAAGATTTTTAAAATGGCCGAAAGTACGCAGAGCATAACACATGATTTTGTCAAAGTTCTTCGCATGTGTCCACTGGTTACCACATGAATTATTCAAAAGAAGAAACTCACCCCAAATCATACCAAATATTCTCTGTCCATTCTGTTTCATAGAACATGTTTAAACGAAGGATATTTGTTTCAATATATATATATATATATATATATATATATATATATATATATATATATATATATATATAAATATAAAAGTGGACATGGAAGTCAGCACTTAGAGGCGACAGTCTGTTTCATGCTAGAGCAATCGTCAGCATGAAACAGACTGTCGCCTCTAAGTGCTGACTTCCATGTCCACTTTTATATTTACACACGCTCTATCTCTGATATTGAGCACTCCCATAAATATAGCACACTTTAAGAACTATATTTCTTTATATATATATATATATATATATATATATATATATATATATATATATATATATATATATATATATATATATATATATCCTGAATATGAACCTATATAGATATACATTTAGGTAATTAAATGAATGAAAAGATGGAAAACTGTGCAGTGAGACGTTTTGTTCAGGGAAGAACCACCTTCAGACATATGATTAGTTTTCTATATATAAATTGAGAATATATTCCCAGGTCTGGGTACTTTTGACAAAGTGTTAGCAAAACATATAGACACAGTCACATAAACACACACACACACACACACACACACACACACACACACACACACACACACACACACACACACACACAAGCAAATACAACTAACACAAAATACCACATTGGTTGCTGATAATGACTGCGGTGGTCGAAAGTAGACGAGCAAAACATTTACAGAATATGTACTTCTACAGTTTATCCACATCTCAATACTCAACATTTTATCCGGAAATTGGGAAAAATAGAATAAAAAATTAAACAGACAGACATTGTCGGTTCTTTTTAACCACAGATGCCTTGACGAATAGCTACATAAATATACCTTTATTTATATATATATATATATATATATATATATATATATATATATATATATATATATATATATATATATATATATATATATATATATATATATATATATATAATTATTAGCTCTGATTTACATTGGGCTCTCTGGATTTTATCCTCCTTGGGTCTACCCATACGGATTACCTAGTTTTTCGTAAACTATATATATATATATATATATATATATATATATATATATATATATATATATATATATATATATATATATATATACATATATATATATAAAGGTATATGTATATATTTATGTAAACGTATATTTATATATATATATATATATATACTGTCATCCACAGACAGACTGTTTCGCTATATCACAACTCATCGGTGTGCGTAGACATCCGATTGCCTTAAGCCAGGCTCGAAACCCCTGATTTATCAGCGACCGGTAAAGAGGGAGGCGGGCTTTTACGTACTTATTCTTCCAATAAACACGCCAATGATAGATAGATAGCAAGTGTTCATAAAAAACAAGGTTTCATTAAAAAACAAAAAAAACAAAAAGAAAACACGCTCTGTCTATTATTTTCATTATATTTTTTCCAATTTTCGAATAAGCAGGATATGGTAAAATACCAGAATGTGGACAAGGGAATTCTGATTCACACACATACACCACATTTGTTCTTGATAATGACTGCGGTAGTTGAAAGTACCTTTGCAAAACAATAAGAAAATGGGAACTTCGAACAGTTTATCCGCAACTTCGAGCACACTACCAACACATTATTCGAAAATCGGAAAATTACAATAACTTAAACAGACAAACCATATCGGTGATTTTTAATCAAATTTATATATATGATTAACAAAAAGCGAATTGCGTTTATAAAAGGGCCGCTGCGTAATCAAGAAAATTTGACAAAGGTAATATCGACAACAGTGTATGTATGTATATTTATTTATATATTTTAGATATACGATTGCTTATATGTATGTGTATATTTACCACTAATATTATATATATATATATATATATATATATATATATATATATATATTGTATAAAATAATGGATTGTTGCCCAAATACAGAATTTTATATATATAAATATATATATATATATATTAAGACAGTTCTCATTAAATAATTTAGACAAGTTTTGTCTAATTATTATAATCGTGTGATATTCACGGACAAGCTTCTTAGTATCCTTATTAAGGAAGAAAGAAAGTTAGCATATTGATGCATATTCATTTATTCCGAGTACTTTCGACATTAGAAAAATGTAATCTTCAGGGTTTTGTTTTATCAGTCTTGTTTAATATAAATTTGTTATATGCTGAAAATTATTTTTTATTTGTGAAGTGAAGAACGCTAAACTGTACGATTTTTAAATTTTATTACTCGTGTAGATTGAAATAAATAATAATAATTCTCAGATAAACACAACAAATATATCTTAGAGAAAACAAGGCCCTAACTGGTTTTTGAACTCATAGATCAGGTTCGTTCGTTATAACATTTTAGAAAACTTACCAGACTCCATTCGAATCATACTAGTAGAAAATACAAACATAATAACCTCATCCACATGTAAAAAAAGATTAAAAATAATGGAAGCCTTAATATATATATATATATATGTGTGTGTGTGTGTGTGTGTGTGTGTGTGTGTGTGTATGTGTGTGTGTGTGTGTGTGTGTGTGCTGCATGTACAAATGTGGGTGAATTCATCTGATAAGTTACCCAAAGTTTCTCGCACCTCGTTGAACGTTCCTCATTTCTTGAAATCACATCTCTATGATATAAAGGTCCTAATTTTCAAATAATGTTTTCTTTCTTTCTTTATTAATTTATTTCCAGAAGTCTTTTGGCGCCTTTATCAGCCTTCTGTGTATCGCCTCGAACAATGGGAGCATCCATAAATACCTACATACAGAAACATATACGTCTCGGGAAACAATAGCTAATCGATCTCTAAGTGTAATCACGTATTTGCTCAGTTAACCTTCATAATTTCTCCCTATAATTGTGAAGGCCTGTGTGCGGGTGAGAGCGTGCATACAACTAAATAGTGTTACGATGGAAAGATGGATTCGAGTTTGGTATTCACTTACAAGTTCTGGTCAGTTTAACTCAAAGATCTAAATCTCTATCTTCGAAGGTGAAAAGAACAATCTGACATCGTTTTGTTTGTTTCTTTTTTTTTATTCTTCTTCCACTCTTTTTCCTCACAGAAATCCTCACGTAAATCGTACGGGAACAGTGTTCCTTTACTGTAAGCACCCATACGCCATCTAGACTCCACTATATCATTTAGCGACACACCCTGAAGAATTTGATATATCCACACCGTTTCTAATGGCCTATTCGGACCATTGTCTTCGCTTCCGGATGTGGAGATAGCATAACAGTTATTGGCGCGGAAAATGGATTCAACAAGCCGAGTTCAAATTCCAGCCTCGTCTGCTGCGTTGACTTCGCGCTAATATCCTTGGAGAGATAAGTAATCCATATACCCCCACCCTGTATCCACGTGTACACCTGGACTGGCGCTACCTAATCCTCACTTTCCAGCCTCGACAGAGTTCAAAACTATTTGCGCGGCCTTGAGAATAATGAAACGTACATAGACTCTCGCTATTCTATCGCTGTGTTTGGGAAAATTGGTACCACCAGTCCAGACCTTCACACCTAGGGCCCGCCATACCACGGACACAGAGTCGACTTATCCCCATTCCATTCATATTTCATTGGTAAAAAGTTCCACCCAAACAGCTTCTTCTCCAAAACCGTTCCATTATATAAAGATGCTTTCTAGATCACTACAATTTTAACCTCTTCAAGTTATCTATCATATATATCCTCATTATATGCCTCCTTTTCCCCTCTCTGTACGACCTTACAACAACTCTATTTAGTAGTCCTCTAGCTTGAGTAGCTCTTGGGTCTTTTATTGGTTGAATAATACTAAAAAAACTAAATCAGCCTTTCAGCAAACACTCTATAAGTTTGAGTGATAAGTAATTTCAGTTTTGGGTAATGTCGAATGTACTATCATAACTAAACCTTTCTTACAGGTGATGAAAAATGGGTCGTATACAACAATGTTCAGTGCAAAAGACAGGGGATTGACAAGGATAAATTTCCACAGCTGACTCCCAAAGCCGAACCTCATGGAAGAAATGTAATATTGCCCTTGTGGTGGAATCATCAGAGTGTTATTCATTTAGAAACGATAAATGCACATTTATATGTCCAGCAGCTGCAACATGTGCATAAAGGTTCGATCGAAAAGCACACAGCGCTCTTTAATGGGAAAAAATGTTGTTCTCCTCCATGAAAATAAAAGGACACATACAGCAAGATTATCACATGATAAATGACCTTCAGTCTGTTGTTAACCGGGGCCGGAATTGTGGCCCCAGTTAATGGCTTAGTGGCTTTATTTCCTTGCTTGAGCTTGTTCATTTTAACGCCTCCAAAACAAAACTGCTTTCTTTCAATCATCTGAGAGGCCCTTTTCTGCCTCTCATCACCATGGGTGATGCTAAAGCCTAGGACAGTGACACGTTGCGCCTTCTCGGGCTAACAATCTCGGTTGACAAGATGTTGAATGATTATATTGAACCCATTACTTGCTAAGAAATTCGGTTCACTGTGTGGTGGTAGACAATTCTTCTTTCCAGAATCTATCTTACATATCTATAAGTCTACCTTTCGTCCATGCTGAGAAGATTGCTGCCACTTATGGTCAAGTGCTTTATATTTAGAAATCCTTGATAAATTCCAAAGAAGAATCAGCATTGGTCGTGACCTGGCATCTCGGCTTCAGTCAAATTACCACTGCCGTAATGCTGCTTCCCTGTGCCTTTTCTATATTCTTCCGAGGTTATTGTTCGGATGATCTCTTCGCCTAGACTTTATGCGTTTAGGCGCAGTACTAGATTCGCTGCTAGGTCTCATGAATTTACAGTCGAGTAGGCTGAATATAACTCTAAGTTCTATGCTAACAGTTTCTTTTCTCACAGCTTGTGGAACTCTCTTCCGGCTCCATGCTTTCCAGCCAAAATTTAAATGCAATGTCAATCGTTATTTACTGTCTTCCTGATTAATCTTCTATTGTTCTCGCTCCTTAGTAATATTTGTTTCCCAGTTATTTCACACCCCTTGTATCATAGTGGCTTTATTTCCTTGCTTGGGGTGAACTCGATTTAAAAACAAAAGAAAAAAAACTCCATATTCCTCTGACCTTGAAGCAATTGATTTGATCGCTGTAAAATACTTTAATAGAGAAGTTTTTTTTTCTATTGAAAACCAAATTAAAGAGTTCGCTTTAAAAACAAAAGGAAAATCTACCAGATTCCTCAGACCTTGCACCAATCGATTTGATAGTTGCAAAATTCTTTAATGGAGAATTTTCTTTCTATTGAAAACCAAATTAGACAGTTCGCTAAAAAAAAGTATTCACGTCGAAATTTGCGTAATTTTACTCAAAAGAGATGCTGGATAAGTGGCCATAACTAGAGCCATCTAGGTAATGACCAGGTTTGATGTTGCTTAACTTTGGTAATCGTACGGGAACCGTTGTTTCAATGTAATATGGCAGTAAGCCTTAGACTTTTTGTGATGAGAATTATTCTCGCTATTGTTCACCCAATAATATTTTCTTTTATTCGCATTATTTCTCACTCAGTAACCCCCTTCCGCCTTAGTGGCTTTATTTCCTTATTTGGGCTGAAATGATTTAAGAAATGATTTTGACCTTTGTCCTTACAAACATTTTTTGAAGTGGATTTTAGAGAGTGGCTCGTAAAAGCAAACTCATCGTTCGTAAGCGATAACCTTATCTACAAGACGCAAGCTAAACGCAAAAAAAAAACGACATATACGATTTCTGTTCTCGAATATAACGAGTAAACTGAATGCATTCAGAAGAGAGTATTTGTTACCGCTGATCTTAATCAGACTCGCAAGTGTGATCTTTCAACTAGAAGATATTTGTTCGCTGTTGATAAGACAGAGATTGTTTTGAAATTGAAATGTTCGTTTAAGACCGGCTGGAGTAATGAAAATTCCTAGGTGAATATTTGCAATTTATCAAAAAAATTCTTGAGTTTTCATAATCCTAAAAAAAAAAGGCAGTGTTTAACTTTCATACCAGCAAAAGAAAAAAAAACTTGTGTTAAAAAAGAGACACCCTATTACTGTATACACTTTTGACTCCCTCGACAATATTTACTTACAAGATTATACAAATCTGTGAACCAAATACAATGAAATATTTATTATTTACCTTTTATAAAGATTTATTATTTACAATTTAGAACGAAATGCATCTGAAAAGAAATCTTTTTATACGAAAATTTATAAAACAATTTTAAAATTATTAAAATATGTAAATCAATTACACTGGAATATTTATTATTTACCACTTTATAAATTTCTATGAAAACAAGATTTTTCTTTCGTAATTTTATATCAATGAACTATAGAACAATCAAATTTGAATAAACAGTTGATAATATCTTTTCAAAACAATAATATATACAGTAATATCGGTGTCAGGGGAATAAACGTCATTTTGATACACTTTTTTGGGGGGTGGGGGTTGTAGGCACGAAGGTTAAAGATTCTCCTTTAAAAAAGCATTTGTTAAATATTGCCAAAAAATATGTGCGAATGTTTCCAAAGCTTGATTTATTTATCTATTTATTTATTTATTTTACATTTAAAAAGAAAAACGCTTTTCGCTTGCGTTCTGTTTCTGAGTGTGCGGGTAGAGTAACCTATATATTGAGAGTGGAATCGGCGTGTTGGGTTCAAATTCCGGCTTAGTCTATATTGTGTTCCCTCTAGCAATTTCCCTTGGAAAACGCGCGAATCCGTCTCTTCTAAAACTAATGCTTGCTCTAGCAAGGTAAACTGCGCTTTCTCGTCGCGAGGCTCAATCACACTAGGAGAAGGAGGGTTCTGGATTTAAAGTGGGGACCTGTTCATATAAATCCATATTTGATATTGGACAGTGTACAATCAATCCCTGACTTTTACAAACTTAGCTGTTCTGCGTACGAAAACATTTTTTTTTGTTATAAAATGATTTCTTTTTAAAGAAAGAACAAACGAATATATACTTTCAGTAATTAAAGAACAAAATTTTATATAAATTGAGAAGATAATGATATGTGTACGTACGTGTGTGTGTGTGCGCACGCGCGTGTGTGTGTCAAGAACAATAACGGGAAAAATGTATGACAAAGGTGAGAAAAGATTTATTGTGACGCGTTTCGTCCTTTTGGACTTCATCGGACTAAATTTGTTATGTTAGCGCTACTACACATGCGCACGAACGAGAGATGCTGGGATTTTTTTTTATTATTGATAAAAGTATATATCCATTTATTCTTCATTTAAGATAAATAATTATTATACTCCAATTTTTGTGCATGTGCTCCCGACAAACAATCCTCTCGACAAAAGGATTTTTTAGACTAGGTTAAAAAAGTGTTTTAACATTTCATTATAGGGGTTATTTTTTTTTAAATCAATTCAATCCAAACAAGGCGATAGTGCCAATAAGATGCAAGGAACGATTGGGAGTGAAAGAGAATGAATAGACTTTAAAAGGATCAGAAAGCCAATTCTAAACAGGGAACGAGTGATAAAACTCAACTCCTGTTCAAAATACCTGGAGGATGAGAACCGGACCGTAGGCGAACCTATCTCTTCCTATTGAGAAAAGAAAAAGTAAACCAATGATAAATAAATGTTTTAGGTGGAGACTTTAGAAGTACAGAGTTGAAGTAGACTTTAAAAGGAGCCGGAAACCCAATCCTAAACAGGAAACAGAATAAATCATTACTCCTGTTCAAAATTCCTGAGAGGCGTATGAACCTGATGATGTGCACATATGTCTACTCCTATTGGAAGAGAAGAACAAATAATTGGTGAATAAAATTGCAGAGCTCAGTTGAGAACGTTAGAAGTGTAGTGTTGAAGTACACTTTAGAAGGAACCGGGAACCCAAACCTAAACAGGGAACAAGAGATAGACCTCTACTACTGTTCAAAAGACCGGGAAGGGGCGTGAACTGGACAATAGGCGAACCTATCTAATTCTATTTATATATATATGGACCAGTTTAAGAAGTTGAACGACCGCTTAGGAACACTGATTATAGTGGCTTTGTAACCCTTACTTACTATCGCCTGAAGAAGTACAATCAAAGTATTGAAACATAAAAGCTTTTGTGTAGCTATTTCAACATGTTTTTATTATAATCTCTTGTGATAAAAATAATAATAATATATTGCTCTACTTTATATTGAGGACATTTTTAAAAGTAAATGCTACGAACTGTGAAATTTTACACCTGTTCTTTTTCTCATTTGTATATATATATATATATATATATATATATATATATATATATATATATATATATATGTGTGTGTGTGTGTGTGTGTGTGTGTGTGTGTGTGTGTGTGTGTGTGTGTGTTTTGAACACTAAAAAATATTGAAAAATTAAAATTTTCAGATACCCTGGGTTGTATATTAATATTTTGTTTTGTTTTATTATTTCAATTAGGTTCCTCGACTACTTTCGGTCAGCATGGCCATCATCGCAAGAATATACATATATATATATATATATATATATATATATATATATATATATATATATATATATATATATATATATGTGTGTGTGTGTGTGTGTGTGTGTGTATATATATATGTGTGTGTATATATATATATATATATATATATATATATATATATAGATAGATAGATATACGTTTAAAATATTTAAATTTCAATTCTTATCGTTTGCGTTATAAACTAATTAGCGCTTAGTGCTACTTTCTGTCTAGCATTGACATATAGTAATCTACAATATGACCTGCTAGGTGACGTGTTATTATTATTATTATTATTAATATTATTATTATCATTATTATTACCTCTGTCTCTACTGCAGGCTATACGCTCGAAACCAAAATAGAGGCCCCATGAGAAATCGATGTCAATGTCTTTTAGAGTTTTAGTTATTTATTTTCAGTAAATGTTAGTTTCTTATTTTTTCAACAACGGGCCATGACAGCCATGCAACAATGAAAGTGTTAAGCCAAACAATTTCATAAATTTAATTTTCATTTGATCTAATCTAGGGCTTTGAATTCAGAGTAGGATTTCTCCTAGACTGGCTGCAACCCAAAGCATCTCATGAGTTAAATAGCAGTGGCTTAAAGATGTAGCACTCAAGCACGCACACACACATACGCCGGCGCGCACGCACATCGGCGCGATCTTTGTACCCGTAATGTACCCGTAATTGCTTGCCTGTTTAGACGCTATTTCGTGAGTTTAGTTTGAGAAGTAGTTTTCTTTTTCTGATCGTGGCGAGGTAATTGGTAGGGCGTGTAGCTCAAAGATTTGTTTTTAGATTCTAGTATAAAAAGGCACATACGATGGTAGATAATGATAAAAAACAACCCGAACGCCCTCACCCCTGGAGCAGAAAAATACCAATCCGCAAACATCAAGAGAATGTAAAGCGGGTGTAGAGTGTTTAGGATTGAGCCTTATCAGGATTTTGGGGTAAAGAAAAGGGTACACGGGTCACCTGCTTATAAATCATGGCCCGCTTAGTATGACAACTTGAAAAATGAGTAATGACAAAAAAATAGGACTTCAAAAGACAGCTTGAGAGTAAGGATAATAATACCTGTTTCTTTAACGATTTTACAGATTACTGTTTATATATATATATATATATATATATATATATATATATATATATATATATATATATATATATATATATATATATATATAAACAAGTTTGATTGAATTCAACCGACAAGGCATGACTGATTTATTTATTTGTATTTTTCCAATTTTAGAATAAGGGGTATATTGGGATCGAAATTGTGTAGAAACAGTCCAAAGTTTATGATTGTGGAGTTGTTCTGTTCGAGCACTTTCGACAACCTCAGTCATTTTCAAGAACTACGCGTTGTTAGCATAGTGGGCAAGATTTCGTTGGCCGCATCCTGGTATGATTTAGAAAGCTGTGTAATGGTTAAGGGGAGTAAAACCGCACTAGAAACGACATCATTAATATTATACGGCACAAAATGTAAGGAAAAGACTGAGAACCCTAGAAGATAATATACAAAATAACAAACTTCCATTATATATTTCACCATAGGAGACAGAAACGATGACAGGATAAGCCTCTTTACGGTCATTCTACAGCCTGTACCAAACAAGCTTATGTATGCAAACCCCGCAACCATCAGTGGCGACCTATTGTAGGGTTGAAAACTGAAACCGAAGGTTTTATTCTTGCTGCACAGGACCAATGCTTGCTAACTAGAAATTACCAAGCACAAGTACTGAAAAATTGTGTTGGCCCAAAAGGTAGATTTTGTGATAAATACCCAGAAACAATTTACAATCTTGTATCAGGATTCACGGTATTGGCACCCACTGAATATAAAACCCGGCATGACAGAGAAAGCCAATATCCGAGTTGGAAAATAAGCAATTTTTCCGGAAAGGAAACTGAAAGAAATTCGTACGAACAACACCTAGACCCGGTTACGGAGATAGGAACTGTAACAATTTTATGGGACTTTACAATACACAGACAGAACAATCAAAGCTAAATTTAAAATTATATATTTAATGGTACATGAAGTTCAAAAGGTTGGCGACCGCTGTGCTAGACAATCTTCTCAAGGATGAAGAAGAGAATTGAAGCAACAGAAATGTGGTTCTACAGTAGGATGCTGAGGATACTATGGACCGAACATGTTAGAAACGACGAAGTTGCAGAGAAAATAGAAACAAATGGATACTTATAATTAACATCAGGAAGCGGCAGTTGAGCTTTATAGGGTTTTAGTAAATTTGATACTCCCAGAACAGATTGAAAGCTCCTTGATAAGATCCAATGAAGAATCAGCAATATTACTGGTCCTGATCTGGTCGCTCAGCTTCAGTCACTTGCCAACCGCCGTAAGGTTTTCTCTCTGTATATTTTTTTAATAAATACTTTCATGGTAATTGTTCTAAGAGCTCTTCGCTATAGTACCTAGACTATATGAATCTAAGCGCAGTACTAAATTGGCGCCGTAATCGCATCAATTTACAGTTGGACCATCTAGGTGTACCCGTAAGTTCTATGCTAACAGTTGCTTTTCTCGCGCTTCTCGCTTGTGGAACTCCCTTCCGGCGCCATGATTTCCAGCCAACGTTAATCTGCAAAAATTTAAATGCAAATTCAATCTACTGCCCTCCTAGTTAGTCTTTTCTCTTTCCTCTTATTACTAATGTTTCTGTTCTTAATTCCTCCATATCCTGTAACTATTTGCGTACTAGTGGCTGTACTACCTTGCTTGTAGTGACACCAATAAAAAAAGCACAGGGAAGAGAGGAAAACAATGTATAAAATTTCTAAGGAGCTTGAGTAAATGGATGGCGGAACAATATTTAAGAGAGATAACAAAAAGACAAAATTTATTTAAAAGCTATAAAGAACAGGACATAGTGGAGAGCCATGATCGCCAACACCCTGAAGGAACACGGTACATATAAGAAGTTGTAATAGTTGAAATGATCTAAAGTGAAGTGTTTAAGCTTTTCTTGTACGTCTGGATTCATTTTTTCTGTTATGTATCTCTTATAGTCGGAAAAACAAAATCTACCTAGTCGATGGCCTACTGGCTAATTTATAGATTACAAAATCAACCTTTCTAATATACATCTACACCATCTACGGCATCTACACCTTGAGCTTCTTATTTGCTCAAACTCTCACTGAAATAGTAGACTTACGTGTTTACCTAATAATCCTGACGGACACGCTTTCTCTAATTGATCACGTCCTTACCGCCTCCTCGGGCTCATTTGATCGGCAGTTCTGTCCGCTTGGCAATTCTGACCACGCAGTAGTGTGTGCGTAGATGTCCCTTCCACCTCACCTATCAGGCAAGAACCCACTAATCAACACAGGCATCTCCCAGAGATCGTTTCTCGAGTCAACCCTTTTTTACGTTACATAAATAATCTGCCTCCGTTCATTTGTGAATATCTATGCTGATGGTACAAGATGTGGGTGCTCCTCCCAAACTCTAGATGACCAGAGATTGGCAACTGATCTTTCCGCTGCTCTGGTTCTAACATCTGAACGGGAGGAAAACTGGTTGGTTACATTTAATTCCTAACTAGTTACATATCATCATCACTGATTTGACCCTGGACTACCACCAGTCACGATAAATGAATATTCCTTCAGAGAAGCCACGATCCTTGAGCGCCTATTGGGCCTCAAACTTAACCCACACCTCGAGTTGATCGAGCGACAAACAGTATAGGTTTTGTTCAGCTCATTCCACTGCTGATATCCTAACCACTTTTATTCGCAGAATCATTTAGGTACGAGGCAACAAATAAATCCCAAGGAAAATTACATTAGATATTTCAAAGGCTTTTGAAAAGTTGTGGCATAAAGTGTTACTGCACAAGTTCTCTAGGTATGGAATCACTGGAAGAGTCTTCTCAGTTATAAAGTCCTTCTTAATGAATAGGTCCCTGAAGGTAGGTGCTATGGCCAGTCCTCTGAGGTCCAAGTGATCAATGCAGGCATCTCTCAAGGTTCGATCCTCACTTCAACCCTTTTTCTACATAAATGATCTTCCTAAGCGTATACCCTGATCATTTGTGAATATCTATGTTCATGCTACAACAGTATATGCGCGCGCCTCCAAAACTCTTGATGACCAGAGATTGTCACCTGATTTTTCCTCTGATCTAGCCTTAACATTTCAGTGGGGGAAAAACTGTCTGGTTAGATTCAGTGCCTCAAAAATGAAACTAGTTACACCCCACTATTTACATTATTCGGATTACTGTCCTCATCTTTGTCGCCATATTTATTACAACGTTTCGGCCGTTGTCCGCTCCGGCTTTCTTCAGGTGGTTGGAATGTCGAACTGAACCCTTTATTTTGCTCACTGGGGTATACTGTTCTAGTTCCACGTGCCATGTCTAATGGATGTCAGTTATCTCCTATTAATTTCCCTCTCCAAGTTCTCCACCGCCTTAACCAGGTATTGAACTCACACACTTTGGGTCCTGTCACTGGATCTAACTAATGCCTTTATCCACTGTGTCATGAATCTTTGAAGACATCTGTGTAGGAATTTTTTTGCCAGTGCTCATAGTGCAATTTTTGCTGTTATTTCATAGGTGGTCTCACTCGGGAGAGATTGCGAAGTATCATCCAGCTTTTGAAGGTTGTCTTGATGTTATATGGACTGCAGATCCTTTGTATTTTCTCTGATAACCCCTTTACAAAAGGCAGGCAGACTGTTTTCTAAGTGTTGTTGTCCTCCTCTTGTACCTGCCTATCCCACTTTTGGGGGGCTGCTGCCATGTACCCAGGTTAGCTGTTACGTTGTAGGGCACTACTTATACTGACCGACGTTGTAATAAATATGGCGGCAAAGATGAGGACAATAGTCCCAATAATGTAAATAGTGTACATAATACCTCATCTCATTTTTTAATGAGTGAATTTTTCAAAAAATCGATCTTTTTGTTTAAGTGTTTGTTATTAAAATAAGAGCATTTTGGTGATATAATCATAAGTCTATGGGTTGAAGCAGCTAATGTTGACTTTAGAATATGCTTTAATACCCATTTCATATCGTCTCAAAATTCCACTGCAATTGGACAAGTTTTAAAAGTTTTTATGGGTTTGTTATGATCCATAATGATGATGATATTTCATCATTCTAAAAATAACCTTGCCATCAGTGACGATAGAAAATAAGAATACTTCATCATCCCTGAAATAAAGATAAAAAAATTCATCATCTTAAATACAACCTTGCCACCAATGATGAAAGTTGAGAAAGATATTTTATCATCCTAAAAACAACCTTGCCACCAGTGATGAAAGATGAGAAAGATATTTTATCATCCTAAAAACAACCTTGCCACCAGTGATGAAAGATGAGAAAGATATTTCATCATCCTAAAAACAACCTTGCCACCAGTGATGAAAGATGAGAAAGATATTTCATCATCCTAAAAACAACCTTGCCACCAGTGATGAAAGATGAGAAAGATATTTCATCATCCTAAAAACAACCTTGCCACCAGTGATGAAAGATGAGAAAGATATTTCATCATCCTAAAATCTGATTATAAAAACGACCCTTCCACTACAAGCGATGACAGTTAGGACAGTAGAGCCAGGAGAGTAGCAGTGGCAAAAAGGCCCAACAATCATTTATCCTCATCCCTCCGAAAAATCAAAAACTGGCGATCTCAAACGTTATCCTCACCAAGGAAATTCTCGGAACAAGCAAAACAAAAGAGACAGTAACATTTTTACCAAACACGATACAAATATCTGTAATTCACTTCACGAAAAAGAAAAATATACATTCTTATTAATTATGTTAACACGTGTCTCAAGTCTTATTTTTTGTACGATGTATGCATTTTATTTTCAGTATATA
Organism: Acanthosepion esculentum; assembly: GCA_964036315.1. Taxonomy (NCBI): domain Eukaryota; kingdom Metazoa; phylum Mollusca; class Cephalopoda; order Sepiida; family Sepiidae; genus Acanthosepion; species Acanthosepion esculentum. The sequence continues at coordinate 48,131,297 of OZ038503.1, forward strand.
AAAAAGTAAAACGGATTCCTCTATCAACTACTACTGCATATATTAGGTCATCCCATAAGTTCTGTCCGAATTTTAACTTTTTGTTAAAATGAACGAAATTTAAAGAGTATTTTATAATGTCTAATGGAGCTGGACATTATTTTTATGTTTAGATGCATTTAAACTGATCAAATTTTATTTCAGAGAACAATAAAATTAAATTTTGTTTGATTAAAACCCTGCTAACATGGACGTACCCAAGAATCATTTGAGGCAAATAATGCTTTATGAGTTCAAGAAAGGAAACTCAGCAGCTAGAAACATTCACTCAGTTTATGGAGAGGAATGTGTGAATGAAAGAACTTGCAGAAGATGGTTTGCAAAATTCAGAGGTGGAGATTTCACCCTTGAAGATGAAGATCGAACCGGACGTCCAGTTGAGTTTGATGAAAAGCTTCTTGAAGCAGCCCTTGAAGCAAATCCTGCTTTATCAGTTGGGGAATTGGCAGTGGTTCTCAGTACAAACCATACAAATGTTCATCGTCATCTTCAACAACTTGGAAAAGTTCCTAAACTCGGAAAATGGGTGCATCATGAATTGTCTGAAAACAACCTCAAATCCAGAGTTGACATCTGCTCTTCTCTCCATTCTCGCCAACTTGTTTCACCTTTTTTGGATAGACTTGTGACTGGCGACGAAAAATGGATCTTTTATCGAAATGTTAAGCGTCGTAGACAGTGGCTTGGTAAAGGGGAAGGACCCCAGCCACAGCTGAGAAAGGAACTTCATGGGCAAAAGGTTGTTCTTTCAATCTTTGAATTCTTACCACCTAATGCAACAATTAATGCTCAAATATACTGTCAGCAATTAGAGCATTTGAACCAAGCTTTGAGGAAAAAAAGACCTGCTCTAGTGAATCGAAAACGGGTGATGTTTCATCAGGACAATGCGCGACCACACACAGTAAGAATCACGTCACAAAAGATCGGTTGGGAGAAAATTCCTCATCCACCTTATTCTCCCGACCTTGCTCCTTCAGACTACCATTTGTTTCGTAGCTTACAGAATCATTTGGAAGAAACAGCTTTTGTAACACGGGAAGAGGTTAAAACTGACATTTGTGAGTTCTTCGAATCAAAGTCAAAAGAATTTTACATTAATGGAATTAGTAAGCTTGTTAATAGATGGAAGGAAGTCATAGATAATCAGGGAAAATACATTGTTGATTGAATCTGTAATTAAATGTAACATTTGGTCACATGTTTCAAAATTCAAAATTCGGACAGAAATTATGGGATGACCTGATACATCTAACAACGGTGTAATTACTTTCACTATCTCAACAACCACAAAATCCCACCCTGTTACACTCAACAAATATCATGTCGAGATAACTATTTCATCAACACCCAATATCCGACCCTGTTACAGGCTTTCGGCACCCAAAGCCCCGGCTGTATGAGCTCGTTGAGCGCGCTATAATGTATTCATAGCCTACATTTTGGCAATTGGATTCTCGAATCTATTGTTGCTAGTTGCAAAGAGATCCCCATATCTGTTCAAGCTTCACGGCCCCAAAAATGTAGGTCCGTCACTGAATGCTACTTGTTTGATCTTTATTTGCTAAGATTTTCAATAAAAATTAACAGCAAATCAGAAAACTTCATGTTTCATTTGTTTGTTTTGTTCTTCCAAAGGTAAGCTTGTAAAACTTGTAAGCAGAAGATTATACAGAAGATAACTACAAGCAAACAGGTGGAAAAAACGAATCGACTGCAGTTGGAATCATTGAGTCAATGCGAACGATCCTTTTCTTACTTGCTTCGCATGTGCTTCGCCAGGGCTACACACAGTTTTGAATTAGCTGAAAATAACGAATTTCAAACCAAAACAAAAATGTTTACAGCAGGATAATAGAAATAATAATTGTTTTAAAGGATCAATTAAAAAGAAATACAAAGCATCTTCTTCTTTCGTTATGTGCAGTGTCCCCTCATGGCTCTCCACAACTTCATGCCCCTTGTAGCTGTTAATAATTTTTGTATTTCTGTTATTTCGCCTAAACCCTATCCCGCCATCCATTTACTCAAGCTTACTAAAGTATGCGTTGTTTTCCTCTATCGCTCTTGCCTTCAGTCTGTCCTGTGAGTATCAGATTTTTCAAGCCCTCCTTCCTCATTATGTGCCCTAGAAACTTCAACTGTCTCTTCCTGATTTTAAGTATTAGTTTCTTTTTTTGTTTCCATTTTCTCCAAAACTTCGTTGTTGCTTGCATGGTATCCTCAAAATCCTTCTGTAGACCCACATCTCTGTTGCTTCAAGTCTCTTCTTCATCTTTGAGGAGATTGTCCAGCATTCAATGCTATACAGAAGGACATTTATCCCGCCGTAATTTAGTATTCTTTTATTTGTTTCTGGCGAAGTTTTTTTTTCCTATTTCTTAGTTCTCTGCTTAGCTTTGGAAATGCATCTTGGCTATCCCAATCTGGAGATGATGAAAAGGAGACAAAAAAAAACAAAACATGTCAAGACACGGAACAGAATATAGGACACTATCAAGAATTATGACTCTTTAAAATTTAAAATCCTACTTAACACGACTTTTAACATCTGATTTAGCATGCCACCCCGACTTTTGTGGCGCCGCGCCTGGAGAGAAAGAGAGAGGTGGAAGTGGCATCATGTGGATAAGGCCCATTGTTTAAGTTTTCTCGATTGAGAAGATCACCGTTTATCTAACGTCCCATCTACTTGGCTTATACAAAGAAGAAAGACCTACGCAGCCAACGTAGAAATGTTTCTTCACATCAGTGCTTTTTTTAATTCGCTTTTCAAGCCTGTATTGGAAATATACACGAACATAGGCACAATAAACGCACGCACCAGTATATCTTTTTTCTGGTCAGCCGTCGCTGGCTTCAAAGTTCTACAACGTTCCTTTTTATGTGATTAGTAAATGCGTGTAGAAATATAGTCACTTATGCTTAGTTTAGTCATTCACAAGATCACACTAGGTAAGCTATAAACAAGGCATGAACTCGTTATACGAACGAATAACCTGTGTGATGAGTGTAACAATTTTAGCTCCACATCAGTTATAGTAGAACTTGGGTTCGTTACTGTTATATAGGAATAAACTGCCGACACTTAAGTTTGAGAACAGATTGCTAGTGACCAAACACAGGCGATCCTATTATTGGATTAAGTAAACCACGTGACCATAGAGGAAACGCATAAGTAGGAATTAGCTTGGCGTCTAACTGATGGCCATTTCTAGTTTATCCTCTATTACTATACGGATCGCGATTCTCTTCTCTACATAATTCTCTATACGGATTACTATTCGGTGGCGAGTATTATCGAGCAAGTACTATTAGTGCGAGTGTTATTCGAAGGCGTCTGACACCAGTATTGTTCAACGGCGTTACTATAGTTGTATCTGCGATTTCAAAGTCTCTACTGCAACGAGCATTACGAAAGTGACAACGAGTATTCACAAAAGTCAATCAGTTAAGTGATATACCATTGGGCGATCATGTATCTTTCAATCTATGGCTGAGTAGGCAGAAGATTTTCCTGCGGTAAATTGACATTGCTTTCTGCGGTAGGCTGGTTTACAACCAAGGCTATAGGACTTAGTCTGTCCTGCAATTCAACCAATAGTTGATGGCGGGCGGGCGGAAAGAGATTATTTCATAACTTTCCCATTACCTATTCGGATTCCTATTCGCTGGTTACTTTTCGAGTGTGTATTAACTAGGACCACCACCAACGGCTTGCTTCCGCTGCCTGCCGCCCGCCGCCGCCGCGCGCTGCTGCCCGACTGCCGCGGCGCTTGCTCTTGGCACTCTTAAACGACGAACTCGTTTTGTGTAACAACCGTTGCTTTTTTCAAAACTAGGAAGTAATATTAGTGCAAGTGCTATTCGAAGGCGTCTGACACCAGCATTGTTCAACGGCGTACTATCGTTGTATCTGAGATTACAAAGTCTCTACTACAACGAACTTTACGAAATAACAACGAGAATTCGTTGGCATCACAAAAGCTGCAACGAGTGTTCGTTGATATCACAAAAGTTACATTCACTTACGCGCAATTATCCCTAGGAAAGGTACGAATCCATCTTTTCTCCACTGCTATAGGTTGAATAGCAAGACAGACTAGTTGGCAACCAGTTTACTGCAGAGATAAACTGCAACCTACTGCAGGGAAAATCTTGTGTCTCGTCAGTTATGCATCGAAAGAGACATGATCATATGGGACTTAACTGACTGACTGAATACAAAGCTCAAGAGCCACTCATGGTAGAAGGTTAATAAAAGATGTTGTATTTTTTTTTACAATGATATTCACTCTGTACAAGGCCGAAGAGCCACTCGATGTAGAGTGTTACTAAAAGATGTATTTTTGTTTTTTACAATGATGTTTACTCTGTACCAGGCCGAAGAGCACTCGAGGTAGATGATTGCTGAAAGATATTCTATTTTTGTTCTTTACAATGATGTTCACTCTGTACCATGCCAAAGAGCCAGTCGATGTAAAGGGTTACTAAAAGATGTATTTTTGTTTTTTTTTACAATGATATCACTCTGTACAAGGCCGAAGAGCCACTCGATGTAGAGTGTTACTAAAAGATGTATTTTTGCTTTTTTTACAATGACGTTTACTCTGTACCAGCCACTGTAAGAGCCACTCGAGGTTGAGGTTTGCTAAAAGATATTGTTCGTTAAAATGATGTTCACTCTGTGCCAGGCCGAAGAGCCACTCGAGGTAGAGGTTTACAAAATAATATGTACAGTTTATGGGGATATGTGGTGAGGATAACTGTTGACAATCGATAATGGCGAAATATATTATTACTTTCCGAACAACATTATAAGTAGATAGATAGATAAATACATAGATGGATTGTAGACATAGGGATCAACACAGAATGATGACTGTCAGTTTTGCACTTCAGTGGGTTATGTCATGTTTTTTGGTTTAGTTTAATATCGTTACCTTTCGCTTCAGTTTGGGCTGCCATTGCCTTTTTTAATTATGAATATGAAATTTGATGTTGGTAATATTTTGTTTTTTTTTGTTTGTTTTATGGTTAATGCTTCTTGTATTTGTAATCGTATTTTACGGTTCATGAGATGCGATATTTTTGTGTTATTGGTAAGGATTTGTTGGATTTATTGTTGTGTTTTGTTTTGGTGTTTGGTGATATGCGATTTAAATCAATTATTATTGAATAAATGGAAAAATTAATCGCCATGTCGTGGTCATGCAACCAATGTATGTGCTGTTTGATTTATTTATATTAAAGAGACATTTTCCAAGTGGGTAAGCGAATTCATAGACAACATTGCTTTGTTGAAGATCTTTTTTTCGTATTCGTACTACTAATCAAGTTGGAGGTTTTTAGATTTTGTAGTAAGTTGTGGGTTTCACTAGCTTCTTTTTCTCAGCAGTCGATGTGTCGGGATGTATGAAGTTTCTGCTGTTTTTTGTCTAGTTTGCGGTGTAACTACCGCAAATACCCACTTTGACAACCCCAAATAAAGGGTGAGACTATCTAATGATGCGGCCTATACGCGAATATATACGGTAATTTCGTTTTTTAAGTTTGACAGGTACAATTCTGATAGCGTTAGAGCGATAGGTGAATCCAGAGTTTCGTCTGGGGAGGTAGACAAATCCGACCTTGTTTATACGTGGGTCTACGGGGAATTTTTGTCCGGACCTATGGGCTCCGATAAGCCCACGTTAAAGCGGTCTTTGTAGAACTCGGGTAAATACCAAGTTAGCATTAGGACAATTGCTAAGTGTACCTTCATGTAGTAAACCTTCTATTTCATTAATTACCTACGAGTTTGTCCTCCTTATTTATTTCCCTCTGTTATCTCGAAAACACGAGATACAACAGTAGGCTTGGTTAACATTGTATTTAGAGAGTCAGTCAGTTATGTGCCATGCGTGATACACGCTTAGGCGATCATGTATCTTTCGATACATGACTGACGGGGCAGATTTTTTTCCGCAGTAGGTTGCCATTTCTTTCTGCGTAAGACCAGTTGCCATCCAAGGCTATAGAACACAGTCTGTCCCACTATTTACTCATAGCTTCTATTTACCCATAGAAGAAGAGGATTCATCCCAAGGGTATTAGAACGTAATTGAATGTAATGGATTCGACCGGAATTCGAACTCGGCTCTCAGATTCCTTAATCCGAGCCGGTATCCATTACTCCGTGCCTCCTCGTTAGAGATTAGGTATGATTAATGCTGTATTAATGTTATATTTAGAGGGGTAGTATAGTTAATACTGCATTTAGATGGCAGGTATAGTTAATACTGCATTTAGATGGTAGGTATAGTTAATACTGCATTTAGATGACAGATATAGTTAATACTGCATTTAGATGGTAGGTATAGTTAATACTGCATTTAAATGGCAGGTATAGTTAATACTGCATTTAGATGGCAGGTATAGTTAATACTGCATTTAGATGGTAGGTATAGTTAATACTGCATTTAGGTGGTAGGTATAGTTAATGAGTGTAGGAGGAGGTTACGGCCATATCACGTTGAAAAACCGGTTCCCGTACGATCATCCAAGATAAGCAATGTTGAGCTTGGTCAGTACCTAAATTGTTGACCTCTTGTAAATATCAGGTACTGTAAGCTAGGAATTGCTTATTTTGATTGTACTTCGATCTATTATGAATTCTCAAGTTAGTCAATTCATCTTACTTCCCTTGATATTCTATTGGTAAGGAATATGTTCTACTCAGACAGCTTCTTCCCCAGAAATGTTGCAGTGTGAAACGAACTTATGAGAGGGTGCATTTCCGATCACTGCAATCTTATCCTCTTCAAGCATAGGGTCAACTGTTATCTATCCTACGTACCCTCATAATATAAAACTCTTGCTCTCTCCCAGCACACCCTTGCAATATCTTCATTTAGTAATACTCTACCTTGAGTGGCTCTTGGATTTTGTATTGGGTGAACGATAGTAGAAATAATTCTCATCACAAAAATCCTAAGGCTTATGGCTATATCAAATTGAAAAACCGGTTCCGTACGATCACAGAAGTTAAGTAACGTCGAACCTGGTCAGTACCTAGATGTGTAACCGTTTGGAAATACCAACTGTTGTAAGCTTGGATGTGCGAATGGTATAAGGAATAATGGGTTGGAATTTTTAATCGGAGAGCTGAGTACCATTTTCAGTTGTGTTCGTTATCTTTTCTGGTTTTAAATAACCTGCAATGGGTTGATAGGCCGTAGAAATCAATCATAAATTCAATTGTTATGTTTTGAATAATTATTTTCTGTTTTGTATTATGGTTATGCTTTGCTTCGGGCGAAATGATTTAAAACAAAATATACACTTGAGTCGATGGAGTAATGGGTAGCGGCTCCGGTCGAGGAATCGGAGATCCGAGTTCGAATTCCAGTCGCAATACATGCTAATACTCTTGGGAAAGATATGAATCTTCTTCTTCTCCCCCCCCCCAGCTATGGGTAAATACCAGGACAGGCTGGGTTCTATAGCCTTGGGTGGCAACCGGTCTAGGAGAAGAAGCACTCTGAATTGAAAACGGGCCAAAAACCTTGCCAAAGAAAGACCACTTTTACTGCAGTACATGTGGCGACCCTAAGACCCTACGGGATAAAAAATGATTAATGCTGTATTTAAAGGATAGGTATGGTTAATGCTGTATTTAGAGGGTAGGTTTGGTTTAGGGACGTGGATGATTGCTTTGGAGATATTGTAGATAGATACAGAAATTTGTGAGTTTAACGGTCCTTATAGGACTCCTGCTTTATGGTGTCTGTTTTCCCGCTCACTATGCTCTGAGCCGGTCACGTGATACACCATCTTATATAAACAAAACACGAGTGGTTCTCTCTCTCTCTCTCTCTCTCTCTCTCTCTCTCTCTCTTTCGCCACTCTTGCGTCTCATCTCTTGCTGCCAAAATGTAACCTTCAAGGACTCCCGTCTTGACCATGCAGTCAGACGTTAAAGAACATTACAACATTCACGCAAGTACAACTCTTAACTCTTCTGAACTCTTCACAAATACACAATTCCTAACATTCAACTGGAACTCATTCTTCTAAACTACAGTTTAATAAATAATTCTACCTTTATGAGCTCTGGTACAAATATTTCCAAATCTAAGAGACATAACTCTATCAAACCTTTTGCTTATGTACATGTACACTAAGACCAATAAATTCAATTGTTATGTTTTGAATCAGTTAATTTCTGTCTTGTATTAATTGTTGTGGATGGAAGATTATTGAACCCACACAATTTTAAGCCGTTCCACCATTCAAACCTTCTGATACTTTCTAACACACCCGCAACAAGTCCAATTGTAATATTATCGTTTGACGTCGTTCCTTAGCTGTATTTATTCATGCTTTGACTAGGAAGTGACTTTTGTTTTTATTAGTTGTAACCTCTCTTTATACAGTCAGCTTTTATTAATTACGGTAATTTGGGTGTATTTGTATTTGATTATATATAGTGAACACTCCCGTCGATTTCGACATATGAGGGTTCAACATTTCGGTTTAGACTTAAACCGCTCAATTACCCAGACAGATGGTTTGATTATCGTGGTAAAGGATTGTGTAGAACCAGCCATGTTTTTAGCAAAAGCTAATAGCAGAGAAATTATGCACAATGTGGCACGAAATTTCCAAACAGGTTTGAATTCATAGTTTTCTCTTCTTCTAGACTGACCTATACCAAAAGCAAGCCAGCATAGTCTGTCGTGATATTTAAAGCAGGCGATACCTCCGTGTATATATTAGGACCAAATTGCTTTGTATAATATATATATATATATATATATATATATATATATATATATATATATATATATATATATATATATATTATGAAATTAAATGGACAAAGTCCGACAATTATTTTAAGACATTTTTATGTTTAACATTCTTTTTATCGATACAAATATTTAAGTAAATGCTCTGTTTATATTAAATAACATTTACCGGACTGAATGTCCGAGAAATCTTCATAGAAAATATTCGTCCTCCGACAGGATTCGAACCTGTATCCTATACGGAACCGTCATATAGCCTGACGTGCCTTTTTACCGATTCGGCCACAGAGGATCGTTCGGTGGGCAAGGTCGAATTTACTGCTTATAAACTTCAATCATCCATGAATCTCTCACGTACATTCATTTCTGCTCATGGCGTATCAAATGTAAACAAATGACGTCACACATTATGAAATGGACAAAGTCCGACAATTATTTAATTTTTATGTTTAACATTCTTTTTATACATACAAATATTTAAGTAAATGCTCTGTTTATATTAAACAGTATTAAATGACATTTACCGGTCTGAATGTCCCAGAAATTTTCATAGAAAATATTCGTCCTCCGACAGGATTCGAATCTGTATCCTATACGTGAGAGATTTATGAATGATTGAAGTTTATAAGCAGTAAATTCGACCTTGCCTACCTCTGTGGCCGAATCGGTAAAAAGGCACGTCAGGCTATATGACGGTTCCGTATAGGATACAGGTTCGAATCCTGTCGGAGGACGAATATTTTCTATGAAGATTTCTCGGACATTCATACATATATATATACACGTTTTACCAGTTTGTGTTTGGAAGGGATAATTCCGAAGAGGATATAAATCCGGGGAGAGCTCAATGCAGACTACAGAGCATTATAATGATAAGAAGACGGAAAAAACGGTATCGGCCAAAGTAACATACAAAGCCAATATTAAAATCTAAAGTGTGGAGTAAATTCTTGGTTGAGGAAACCGACTACTACCAACCACTAATCTCTATGCCCTATCTTTACCCAATATATCTCTCTCTCTCACCTTTTCTCCCCACTACCAAGCTAAAGTGTCCGCCCGGTTTACTTTCTCCATTCGCGGAACAGGTTTTCGTTCTGATGAGATGAACATTTCGGTGTTCACGAAATAAAAATTATAAACGAATTGGATAATTAAAGTCTCCGTCCTCTTATCATATATATATATATATATATATATATATATATATATATATATATATATATATATATATATATATGTGTGTGTGTGTGTGTGTGCGTTCGTGTGTGTATGTGCGTGTGTGTCTTGTTGTATCTTTTCTCTCTTCTCTTCTCCGGGCCGTTGTGTTGTTTTATCTTCTCCCTCTTCTCCCCTTAACTATTTTATTCACGTTAATGTATACCTCTAACTAGACAGTGGGGTCGCTCTCTTCCTCCACTGGGAGACATTGCAGTTACAAAAGAAACATGTCTACATTGTATATTGGTTTAGACTTGACTCCCCGAAAAACTTTCCCTATCATTCCCACGCTAGTTCAGCCACTCAGAATCGACATCCTTTGTTTTTTACTGTATCTGACATCAAAGGTCAGTCTGAGGAAGTCAGAGCAGAAATACACTTCTCTAAAAAGTATATGCTGTATTGTGGGGACCTACCTACAAATGGACTCTTCCACGCCTATATAATATGGCTACCAACTCTGAGTAAGTGGCAGTCACCAAGAGGACGTCACCACGTGTGACTACTGTCGAACTCTCTGCTTTGGCGGAGAGGAACTCGGACGAGGCTTTGCCGCAGGGCAAAGTTTCGTCCGGGGAGGTAGACAGTCCCTAGACCCGTTTATACGGGTTCTAATGGGCATATTTTTGGCCGAGCCTACGGGCTCGGAAAGCCCACATTAAACCGGCCTTGTGCCACATGCGACCCGTGTTGGGGGTTGTTAAATATCGGCAGTCACCAAGAGGACGTCGCCACGTGTGAGTTACCAAGTGTGTATCACCGAGTGAGTGTATGAATGAGTGAGTCAGGACACCAGTGAGAGAAGTACTCTCCAGTCCACATTAATTTGTACTACGTTTCCCTGAATAATATAACGTTTAACTTTATATCCGAGTCTGTGTTATTTTTCTATGGTTTCAACACTATAACAACTGGCGACGAGATTCGAAACGACCTTACGAAAGGAAAGACCAAAATTCTCTCTTGTCGACCATAACAACTTGCGACGGGATATTCCGAATCACACAAAGGAAAGAACAAAAATATCCCTTGCCGACCATAAGAACTGAAAAACCAAAGAGAAACCTTTGCCTGAAGAGAAAAAAAGGGTCACGCCATAACTCTAAAGACGTCTTAAAAAGATCCCAGTCTGTTAATCTCAAGTCTGGCGAACAAAGAGAAATCTTTCACGAAAGTAAGTTACATATACAACAGTTATATGTTAATACTTAACTGAAAAGAAAAAAAAAACACGAACACTCCAACCGAATAACAGACAACGTAAATACGAAAAAATGTTTTTATGCGGACATCGGATATATTTAGAATAGTATAAAAGAAATATTTACTCAATCTAAAGTAAAACAATTTGATAATACTTACTAGTGAAAAATTGTAAGATTTTTCCCCCTCATTGCTATAAGTTTTCTTCGCTTCTCTTGACCACACAGAGAAAAAGAAAAAGAGAAAAATTGAAACACTCAGACTGTATTAGAAAAAAAAAAATTTTAGTATTACCAACCAGAGCTGAGAAATATTAAGGAAAGGAATTACTTTCTTTTCCCCCTCTTAGAGAAGAAAAATTGTCTAAATTTTGTTTTCTTTCTCTCTGAAAACACGTATTTGAAGTCATTATGGGAGATTTTAAAACAATTATTGTTCAGATGATGAAAGCACAATTTGAACAGCAAGAGAAGACTGAGAAACGGCAACAAATGTTGGTAGAAAAATTGCTTCTACAACAAAAAGGACAGGAAGAAAAACAAACAGAACGAGAAGAAAAATTCCAAGAATTATTTCTAAAGACATTGGTTAAAAAGGATGTTAGTGAAAACAACATTGCATTTTCTCACAACACAATTTGGAATTCAATGGAGACATTTTATTATCTTCCTGAAGAAGATAAAATATTTGAAGCTTTTCATAGAAGATATGAAGATCATTTTGCGGTTGATTGTGAGGATTGGACGAACGCTAAAAAAGTTCGCTTACTTTTGAGAAATTTGGGAACAGCCGAACATAGTAAGTTCGTCGATTACATTCTTCCGAAGAAAACAAGTGAATTAGGGTTCGATAAAGCAGTAAAACTTTTGTCTGAATTATTTAGCCCTAATACAAATTTATTCCACAAAAGATGGAAGTGTTTTAACTTGTCAAAACGGGATGACGAGGATTATCTTACATTTGCATCCATTGTGAATAAGCACTGTGACGATTTTCGTTTGGCCGAACTGACAGCTGACGATTTCAAATGTTTAATATTTGCTCAAGGGTTAGTCTCTGCAAAAAACTCGGAGATTAGACGGAGAGTTCTATCAAGACTAGAAAGCGAACCAGGTCTCACATTACAAAAACTAGCAGAAAATTGCCAGCGAGTAATCAGTGTGAAAAGCGATTCCAAAAACATCGAGGAATCAGGCATATCGTATGTTAGGAGAATTAAGTACAAGCCAAACATTGACTCCCCTAAAAAGGTAAAGAAAGCAAAGAGTATGCCCATTCACAATTTAAAAATAGACGACCCTGTGAAAAACAAAAATTACCCCCTAGTCCCTGTGGACGTTGTGGTGGACTACATTGGGTGGCAGACTGTTTTTACCGAAACAAGACATGCAACTGTGGTAAAATTGACCACAAAGGGGCGCTCTGTAGAAACAAAAAGAATAACAGAAACAGTGTCAGACAAACTAGATTAAATGAAAAAGTAGATAAGAATCTATGAAAATACGTTGTAGTTAACATTCTAAACAAAACAGGTAAGCTGCAACTAGATTCTGGCTCGGATCTCTCAATCATTAATCTTCATACTTGGAGGAAATTAAAAAAAAACAACAATGAAAAAGACAAACAAAACAGCACGCGCAGAAACTGGTGACAAAATCAAATTTGATGGTGAGCTAACGCTACCTGTAACACTGAATGGCATTACAAAGAAACTAAACGTTTTCGTCCATAAAAATTCTGAGAATCTGTTTGGAACGGATTGGATGGAACGGTTTAAGTTGTGGGATCAACCAATGAACAATTTTTGCCAAAAAGTGGAAAATATGACAACAGATGCCCAAGACCTGAAAGAAGAATTAAAAGAATTTCCCGAAGTTTTCTCGGCGGGGCTAGGAAAATGTAATAAAACAAAAGCCAAATTCGAGCTAAAAGAAAACGTTCAACCCGTTTCCAAAAGTTAAAGAAATGTCCCATTTGCATCAGTTGAAAAAATCAACGAAGAATTAGACAGACTAGAAAAGGCCGGTATACTATCCAAAGTAAGTTTTAGCGAATATGCTGCCCCCGCCGTATATGTAAGAAAAAAGTCCAACCAAATTCGTGTTTGTGCGGATTTTTCAACGGGCCTCAATGCGGTTTTAAAAGATTACCATTACCCTCTCCCCACACCAGAGGAGATATTTAATAAACTGAATGGTGGGAAAATATTTTCCAAATTGGACTTAAGCGATGCATACCTTCAAATCCCTGTTGAGGAGGAGTGCGCAAAACTTCTATGTATCAACACCCACAGGGGTTTATACAAGTTTGACAGATTGGCTTTCGGTGTCAAAGTGGCACCCGCTATATTTCAGCAGGACATGGATATAATGTTGAGCGGCTTGGACTTTGCGTGTGCCTATCTAGATGACATTGTTTTAACAAGCAAATCTAACGAGGATTCGAGAATTCTTTCAAAAACCTTGTGGATATGTTTGCGATATCCACAGGTTTTTGAAAGAATTCAGGATTTCGGTCTCAAAGTAAAAGAATCGAAATGCGATTTTTATATGAATGAAATAAGATATCTCAGGCATGTCATTGATAAAAATGGAAGACGGCCTGGCCTAAGGCGAGCAGAAGCTATCAAAAATATGCCTGCGCCGAAATAACGTCAACGAGCTCCAAAGTTTTCTGGGACTTGACAACTATTATCAAGTATTCATAAATAATATGCACGAGTTACGAGCTCCTCTGAATGAATTGTTAAAAAAGGGAAAAAGTTGAAACTGGACAACGGAGTGCCAGTCAGCTTTCGAAAAAATAAAAAATATTTTAACAGTTAGTTTTTGAAAAAATGAAAAGAGCATTTAAGAAAGCTTAAGAACTCCCACAGGCAGCATTACAGCAGTTCCTGCAAGTTTATCGTATAATACCGAACCCGAATACACCATCAAATGGCTCACTGGTAGAAATCATGTTTGCCAGAAAGGTGAGATCTGTTTTTGACAAACAACCCCAAAACATTCAAAAATATGTAACACCGAAAAAGGAACAAAAAAAACGATTTCTTCCAAGTCAGAAAATTTTTTTTTTAAGTTTTCAGAAAAATATGCCGTACTGGGAGAAGGGTACGATCACTAGAAGGATCGCCGAAATGGTGTATATTATACAAGGACCAAGACATACACATAAAAGACCTATAAATCAAATCAAAAAACGGCATGAAATAGATTCTAACAGCCCACAGGATGAAGTGGAAGAACCCATTGAGATCATTTACGACACATTTGACCTCGAGCCCCCGCAACATACGTTTGAACAACGAAGGTCGGGGAGAAAAAGGAAATTCACCGAACCTTTGACAATTAACCCAAAGAAGAAAAGATATTAACCCTTTTACCAAGTAAAAGGATTGGAAGGGGGGTATTGTGGAGACCTACCTACAAATGGACTCTTCCACGCCTATATAATATGGCTACCAACTCTGAGTAAGTGGCAGTCACCAAGAGGACGTCACCACGTGTGAGTTACCAAGTGTGTATCACCGAGTGAGTGTATGAATGAGTGAGTCAGGCCACTAGTGAGAGAAGTACTCTCCAGTCCACATTAATTTGTACTACGTTTCTGTGAATAATATACCGTTTAACTTTATATCCGAGTCTGTGTTAGTTTTCTATGGTTTCAACACCATAACATGCTGCTAAACTATTATTGAACAGTGTATGTCTGTGCGTGTGTATGTATGTATGTATGTGTGTGTGTTAAGCCGGCATCGATCCTTTTCTACCTTCTCCGAAATACCAAGTGAAACCACCATGTTCTCCTTCGTTCACACCTACCTATTCCGCCGCTATAACCCTATATAATATATATCCATTTTTCGGCTGTGCCAGCGTGATAGTTCCGATCACAGCAAACGCCAATTTATGTCTGCTCGTAATAACTGGGAGCGTTGCAGCAAAGAGGCTAAGTCATTGTTTGCTGACAGAATGAGGCAATGTATAGCCTCTAACAAGTTTGATCCTTCTGCCTACTGGCGGCCATGTAATAGTGTGTTAAAGAAGAGTAAGTCTTCTATATCTTCTCTCCTCCACTCAATTTGGGCTGTTAACATCTTTTGCTAATAACGCAAAATGTTTTGCTCGTAAATTCTCTTCCATATTTACACTTGACTTAACTGTAGTCTGTTCCTTCTAATTATCGGTTTATTAGTTCTCTACCTCGATTTAGCAAAGTACTAGAGGCATCGCACTTTTTTTTAATTTGCAACTTTTCAGTTGTTTTATATATATATATATATATATATATATATATATATATATATATATATAGGTAAAAAAAATCCGTGTGTAAGAAATGCAAGTAGATCCTATCAATATAAAATAATAAAAATTGATCCACAAAAGAGAGCTCCATATAATTTTTATTATAGAGCATATAAGTGAATTACAATCAATGAAATCCAAACAAATTATTCCATACAGATTAGTTTAAAAGAAAAGTTTACGTGTGATTCGTTTCATCCATTTGGACTTCAAGTTTATGTTTACGTGATGCGACTATACGAGGGAAAGGAAGACGCTGAGAATTTTAAATTTAAAAATATTTTTTAATATGAGTTTTGAGCATATTATCTATTCGATTTCATTTCGATTCTTTTTACAATAAATCCGCTTCTCCCTCCAGCTATGGGTTTATTAGTAGGATAGACTGGGTTCTATAGCCTTTGATGGCAACTGGTCTAGGAGAAGGCCAACTCTGAATTCAAAACCTGCGGATGGTTGTTTGGGGACCTTGTGGCACGTATTGCACGAGCTCTCTGTATTCAGCCCTTCAAAAATTGTGGTTGGTTC
>OZ038503.1:48152386-48244886 GCA_964036315.1 Acanthosepion esculentum
TGTTAAACATCTGAGAGAACCCTCACAGACAACTTATACATATGGGAACTAGTTAAGACTACACAGAGACTTGGAGGTATTATGGTGACTGTAGTAAGAATGGTAAAAAAATTTTGTGTGCGTAAGGAATACTGTGATATATTTGAGTCAGTAATCGTGGCTAGCTAAGTTTAAGATAAATTGCAGATCAACCTTCCCTATTTCCCCTTTAAGTCCAATGCCACATTTTGTATTATTCAAAATAGATATTAATTTTCTTCTATTAGCATAGGAGAGTGACTCGTTCCACCTTCTCGGGCTAACGTTCTCGGCTGACATGAAGTGAAAAGACTATATTGAATTCATTGCTAGGTCAGCTACTAAGAATGTTGGTCCATTGTTCGAGCTGGGCAATTTTTATCTCTTGAATCTATCTTACATATCTATAAGTATACCATTCGTCCTTGCTTAGAATATTGCTGTCCCATAAGGCCTGATGCTCCGGCTATATATCTAGAGATCCTTGATAAAATCCAAAGAAGAATCAGCAATATCCTGATCTGGCTACAGTCACTATGCCATCACCGTAAAGTTGCCACCCTGTGGATTTTCTGTAAATACTTTCATGGCAACCATTCGGGTGAAGATTTCCCCATTTTACCTAGACTTTATGAATTTAAGCGCAGTACTAGACTGGCGACAAGGTCTCACCAATTTACAGTTGAGGTGCCTAGATGTAACTGTAAGTTCTATGATAACAGTTTCTTTCTCGTACTTCTCGCTTGTGGAACTCCTTCCCGGTTCCATGCTTTGCAACCAAAATTCTGCAAAAATTTAAATACAATGCCAATCGCTTTCGACTGTCCTCCTGATTAATCTTCTTTGATTCTTCCTCCTTAATAAAGTTTATGTTTTCGAATTATTCTACACCCAATAATCCTCTTGTGTCTTAGTGGCTTTACTGCCTTTCTTGGGGTGAAATGGATTTTTTTTAAAAAGTTCCTTGCCGCTAGGGGAAAAACGAATGAAATAATTTAATCATGCCGGCACTTTTATTTTGGTATACAATATTAGCGTTCAAGAACGAGCTGTAAACAAAAGAAAAATATTGCGAATACTGGATGTATCGCTAAGTAAATGTATGAAAAAAAATATAAACTTGTAGTTCATTCTTTGTGTAAAAGATCGAGATCACTTAGTGAAGAATTTGAAACATTACTAGACTGAAAAGCGCTTTATGTAGGGAGAGGAAAACCTGGTCAGATTTTTCATGTGTGCACGGGTTTCTATGAACACTAAAATGTTGATTTTCAGATGCTTAAATTTCAAGCTTAGCATTTGCTGGATGTGTCACCGTCTCTGTCCAATGGAATTTCGCCTCTGCGTTGATATACTCAAATAAATGGGGTTCTCTTATCTCCCTCCGGTCAGTGTTAATTATCTTTACACTGGTCAGGTGCAATGACGAGATAACAGTCCAAGCACAAACGCACAAACATTAGTCCCAAAGCTTTACCTTTTAACATTTACACTTTTTGGTAAAAGTATTTTATTTTTTTGGATCCAACTATACTCCATATTATAAACCTTTACATTCGACAATGCCAGGATCCGTCCTTGGTAAGACGATAAACTCCATCCGTGTCCTGGGTAAGACGATAAACTCAATCTAAAAGCAAGCCTCTGGTCAGGTGGTTTTGAGAAGCGTGCAACCACCTCTTATTGCTGGTGTTCCCAGGTCCACCCTGACCCAGGGTTGCAGCACGTATGGGCAAATAGTTAAACCCCAAACTAGGGTCAAAACACTATGAAAGTGTAAAAATAGGTTTTAATACCAGTAATACATTTTTGTAAAAGCTTATTTCTAGCAATGAATTTTTGAAGAAAAAATTATTACCAGCATAACATTTTTTCTTAAATATTACCAGCAATAAAAATATTGTCGGCATTAAATAACCCATTGAGGTTGATATGCCGTAAAACAAACCAAACCAAATCAATGCCAGGGCTCTGGTGGAATTAGCATAAAATTGCCTTTCTTTAAATATTGGTTATAGTCATGTATTTCTTTACGATAGTGGCTTGTAGTTTAAATCATTGTTATTGAATAACATTGTTATAATTTTTTCCATCTCTAATTAGAGTTAGAATAAATTAAATAAAATGTGAAAAAAGATCGTAGAATATATCGGCGATTAAAAAACGGAATTGGAGAGCCGAGTTCAAATCCCGGTTTGGCATTCGTTTTCACTTTTGTGCAAATGCCCTAGGAAAAATAAGGATTAATCTCTTCTCCCCTACTACGGGTTGAATAGCAGGGTAGACTGCGCACTCTAACTTTGAGCAGCATTTTAATAATTAATTTTAAGAATTTTAAGAGAAGAAAAACTACAAATTCCAAATCGTAGACAGTTTTTCTCGCCAGAATTTATCTTACATATTTATAAGTCTACTATTCGTCCTTGCTTTGCATATTGGTTTCACATCTGATATGACGCTCCTGGTATATATTTAGAGATTTTTGATAAAATCAAAATAAGAATCTGCAATGTCATTCGTCCTGATCTGGTATCTCGGCTTCAGTCACTTTCCCACCACCATAACGTAAGTTCCTTTGCTATAAATACTTTCATGGTAATTATTCTGATGAAATTTTCTTTATGGTAATGTCGTCATTTTTTATTTCCCCACCCACATACAAATTATACATATGAGAACTAGTTAAAAGTACATAGAGACTTTGAGGTATTAACGTGACTGTAGTAAGTATGGTAAGAAGATTTTTTTTGTGTAAGGAAAACTGTGGTATGTTTGGGTCAGTAATCGTGGCTACGTAAGTTTAAGATAAGACAAACTGAAGCCCCACCTTTCCCTATCCCCCGCTTTTGAACTTATGCCACATTTTTGTATTATTCAAAATAGATATTACTTTTCTCCATGATACCTAGACTCTATGAAATTAAGCGTAGGACTATATTGATAGCAAGATCTCATCAATTGACAGCTTAAATGGCTAGAAGTAACCGTAAGTTCTATGGTAACATTTTATTTGATCTTCAAAAATTGAAATGCAATGTCAATCGTTATCTTCTATCTTCTTGATTACTCTTCTATTGTTATTGCTCCTTAATAACGTTTCTCTTTTTTCTTATTCTTCCACACTCAGTAACCATCTGTTTCTTAGTGTCTTTGTTGCCTTGTTTGGGATGTAGTTATTTTTTTTTAATTACTTTTATTTATTTGTTTGTCTTTAGTACAGTGAATCTTAATTTCAAACTCTTATGCGCAAACAGAACATTCCGTAAATAAATTAATAATCCCCTGTAATAGCTGGTCTGTCGGTTTTGTGGAAGAAGATCCAGTTCGGCGTAGGTACGTGTTGCAGCCGGAGACTTTCATTTTTCCATCTCTAATCAGAATAGAACTTTTCAAATTCATTCGTTTTATCCTTCCAAACTGGCTCAGCCAAGTTAATTTTTAATATTACCAAAAAGTTGAAAAGCCTCTCAGAAATTTATATTCTTTTTATTTGAAATTTGTATTTTATTCTTGTAGAAAGATGTGCGTTGACCCATTTGGGCAGAGACCAAGCTTGATTTACGCGGGTGGTATTTTCACATCAAGATTATACTTTAGACAACGCCAGTTCCATGTTAGGTTAAGTAGGGATGTCGACAGAGATTAGCTACAAGTCGTTACTAAGGGTGTAAACATACTGTCCTTGTTCAGCTACAGGCCACACCGGATTATACGTTGTACATGTCGCTCGATGTTACCTGTTAAATCATACGTATAATAAATTTAATAAGAGACGCGCTGTCTTCGTGTTTCTTCTTCTCCTCCTTCTCTTTTTTTTTATTATCTATCTGGACTGAGAATTGTTTCGACCAAGAAAGGGCAAGAAACGAATTTGGGGTCGCTTGACAACAAACAGAATGGCCTCCTAAGAAAGTAAGAATCAGTCACCTACACTCACGTGACATATATCACCAAGTAGGATTTTGGTATTGTAGCTTTAGTTTCCTGATGACCTACAACGACAACAATCCGTGAAAAAAATAGACTCTCTCATCACGCGATCGTAAGGGATGAGAAATACACCCACAAGCCTATTCCAATACTTGTTGCGTAGGGAATAAGGAAATACATCCGGAGATCTAGGATATATTTGGCTATTTAATGGGTAAAGGATAAAGGAATACCATACCGAAATAAATACAAAGAAATCATCATACTTTCATCTCGGATGCAATCCAATTAACCAAGTGGAAACGGAACACAAACCTTATTCCGGAATCTTATATTTTACATCGCGGATGTCCATCGTTACGAACATTCGAACTCCAAATTCCTTAAACACTAACGTTTGAAATGATATCCAATTGTTTTTTTATTTATTTAGGATGCATTTGACTATTTAATGAGTAAAGTATAAAGGAAGATCATACCGACAGGAAGACAAAGAAATCGTCTTACTTTCATCTCGGCGGCAATCCAAGTAATCAAGGGGAAAAGTGATATAAATATATATTCCAGAACTTTATATTTTACATTGCCGAAGAAAGAACAACCAACTTTTGTGAATATTCTACAGAAACTTTGTCATTACGAACATTCGCTCTCTAAATTCCTGAAACACAAACGTTTGGACTGAAATCCAATATCACTTAAGCGTTCTTTTAACTAATTGTACGTCTGTCACTCCATACTTTTTCCATATTTTGTATTATGTTATATAAAATTGTTAATCTTGTGTTTGTTGTTCGTCGGTAACTGTTCATGTGTTCCTATCTGAGCGAATCCACCTTCTTCATATTTTTAACCTGGGCTTCATAACTTTGTACCTTGCGAAATCGTAACAACCCTTTTTCACAGAAACTGTAAGTAACGTCTGTTTAATATAGTTGAAGTATAAACCAGCGGTTGGCTCTGTGAGAGTTGAAGATACATAAATGTGCCTAAGTGGGCATCTGCAAGCAGACGGGTGTTTTTATGTTTTTACAGTCATGTTCACTCTGTACAAGTCCCAAGAGCCACTCGAGGTAGAGGGTTACAGAATAAAATTTATATAGTACACTTTATAGGGGTGGGGAGATAACGGTTAACCTTAGACTTGAACAGATTAAGATTGTAGTGATCTGGAGAACATCTTGGGAGTCGATTCCACAAAGTAGTGGTTCGGGGAAAGAAGCTCTGCTAGTATGGAATACAAAGGGAATGAAGGTGGAATGGCGTGTCTTGAAGGTTAGAACAAGTGGAACTAAATAATCTAGTTCGCTTGAACATTTCCACTGAAATAGCAATAGAGCAGCGAGGATCGTGAGAAAATGGTGTAGGGTGGAAAATAATTAATCACTCACAGGGCCGCGGAGACGCTTTTGGACACTGTCAAGACTGTAAAGGAAATATTGGGCAGCTCCTACCCCTATATGACTAGCATTGCTCCATTTCCGGCATTATCTGGCTCTTACAAATGCAAAGAATAGTAAGCGGAGTCCTGTAATTACTAAAGCATTACAGGAAACTGACCATTTATCTAGCATCTTTAGCGAGGGATCGTATGTACAAGTTCCACTTGAAGACGGGTTTGAGCTTAAAAATAATAAAATTAAATAAATTATCTACTATAAAAAATTTTAATTTGTTAACCTCATCATCAATAATAATATCTCACCTGCAAGATCCAAATCACAAAGAATCAATAGTATTCACAAATATGTATGCCCCTTAAGGAATTGTGTTCCTGACCAATCCAAATTCATATATACTACAACATGTCTAACAAGCAGACTCACGTTACATCTCTCTGACCATAGCTCAATTACGTCGCATTTTAATACACATAGAGTCCTACCAAACTCTATTCGGAACAAACTCGCTGATAATAAAAATATAATAGCCTCATCCACATGTAAAAAAGGCTAAAAATAATGAAAGCATTATTAATTTTTAAAAAAAAGAAAAAAGCCAACACTCAATAATATCAACTATGAGCACGGCCACAATGTGCTGACCGTGTTTGTAAAATAAAAAAATCCTATAATTCTACATATATACATGAAACAATTCATACATTCAGTTAAAAGTAAACATAAAATCATCATTGATAATGGCTAAAAGTATAACCGAAAGTACTCTGACATACGAAAAATTTGGACAATTTCTATTTCAACAATTTATGTCCAGAAAAGAAGAAAATTATAAGAACACAAGAAAAATTAAATAAAAATCTTAATCTTGTCAGCCGCATTTAATAAAACCTATATATATATATATATATATATATATATATATATATATATATATATATATATATATAATTCACTACACCGGGTTTTTTTCACCTTTATCTTCTTGAATAGGTCTTCTAAGTCGTGAATCCTCAGGAAATTCTGAAAAATCACACTTTACAGCAATAGAATTTGATCGAGTTGCGTAACATGTGAGGACACAGATAAGCGCCGCCATTAAGTAACTAATCCTTTACCAAATTTTGTTTTTGATGTCAATAAACCATTTCTACGCATCAGGCTTATTTTTATTCTTCTTCGTAGTTTTTTTATTTTTATTTTTATTTTTTTTACTCTAGATGACAATGAAAGTTTTCGAAACACAAACACCTGGAAATTTACTCGACATATATAATTTTTGTCTGCAAAAGCTTTTTTCCGGAAACCTACCAGTAATATAAATTGTAGCCCATCTCTCAATCTTCGCGCCTTTTCAAGTAAAATTATCGTCTGTAGTTTCCGTGTTTTTTTCCTTTGAAATACTGCTTAGATTTCTAAAGATTCTATTGGGTTAAATGTTTTGTTCTTTATTGCCTTCGTCGCTGTTACTGCTGTTGAAGTGATAAAGGCGGGCAATGAGAAATTTTAGTCATTAAATTACTTTTTTATTCGTATAATTAGTTTTCTTTGTACCTGCGTCTTCTTTCTGCATTCTTTTATGCTGTCTCCCTTCTTCGTTTCATTCTTCTCGCTTCTTTTGTTTGTCGGCATGGATTCAACAAATGGATGCCAGAAAAATGGAATCGGTGAATGAAAAAGACAAAACAAGGTGAATATGAGCGAAAGTCAAAAAGAAAGTAACAAGAAAAAGGAAGAAACAAAGAAAACGTGTAGAATAAAAATACAAATGAAAGAGAGAACGGGAGATAGAAAGAAATTCAAAAGAAAGAAAAACGAACTCCAAAATAAAAGAAAGAAGGAAAGAAAAAAGAAAGAAAGAAAGAAAGAAAGAAAGAAAGACGAGAGCAATTAATTCAAAAGAAAGAAATAATTTTAAAAATTAATTCAGAAAATAGAAAAGAATAAAGAAAGAAAAAGAAATATAAATTAACTCAAAAGAAAGAAAGAAAGAAAGAAAGCGAGAAAGAAAGAAAGAGAGAAAGAAAAAAAGAAAGAAAGAAAAAAGGAAAGAAAAAAAGAAAAGAAAAATAAATTCCAACAAAGAACTTCAAAAAAGCAATTCAAAATAACGCCAAAACTCTAAAAGAAAGAAATTTAAAATAAATTTAAAAGAATGAAATTCAAATGAATGAAAGGAAGGGAAAAATTCAAATAAAAGAAAGAAAAAAGTAAGTAGAAAGAAAGAAAAGAAATCAAATCTATTGAATTTAAAAGAAATTCAAAACAAAGAAATTCAAAACAACTTCAAAAGAAGACAGAAAATCAAAATGGCGACAAAAATTTGAAAGAAAAAATTAATTAAAAAGAATGCAAAAAGAAATTCAAAATGACATCGAGAAGAAAAAGAAAGAAAGAAAAAGAAGAAATTCAATATTTAAGACAAAAATGTAAAAGAATAAATATTTCTGATAAATTAATTTGTTTTTACGGCTTATCAAATTCTGTTTCTTATTTAAAGCAGAAAAATTTAATGTAAGAATAATTATTTTTTTCAGGGTGAATAACAATAATTTTCGGCATAGAAGTTCTACTATTTAACAAATAGCTGAGGCGTGAATGGATACATAGCTTTCCAAAGAAAGAAAGAAAGAATTGAAAGAAAGAAATTTAAAAGAAGACTGAAATTAAAAAATAAGACAGGAATTGAAAGAAAGAAAGAAAGAAAGAAAGAAAGAAAGGAAGGAAGGAAGGAAGGAAGGAAGAAAGAAAGAAAGAATTGAAAGAAAGAAATTTAAAAGAAGACTGAAATTAAAAAATAAGACAGGAATTGAAAGAAAGAAAGAAAGAAAGAAAGAAAGGAAGGAAGGAAGGAAGGAAGGAAGGAAGGAAGAAAGAAAGAAAGAAAGAATTGAAAGAAAGAAATTTAAAAGAAGACTGAAATTAAAAAATAAGACAGGAATTGAAAGAAAGAAAGAAAGAAAGAAAGAAACTAAAAAGATAGAAATTGAAAGAAAGAAATACAAAATGATTAAAAAGAAGATGAAATTAAAAAGTGAGAGAAATTCAAAGAAAGAAAGAAAGAAAGAAAGAAATTCAAAAGAAGATGGAAATTAAAAAATAGAACAGAAATTCAAAGAAAGAAAGAAAGAAAGAAAGAAATTCAAAAGAAGATGGAAATTAAAAAAATAGAACAGAAATTGAAGGAAAGAAAAAAGAAAGAAAGGAAGAAAATTTTTAAAAAGATAGAAATTAAAAAAATTGGCAAGAAGAAAGAAAGACAGAAATGTGAAAGGTTTCAAAATAAATACGTATGAGGAAGGGAGGATATAAGACTAAAGGAAGGGCGAATGTGTAGAAAAAAGAAATGAAATAAAATGTATCAATAGATGGAAAGATAGTCAAACAAATAAGAAAGAAAGAAAGAAGTCAAAATAAAGGAAGTAAGAAAAAAGGGGAAGAAAAAAAAGATTAGTTATTTATTTACTTCCCAAGTATTTCCGAAGGAATACAAAAAAAGAAAAACTTCAATAACGGCCAATAAAAAATGAGAAACAATGTAACGAAAAAGGCTAAAACTGCAATGAAATCAATTGTGTCCGTCATAAATCTGAAGCGCCCGAGTCTCACGGCAAGGTGAAAGGATATTTCAATTTAGATGAACAAATTTAAAAGAAACGCTGGACAGCTGATTCTTTTGTCCGCCTGCTTTTCTCCATTTCCGTAACGACTATCAAGCACAATCAACACGACCGCTCCCTGGAAGATTGATCAGCCTAAACGCCTCAGCCTAAACGTTATAAAAACTCCGCTTTCCAACACAGCTTTCCCAAATCAAGTGGGTGAAACTTGTTAACTCCAAAATTCTTCAACAAGAACAACTAAATAAAAACTGGGGTATTTTGTTTCTCAGATCTTTTTCTTTAATCGTTACCACCCCATAGAAGACAGTAAAGCCACTAATACAGAAGCGGCAACAGGGCGTGGAAGAATTAGGAACAGAAACATTAATAATGAGTGGGAAGAGGAGAGATTAAAGTTGGCTGGAAAGCATGGAGCCGGAAAGGAGTTCCACAAGGAAGATTTCGAGAAGAGAAACTGTTAGCATAGAACTTACGGCTATATCTAGCCAACTCAACTGTAAATTGATGAGATCTCGACGCCAGTCCTTTTATGTGCCATGTCCTTTCAGGACGAAGGCGATCATGGCCCTTCACCTCCCTCTATCCCTTGCATCTCTCAACAAGTTCCTTCCCCTCTGCTATCTCCCCCAGACCACGTTAGGTCATCCACCTGCTCAATCACGCCAGTAATGTCCCGCGCTGCTTTCCCTTGTCTCTCTTTCCCTCTATTCGACCCGTGAGTACCAGATTCTCCAGGCCCTCCTTCCTCATTATGCGTCCCAGAAACTTCAGCTGTCTCTTCCTGATGTTAAGCATGAACCTCTTCCTTGTCTGCATCCTCTCCAAGACCTCATCATTACTCACACGCTCGGTCCATGAAATCCTCAGCATCCTTCTGTAGAACCACATCTCCATCGCTTCGAGTCTCTTCTTCATCCTTGAGGAAATCGTACAGCATTCGCTGCCGTAAAGAAGGAATTCAAAATGTCTAACTACCATAGCGAAGTGCTCTTCTGAATAATTACCATGAAAGTATTTACAGAACGGCAACCTTACGGCGGTGGGAAAGTGACTGAAGCCGAACCGTCAGATAAGGACCAATAATATTGCTGATTCTTCTTTGGATTTCATCAAGGAGCTCATGGTAAATAGCAGGGGCACCAGACCATACGTGGCAGCAATATTCTAAGCATGGATGAATGGTAGACATATATATATATATATATATATATATATATATATATATATGTGTGTGTGTGTGTGTGTGTGTGTGTGTGTGTGTGTGTGTTTGTGTGTGTGTGTGTGTGTAAGATAGATTCTGAAGATAAAGATTATCTTGCACGACACAGTGAACCAACTTTCTTAGCAGCTGACCCAGCAGTTGCTTCAATTCAATTCAATCTATAGCCGAGAGCGAATGAATGGCATAGGCATCCTTCATCGAACCTCATGGACTGGCCTTACAGAATCACAAACAAAGAACTGTACCAGATAAGAGAAACCATATCATTTGAGGACATTAAACAGCAGCAACAATTAAAATTGGTAACACATGTTACTCGAAGAGAAAATAATGATATAATCTAGAGACTGATGTCGCACTCTATCCGAAACAAAAGGCAAGGAAGGAACCCCAACTCCATCAAAAGAGTAGCAAGAGCGACTGGACTCGAGAAACCTATTTTCCTGAAAAATTATTTTCAGAGAAACATTCTATAAATTTCATTCAACAGTAAGTCTAAATACTCGGTCAATGCATGCCGAATGTTTCCTTATAAGGAAACGGCTAATGATATCATTATCATTGTTTAAAACAAGATAATAAATTCTGACATATGTTCGCATATATATGTGCGTGTGTACTCGCGCGCGGTCGGTGTGTACTTACCGGGTTTCTACTGTAGAGAGACGCTTACAAATATCGGCTCCTACACTTATGTGCCGGGTCCGTTCAGGTTTCTTGTACGGTTCCAGAAAGTATATGTCTCCATTTGCCATGCTCTACCTTTACAAGAGCCAGATCAACCAAATAATAAAGTATTGCTCCTAGATCTTGCCTGGAGCTAGCCAGTCCTCATTTTCCAGTCGCGACGGAGCTCAAAAGCGTTTACGCGGCCTTGTGAGTGATGAACTGTTTTCTCTCCTACAATCACTTTCCCACAGATGAAACGTTGCTAGTCACTTGCTACTCTATCCTGTTTACATGGCAGATGTTCATTCCTTGGTTCCACCAGTCCAGACATTCAGCTAGGACCCGCTTGGCCACGTACACGGAGTCGATTCATCCTCATCCCCTTCATATTCAATTAGTGAGGAGAATGTTCCACTCAGACAGATTATTCCCCAGAACTTTAGTATTGCGTAACGCACTCATGAGAGGAGGGTTCACTGAGCACCACAATCTTAAATCTAGGGTCAACTTCAGTTACATTCTCATCGACATGATGTGGCTTCCCTCTGTCTTTTTTACAAATATTTTCATGGCAGCTGCTCGGACTAGATTTTATCCCTGGTGTCCGGGCTACATGAATTTAAGCCTCCTACTAGACTGGCAACTAGGTTCAGCGTTTTACTGTTGAAATAGCTAAATGCAACCGTCACTTCTACTCCAAGAGTTTATTTTATCGCACTTCTCATCTGTGGAACTCCCTTCCGTTTTCGTGCTTCTCTGATAACTACAATCTTCAAACATTTAAATGCAGCGTCAGCAACCATCTTCTGTCTACTTGAATCCTATTTAATTTTTATCCTTTCCTCAATCCTCCCTATTCTCAGTTTTCTCATTTTCTTTCGTTTTCACTCCCTGTAACCCTCTTGCGTTCTAGCTGAATTACTGCCTTGCTTGAGGTGAAATTATAAAAAAAATGTTATCTATCCTGCATATCCTCATAAAATGCACCTATTTCTCCCATCCTGTACAAATTTAAAATTACCTCATCTCCCCTCTAGACTTTGGCCTAAACAATAAGTTTTTGAGTAAACAATAGTTAAACACGGTGGTAAGCGAGCTTGGCTCTCCACAACATCCTATTCTTTGTATATCTAAGCAATATATGTCCTCCTACTAGCATTTCCAGTTCCCGTTCTGCCACTGACTTACACCAGCTCATTAGGTAAATTTACTTGCTGTTTACGTCTGGCATTTTTTCTTCAGTTTGCCCTTTGAGTTTCAAATTCTCCAAACCTTCGATCCTCATTATGTGTCCCAGAAATTTAAACTGTCCCTTTCTGATTTTAAGTACAAGTCCTTATGCTGCCATTTTCCTTTAAACTTCCTTATTGCTCCACCCATTGTATTCTCAGTACTCGTTTCCAGAACCAAGTCTCTGTCTTCTTTTGATCTGTGAGGAAATTATCCAGCAGTAGATGCCACATAAGAGTATCGATATGAGCACTTCACTCCAGAAAGATTTACTTGATATCATATTTGAGTAGACGCTCCGTTTATTTATTGACAGGTATATTATTTATTTTCGCCTACCGGCCTGAATAAGCGAGAAATTTTATTAAAGAAAAATATGCGCTCTCTGGCAGGATTCGAACTTGCGTACACTTTGGTATAAGAAACTGTCGTTGGACCTGATGCGGTTTAGACCGTCTTGGCCAGGATTCAGCCAAATTTAAATTGCGTCTTTTAAAAGGAAATCTTTCTCAGACTCTGGAAACTTACATATCTGCTCAGTTTCGCATCCTAGCGTAAACGAAGCATTTTCTAAAGAAGAAATGGATTTTTAATCAAATATTAAGGCCGGTAGACGAAAATAAATAAATACAGTGTAACCCGGATATAAGAGACCCGGATATAAGAGCAACCCGGATATAAGAGAGATTTTCTCTGGTCCCAAATTAGAGCCTGTGTTAATGTATATATAATAGACCAAACCCGGATATAAGAGAAACCCGGATATAAGAGAAACTCGGATATAAGATACTTCTTCTCCGGTCCCGACAACTCTCTTATATCCGGGTTACACTGTATACTGTTTAATAAATAAACGAAGCATCTACTCAAATATGGGTATCCACTAAAAATAACGTTTAAGTTATAATCTGTTGGATTCACGAATGACAATCTATCACTTTTTTCGAAATTTATATATGTGTGTGTGTGTGTGTGTGTGTGTGTGTGTGTGTGTGTGTGTGTGTGTGTAAGGCAACAAAAAAGTTCTTGCCGCTTTTAATTTATTAGAAAAAAAGTTATACGGCAAGTCTGACATACAATCAAAATAATCCCCATCGGCCTCTAGAACCTTTTGCCAACGTGCCTTCAGATGCACAATGCCCTGGCAGTAAAAATTAAGTGTCTTGGACCTAAAGAAACCTGTGAGTGCCTGCCACATGCCTGCCTCATTCGCGAAGGATTTTCCTCGAAGGTTGACGCAGGGTCTGAGGAGTAAGGTGGGTGACACAATATCACAGTGTCTCAGTCAAGTCGCCGTATGGTATCCCTGTTCACCTGCGCCATGTGTCGCCTGGCAGTGTAACATTCCAAATACTGCGTGTACAGGTCGGCAGTGATGGTTCGTCACCTTTGGCTCATATTGCACCACTTGTCGACTAGTCCAACAGATACAGAGCAAATCTTGCCTGGGTATAGAGGTGGTCTTGTGGTCTGAAAGAGAGGGTCCTGTGGTGACACCCAATGTCTGGCACGTTTAGGAGTGTCATACAGGACCCACTTTTCGTCGATGGTGAAGACTTGATCAAACATACGTAGGTTGCGGTACCGAGAATACAACGAGAAACAGATTGTCACTAGTTGTTGCTTGTTTGCTTCCGACTGTTTGTGGAGTACATCAGAAATATGGAAGCGTTCGGCAAGATTAAGGTTTGGCTGTTGTCCTCCTCTGTGGTCGTTTTCAGGGCCTCATCAATCAGGACCTCTCACCGACCACTGCAGGGTTCATCACAAAGGAACAAATCTCTCGAACTGAACTTCTGCTAGACGGTGCGTTCACTCGCAGCATTATGCCTAGAGCCTGACATATTCGACGGCTTGATGCGGCTGTGGAAAAGCTCACCTTCAAGTTATAAAGCAAACAACCCCAAATGAACTCCTTCTACACAGCCATGTTTCTTCGCTGCTGTTCATACTAATGCGTGTGCGCAACGCACCTGCATTTTCCGGCACATGATGTACTCTTTTACGTATTAGTGAGCTATTCTTCCATACGACGTAAAAAACTTTTTGGGGTACCTTATATATATATCCGTGTAGGATACAGTTTCGATTCCTGTCAGAGGATATATATTTTCTTTGCGATTTCTCGGTCATGGAATCAAGAGGGAAGGTCACTTCCTGGCAAGTTGAGATCCACGTTAAGCAAATTCCCACCATCGGAACTGGTTTTCTTAACCTCCAACTAACTCTTGCAATGCCAAACGACGATAGGGAATGGGTGACAGGAGCAGGTTTTAGTAAAACTGGAAGCTTCTAGTACTGAACCTGCACGTTGGCAGCAAATTTAGTCATCAGAACTGAGATCATAAAGGAAGAAATTAACAAAGACGAAATTAAATTCGAGATAAAGCCGATGGCGACGGCCTGAATTTATCTTTAAAACTGCTGCAATATAATATTCACGGTAATTGCTCCGAGGAGCTGCTTTCGCTGGTCCTTAGGCCTCATGAATTTAAACGTCCTACCCCTTCCCCGTTGAAACTGTTAGATGTAGACGTCTCTTCTACTCCAATAGCTTCATGTCTCGCACATCTCGCCTGTGGAACTCCCTTCCCTATTCCTGTTTCCCTGACAAATACAATCTCCAACTATTTAAGTGTAACGTCAATCGACATCTCCAGTTGCCTTGATCTATCCACTTCCCTTCTCCACATCCTTTCACCTTTCATTCCTATCTGCTCTCGCTCCAAATCTTCTGTAACCCCCTTGCCTTGATCGATCCACTGTCTTTCTCCACATCCTCTCCTTTACCACTCCTATCTGCTCTTCCTCCAAACCTTCTGTAACCCCTTGCGTGCTAGTGGCCCCCAGCCTTACTTGGGGTGATAAGCTTAAAAAAAAAAAAATTAACGTCATAAATACTTGTAATTCATGAGAAACCAAAGTAGGCGTTTTAGGAGACGGATTCGATTATTCCTTATTTTCCTATTAGAAAAAAAATGGAATTACTTAAATATCTAGGAAGTGTTTTAATAGAGGATAGAAACAGTGATAACGAAAGATGCCTTCCAATACCTAAGCAAAGTATTAAGAAACAACAAAATCTCGTTATGAACAAAGAAAAGAGAACTGAACTGTTATGCAATATCGGTCCTCCTATATAGCAATGAGTACTGGGTAATCTCATCACAGATGAATACTTGAAGCAACAAAAATGTGGTTCTACAGAAGGATGATGAGAATAACATGGATTGTGCACGTGAGAAACGACGAAGTTTTAGAGACAATAGAAACAAAAAGGACCCTAATCAGAAAGCGACAGAGGAAATCTCTCGGGCCCATAATGAGAAAAGAGGGCTTGGAAAATCTGACACACACACACAAGTCATATTGAAGACAAATTGGACAGAGGAGAACAGTGCATAACCTACCGAACGCACTTGAGCTAATGGATGGCAGAACAGGGATTAGGAGAGATAGAAAAAGACAAACTTTACTAAGAGTTACAAAGAATAGGAAATTGTGGAGCGTCGTGATCGCCAACGTCCTGAAGGTACAGGACGAAAGCGGTCACCACTCTTCATATATTTTTCTTTGTTATCTGTGAATTCTTGGGAAAGTTGTTTCCATTTGCTTTATCCTGAGTTTTTATTCACTTAGAGTATTTGACACCAAAGGCTAGAAAGCCCAGTCTACCCTGCTATTTAACTCATAGATTCGTTTTATAATTAGCTTAAAGAAGAAAAGTAATTTTGTTTTGATAAAGCCGTTTGTTTGAGGAGCATAGCAAATGCTCGTTGCTAAGTAATTTTTTTTATAAGCGGGTTTTCGGCTCGGATGTTATCAATATAAGTGAATGTTCCATTGGTCGTGAGAAGTAGTGTAAAATTTATGACACATATTCAGATGATCACATAAAAAATACGTCCCTGCCCTCATAGTCAGATAAGTCGTGATATTTTCCTATTGTCCAAAGTTTACGGTCCAATGACTTATCAGTTCCCGTGGCCGGCCATATGTGTCCATTCAGTCATGTACACTTATCCTTGTTCCGATCATAGATAAACAAATCGGATACAGTTTCAATTAATTGGTTTTTTCCCACCAACCTGTTAAACAGTTTTTTACGAACGACTTATTTTTCATTGCTTTCTTTTATGATTCATATATTCATAGATATTTTATCTATCTTAAAATTCTTGTCTTCACTGAGGACAATTACCTATACTGCGATTAATAACAATAAATGGTAGGTATTATGGTCTTCCTTTGTCAATAGGTAAGGTCTTTAACCAGCGACATTATTCTAAATGTTGCTGGTTGGAGTTAAAGTCGATGGGCAGGAGCCTAAGCGTTAAACCTTTTACTGCTCATGCCTAAGCGAAGAAAAACTTGAAAGTTAACTGGTAAAAGTATTTACTATTATAAATGCTACAAGGTTGGTTGATTGTTTTTGCTTAGCTGTTAATGCCGGAATCTAAATATTCTGTACGCATTTTTTTTTGGCGGGGTGGGGGGAGATAATAATGGTTTCGTGGTACAAGCCTAACGAATTAATCCATAGAGGGTGTGAGAAGGGGAGGATTCGTAACTTTCTCAAGTGTATTTGCGCGTAAGTGAATATAACGAACCCAACAGAAATTGGAACGCAACTCTCCGATTAACCATTCCGAGCCAATATCTATTACAACCATCCGCACACCCAAGCTTACAACACCCGGTGTTCGCAAGCAGCCACCCATCTGGGTATTGAACAGATTAGTGGATGCTTAACTTCGGTGGTCGTACGAGAATCGATGTTTGAACATGATATGGTCGTAAGCCAACTGCTACTAAAACATATAATAGGAAAACTAAAAGTTATGGTCGATAAAATGAAGACTTCTTGTTAACTTATACTGTCGTGAAGATAACGGGGTTAGAGGTTGATACATTTATAAAATTAAATTTAAGTCTTTTGGGAGCCAAATATTAATTAATTCTTAGCATTTTTTCTCTTTACAAAAATTCTCAGTGAAAAATGTCATGATGTTATTTTTTACCGTAGATTTCTGATCGGAACTCGAAAGGAAAGTATACACCAGAAATCAAAGGGAATCTAATAATAATAGCGTATTCAAATAATCATTATACTGGGTTACAAATCTACGAAGCCCAATGTACCTATTGTGATACCCAGTCCGATAAGATTTTTTTTTTAATTAAACTAAATTTACAAGGAGAAAAATCCTTGTATTTTACAAGTTAATCGGAAATTTTTCAGGTAATTTTTTCTGTCGCTGTTGCAGATTTAAAAGCAAAAAGTAAAGAAACGCCACATAGAAAATGTTAATGTTTTGGGGCAGAGACCATTTCAGCATTTATTCCCTATCAGGTAAATAATGACTCGCATAGATTATGTCGTTTTCTGTGTAACTACTTTTAGTTCAATCTGGTAAATAATAATAATAATAATAATAATAATAATAATAATAATAATAATAATAATAATAATAATGGCTTTATCTATGTAATTATTTTTTATTTTATTTTATTTTTTTTATTATTTTTTTTTTTTGCAGTAGAAAGTGTCATGATGCCATTTCTAACCTTAGGTCCCTGGGCAGGACCCGGAAAGAAATGTGTAAACGTCAGATATCAAAGGAAATAAAAAAATAATAATAATGATGATGATGATGATGATGTGCACTGAAAGATATGCAAGAAGCACAAAATCGAAACCAAAGAGAGATGGTATGACCACTAACCAGATGACCACCAGATGACCACCAAAATAATGATGTAACTATCCTCTGGGACATGCCAATTCAACAGACGTGATATTATAAAAAAAGACAAGAAATTCAGGAAGTTTATTCTTATTGCAATACCATCTGAAAGAAACATCTCCATAAAGATTATCGAGAAATTGTCCAAATACAAGGACGTGTAGATCGAGATTAACATGAGGTGGGGAATTAAGACTGAAACTGTGCCAATAGTAACCAGAGCTCTGAGCCTCGTGAGGGCAGGAATGGACAATTTTACTAAAAGTATCCCAGATAACATCAACATACAAGTTGCCCAGAAAATCATCCTACTAGGAGCATTCCATATACTAAGAGTGCTATCACTTAAATGACAATTCTTCTATAGGGGCTAAGGACTATAGTTTGAACCCGACTCTACAAGGTACAAAACAGGAAACATAACATTCAATAATAATAATAATAATAATAATACTCGCATGTACAGTTCGCACATTACGAAGAGCTTTATCTATTTAAAATGTGTGTGATGTTTTTGTTGTTTTTTTCTTACAAAAAATAACCAGTGGAAGATGTCATGAAGTTATTTCTGACCTTAGGTCTCTGGTATACAACAGAAATCCAAGGAAGAAGAAATAATAAAAATCAGAATTCCAGTGTCTATAAAAAAAAATGAATTTCAAGTCATGTCAAATTATAAGTGATTATAAATATATCGATAATTATAATAATCACTTCCCACATATATATATATATATATATATATATATATATATATATATATATATATATATATATATATATATGGATGGATGAAAGTGAATAACCGTTTGGACATGATGATTTCAACACATGTCAAATTATAAGTGATTGTAAATATATCGATAATTATAATAATCGAAATAATAAAAATGTCGAAACAACAATTATCCGTATTTATCAGAGTTCTGATCGGGGGATCAGGTGCGATAAAGAAGGGTACCGAAAATCATGGTTTTCATTTCCGTCCTCTGCTAAAACATTTCCTTGATATTTAAATTTTCACACTTGCTTGAATTTAGTATCTACAATTTGAAATTAGCACTTTAGGCACATCATTCTGTCTTCTTGCATTTGGTGTCTGTGGGGTCGTTAGAATTCTAACTTAGAATTATCCACAACTTCGAGCACAATACTCAACACCTTATCCAAAAATTGGAAAAATATAATAAAAAATTAAACAGACAGTTCTATATCACGTAATAATTTAGTACTCTTTTCCTTCTTACTAACGATGTTTTTTTCTATTTACTCTGCTTAACTTTTGGAATGCTACCTTCACTATTCCAATACGACTTCGGATTTCAGCGTCACATTTTCCGTCTTCTGTTTAAACTCTTCCCAGATATTTTCCGCTCATTCTTTTGCTCACTTTGGGATCATCCTTTTGCTAACAACCAGGTATTCTGTCTTCTTGCAGTTGATGTTTAATCCTTTCTTCTTGCTTTCCTTCACTACCTTATGTAGGAATTTTTGCAGCTTTCTTTCCATGTCTGCTAGCAACACTGTGTCATCTTAGGTTGTTAAGATAGTGGCCCCCAATAATGCATCTTGGTAGGACGCCTAGTTCACTCAGAATCGCCTCGGTGTATAGGCTGAATAAGTCCGGCGAGAAGACACACCCTTGCCTTACACCCTTTTTTATTTTTGTATATCTGCTAAATTCATTTTCTATCCGTATGCAGGCGGTTTGCTGCCAGTATCGGATTTTGATTATTCTAATATCCTTCCCAAATATATCAAGGTTGCTGAGAAGCTCTAACAGATCTTTGTGGCGTACTTTATCGGGCGCCTTTGCATAAACTAAAAAACACAGGTACACGTCTTCCTGCATTTGTATGGCTCTTTATGATAACATTCTGGGCATAGAAAGGTTATAATATTGATAGCAATAATAAATATAATAGCGCTAAAATAATTCTTATCAGCACAAACGTTTTAATAGTAGACACTTCACATTTGAAATAGTCTCTCCATTTTTATTTATTAAACAGTGTGTAATGTCTTCCAGCCTGCGCATTCAAGGATGTATGTCTGTGTGTATGTGCGTGTGCACGTCCCTCTATCACAAAGAAATACACTTATACATACATATATATATATATGTGTGTGTGTGTGTGTGTGTGTGTGTGTGTGTGTGTGTGTGTGTGTGTGTGTGTGTGTGTGAGTGGGTGCACGCGTGTGTATAAAGTAAATACAAAATTGACATTAGCACCTTTCAGGTTACACTAAATATCCACAAGTAATAAAAATGTCGTCGGATATCTTTTCCTGTTTTTTTTTTCTACCTTCTTTCAACCAATGTCAATTGAGAATCTTTTTTTGACATAAAACTGGACAACCAGCACTTAACGCATCAAACCTTTACTGCCCGTTAAGGTCGTCCATTGTGTCCGCTGGGCCGCCTGTGTATATTATCTCCCCCGTTCTCTCTCTCTCTCTCTCTCTCTCTCTCTCTCTCTCTCCCCCCATACATACATATATATATATATATATATATATATATATATATATATATATATATATATATATATATATATATATATATATATAATGTATATTTGGGCAGCACCCTTTCTTTCAAACACGTTTCGTTGAATATGACGGACAAGGAAAATCTGATGAATCTTTTATTGATTTTTTCTAGCATTCTTAAGTTTTTTTTCCGTTTGATGTGGGTAAGGGAGTATAAAAATTGACCGTAGTGTCTATTGTCCCAAGCGATTTCGGCAACTTCTTTAGCAATTTTCAAGGGATTTGTTGTTAATTGTTATTAATTTATTTTCACGGTTGTCTTATAAGATATCATTTTGTGAAGCATATCGTTTGTTAATTAGCGATTGTCTTTTAAGATGTATTGTGTGAAGCATATTGTTTGTTAATTAGCCATTGTCTTTTAAGATGTATTGTGTGAAGCATATCGTTTGTTAATTAGCGATTGTCTTTTAAGATGTATTGTGTGAAGCATATCGTTTGTTAATTAGCGATTGTCTTTTAAGATGTATTGTGTGAAGCATATTGTTTGTTAATTAGCCATTGTCTTTTAAGATGTATTGTGTGAAGCATATCGTTTGTTAATTAGCGATTGTCTTTTAAGATGTATTGTGTGATGCATGTTGTTTGTTACATCTATCTATGTATCTATCTACATATATATATATATATATATATATATATATATATATATATATATATACGACGCAATGAGAATGAAAATAATATATAAATTCTAATGTTCACAGATTAATCCAAATGAGGGCTTGATACTAATAGCAGAGCAATAATTATTTATTATAATTTTTTCATATAGACAAAAACAGTTTTCTCACTCGAAAGATGCAACTTCGTTTTAGTGCATTTCAATTGCACCTCGACTGGTTAAAACCAAAATTGGGTCTGAACAATTCTGCTTGAAAGCAGGCTGTATGTGAAACGTCATATGTACCAGTCGAGGTGCAAATGAAATGCACTGAAACGAAGTTGCAAATTTGTAGTGAGTAAACTGTTTTTGTCTATATAAAAAAATTATAATGGGTAATATATATATATATATATATATATATATATATATATATATATATATATATATATTTCAGCGATATTTCTTTCAAACACGTTTAGTTGAATATGAGGAAAAGGAAAATTTGTTGAATCTTTTATAGATTTTTTCTAATGTTCTTAAATGATTCCGTCAGATGTGGGTAAGGGAGTATAAAAATTGTGCGTCGTGTCTATTGTACCAAGCGCTTTCGGCCACTTCTTTAGCCATTTTCAAGGGATTTATTGTAATGATTTGAGTAATGGATAGCGGCTCGAATTGAGGAATCGGAGGATTCCGGTCGAATCTATTACATTAACCTACGTGCTATTACTCTTGGGAAAGTTATGAATCCCCATGGGTAAGTAGCAGGTCGACCGCAGACAGAAATGGCAACCTACTGCGGGAAAAATCTGCCTCGTCAGTCATGTATCGAAAGATACATGATCGCCTAAGCGTGAATCACGCATGGCACATAACTGACTGACTGACTGTGTGATGCCGATTGAATGCTAGTAGCGAGCCCCGCAAAATGAACGTGGCAGTAATCGCTGTTGGCGTCCTTCTATTTTAAATTTATATATATATATATATATATATATATATATATATATATATATATATATATATATATATATATATATATAATTATTTAATATATATAAAAATTTAGAACATACTTAATTTAAATATATTTTGTATATAAATCAAAATTAATATATATATTAATATATATATTAATTAATATATATATATATATATATATATATATGATATTTTTTGATAATTAATAGGGAATAATTCCAAAAAGGATATAAATCCAATGTAAGAACAGAACTAATATAACAATGATGAACGCGGAGACTTATTTGCATGGATTTCTAAAGTCTACGCTTTCATCATTATATATATATATATATATATATATATATATATATATATATATATATATATATATGTGTATATGTGTGTGTGTGTGTGTGTGTGTACATACATACATCTGAGTGTGCGCGCGCGCCTCTCTCTCTCTCTCTCTCTCTCTCTCTCTCCTTCCTTATTCGCCTTTCCATGTTGGGGTAATGAGAGAGAAAAGTGGTGACAATCCAATTAGACAACGTTTGAGAAATGCTTTAATTTACAACTTTTTTATGAATTACATTGTTTGATTTAACATTCATTTTGTTTTACTTACTTTTACGTCTTATTTAGATTTTCATTTTTTCTTCAAATCCTACCATTTTCACGTCTTCCTTCTATCTCACTATGTTCTCTCCATTTCTTCTTCTTCTTCTTCTTCTTCTTCTTCTTCTTTTACTACTACTACTACTACTACTATTTCTTCTTCTTCTTTCTTCTTCTTTGTTGCTGTCTTCTCCTTTTACTTCATCATCTCATTCATCGTCGTCTTCATCATCAACCTATTATTCTTTATGTTCTTCCTCACCTTCGCATTCTTCTTCGTGTTTTTTCTTCTTCGTCTTCTTTTCTTCGTCATTTTCATTGACATCCTTTCAGCTTTCTTCTTTCCTTTTCTTCTTATTCTCCTTTTATTTTCCTCTTCTTCTTTTCGTCTTCCTTGTCTTTTCCTTTTCTTCATTTTCTTCTTCGTCATCGTATTCTGCATCCTCCTCTATCTCCTTCTTCTTCTTCTTCTTCTTCTTAATTCTATCATCGTCTTCTTCTTCGCCTCCTCATCCTCCTCATCTTCTTCTGCTTCTTTCGTTTTCTTCTTGCGGCTTCTTTGTCTTCCACGTCTTTTTTTCTTCTTAAACCCCTCATTCATCTTATTATCTTGTTTTTTTTTCTCTCATTCGTATCATTTTCTTCCTAATCTTTTATTTTTCTCATTTCTGTATCATTTTTTCTTCTTTTTTGAGCTTTCATATTTTATTTTGACCTTTAAGAAAGCTTTCTCTTTTCATATGTAAAGCACCTTGTTAGGATCAAACTCACTTCGAAACCATCTTACTTCGACGCGACATCTTTCTTTCTTCTTTGTCTTTTCCTTTCTTTTCTTTGATGATATTATTCTTTCTTTCTTTCGTTCTTTTATTCATTCATTCGTTCGCTTGCTCTGTCGACGGAGCCTAGAATACACTGACTTCATCCACTGCAGAGAGGTATCACCCCACCGGAAAGGGAGCCACTTTCCTGGTGGATGCCTCCACGCTATAAATCGAAGCTGTGTATTTTCTTTTAATTCACCCAAGCAAGGCGACAATTCCGCTAAGTCTCAAGCGGCTACTGGAAGTGAAAAAGAATGAAGAAATACTATAGAAAGAACAGGAAACCCAATCCTAAGCAGGAAACAAGGGATAAACCTCTACTCCTGTTCAAAATACCAGGGAGAAGTGAGAAGTGGACGATTGGTGAGCCTATCTACTCCTATACATTTTTTTTTTTGGTTCATGAACAAACCGGATTGATGTATGCATAAAGCAAGTGCCAATGAGTTTGCCTTTGTCTGGGGACCTTGTGTCAAATTTGTGGTAGAGTCTAGGAGAATCAACGAAATACTGTTAGGAAATAAAATGCAGATTCGGATTTTATATCATCCGTTCAATAATGTACACAACTGATGGTCTCATTTTCAGTGAGTCATTCTGAAACTGCTTGGTTATCAAACGTTGCTTCAGACATCAGGATGACCACTTGAACTTCCATTGTCCTTTTAGTACACTGGAAACGTGTTGCTT
Source organism: Acanthosepion esculentum (assembly GCA_964036315.1). Lineage (NCBI taxonomy): Eukaryota > Metazoa > Mollusca > Cephalopoda > Sepiida > Sepiidae > Acanthosepion > Acanthosepion esculentum. Next base: position 48,176,478 of record OZ038503.1, read on the forward strand.
AGTGGGACGGATTCCTAGTCAGCTAACAGATTTGGGGGTTCGGGTCACTCATGACCTGCCAGCTAGAAGGTTGAGAGTGAAATCTCTCTCCGATTTTCCAAGATTCATTCGCAGTCTATACCTTGTCTCTCTCTCTCTCCCCCCCTCTCTCTCTCTAAAGGTAAACACAAATGGAAAATTTGATACCTTGTTTCACGTAGTCATTTGCCAATTTAGAAGTGTCATACACGCAAACCAAACACAGATTATTATGTCTTCTCATTCACACGTCACGTGCGTACCAAAGCGAATCGGTTCCAGATGGGGCGTTGGTTACACGCTTGTCATGGCGAAGAGTGCCGGTTATGCACCCTCACTGCATTTGTCAGTTGCTATTGCTGCACTTGCAGGCAATAAGACACAAGTGTCAGTTGTAGAGCAACAAAAGAGGTGTGAAACGAATACCATACACACGCAACAATGAAACCGACTTTTTTGATGATTCACCATTGTTATCTGCCCGTACCGATTCTCTGCGCCACTCACAAAATATATTTCAAACAAAACAAAAAATAGTGAGTAGAATGTTGAAACTTAAAAACATTTAACGTTTGACAATTCGAAGACATTCTGACTATATGCCATTGTATTTGGTGCCACGATGTTTTCCTAGAAGTATATTAATTATTGTATTAGGCTGATCAGAAGGTAATCACGTATTTCACGGCTATGAATTATAAGTCAACCAACCAAAGACAAACAAAGGTAAATATAAAACTATGTTTAGAATTAATTTGAAATTCCGTCTATCAGAGAGTTCATAAAGTGTTATCTACCGTACCTATGAACACTAATGGATATGTCCCAGTCCTCATAAATACGTCGGGAACTATTGAAAGTGGGCGTACTATGCTGTCAAAGTAGTCCGCTACTAGCAGTGGTTTACCTACTTCACGTCGCTGGCGAGTATTGTATTTTGTTGATGTTATAAAAATTACCATTTCATTTCCAATTTCCGTATTGGTTAGTCCTCGTTCGGTAACCCTTTGTAGATTATAACATTAATATATCATGTTTGAAATTTGAATTTTCAAGTAACACACACACACGCACAAACATATATATATATATATATATATATATATATATATTGTTATATACCGTGCCTATGAACACTGATGGGTATGTCCCAATCCTCATAAATGCGTTGGACATTAATGTAAGTGTGGGTAATATGCTGTCTAAGTAGTACACTACTAGCAGTGGTTTACCTATTTCACGCCGCTGGCGAGTATTGTATTTTGTTGATGTTATAAAGTTTACCATTTCATTGCCAACCTACGTTTTGGTTATTCTTCATTCGGTACCCTTTCCGGGTTACAACAGAGAGTAATTGCGTATTTCATCGCTATGAATTATGAGTCAACCAAACAAAACAGAAAAGTTAAATATAAAACTACGTTTAGAATTAGTTTAAACTTCCTTCTACGTATTTCATCGCTATGAGTCAACCAACCATGACAGAACTAAAATTGAATGCCAGTAAAATGCATCTAAAAAAATTTAATCATCTCTTCTATTAGGGCGTTTGGAAAGTAATTATCTCTTTCACTTCAACGAATTATAAATGAACCAAATAAGGTAGAACTAAATTGAATGATACGAAACTGCGTCTAAAATTTGCTTATCATATTTTGTAGCGGACACTGATGCTTATAATTTTAACATGCAACATATTCGCCGTAGCTTACTGTATGAATTCTAAAAGGGTGTAGTACAGCTACAGAGCCATTTACAAACATTTATGCAGTGTTTATATAAAATGACTGTGACATATTCGAAAAGCCACGCCCTGGAAAATAATCCACTTTGAATGAAGAACAATCGAATGAGTCTACTGAATTGGGTTCACATCGAAACATCAGAATCAGAATCCATCTTGAACATTATTAAATCCATCATTCGGTCGTGCTTTGCTTCCATATTTCGTCTGATGCTCCTGCTGTATATCTCAAGATGCTTGAGAAAATTCAAAGAATGGTCGGTAACTTGTAGGAATAAAGGCAATGTATTTTCAGTGAGTGTAGAAAGACGAAGTCACAGCTAAGTCTCAGTCAATTTTTATTTTTTTTACAATAATGTTTACTCTGTACAAGGCCAAAGAGCTACTCGAGGTAGAGAGTTACAGAGTAAGAGGCACAGTTTACGGGGATATGTGAGAAAAATAACAGTTAACCCTTGACTTGGAGAGGTTAAGATTCTAGTGATCGGGTGAGCTTCTTGGGAGTTGGTTCCACAAAGCAGTGGTTCGTAGGAAGAAGACGGTTTATGAGAACTATTTGCGTAATATGTGTAGCATTCATCTGCTGGGGTAATTTTCCTACTTCTTCTCCAATTATTATGCACGAGGCTTAGCAGATCATATGATCCTTAACAGCCAACGAGCAGAGATAAATATTGGCAGACACCAGGGAGAGTAGATGTGTTTCTGACTTGTGAATAAAGACAACTTTTGGTAACAGTCACTAGTTTTTCTTTTCCTGATCGGTGAGAAGGATGGCAACAGATTTCTATACTTTTTTAGCACATTCCCTTTCTAGAAGATAAGTATTTCATTGACTTTATTCTGACTTCTCCCAATATATCTTTATTTTTGTTATAAATCTTTGGGTAATTATCTTTTCCGAAAGTCCGATACCACCAAGGCCGCTCAAACATACATTTGATAACGGAGAACCCCCAAGTGAGGTGACTCCCTAGAAACATATTAAAGTATACATATGTCAATTCATAGGTCAATAGCCTGACGAAGAAAAAGCATCTATTTTAAGCAAAAATATTGAATTTTTTCAACATAAACTTGTAATTAAGTGGAAGTTTGTTGCTCAGTGATAACGTATGCGAGCCATTGATAACACGACTTGAATCATTCATATTCGAGATTTGACTTCGTCAGTTTCTCGAGGCCACTGTGTTTGTGCGCGGTACACGTAAACCCTTGTCCGATACGTGGCACCTTACTTTCTTGTCTGGGGTCTGAGACATTCAGCCCGCCCTCTCTGGAGCAGCTGTTTTGTATACCTATCTGTTCAACGGTTTTACCACAAATCAGGCGCAAATGTGTCCACAGGTATTCTTGGATTCATCAATGACAACTGGTGAATCTCGGATCTCCACCTCCGGCTAGGGTCATCTCATGTCAACCATGCCCTGGCTTCCCTGATAGTCTAGTGTTAAATTTAGTGCAAATCCTATTTTTGTATATTCAGGCTGACACAGCTTTATCCGTGTACTTAATTAAACGGTAAATATTAATCACAGAGATCGAACATTATACTGTGAGAATGTCAGACCAAAATTCAGTTAATAACAGTGCTCCAAACTTCATCGTTTCAAAATACATTGACTCTACGGTCAATGGTTAGATTCATTTTCATGGATTTAATATTTATGCTAACGAAAATGGGTGCCCATGTTGGTTGTCTTAGGATGACTGCCTAAAATCTCTCCTATCCACATTTATGCAAGAATCTTACATATGTACGCTGGAATTTCTTTCGTACCAATAAAAATGAACAATTCTCTATGTTATCCTTACATTCTTGTTGTTTCTTGTCTGGAAGACAGAACGCTATAAGCACTTGACTCAAACATTTTTGAGTGTGAACACTATTCCTACATCGTTAACTTTTGCTTTATTACTGTCGCGTTGCTTTGCTTTTGACTTGCATTATATATATATATATATATATATATATATATATATATATATATATATATATATCCTATTATAATTATGCTTATCTCTCCCTTAATTACTTAATTTACCCTGTTAATACATCATACATATGACGATAAACTACATCCGACAGCAAGGCCTCTGATCGAGAGATTAGTGGTTTTGAGGAGCGTAGAACCACCTCATAATTACTGTTCTTCCCAGGTCTAGCCTGACCCGGGGTTGTAGCACTTGTTAGGGTCCTAGCTATGGAAAAATAGTGAACCCCCAAACAAAAATCAACAGTACATTTTTATAATAAAATAACCGACAATACATTTTTATATCAAAATGACAATGTGACATTTGCATAGTAAAATTACCAACAATGCATTTTACGATCTACAAAATATATATCTAAAAAACATACCTTTACTCTGAAAGTATAAAATTATGTATAACATCTGTAGTTGAAAGCTTAAAATTGCGTACAAAATATTCAGATTTCGACGTTAGAGGTTGACATATCGCCAAACAAAATCAACCAACCAAACAACCAACATGAAAGAACTTTTTCATGATGTTAGTCCATATAATATACTACAATTTTTTTAAAGAAATGAGAATGTATTCGAAAATATAACTACACTACAACATAAAACACACATAATATCGCCTCTAGTAATCATATCCACACAAACATGTATATGCACAAAAGCTGAGTATCGTCTGTCATATATTCATTTGTGAAAGCAAAATAAAGTATATCATATTTTTATTGCTTCAAAGCTCCCAGGAAAATTAGATTTCAGTATTAAATGACCCATGAGGAGTTGATATGCCGTTAAACAAATAAATCAACTTCACAGTCAGCACCCGCACGTATCCGAGCATCGGGATCGTCATCCTTTCTTCTTATTCCCTTTCTCCCGTCTAGTGGGGGTGGCAGAGATGGCTGTAAAGGTCCAGCCTTCTCCTGAAGAGTCGTGAGCAGCAGTCACAGACGAGTGTCAGTGGTGGACGCGGCTGGCCGAGTCGGGCCCTCCTGACAGCACGTCGCAGATTCTGTTCATGTTGAGCCTCATAAATAATGAACTCTTCCTTTTCGATTGCGTAGAAAGGCGGAAAAGACATATCAGAGGGCGCTGTTTGGTTTCAATGAGAAAAAGAAAGTATTACTTTGCCCTGTCCTTTTTCTTTCTCGTCTTCTTATATTCTTTATTGAGACTTTCTGTCAATTCCTCTTTTCAATTTTGTCAATTACGCTTAAGCATCGCTTGTGAATGGAGGATCCCCACTTTCGACTAGGGACATCTCAGCACCTGACTTCCCTGATAATCTGGTGTGAAATTGAGTGCAATGGTTATCGTGGCATGATCCGGGCTAACTCAGCCTTATCAATGCACTTAGTTAAACGGTAAATATTAATCACAGAGATCGAACAGGAGATCATGGCACTTCATGACTTACTCTCTCTGAAATGAGTAACTTTCGACCCTTTACTATCCCAGCCATCATCAACCCTGATCAGGATCAGAAAGGAAGTTGAAATGAGAAAAAAATAAAACCAGTCAAGTGTCGAAATTATTATACAAGGGTATTTACAAGGTGAATAATCAAATCTCTGAAGGTCTTTCTACTTCAGTGGTTTTCAAACTCTGTGTAATTATCCAGATTTGGGTAAGAACGAGATTTCAGTCGAGCAATGAAGATATTTTAGGCAGAGCGCGAAAAAACTTTTTAACGTAATCGGCACCCGACGAAAAAAAAGGAAAGCTAAATTTGTATAAAAGCGAATTTTATTGACATAATCTTTTGTGCTGTTTTCTAAGAAGAAAGAATGGAGAAAATTATGTTACAAAAATTATTTTGTGTGCTTTCAATACAAAAGGTGACATGTACTCAAAACTGGTACAAAGGACCCTGAATTTTCTGCTCCCATTCCCCACCCCATACTTTTGTGAAACAAGGTTTTCGACAATATGCAACATGAAAAACAAACGCCGATCTCGACACCACGTAGCCATAGATTGACGTAAAAAAATCCATATCCACCCTTCTCCTTAGTTTCATTGCTAATTCATTGTTAATTAGTGTTCCAACTTATAATTGTCAAATTATCATTAAAGAATATTAATGAATTTAATGGAGGGAGTTTATTTCCTTAAAAATTGGATAGGATAGATCTATTTTATACTTTGGGTCATCAGCCATATAGGTACCTGAGTTAAGGGTAATGAAAGAAAAGAACTAGGAACTCGAGTGTAAACTGGATTTTGTGTGCCTTTTTGGCCAGTCATTGTGATTTCTTGTTCTTATATATACAATATGGAAACAAAAGGGTCACGTGTAGCCATTAATATAACGTTTATGGTCATAACAAATAATGTCAAGTCTATTAATTACATAAATATTACTTTGTTGTCGTTTCGAGCACGAAAATAATCTTAGAAGATATTTACACTTTGAACGATCCCGACAAGAAATATGAATTTGTTAAATAGGGCAAGTGACGTTTCTTTTACTATAATGACTTCGCATTGCTTAATGGGGAAACACGTTTAAAATGTGAATACAGATTCGATTCCTGTCAGGAAAGAGGTTTTCTTTAGTAGGACTATCCCGAACAATAGGCCTGTAGACATTAACTTCAATGAGTATAAAACGGGAATGTGTAGTCAGTAAATATAGCGTTTATATTAGGTTTTTCGGAAAATAATGCCCGATTTTAGAACCCACTTTTTTTTCCTGAATGAGTGATATAAACAGTGTTTAAATCAGTCAAGATAGGAACCCTGAACATCTGTACGTTTCTGCCATCAAGTTACAGGATTGTTTACTCTAAACTGTAAAGGTTTGGATGCCAAGGAATCTTTGAATGTAGTTTCTGTATCTTCTTTGCAGCGGAATATCTTTTGGCTTAAATAACTGTCATGGTGCTTGAAAAAGTGGTAGTCAGTAGGCAAGAGATCAGGGGAATATGGTGGATGTGGCAAAGTCAGTGAGATTCTGCAGTATCATGCTGAAAACAAAATTGGACCTCGTCGATTAATCAGTGCCGGTTGCATTTTGCTTAATTGAATAGGCATTTCATCCAGGTCATGACAGTAAACTTTGACGATGATGCTCAAGTTAGATTCCAGAAAATTGTAACTGATAACGCCAATGATGGACCACCAGATAGTCACCATAATCTTCAGTTAGTGCCATTTCGGTTTTGGAAAGTGTTTGGTTCCTTCGTTATGATCAAGTCATTGAGCCGATCGTTTACGATTGTCATAAAGGATCCATTCCTCATCAAAAGTCACTATTCGATCAAGAAATGGTTCATTTGAATTTCGCAGATGTAGCATCGAACACACTTCAAAACGTGGAACTCTTTGACTTTTGCCGAGTTCATGTGGAACCAATTTGTCGAGTTTCTTCACCTGGCCAATTTTCTTGAGATGGTCCAACATTGCTGAAATGCTGGCACCCATTATCTGAGACATTAGTTTGATACGTTGACGTGACTTTTCTTCGACTACTGTTTTCAGCTGTTGATCACCAAGTCTTGTATCCACACTTCGAAATTTCAGAAACTAGCGTTGTAATATCCGATCACAAGTGGGACTTCATCCATGTTCTGTTAACTTTGGCTGCAGTTTGAGAAGCATTATGACCAAACATGAACTAATGCAACAAAAAGAAATAAACACATTTCTTTTACTTTTCTTTTTTTGATATTGCAATCAAATTCTAAAAAGAATTGATATAAAATTAACAAAGAGGACACTTTAATCATTCCAACACTTTCGCCCCAGCCCCTCAACCTCCGACGTCTTACTCTCTGGGTTGAGGTGTCTATTCGGTCTTAATCGAACTTAAGGGAGTGGCCGTAGGTACCCTGAGCATCCGTAGATCATTCGACCGGTCCACTGGTTTAATCCTATTCCTGTCCACGTTGTGTTCGGTTTGATCCAGGAGGATTAATTTGCTTCTTCGTTCTTATATCAACAGCACATGTTAGCGGGCGTTTTGTTCCAATCTCTGACGCCACTTTCGTACTTCTTCGAGCCTTCAATTCAACACTGCTCACCTTCAATCTTCGACATCTCTCCACCCAACTCGACTGCACTCGAAGACAGACGAGCCAAAAACTACCACTTTTTTCAGCATAACTACGCGTTTATATAGATAAACCTGGCTGATCATAATCGACCCTTGGCCCTACTAATTTGCACGAGATTTTCACGAGTTCTGGCTACTTTCAACCAAAATCATGTGAATTCCAATGTTCTTCATAGCTTACTAAGTTCTATTTATAATTTTAACCGATAAAAATTATTTCGTCTATTTCCCATTGTCTTTCTAATGACCCAATTCCAAATGGGTATCACTCCTGTCCTAGATCAGATTTCCCATCAGTAAAAAAAATGCTCTGATCTAATTTCGCTACTCAGATTCACTCCAATTTCAATAAAAGAAAAATATACGTGTGTGTGTGTGTGTTTCCCCGACTCTCTTCTCTGTCACATAATTAGAAAAGAGTAATATATTTTTGTGCGACTATTATAATAATATATTGAAACCCAAAATAAAATATTTATTGTAAAATCAGACATTATATTCCAAACAAGCTAATACTATTTTCAATTATATACACAGGGTGCGTCAGGTATTTGAGAACAGCCTTCCGAAAGTGATTGATATGAAATTAACGAGGAGGACACATTAATCATTAGAAATGAGTTATTCATTTTTGCGCAACTATTATAACAATATATTAGAACACAAATAAAAGGATTATTCTAAAATCAGATATTATTTTCCAAACAACCTGACACATAATTAAAATTCTTTGTCATTGTATATTTGAAGACTACAAGTAACCTAAAAGTTAGCAAATATGCGCAAATAGAAAGACAATTTTAATTGCTCAAAAATTGTAAAAACGCACATGGTGGATAATAAGTGTATTCATACCTTTCCCGAAAATATTTGCAAGTAAGTGAATATAACGAACCCAACTTGAATTGGAACTCTCCGATTAACAATTATGCTTTACATCACTGACACATCCAAGCTTGCAGAATCTGGAATTCACAAGCGTACTTAACAGGCGTGACGATGCTTAACTTCGGTGATCGTACGGGAACCGGTGTTTCAATATGATGTGGCCGTAATCCAAAAGAAGGATTGCTACCTTTCTCTCTGTCTCTCTCTCTCTCTGTCTCTCTCTCTCTCTCTCTCGCTATATATATATATATATATATATATATATATATATATATATATATATATATATATATATATATAAACAAATGTTTTATACCGCACATTGTACCACAGAATTTAAATATGGCTTTAAAAACGCATTCTTTTAAAGGGACCTTTTTCCTTCAACATTTCTTCAGAAATGTTTGTTAGAATGATAATAATCAAAACGGCGAAATTGAAAATTATTTCAGTTTTGCGTTCCGTCATTTTCAAAGCCATATATATATATATATATATATATATATATATATATATATATATATATATATATATATATATATATATATATATATATATATAATTTAAAGAAAAAACAGACCACTTTAAGGTTCCATTGTTATAATTTATTTCACCAGAGATTTGATTTTTGTCTGGATCTCTAGTGAAATAAATTATAACAATATGATCTTAAAGTCATCTTTTTCTTTAAATTAAATTATTCGTTCTGATTTAAGATTGAGCACTCCGGATTTCATCCTACTTGGGATTATCCATACGGATTACCAAGATTTTCGTTATTTAAATATATATATATATATATGTGTGTGTGTGTGTGTGTGTGTGTGTGTGTGTGTGTGTGTGTGTGTGTGTGTAAAATATAATAACAGCCAATGCCAGTGTTACAAATTATCAAGAGACAAAACTCACATTAGCTCATCTCCTTTTTCTATATAATAAATTCCAATGTCAGTGTGTCACATTTTTTTAATTAAAGGGACACAACTCTCATTAGCTCATCTTCTTCTATATAATAAATGCCAATGTCAGTGTGTCAGACTTTTTCAATTAAAGGGACACAACTCTCAATATCACAGCTCTTTCTTCTAAATAATAAATGCCAATATCAGTCTGTCACACGTTTTTAATTAAAGAGAAACAACTCCCAATATCCCATCTCGTACTATATAATAAATGCCAATGTCACTGTGTCACACATTTTCCATCAGAGGGATGCAACACTCATCTCCTTCTTTTATATAATAAGTGACAATGTCAGTGTGTCACTGTGTCACACATTTTCAATTAAAGGGACACAACTCTCCAACTTTTAACAGCTCATATTACAGAAATTTCATGTTCATTACTGCGATTATTTTCGGCGATTTTTTTACGTGATTTTTGCTACGAATTTTTTGTATGATAACAATTCTTATAACTTGGAAATAAATTTGGGAATAATCGAAATTAATTGAGAAATCCAGTAAAAGTCACCATAAATAGAAATAATTGTTTGCACGGAAAATAAGGACCTACGTACATCAAATTGTCTTTAAATTAAGTGGCGGCAGAAGAATTATCGTTGAACTTTTAAAAGGTAAGTTTATAAATTAATGCAATACTTAAATGCAGCGTTCAATTTTGACTTCTGTAGTTACCTATCGCATACGGCAGCAGTATACCCCGAAAAAAGAAATCTCCGGCAACAGAGGACCAGATTGCATTCAAAAGAGCCAAGCCTGCAGCGAGGAAAAGAAATTCCCGGTCAAATGAAAATCCGGATCAAACGGCAGCCAAGAGAGCTTCCAATGCTGAGAATATGCGAAGACTTAGGGACTCTCAAACTCCTAAAGAAACCGAACGCCCAATCAAGAGACCTTCGCAGAAGCTAGCTTAAATGCCGCCCGATTTAAGCTAATATATATATATATATATATATATATATATATATATATATATATATATATATATATATATATTATCCAACATTATTTCTTACTATAAACGGAATTTTAGTGGGTACACATATTTGATTTGCTATCGGTGTTTATATTTTCGGAATTAAAAAAATACGTGTACCCTCTAAAAATAACGTTTATATTACTAAAGAAATAACGTCGGATAAAAAATCCATTCAAATACATACATACATATATATATATATATATATATATATAGAGAGAGAGAGAGAGAGAGAGAGAGAATGAAAGAGAGAGAGAGGTGGGTTGAGAGATAGGCATATTGGCAGAAAGAGAGTGGGTGGTGGAGCGAGAGGTAAAAGTCTAAATCTTTACATTCTACAACTGTTAAGTAAGCAGCACCGTAAAAGAAATAATCAAGCACAAACCAACCTGAGGTTTGCGATAAAACAAATACGCAAGGGCGAGGAGATTAAAGATAAAACAAGTCAAATTTAATCATGAAAAGAATTCATCTCAGTAATTCAGATGACTCAAAACTGTTACTTCTTCGACTATTAAATAATAAATAAATAATGTGGCTTTAGGAAAAAAAAATCGAACAAGAAAGAACCTAACTCAATAACTACCGTATTTGAAGCATATAAATACCCGACATTTACATTCGGGTAGCGAAATAAATCTTTTTAGAAGCAAAGATTTTACATTACTAGATCCTTAATATAATATTAGTAGAACATTCAAAGAACATTAGTAGAGCTTTAATAGAATATTAGTAGAACATTAGTAGAGCTTTAATAGAATATTAGAACATTAGTAGAACCTGAATAGAATATAATAGAACATTAGTAGAGCCTGAATAGAACATTAGTAGTGCCTGAATAGAATATTAGTAGAACATTAGTAGAGCCTGAATAGAATATTAGTAGAGCAGTAAAAGTATATTAGTAGAACATTAGTAGACACTTAATATAATATTAGTAGAACATTAATAGAACATTAGTAGAGCCTTAATAGAATAGAGTAGACCATTAGTAAAAATTAATAGATCATTAGAAGAACATTAGTAGAGCCTTGATAAAATATTAGTAGAACATTAGTAGAGCCTGAATAGAATATTAGTAGAACATTAGCAGTGGCTTAATAGATTTGATTTGATTTACTTTACTGCATATCAACCTCAATGGGTCATTTAATTCCGACAACATTTTTTTTTCCGATAATATTTTTGCTTTGTTAGAAATCCATTTCTGTCAATAGTTCTTTCCTTAAAAATATATAGCTGGTAATAATATTTTTCCAAGAACGTATAGCTGGTAATAGTATTTTTCCAAGAACGTATAGCTGGTAATATATATTTTTCTTTTTCCAATAATATATTGTTGATAATATTTATTTTTCAAAAATGCATTGCTGGCAACATTTAGTTTTCGAAAATGTATTGATGTAATATTTTCTTTTTACAAAGAATTTCTGGTATAAAAACCCATCTCTACACTTCCATAATGTTTTGACCCCAGTTGCAATTCCATTGAATAAGGTTTTCTTAAAAAACGTATAGTTGGTAATATTTTTCTTTTTTTTTAAAACGTATAGCTGTTAATATTATTTTTCAAAAATGTACAGCTGGTAATATTATTTTTCAAAAATGTACAGCTGGTAATATTTTCCAAAAACATATAACTGCTAATATCGTTTTTCAAAAACGAACTGCTGGGAACATTATTCCTTCGAAAACGTATAGCCGACAACCTTATTTTTTCAAAAACTGCCACTCTGTTGGACGAAGTTTATCGCCATACCCAGTATATGAATGTAGTTTATCACCGTACCCAGGACGCGGATGCAGTTTACCGTCGTACCCATGGACGCGGATGCAGTTTACCGTAGTACCCATGGAGGTGGATGCAGTTTACCGTCGTACCCATGGTCGCGGATGCAGTTTACCGTCATACCCATGGATGCAGATGCAGTTTACCGTCATACCCATGGACGCTGCTTTAATAGAATGTTAATAGCACATTAGTAGAGCCTTAATAGAATGTTAATAGTACATTAGTAAAGCCTTAATAGAATGTCAATAGAACATTAGTAGAGCCTTAATAGAATGTCAATAGAACATTAGTAGAGTCTTAATAGAATTTCAGTAGAACATTAGTAGAGCCTTAATAGAATGTCAATAGAACATTAGTAGAGCCTTAATTGAATGTCAATAGAATATTAGTCGAGCCTTAATAGAATGTCAATAGAACATTAATAGAGTCTTAATAGAATGTTTATAGAACATTAGTAGAGCCTTAATAGAATGTCAATAGAACATTAGTAGAGGCTTAATAGAATGTCAATAGAACATTAGTAGAGGCTTAATAGAATGTTAATAGAACATTAGTAGAGCCTTAATACAATGTCAATAGAACATTATCAGAGCCTTAATTGAATGCCAATAGAACATTAGTAGAGCCTTAATAAAATGTCAATAGAACATTAGCAGAGCCTTAATTGAATGTCAATAGAAGATTAGTAGAGCCTTAATAGAATGTCAATAGAACATTATTAGAGCCTTAATAGAATGTTAATAGAATATTAGTAGAGCCTTAATAGAATCTCAATAGAACATTAGCAGAGCCTTAATTGAATGTCAATAGAATATTAGTAGAGCCTTAATAGAATGTCAATAGAACATTAGTAGAGCCTTAATAGAATGTCAATAGAACATTAGTAGAGACTTAATAGAATGTCAATAGAACATTAGTAGTGTCTTAATAGAATGTTAATAGAACATTAATAGAACCTTAATAGAATGTTAATAGAACATTAGTAGAGCCTTAATAGAATGTTAATAGAACATTAGTAGAGCCTTAATAGAATGTTAATAGAACATTAACAGAGCCTTAATAGAATGTCAATAGAACATTAGTAGAGCCTTAATAGAATGTCAATAGAACATTAGTAGAGCCTTAATAGAATGTTAATAGAACATTAATAGAGCCTTAATAGAATGTCAATAGAACATTAATAGAGTCTTAATAGAATGTTAATAGAACATTAGTAGAGCCTTAATAGAATGTCAATAGAACATTAATAGAGTCTTAATAGAATGTTTATAGAACATTAGTAGAGCCTTAAGAGAATGTCAATAGAACATTAGTAGAGGCTTAATAGAATGTCAATAGAACATTAGTGGAGCCTTAATAGAATGTTAATAGAACATTAATAGAGCCTTAATAGAATGTCAATAGAACATTATTAGAGCCTTAATAGAATGTCAATAGAACATTAGTAGAGCCTTAATAGAATGTTTATAGAACATTAGTAGAGCCTTAATAGAATGTCAATAGAACATTAGTAGAGCCTTAATAGAATGTTAATAGAACATTAATAGAGCGTTAATAGAATGTTTATAGAACATTAGTAGAGCCTTAATAGAATGTCAATAGAATATTAGTAGAGGCTTAATAGAATGTTAATAGAACATTAGTAGAGCCTTAATAGAATGTCAATAGAATATTAGTAGAGGCTTAATAGAATGTTAATAGAACATTAGTAGAGGTTTAATAGAATGTTAATAGAACATTAGTAGAGCCTTAATAGAATGTCAATAGAACATTAGTAGAGGCTTAATAGAATGTTAATAGAACATTAGTAGAGCCTTAATAGAATGTTAATAGAACATTAATAGAGCCTTAATAGAATGTCAATAGAACATTAGTAGAGCCTTAATAGAATGTCAATAGAACATTAGTAGAGGCTTAATAGAATGTTTATAGAACATTAGTAGAGCCTTAATAGAATGTCAATAGAACATTAGTAGAGGCTTAATAGAATGTTAATAGAACATTAGTAGAGCCTTAATAGAATGTTAATAGAACATTAGTAGAGCCTTAAGAGAATGTTAATAGAACATTAATAGAGCCTTAATAGAATGTCAATAGAACATTAGTAGAGCCTTAATAGAATGTTAATAGAACATTAATAGAGCCTTAATAGAATGTCAATAGAACATTAGTAGAGGCTTAATAGAATGTTTATGGAACATTAGTAGAGCCTTAATAGAATGTCAATAGAACATTAGTAGAGCCTTAATAGAATGTCAATAGAACATTAGTAGAGGCTTAATAGAATGTTAATAGAACATTAGTAGAGCCTTAATAGAATGTTAATAGAACATTAACAGAGCCTTAATAGAATGTCAATAGAACATTAGTAGAGCCTTAATAGAATGTCAATAGAACATTAGTAGAGCCTTAATAGAATGTTAATAGAACATTAATAGAGCCTTAATAGAATGTCAATAGAACATTAATAGAGTCTTAATAGAATGTTAATAGAACATTAGTAGAGCCTTAATAGAATGTCAATAGAACATTAATAGAGTCTTAATAGAATGTTTATAGAACATTAGTAGAGCCTTAAGAGAATGTCAATAGAACATTAGTAGAGGCTTAATAGAATGTCAATAGAACATTAGTGGAGCCTTAATAGAATGTTAATAGAACATTAATAGAGCCTTAATAGAATGTCAATAGAACATTATTAGAGCCTTAATAGAATGTCAATAGAACATTAGTAGAGCCTTAATAGAATGTTTATAGAACATTAGTAGAGCCTTAATAGAATGTCAATAGAACATTAGTAGAGCCTTAATAGAATGTTAATAGAACATTAATAGAGCGTTAATAGAATGTTTATAGAACATTAGTAGAGCCTTAATAGAATGTCAATAGAATATTAGTAGAGGCTTAATAGAATGTTAATAGAACATTAGTAGAGCCTTAATAGAATGTCAATAGAATATTAGTAGAGGCTTAATAGAATGTTAATAGAACATTAGTAGAGGCTTAATAGAATGTTAATAGAACATTAGTAGAGCCTTAATAGAATGTCAATAGAACATTAGTAGAGGCTTAATAGAATGTTAATAGAACATTAGTAGAGCCTTAATAGAATGTTAATAGAACATTAATAGAGCCTTAATAGAATGTCAATAGAACATTAGTAGAGCCTTAATAGAATGTCAATAGAACATTAGTAGAGGCTTAATAGAATGTTTATAGAACATTAGTAGAGCCTTAATAGAATGTCAATAGAACATTAGTAGAGGCTTAATAGAATGTTAATAGAACATTAGTAGAGCCTTAATAGAATGTTAATAGAACATTAGTAGAGCCTTAAGAGAATGTTAATAGAACATTAATAGAGCCTTAATAGAATGTCAATAGAACATTAGTAGAGCCTTAATAGAATGTTAATAGAACATTAATAGAGCCTTAATAGAATGTCAATAGAACATTAGTAGAGGCTTAATAGAATGTTTATGGAACATTAGTAGAGCCTTAATAGAATGTCAATAGAACATTAGTAGAGCCTTAATAGAATGTCAATAGAACATTAGTAGAGGCTTAATAGAATGTTAATAGAACATTAGTAGAGCCTTAATAGAATGTTAATAGAACATTAATAGAGCCTTAATAGAATGTCAATAGAACATTAGTAGAGCCTTAATAGAATGTCAATAGAACATTAGTAGAGGCTTAATAGAATGTTTATAGAACATTAGTAGAGCCTTAATAGAATGTCAATAGAACATTAGTAGAGGCTTAATAGAATGTTAATAGAACATTAGTAGAGACTTAATAGAATGCTAATAGAACATTAATAGAGTCTTAATAGAATGTTAATAGAACATTAGTAGAGCCTTAATAGAATGTTAATAGAACATTAATATAGACTTAATAGAATGTCAATAGAACATTAGTAGAGCCTTAATAGAATGTTAATAGAACATTAGTAGAGCCTTAATAGAATGTCAATAGAACATTAGTAGAGGCTTAATAGAATGTCAATAGAACATTAGTAGAGCCTTAATAGAATGTTAATAGAACATTAATAGAGCCTTAATAGAATGTCAATAGAACATTATTAGAGCCTTAATAGAATGTCAATAGAACATTAGTAGAGCCTTAATAGAATGTTTATAGAACATTAGTAGAGCCTTAATAGAAAGTCAATAGAACATTAGTAGAGCCTTAATAGAATGTTAATAGAACATTAGTAGAGCCTTAATAGAATGTCAATAGAACATTAGTAGAGGCTTAATAGAATGTTAATAGAACATTAGTAGAGCCTTAATAGAATGTTAATAGAACATTAATAGAGCCTTAATAGAATGTCAATAGAACATTAGTAGAGGCTTAATAGAATGTTTATAGAACATTAGTAGAGCCTTAATAGAATGTCAATAGAACATTAATAGAGTCTTAATAGAATGTTTATAGAACATTAGTAGAGCCTTAAGAGAATGTCAATAGAACATTATTAGAGCCTTAATAGAATGTCAATAGAATATTAGTAGAGGCTTAATAGAATGTTAATAGAATATTAGTAGAGCCTTAATAGAATCTCAATAGAACATTAGCAGAGCCTTAATTGAATGTCAATAGAATATTAGTAGAGCCTTAATAGAATGTCAATAGAACATTAGTAGAGCCTTAATAGAATGTCAATAGAACATTAGTAGAGACTTAATAGAATGTCAATAGAACATTAGTAGAGTCTTAATAGAATGTTAATAGAACATTAATAGAACCTTAATAGAATGTTAATAGAACATTAGTAGAGCCTTAATAGAATGTTAATAGAACATTAGTAGAGCCTTAATAGAATGTTAATAGAACATTAACAGAGCCTTAATAGAATGTCAATAGAACATTAGTAGAGCCTTAATAGAATGTCAATAGAACATTAGTAGAGCCTTAATAGAATGTTAATAGAACATTAATAGAGCCTTAATAGAATGTCAATAGAACATTAATAGAGTCTTAATAGAATGTTAATAGAACATTAGTAGAGCCTTAATAGAATGTCAATAGAACATTAATAGAGTCTTAATAGAATGTTTATAGAACATTAGTAGAGCCTTAAGAGAATGTCAATAGAACATTAGTAGAGGCTTAATAGAATGTCAATAGAACATTAGTGGAGCCTTAATAGAATGTTAATAGAACATTAATAGAGCCTTAATAGAATGTCAATAGAACATTATTAGAGCCTTAATAGAATGTCAATAGAACATTAGTAGAGCCTTAATAGAATGTTTATAGAACATTAGTAGAGCCTTAATAGAATGTCAATAGAACATTAGTAGAGCCTTAATAGAATGTTAATAGAACATTAATAGAGCGTTAATAGAATGTTTATAGAACATTAGTAGAGCCTTCATAGAATGTCAATAGAATATTAGTAGAGGCTTAATAGAATGTTAATAGAACATTAGTAGAGCCTTAATAGAATGTCAATAGAATATTAGTAGAGGCTTAATAGAATGTTAATAGAACATTAGTAGAGGCTTAATAGAATGTTAATAGAACATTAGTAGAGCCTTAATAGAATGTCAATAGAACATTAGTAGAGGCTTAATAGAATGTTAATAGAACATTAGTAGAGCCTTAATAGAATGTTAATAGAACATTAATAGAGCCTTAATAGAATGTCAATAGAACATTAGTAGAGCCTTAATAGAATGTCAATAGAACATTAGTAGAGGCTTAATAGAATGTTTATAGAACATTAGTAGAGCCTTAATAGAATGTCAATAGAACATTAGTAGAGGCTTAATAGAATGTTAATAGAACATTAGTAGAGCCTTAATAGAATGTTAATAGAACATTAGTAGAGCCTTAAGAGAATGTTAATAGAACATTAATAGAGCCTTAATAGAATGTCAATAGAACATTAGTAGAGCCTTAATAGAATGTTAATAGAACATTAATAGAGCCTTAATAGAATGCTAATAGAACATTAATAGAGTCTTAATAGAATGTTAATAGAACATTAGTAGAGCCTTAATAGAATGTTAATAGAACATTAATATAGACTTAATGGAATGTCAATAGAACATTAGTAGAGCCTTAATAGAATGTTAATAGAACATTAGTAGAGCCTTAATAGAATGTCAATAGAACATTAGTAGAGGCTTAATAGAATGTCAATAGAACATTAGTAGAGCCTTAATAGAATGTTAATAGAACATTAATAGAGCCTTAATAGAATGTCAATAGAACATTATTAGAGCCTTAATAGAATGTTAATAGAATATTAGTAGAGCCTTAATAGAATCTCAATAGAACATTAGCAGAGCCTTAATTGAATGTCAATAGAATATTAGTAGAGCCTTAATAGAATGTCAATAGAACATTAGTAGAGCCTTAATAGAATGTCAATAGAACATTAGTAGAGACTTAATAGAATGTCAATAGAACATTAGTAGAGTCTTAATAGAATGTTAATAGAACATTAATAGAACCTTAATAGAATGTTAATAGAACATTAGTAGAGCCTTAATAGAATGTTAATAGAACATTAGTAGAGCCTTAATAGAATGTTAATAGAACATTAACAGAGCCTTAATAGAATGTCAATAGAACATTAGTAGAGCCTTAATAGAATGTCAATAGAACATTAGTAGAGCCTTAATAGAATGTTAATAGAACATTAATAGAGCCTTAATAGAATGTCAATAGAACATTAATAGAGTCTTAATAGAATGTTAATAGAACATTAGTAGAGCCTTAATAGAATGTCAATAGAACATTAATAGAGTCTTAATAGAATGTTTATAGAACATTAGTAGAGCCTTAAGAGAATGTCAATAGAACATTAGTAGAGGCTTAATAGAATGTCAATAGAACATTAGTGGAGCCTTAATAGAATGTTAATAGAACATTAATAGAGCCTTAATAGAATGTCAATAGAACATTATTAGAGCCTTAATAGAATGTCAATAGAACATTAGTAGAGCCTTAATAGAATGTTTATAGAACATTAGTAGAGCCTTAATAGAATGTCAATAGAACATTAGTAGAGCCTTAATAGAATGTTAATAGAACATTAATAGAGCGTTAATAGAATGTTTATAGAACATTAGTAGAGCCTTCATAGAATGTCAATAGAATATTAGTAGAGGCTTAATAGAATGTTAATAGAACATTAGTAGAGCCTTAATAGAATGTCAATAGAATATTAGTAGAGGCTTAATAGAATGTTAATAGAACATTAGTAGAGGCTTAATAGAATGTTAATAGAACATTAGTAGAGCCTTAATAGAATGTCAATAGAACATTAGTAGAGGCTTAATAGAATGTTAATAGAACATTAGTAGAGCCTTAATAGAATGTTAATAGAACATTAATAGAGCCTTAATAGAATGTCAATAGAACATTAGTAGAGCCTTAATAGAATGTCAATAGAACATTAGTAGAGGCTTAATAGAATGTTTATAGAACATTAGTAGAGCCTTAATAGAATGTCAATAGAACATTAGTAGAGGCTTAATAGAATGTTAATAGAACATTAGTAGAGCCTTAATAGAATGTTAATAGAACATTAGTAGAGCCTTAAGAGAATGTTAATAGAACATTAATAGAGCCTTAATAGAATGTCAATAGAACATTAGTAGAGCCTTAATAGAATGTTAATAGAACATTAATAGAGCCTTAATAGAATGCTAATAGAACATTAATAGAGTCTTAATAGAATGTTAATAGAACATTAGTAGAGCCTTAATAGAATGTTAATAGAACATTAATATAGACTTAATGGAATGTCAATAGAACATTAGTAGAGCCTTAATAGAATGTTAATAGAACATTAGTAGAGCCTTAATAGAATGTCAATAGAACATTAGTAGAGGCTTAATAGAATGTCAATAGAACATTAGTAGAGCCTTAATAGAATGTTAATAGAACATTAATAGAGCCTTAATAGAATGTCAATAGAACATTATTAGAGCCTTAATAGAATGTCAATAGAACATTAGTAGAGCCTTAATAGAATGTTTATAGAACATTAGTAGAGCCTTAATAGAAAGTCAATAGAACATTAGTAGAGCCTTAATAGAATGTTAATAGAACATTAATAGAGCCTTAATAGAATGTTTATAGAACATTAGTAGAGCCTTAATAGAATGTCAATAGAATATTAGTAGAGGCTTAATAGAATGTTAATAGAACATTAGTAGAGCCTTAATAGAATGTCAATAGAACATTAGTAGAGGCTTAATAGAATGTTAATAGAACATTAGTAGAGCCTTAATAGAATGTTAATAGAACATTAATAGAGCCTTAATAGAATGTCAATAGAACATTAGTAGAGGCTTAATAGAATGTTTATAGAACATTAGTAGAGCCTTAATAGAATGTCAATAGAACATTAGTAGAGGCTTAATAGAATGTTAATAGAACATTAGTAGAGCCTTAATAGAATGTCAATAGAACATTAGTAGAGGCTTAATAGAATGTTAATAGAACATTAGTAGAGCCTTAATAGAATGTTAATAGAACATTAATAGAGCCTTAATAGAATGTCAATAGAACATTAGTAGAGCCTTAATAGAATGTCAATAGAACATTAGTAGAGGCTTAATAGAATGTTTATAGAACATTAGTAGAGCCTTAATAGAATGTCAATAGAACATTAGTAGAGGCTTAATAGAATGTTAATAGAACATTAGTAGAGCCTTAATAGAATGTTAATAGAACATTAGTAGAGCCTTAAGAGAATGTTAATAGAACATTAATAGAGCCTTAATAGAATGTCAATAGAACATTAGTAGAGCCTTAATAGAATGTTAATAGAACATTAATAGAGCCTTAATAGAATGTCAATAGAACATTAGTAGAGGCTTAATAGAATGTTTATGGAACATTAGTAGAGACTTAATAGAATGTCAATAGAACATTAGTAGAGCCTTAATAGAATGTCAATAGAACATTAGTAGAGGCTTAATAGAATGTTAATAGAACATTAGTAGAGCCTTAATAGAATGTTAATAGAACATTAATAGAGCCTTAATAGAATGTCAATAGAACATTAGTAGAGCCTTAATAGAATGTCAATAGAACATTAGTAGAGGCTTAATAGAATGTTTATAGAACATTAGTAGAGCCTTAATAGAATGTCAATAGAACATTAGTAGAGGCTTAATAGAATGTTAATAGAACATTAGTAGAGCCTTAATAGAATGTTAATAGAACATTAATAGATTCTTAATAGAATGTTAATAGAACATTAGTAGAGCCTTAATAGAATGTTAATAGAACATTAATATAGCCTTAATAGAATGTCAATAGAACATTAGTAGAGCCTTAATAGAATGTTAATAGAACATTAATAGAGCCTTAATAGAATGTCAATAGAACATTAATAGAGTCTTAATAGAATGTTTATAGAACATTAGTAGAGCCTTAATAGAATGTCAATAGAACATTAGTAGAGGCTTAATAGAATGTTAATAGAACATTAGTAGAGCCTTAATAGAATGTCAATAGAACATTAGTAGAGGCTTAATATAATGTCAATAGAACATTAGTAGAGGCTTAATAGAATGTTAATAGAACATTAGTAGAGGCTTAATAGAATGTTAATAGAACATTATCAGAGCCTTAAGTGAATGCCAATAGAACATTAGTAGAGCCTTAATAAAATGTCAATAGAACATTAGCAGAGCCTTAATTGAATGTCAATAGAACATTAGTAGAGCCTTAATAGAATGTCAATAGAACATTATTAGAGCCTTAATAGAATGTTAATAGAACATTAGTAGAGCCTTAATAGAATCTCAATAGAACATTAGCAGAGCCTTAATTGAATGTCAATAGAATATTAGTAGAGCCTTAATAGAATGTCAATAGAACATTAGTAGAGCCTTAATAGAATGTCAATAGAACATTAGTAGAGCCTTAATAGAATGTCAATAGAACATTAGTAGAGTCTTAATAGAATGTTTATAGAACATTAGTAGAGCCTTAATTGAATGCCAATAGAACATTAGTAGAGCCTTAATAAAATGTCAATAGAACATTAGCAGAGCCTTAATTGAATGTCAATAGAACATTAGTAGAGCCTTAATTGAATGTCAATAGAACATTAGTAGAGCCTTAATAGAATGTCAATAGAACATTATCAGAGCCTTAATTGAATGTCAATAGAATATTAGTGGAGCCTTCATAGAATGTCAATAGAACATTAGTAGAGCCTTAATTGAATGTCAATAGAACATTATCAGAGCCTTAATTGAATGTCAATAGAACATTAGTAGAGCCTTAATTGAATGTCAATAGAATATTAGTAGAGCCTTAATAGAATGTCAATAGAACATTAGTAGAGCCTTAATTGAATGTCAATAGAACATTAGTAGATCCTTAATAGAATGTCAATAGAACATTATCAGAGCCTTAATTGAATGTCAATAGAATATTAGTAGAGCCTTAATAGAATGTCAATAGAACATTAGTAGTGCCTTAATAGAATGTTAATAGAATATTAGTAGAACATAAGTAAAGCCGTAATAGAATATTAGTAGAACATTAACAGAAATATTAAATTCTTCGTATAATCATTAGAATTTTTAAGAATCTGAATCGTCCTACTATTTATCCATATAGGATTAAGAATATCTTCAGATTTTTTTTTACTGTAAGGTTCACTCTGTACAAGTTCCGGGGGTCACTGAATGTAGAGGGTTTAGAGGTAGTTTATTTGGATAGGAGGGAAAGTTAATGGTTGACTGTGAACTTAAGAGGTTAAGATTGCATGGATCGAGGAAACATCCTCTTGGGTGTCTGTCCCACGGACAAGCGGTTCGCAGGAGGAAGCTGTTTGATCGGAACTTACTTCTCGCCGATAGAATACGGCGGGCATGTGGGTGGTTTGCTACTGTGTAAGTGTCTTGGCGGGTCCTAGATGAACTTGGAGAATTTAACCCCAACAGGTCATATTGATGACAAGGAGGGCGAAACAAAAGAGCGAGTAGCCTATAACTAGATTGTGTAAATGGATGACAGAACGAGGATTGGGAGGGATAGTGAAAAAAAAAGAAACCTTACTATGAACTACAAATAGGGAAGTTATGGAGAACCATGATTGACTACGTTCTGAAGGAGAAGAAAAAAATTGATTTTATAAGACAACCATATTTCTACCCTTAAAATTAGTTGGTTTCTGTTGAGTCTTGGCGTATGGTTCGTTCTACTTTGTGGCCATTGTTGAAACTTGACGTATGGTTCGTTCTACTTCGTCGCCATTGTTGAAACTTCTCACTATTAATTCTTTCTTCTTTCCGTATATTTCTGGGAAGACGTTCCTGGAGAATGTGTTGACTAGTCGCAGTCGATCAGAGTCTCTAGTTGGATCTCGTGATTCCTTCTCCCTCGTCTTCCGGTACCAACCACTATTTATATAGTTGGTAGTCACCTATGCAGATTAGGTGGATCCTACACAACAGTTTCCATGGGCAAATAAGTAAGGCTTCGTCGATGACAGTCGAACTTCACATCTCGTTGCTTTGTGGGACTAACTCCCTAGAAGATGCTTCCCCAACCGTTATAATCTTAACCTTTTCAAGTCTAAAGTTAACCATTATCTTCCCCACATATCTCCATAAACTGTACCGCTTACTCTGTAACGCTCTACCTCGAGTGCCCTTGGGCCTTATACATGTCTTTTAAATTTCTTTTTTTTAACCAAAGCTGCTATTATTAAGTAATGTTAAAAGTAAAAGTAACAGTTAGAAAAAAATATAATTAAAGATGAAGCTAGTCGAAATTAATAAATTGATTGTTTTTATTGTCTAAATGCAGCTGCTTACTTATTTTACTTGACTAATATAATGAAATCCTACCGAAGAAATCCCATGAAAAATTCAGTTCCCCTGCAACAGATGGCAAACTGGCCGTGTAGTCAATTTCTGTTTACCGAAGGATCGTGTCGGATTTGTTGTTGTTTCTCCACTTTAGGGTAAAACTACAGAAACCATATGCGGAAATTAGAGACGGACATCAGAAAAGTTTTTATTAATGACAGAAAGGTTAGAAGTTAGGGTTATACAGCAAATCTCCAGATGTTAGGAGATCCGTCAGGTGGGGTACGTCACGCAACGTAAACCTGCATAAATGGCCTTCTTATCAATTCGCAGAAATTTATTCCTGAAGATACTCAGTTAAAGCCACACACGCACGTCGAACCTGGTCAGTACCTAGATCGGTGACCGCTTGGGAATACCAGGTGCTGTAATGTGCGGCTGGTGTAATGTATAATAGCTCGTAATTGTAGAGCCAAGTTCCAATTCCAGCAGAGTTCGTTATACTCACTTACACCCAAATACCCTTGGGGAAGATATGAATTCCTATCTTCTCCCCCCACCAAGATATTGGGTAATTAGTAGGACTTGTAACAACAAATAATTATTATCTCCTAAATTTCTTGCACACACACACACACACACACACACACACATATATATATATATATATATATATATATATATATATATATATATATATATATATATATATATATATATATATATATATATACTCACAAACATATATACACACTTTATATTTACACTATTTACATGCGTACTATTATCCTCATTTTTGTTGTTTTTATCACAACGTTTCGGCTACATTGCACTCCGGCCTTCATTAGATGTGTGTTGATCCGGTTAATTAATTCAGAAAATTCCGAACTGATAGATAGATAGATAGATAGATAGATAGATAGATAGATAGATAGATAGATAGATAGATAGTGAGCAGACTTGGATAGCGTTTCGGAGGTAGACTATGCTCGTTCCACTGCCCGGGTCAACATACACCTGAACGTGTATAAATACCGAACGAAATGTTTCTTGATATCTGCAATTCATTCGTTTAGCGTTATCAATAGTGCTTAAACCATAAATGTCAACAGTTTAACAGGAATTGGCGGGAAAAAATTCCTGTCTGAAGAATCGGTTAAATTTTGAAAATGAAATATATTTTAATAAACACTGACTTTATAATTATTCAAAGTGTGTCTATATTTTTGGACACGCTGTGTAGATATATCAAGCTGTGGGTAAAATAAGAGGGCACACTGAGCTCTCTAACCTTGACGGAGAAAAAATATCTGAATTCAAAATCTTAGGAGCGCTATTTGGAAAATTTGTGGCACATCGTGTACCAGTTCTCTGTTATCAGTTATTCCGAAAAGTGTAACTGGTTTTGCACCAGCCTTCACCATAATCAAATCCTCTATGGCCGACGTATAGCGACCCAGTTCTAAAATTGACCTATTAAGTCCACTTAAGTCGGAATCGATAGATAGATAGATAGATAGATAGATAGATAGATAGATAGATAGATAGATAGATAGATAGATAGATACGAATATACTGAGATAGATATATATGAACAAACTGGAATGGATAGATAGATAAATATAAACCGATTGGAAAAGATAGATAGATAGATAGATAGATAGATAGATAGATAGATAGATAGATTTTTAAAGGTAAATACTGTTCTAAACAACAGATATGATGTCGATTAATTTTAATGGCCGTCTTTTCCAAATTACAAACAATCCTTCTCGAATAAGAAGGAAATTCCGTCAAGAATTGCTCAGTCTTCATTTCGAGAGAAAAACTAAAAGTAATATGGTCAGAGTTTCAACTTTCTTTAGTTATCATCAGCGTATGCTGTCTCCCTCAACCTGAAAATAAAAATCGGCAGGATTCGAACCTGCATATCTCTGGCCAGAGAGAAACCGTCGTTAGATCCGACGTGCCTGAACTAAACCCAAATATAAGTATGCACTAAAAATAACGTTTGAAGTGATAAAAATGCTTGTCGGATTGATAAATAAAAACCCATTACTTTAGAAAATTATTTTGTTTACGTTTGGATACAAAAGATTCAGGGAATTTGTGACGAGAAGGCATTATTTGAAATCTTTGCCCGTTTGGCAAATCTGCTCCGTCACCGAGTCGTTTGAGGTACGTCGGATTTAGATGGGCGGATTTAAATGGACGCAGGTTCGAATCCTGTCGGAGAGCGCATTTTTTTTTATAAGAATATACCGTTAAATAAACGGAGCGTCTACTCAGGTATGAACGTCCATTAAAAATAATGCTTTCAGAAAATTTATTTATGCACAAATACCCTTAGGAAATGCATGAACTCATCTCTGCTCTTCTTTATGGATTAAATAGTAGGGCAGACAGGTCACTTCAGCCTTGGATGGAAACTGGTCTAGGAGAAAGAGAAAACTTATGTAACACCCGAGGCGACTGTTAGATCGAGCTCATCCGGATATTTCGGATCTGCTTGTCTCGGGGATTCTTAGCATTGTTGGTGTGAGTCGTTGCTGTGTTGTGAAAGCCTTACAGTAGTATAATCGCAACATAGTCATTGCTTCTCAGCAATGGTCTTCCTCGTCTAAGTCGACAGCTATGATGTATATAAGTATATAAATCAATGTCGATTAGCATAAAGCAAAGAGTTTTTTTTCATGTATCCCTCGTTAACGAAGCGCAAAATTAAAAACAAACAAGTAAACCAAAAATAACATATCTAGCTAGGGTTCTTAATACGTTACGACAGAGCAAAGAAAGGGAACTATATATATATATATATATATATGTGTGTGTGTGTGTGTGTGTGTGTGTGTGTGTGTGTGTGTGTGTGTGTGTGTGTGTGTGTGTGTGTGTGTGTACTTGTCTATATTTCGCCGGTATTTACTATTAACTGTCCCTGCATTCAGCTCGCCGTGTTTTGATCACTAATTCGTTAAGCAGCGTTGAGCCTGGCCAGTACGGAATTGGGTGACCAGGTGCTGCATGCTTGTATGTACGGTGATGTAATGGATAATGGTTCGCAGTTGTTAATCGAAGAGACAAGTTCCAGTTGGGCGCGTTACATTTACTTTACCTTTTTCTCTCAAAAGAAAAACAGCCACATCGGAATCTTTATGCATCAATCCGTTTACCTAACAGATATTTCTTTCAATCCGTTTACCTAATAGATATCCCCCCACACACACACATACATATATATATATATATATATATATATATATATATATATATATATATATATATATATATATATATATATATATATAGTGGGCAGGCAGATGCGACCCTGGATAATTGCGTACCTCTGATAATTTTTTTAAGTTGCCATTAAAGGGTTATTTAATATAGAAAGTTGCACACCAATACCTTTAATTACTCTAAACAAGCAGTAAGTTAGTTATCATTAAAAAAAATAAAAGAGAAAGATTTCTTTTTTTAAAGCAAGGGAAAATTAATCTAGCAGTTTAAGTTCACTTCAGCAGTGCGTAGCACAAATATTAGTAGAGCCTTAATAGAATGTCAATAGAACATTAGTAGAGCGTTAATAGAATGTCAATAGAACATTAGTAGAGCCTTAATAGAATGTCAATAGAACATTAGTAGACCCTTAATAGAATGTCAATAAAACATTAGTAGAGCCTTAATAGAATGTCAATAGAACATTAGTAGAGCCTTAATAGAATGTTCATAGAACATTAGTAGAGCTTTAATAGAATGTCAATAGAACATTAGTAGAGCCTTAATAGAATGTCAATAGAACATTAATAGAGTTTTAATAGAATGTCAATAGAACATTAGTAGAGCCTTAATAGAATGTCAATAGAACATTAGTAGAGCTTTAATAGAATGTCAATAGAACATTAGTAGAGCTTTAATAGAATGTCAATAGAAAATTAGTAGAGCCTTAATAGAATGTCAATAGAACATTAGTAGAGCCTTAATAGAATGTCAATAGAACATTAGTAGAGCTTTAATAGAATGTCAATAGAACATTAGTAGAGCCTTAATAGAATGTCAATAGAACATTAGTAGAGCTTTAATAGAATGTCAATAGAACATTAGTAGAGCTTTAATAGAATGTCAATAGAACATTAGTAGAGCCTTAATAGAATGTCAATAGAACATTAGTAGAGCCTTAATAGAATGTCAATAGAACATTAGTAGAGCTTTAATAGAATGTCAATAGAACATTAGTAGAGCCTTAATAGAATGTCAATAGAACATTAGTAGAGCCATAATAGAATGCCAATAGAACATTAGTAGAGCTTTAATAGAATGCCAATAGAATATTAGTAGAGCTTTAATAGAATGTCAATAGAACATTAGTAGAGCCTTAATAGAATGTCAATAGAACATTAGTAGAGCTTTAATAGAATGTTAATAGAACAAACATCTAATAGATTTTGTAGATTATATTTGGAACCCATGGTTAAATTCCGGAAATCAAACACTGGTGGAAAAGTATTTGCTAGCACTATGATAAGAAAAACGCCGAAGAAACAAAAACATATTGGTGATGTGTAGATCTTGAAACAATGTTAATGTGTCACTGCATTTTAAACAAAAATAAACTTTTATTTTATTCTTTTAAAAAAAAATTATGATTACTACATATGCTGAATTCAAACTGCATGCCTTTAAAAGCTTAAAAAATATCAGTGATACGCAATTATCCAGGGACGTATTTGTCTAGGGACGCAAATGTCCAGGGATGCAACAGTCCTTAAACTATATATATATATATATATATATATATATATATATATATATATATATATATATATATATATATATATATATGTGTATGTGTGTGTATGTGTGTGTGTGTATATATATATATGCGTGTGTGTGTGCGTACGTATGTATATATGCAAACGTAGCTTTCGAGTAAAAAACAAAATCTGTACATAAAACATATTGTATTAATTATACAAAACATATCAATAACATATCAATAATAGTATAATGCATACAGTATACCTACTTTTACACACCCATATATATATATATATATATATATATATATATATATAAATCATATTGTATTGATTATACAAACATACAGATAACGTATCAATAATAGTATAATGCTTACAGTATACCTACTTTTACACCCGCCATATATATATATATATATATATATATATATATATATATATATATATATATACATACATATATATATATATATACATACACATATATATATACATACGCATATATATATATATATATACATACACATATATATATATATATATATACATACACACAT
The DNA here is from genome assembly GCA_964036315.1 of Acanthosepion esculentum. Classification (NCBI taxonomy): domain Eukaryota; kingdom Metazoa; phylum Mollusca; class Cephalopoda; order Sepiida; family Sepiidae; genus Acanthosepion; species Acanthosepion esculentum. Next base: position 48,206,021 of record OZ038503.1, read on the forward strand.
ATATATATATATATATATACATACACACATATATATATATATATATATATATAAATATATATATATATATATATATATATATATATATATATATATATATATATATATATATACTGTAAGCATTATACTATTATTGATATATTATTGATATGTTTGTATAATCATACAATATATTTTCTGTGCAGATTTTGTTTTTTACTGTATAGCTACGTTTGCATTTCCCTTTATATATATATATATATATATATATATATATATATATATATATATATATATATATATATATATATATATATGTGTGTGTGTGTGTGTGTGTGTGTGTGAAGGATAAGAAATGTGTATTTCGTACGTGAATCATAATCAGAAGTAGAAATGGTGAATGATGTGTGGGTGGGTATCGATGGAATTTATTCTAACTAGTTTATTTATTTATTTTTTCAGCAGCTATTTCGTTAGTAATCGGGCATAAGCAGATGCTTATCACAAATTCCAGTAACCAACCATCTTCCTCCTCTTTTTTGAAAGAGATTTTCTAGACCCTCGAAGAGGATGAGAAGCTGATGTAACTCCTCACCCCCACCTCACGTCAAAATTAGTCAAATGAATAACTGAAAATATTCTCTTCATAATAAGAATATCTCACAATAACCAATATCTTTTTTTTGTGTGTGTGAGTTTTGTTTTGTTTTTTTTGGGGGGGGGTGCAGTGTAAGGCAGAATATACGGCTTACGGCGACATCACACTGAAACACCGCTCCCCGAGCTATCACCGAAGTTAAGCAACGTCGATCCTGGTCAGTACCTATATGGCCGTTCCAATTCCCGTTGGGTTTTTTTACATTCACTTACGCGCATAAGGCAAAAAGGATTCATGCCTTTCCCAAGGCATGAATCCTTTTTTCTCTCCCTACTATGGATTAATTAGTTAATTATTTGTATCACTAAATCATTATTATCTAAAAAATATCTTACAATCTGAAAATATTTTCTGGTTTAAAATAACCTGTAAAAGGTTGATAAGTCGTAGAAAACGAATCACTCTATCAAACCAGCAGAATGTGGCTTGTCACACACACACATCACAGTCGCAACACATGTCTGATACGCATTATCAACCGCCTGTGCTTACATCCATTGTTTAGTCTCTGCGCCGATGAACGATTATTGACGCAACTATTTCGCACAAAGGATTCACTAACACGTTTCTTCTTCATACGCAATTTCATAGTCAGACTTCAATTTGTCCACGAAAAAATAAAATGTTATTATTATAATGTGATATATAAATTTATGGGTTATCACTACTACAAATCTTATTTTTGCGTGTACACCTGTTTGAGTAGACATTCCTGCTTATTTACTTAAACTGAAATTAACGTCTACCGATTTAGATAATTGAACGTATTATGTAAAAAATGTATCTCGGGAAACGGAACGAACATTTTCTGAATGACCACCTATCAGCAGTAGGAAAAGAATCAATTTACAGCAGGGAAAGAATCAATTACCCATTTTAAGAAATGTACATCTCTCGTTGGGGCATTTCGGCGTCCTTATTTGAGTGAATTAGGTAATTAATGTCGGATTAAAAATTAAACACATTAATTCCTTAGAAATGACTCAATTGTTTACGTTTCAGAAACGAAAATAAGAAGTCAGCTGATATGGAGTTTCGAGCAGATCCGGACAAGGGGATGCGCATTCTTTAAAAAGGGCCATTGAACATTGCTTGGTTGTAATGCTCTCTGCGGACGAACAGAGTCTAAAACAGTCGGATCAGAAGGTTTCCTGCAAGGGAATACGCAGAGTTCGAACTCTGGCAATTTTGCACATTTTCTTTATTAAGCCTCTTAAATGCGCAAGCCGATAGACGTAATTCACTCTGGTTAAATAAACAGAGCATCTACTCTAACTCTACGGTAGTAGAATATGACAATCATGGAGGATGCCAAAAGATGTAATTTAATACCTAGAGTGAGTAAATGTTCCTCGAATTTCTCATTTTATTTTCACACACGCACACACACACGCATATATATATATATATATATATATATATATATATATATATATATATATATATGAAGAAATATAGTCTTAAAGTGTGCTATATTATGGGATAAAGTGCTCAATATCAGAGATAGAGCGTGTGTAAACATAAAAGTGAACATTTTATATATATATATATATATATATATATATATATATATATATATATATATATATATACACACTTGTCATTACATATATATATATACATATATATATTAATGGTGACTCTAGGTCATAAATGTTTGTCGGGCTCATTACACTCTTTAACAAAATATACTATTCTTATAACTTAGATGCTGAAAGGATTCCTTCACTCTAATTAAAATATATAATTTTTTAAAATCTCTGTGGATGAAATTAAAAAAAAACATTTTGGGATTTAAGGTCAGGGTTAGTGGAATGCCAGATATGTTTTTTTAAATAACGTGTGTATCTATCTCGAGAGTGTGTTTTTATATATGCCTATGCGTTAGTGTGTTTATGTATCTCTGTGAATTTTTAGTTTAAGTACTTTTGTGCTTTTATGATCAGTACTACTGACTGATATCATATATCCTCAATACTACCTCAGTGTCGCTCCTCACCCAACTCTCCAATCTATGAGTTAAGGCTGCAACTTTCTTTGATTTTTGTAGTTTGCCCTTTTTCATTTGACACATTCAGCTAAAAAAACTTACTATTTATGGAATAAATTATTTAAAATAAGATATTTGAAACCAATAAGTTGAAATAAAAATAGAGATTTTTAAAAGATTATTTATAAAATTAAAGCAAGAAATACATTGACTATTAATTATGTCTCTGGCTTCGGTAGGGTTCCCACCTACGCAGCCCGACTCGCCACGTTAATTTCAGCCTTTCAGAGAAATTTTGGAACCCTGAAAAACCGCAAATCAACTTTCGTCCAATCAAATTCGTCCGCGAGCTCACTCGCCCCACCCACGGGTCGGGGAAGCCAGAATCTCGGACTCTACCATTTTGATGGGAGAATCCAAAATCCACCCCACAACCCAGAAATGTCACGGACGAGCCCGCAGGCGAATTTTGGCGCACAGAATGATCAGCAACAGAAGAAAAAAGAAACACGATACCTAAGGTTTCATGAAGCTTTTATTTTAGTTTGAATTTCTAGCTAGTAGATTGAATTTAATATTTCCTATAGGTAAAATACTTTTCTGTATTTAAAAAGTAATTTAAATTGACTGGAAGTTTTTTGAATCGCTAAAAATAAAAAAAAAATAGCCACTTTTAGCCATTTGCCAGCACAGTATAATTCTCTTTAATAAAAATAACTCAAAAATAAAATATGCTTTTTTGAAACTTTCTTTAGTTGATTTAGTTGATTTAAAGTTTAATTAATCTGATTTTAAACAAATATTACTTTTAGTTTAAAATATCACAGAAATGCATTTTTTTAACGCGGAGATAGGTGTTTATTTAAGATGTTAAAAGCATGATTTACAACCGGAAATTTAACTATTTTTTTCTACGGAGGACATATCTGTAGATATGAAAAATATGACGTAAGAGCCAATTTAAAATAATTTTGAAATATCAAGTAATCTTAAAATTTTAGCAAAATATTCTCCGTAATCTAATATTTTATTGAATTTTAGGCACCTAGGCTTTAAAAATTACTATAGTTACTCTCCTTATATTCTGATAAAGTCTTATATAGTTGTCCGTATTTACAAAGTTCAGCACGTATAAACGCACGAAACAATTTCAAAATTCTTTAAAATATATTAGGGCTTGCTGAATTGTGGTAAGCTTTTCATTTATGATTAGTAAGTATAGTTTTTACTTAATAACAATATCACCTAACCGGTACAAATTAATACAGACTTTTAAAAGATTTAAAACATTATAAATTATTCTATTTAATTTTTTTTTAAATTAAAAAAAATTTGTAAAATTTCATTATTCATCAATTTTTTTTTTCTACAGACAATAGTGTCCATAATAGATTGTATTCATAAAAGCAATCAAAAGTTTTTTTTTTCTAATTAAAGAATACCTTAATTTTATTGTAATTTTATTTTACGATTCAAAGCAGTTTTTCGGTAACTGGGGGTCCTGTTTTACAAAAAACAAAAAGAAAAAAAAATGATGATTTATTTTCTCCAATGAGTACATCGTATAACTAATATAAAATTAAGCAGTCCGAAAATGAAGTTCTCGAAATTTCATAAAATTAAAAAATTTGGGGATAACCAATGAAAAAAAAAAGATGTCTTTATTAAGATTTTAAAAAAAAAAAAAAAGAAAGAAACATATAAATATATTAATTCTGTGAATTTTTTGAATAAGTCCTGAAAGATTCATTAAAATCTAGCAATTATTTGATTTTTACAAGAATTTCCAATGTGATTTTACCACAAAAAACGACGCTAAAATTTCCTATACTAATCTTTAGTCACCTGCTAAAGCAAGAAAAACAAAACATTTAACTAAAATTCCGAAAATAGTAAACAAACAAAAGAAATCTATCTATCTATCTATCTATCTATCTATCTATCTATCTATCTATCTATCTATCTAATCAGCATTTCAATGAGCAAGAATAAAAAAAAAGTGATTTGGGGTAGTGGATAAGTCCGAAAACTACTCTGCACTTCATTGTAAATATAAATATGAACAGAATGAGATAGAAAATATAGATAGATAACAGTAACAATAAAAATAATGAGCAAAGAATATATATATATATATATATATATATATATATATATATATATATATATATATATATATACACATTTGGCGAGTTGTTATGTATATCGTCTTTTGCAATTCAAGCGTAGCATGCGGGAGATTCATTAACCCGGTGTTGTTTAATGAAGTCGTTATGAAATAAACCTGCAATGAAGTTTTGTGTTTATATTTAACTCTATGGTCGCATTTATACTTTGATCTGTAGTTAATCGTTGGCCGTGTTTATACGTCAGTCTAAACATAAACATCATTAGTGTTTATACCTGAGTCTATAGGCAATCATTAGCTGAGTTTATACTAGAGACAATAGGGAAACATTGGGCGAGTTTATACTTAAGTAAACATTGTTCGTCTTTCTACTTGAGACTATGAGTAATCATTGGCTGGGTTTATACTTGAATCTTTCTGCATCCAACCGGCAGTTGACCCGTTTTCGTCCTTCTTCAAGAGACAGAGTCGGCATATTTTAATCCTCAACCAATACAGCAGTTACAGGCTGGAGCAGAAATTAAACTCGTGCCCGAACTCCGATTTCTTCTCCGGAATTTACTATTAATTAAATATAACCTGTCGAGTGTGTATGGACTTTGCACTCTAATTTCATACGGGATCATGAAAGCCAGATGCGCGGTTGTCAGGCGTCTATTCCTGTACTGGATTATAAATAACACGAGACTTGAATTTCTCAGTTTTTTAATCATTTCACCTCACGCAAGGCGATAATTCCACAAAGACGCAATGGGTTACTCGGAGTGAAAGAGATTAAGAATACTTTAATGAGGAGAAAGGACAATAAAAATACAGACTTCAGAAATACAGAAGACGACGATTGATGTTGCATTTAAATTTTTGAAGAACGGAAGTGGCGGAGAATCAGAAACCGAAAAAGAGTTCCACAGGTTATAAGTGCGAGAGAAGAAACTATTAGAATAGAACTTACGGTTGCATCTAGCTAGTTCAATAGTCAAACGGTGACACCTAGTTGCCAATCTATTAGTACGCTTAAATTCATGCAGTCGCGACACCAAAGCGGAAGATTGCCATAAAAATATTTATAGAAAAGACAGAGATTCCAGGTCAAGACCGATAATATTGCAGATTCTTCTATGGATTTTGTCAAAAATGTCAAGATATATAGCAGGAGCACCAGACTAGTTATGACTGCAATATTCAATGCACGGACGAATAGTAGATTTATAAATGTGCAAAGTGGTTTCTGGATCTAAAACTTTTCTGGCAAAACAGGTTCTTAGTAAAAGACGTACCAAGGGATTCAATATAATTATTTCACTTCATGTCAGTAGAAAACGTGAGGCCAATAACGTGCAATTACTTGCCCTCCTGGTGGTTAAGGCTTACGGCCATATCACGTTGAAACACCAACATCGAAGTTAAGCAGAATTGAGTCACTGTCAGTCACTGTGTGTTTATCTAAATCTAAAAATAAACACGCTAAAATTCACCTTCATCCCTGTCGTGCGCCGACGGCTTAGTGGTAGAAGTTCCGACTGGCGCCAATTCAGTCGGGTTTCGATCATAGCTAGAGGACGTCTAGCCACACTGATGAGTTGTGAAACAGCGAAACAGTCTGTCTGTGGATGACAAAGAGTATATATATATTTGAGCACTGTTGAGTGATAAGCTAATTCTATAAACAACAGCCACCTGCACTAATGCAAAGCTCTTCAGTAAAATGAATGGAGCACTTTGGCTGATTGGCATTTGTTTACATTTGTAAATACAATACGCTAGATTTAGTTGTGTAACTCTACCGAGTGAAGATAGCTCTGGCTGACACCAAATTAGTTGTGTTTCAGTCCTGGCTTGAGGCATTCGGAAGTCTAGTCGCACTGAGGAGCTGTGATACAGCGAAACAGTACTGTCTGTGAATGACATAATATATATATATATACATAACCGCACACAAGGGTGGATCTATAAGTCTGCAGTCATACTCGTAATTATTAGCGAATTTCTCATCTGAAATTTTCATTACAAAATATTAGAATTATGTAATTAATTCTTATCACTGGATCAAGGGCATTTATAAGGAATGAGATTATGCTAAAAATTTAGATTTTCTTGAGCAAAATAAACACATTTGCACCATTATCTCACACTCTACAACCCCTTTCTCGCAGACGAAATGTCACAATCCTCTCACTGCTCCATCGCTATTTCCATGAAAAGTGCTCAGCCGAACTACATTCCTTAGTTTCACCAGTTCAAACCTTCACGGCTAAGACACGTCCATTGTAGCAGACCCCACTCTCATTCCTTTCGTGTTCCATCAGTGAGGTGAAATTCCAGCTTCTTCCCACAAACTGCTGTCTTGTTGAACCGACCGATCACTACAATCTTATCTTGTTCAAGCCTAGGGTCAGCCGTTATCCACATATCCCCATGAACTTTTGTGTCTTACACTATAACCATCTATCTCGAGTGAGGATCACTGAAGAAAAAAACTTTTGTAGTATATATTGATGTCAACTTACATTCAGATGTTTCACAATTTCTTTCTACATGACTAAACAATGGAAATTTATCAGAAACTGCTTATGAAGATATCCATAGATAGATAGATAGATAGATAGATAGATAGATAGATAGATAGATAGATAGATATGAAAAGACAGTGATAGATAGATATGAAAAAACAGTGATTGATAGATAGATATGAAAAGACAGTGATAGATAGATAGATAGATAGATAGATATGAAAAGACAGTGATAGATAGATAGATAGATAGATATGAAAAAAACAGTGATAGATAGATAGATAGATAGATAGATAGATAGATATGAAAAGACAGTGATAGATAGATAACTATAAAATGAACATGATAAAGAGAGAGATGAACAGAATGAGATAGATAGATAGATAGATAGATAGATAGATAGATAGATAGATAGATAGATAGATAAGAAAAAGCAGAGTCCTCCTCATAAATAAGCATAGATAGAAACAGAGTGAGATTTTTTTTTTTTACTAATGGTCACCCAATACAAGGCCTAAGACCCACTCGAATTAGTTGTGTAGTATGGACGTAAGAGAAGAAAGTAAGAAATAAAGATTATGTCGGTAAGGAAGGTAGATGACGATTGCCCCTGAACCTGAAGAGGTCAAGTTTGTAGGTTTCGAGGAAGCATCCACGTAGTAGCGGTTGTTGGGAATAAGTTTTCTAAATGAAATACGAAGTGAATAATGGTGATTCCAGCCTGGAGACGTAGCATGGCGGATGTCTGAACTGGTGCAACTGAAGAATGGATCTCGTCTGAACATTTTTCATGGAAATTGTTGCGCCTTTGAGAAAAAGGTAGTCAAATAAGTCATCCCTACGAGACTGCGTGAACGATTTTGGACATCGGATAGATAGATAAATAGATAGCTAGAAACTTACGAAAATAACCTTTTCTAAATTTTGAATTTCGTATGACAAATGATAGAAGTCAGATACTTAATGCTTGATGTTTTCAATTTGGCTATAGACTGTTGAATTAAGTTCTTAATATATATGGAGATTTATTTTGCGAAAATAATTTTAATACTCACCCACATCTATATACGTGTGTAATATTTGCGTATGCGTATGACCATACGTCTTTTATTAATATTATATATATATATATATATATATATATATATATATAAAGAAAAATTATGGAAAATTGTTGTCAAAGAAAAATGAGAAAGGAAAAGACATTAATTTCCCGCGTTAATCAAAATTAATATATCGCTTCGGTTATCTCCCTTACATACCTCACCAACCTTGCGATAAGCAAGCTTGCGGATAAACATTTGCCATTTAGAATCTGTTACATCAACACAGGCTACTTATAAATTACTTATACTCTTCGGAAATGCTCACGCTCTTTTCTTCCCCATCCCACACACACTCTCTCTCTCTCACTCTTTCTTTCTCCCTCACTCTGTTTCCATTCTCTCCCTCTCACCTATTCACTCCTTCTCCCCTCCCCTCTCTTTCTCTCTCTCTCTTTCTCTCTCTCTTTCTCTCTCTAGTTCGCTCTCTCTTCTGTTTATTTTTTTCCTTTTTTGTTCGAGTCTAAGAATTTGATAAAGACATATTTGTAGACATATGTATAAAAATTCGGTTATAAATAAACAGTCGATATTATCCATTAAGGAAATCAACCACAAACACGAATATAAATAAATAAATAAATAAATAACGGAAATTATTTGCATCTTGAAAACTAGAGGGACTTAAAAATTATCAAATGGAACTGATAGAGTTTATCTTGTGCGGTTGGCAGACCTTTAAGAATAATCCTTTAAAAAAAAATCCTTCTTTTCATCCTGTCTGCGTGGGCGGGAGATACCGCTTGTGCTTATGAACGTGAGAAATTGGAATAAAGTTCCCCACTCCCATTGCATTTCGCAATTTACTAAGCATAGATGTGGCTTCTTTATGTGCCGTAGGCGATCATGGCTCATTCGTCTCTCTTGTAGCTTTTAATAAACTTTTTCTTTCTGTTATTTCTCCCAAGTCCTGTTCCACCATCCATTGACTGAAATTCATTAATTATGTTATGCTTTGTTTTTCCTCTGTCCCTCTTTCCCTGCGCCTGCCCGTGAGTATCAGATTTTCCAAGCCCTCTTTCCTCATTATATGCCCTAGAAATCTTAACTGTCTCTTCTTGATATTAAGTATTAGTTCCCTTTTAGTTATCATTTTCTCCAAAACTTCGTCGTGGGTCAAATGTTCAGTCTACGGCATCCTTCTGTAGAACCACATTTCTGTTGCTTCAAGTCTACTCTTTATCTTTGGGGAGTTTGTCCAGCACTCACTGCCATACAAGAGGACAGATAGTCATTTAAATGTATGAGTAAATTTATTCTTTTTAATGAGCTGACAGTGTTTTCGATGTGGTATTTTAGTAATACTTTTTACAAACATTATTTCAGGTCAGTTTGTCATGTATTTCTTTTTTTAAAGATATTATTGGACAATTTGTGTTCAAATTCATAATAAACTTCAAAACTGGTTAAGCATCTCACTTCGCATACCTTCTTTCAGATAAACAATATGGCGTTCGCTTCTCTGGGCCAACCGCCGATTCGTTAATGCCTATTACTGAATTTGTCTATCAAACTTTAGATAAGAACGGCGAGGCTCAGGCTGTGGCTTTAGATATCTCTAAGGCGTTTGACAATGTTTAGCATGTAAAATTTCTTCACAAGTTGAAGGGATGTGCTGTGTCTGGCCGATTATTTGATGTAACCCAATCTTTCTTAACAAATCGTGCAATGAGATTTGAGCTGAACGGCAACTCTTCTACATCCTATCACATTAATGTGGTAGTCCCCCAGAGCTCTATCCTTAGAGCTACGTTTTATATCCTCGCCATCAACGACCTACCTGATAACATCAGTTCCGCATTCTGTATTTATGCTGATGGCACATGTTGTAATGTAGTTTTTGCTCAAAATAGCCGAGAATTAGGAAAGCTGTAGTTAGAGAGAGTATCGAAGGAAACAAAGAAGAGGTTTATTAAATACTCATACATAGAACAGAAAAACTTGCCTAAATCAAATACTACTCAAATCCTACTCTAATGTGTCTACTTGCTATATTTATGAGTAGGAGCAGTCCATTGTCAAAGTCACAGGAAAGAGCGAGAAATATGCTGAGTCCTACTCTATAACACCTCCCCTTTTAGTTGATATTTTTATGCAACAATAACCATTACACTACCTGCACATTAGAGATGGGCAGTTTAACCGAAAAACCAACTTTTTCAGTTTCATCTTCACACTGTGAAACTGCATCAAAATTTCTTATCAAAATAGACTAATGTACAGTTCGCCAGTATTTAATGTTATCCATATTACACTTATCTAATTTAATATTTTGTTGAAGTGTTTTCGTATCATTATTCAATAGATTTGTGTTGAAATATCAGAGAAAAAAAGAGCTAATTTAAATATACATGCCTGTTGATTTGCCTGGATTCGTTATGGTTATAGTAGTGCATAATTAGTTACGCTTTGCCATAAAATTGAATGTAAATTTATTTATAATTTCTGTCTGAATTTCTGGGATGAAGAGTTATCATCATTTATGTTGTATGTTGTCTTAGTTTAAAATAGCCGGGATTTAGGAAGGCCGTAGTTAGAGTATCGAAGGAACAGACAGAAGAGATTTATTAAATACTCATACATAGAACGGAAAAAAACTTGAGTAAATATAATCCTACTCAAATCCTACTCTAATATGGCTACTTGTCATATTTATAAGTAGGAGCAGTCCATTGTTACATTAGTAGGGACATATGCTGAGTCCTACTCTGCAAAAGCACAAACAATTACCTCTGTCTTAATAGTAAATCCGATTGATCCGATAAAGTGAAATTGGTAGCTAATCTCGAAAATATGGTGTTATTATATCATAAATGTAATAATGCCCATAATGGGGGAAATCAAAAGGAGAATAAACATTTCTTCTGTAGCTCTCCTTTTACATCATATTGTTTCACACTTGCCACAGTAGGCCATACTTATTAAATTGCCATATTATTTCACACTCAGTTACCCGTTTGCATCTCGGTGGCTGCATTGCCTTATTTGGGGTGAAATGAATAAAGAAAGAATTCCAACTTGTATAAGAATTTTTTTTCTGAATCTCTCGAATGCGAACTTATCATTATTTACAACATTTTTTTACGAACTAATGGACAATCCTAGTGGATAAAAACGTTCATTTGTGAGTTGGGTGACATAGAGGGTTTAATAATATAAACGATATTTTTAGTGGGTACACGTATTTGACTTGCTATCCCTGTTTTTGTTTTTTTTTAATTTTCCTAAACTGTGAAATTAATAACAACGTGTCTATCTTGAGAAGCCCTACTAGGTTGACTGTTGTTAATTTCAAATACCCGTTTCCACTAAAAATAACGTTTGTCGTAATAAGAAACAATGACAGATAAAAATCCATTCAAATATTACTATTCGTGTGTGTGTGTGTGTGTGTGTGTGTGTGTGTGTGTGTGTGTGTGTGTGTGTGTGGAAACAAAAAAATCCACTAAGAAAGATACGCTATCTACATTTGCACAACTCATTATAGGAAACTAAACAAATACACTATCGAGCTTTGTTACGACAACCCTTGCCCACTCCCCCTCCTCCTGAAAAGGGCTAAAGGATTAGGCGAAAGCGCTCAGGACAATAAACACTATCGAAAATTCCTCCATACACTTAGCACTGCAAAATAAAAAATTGTAAGGACAGAAGAAAAACTAAATAAAACATCTTTAAAAATATTCCTTGTCCGTTTTATTCAACGAAACATGTATGAAAGAACGATTGCTGCCAAAATATACATTATGTATATATACATCTTTACGTAATTGTCTATATTTTTGGGATGAGGGGTTTTCACTATGGATTTCGTTAATCGGACTGACTTCCTCATCTTGGTTGCTTTCCTCACAACGTTTCGGCCGTCTGATCCTCCGGCCTTCTTCAGGTGCATCTCGAACTCGGGAACCGTCGGTCTGGAGTTTCGAACCCAACCCTTTATTGTTACGGGGGTACCATGTTCTCGTTCCATTAAGGCCACTAGGACGTTGGAACAGTGATTGCAAGTTCTCCCGATGTTCTGAGTTCAATCCCGAGCAAAGACAGTGGCAGCGACAAACAAGAGCGGTGACAACGATAATAGAAGCAACAGCTGCAGCAACGATGGCGTCAAGCAGTAGTAGCAGCAGCGATGGCCTTAATGGAACGAGAACATGGTACCCCCGTAACAATAAAGGGTTGGGTTCGAAACTCCAGACCGACGGTTCCCGAGTTCGAGATGCACCTGAAGAAGGCCGGAGGATCAGACGGCCGAAACGTTGTGAGGAAAGCAACCAAGATGAGGAAGTCAGTCCGATTAACGAAATCCATAGTAGACATCTTTACGTGTTTGTATTTGTATTTGTATTGTGTGTGTGTGTGTGTGTGTGTGTGTGTGTGTGTGTGTGTGTGTGTGTGTGTGTGTGTGTGTGTGTGTGTGTGTGTGATGGTATATAAGTAATGACTGATAAGTATACGAGACAAAGTTTTCCTGCGTAAAATAATTATTTATTCACTTCTGAATTCCGTCAAATTTACATCGAGGGTATGTGGTTTCGAGTCTTTTTCGAACGTTCGAACTTCTTCCGAGTATATGTGGAATTCTAACTTCTTGCTAGTATCCGGCTGTCTTGTACGTGAGTCTGTGTGCATCCAGAATTCAGCTGAATTCACCTGCTTGATTATATTGGTGAACCCACCGACATTCTTCGCAGCCTAATTCTGCATTTGATGCTTTTCAGGCACTTTCTTGGGCAGCCCATGAGACTCCTAGTTCTTTTGACGTTCGAGGGTGACACCGAGTACAAAATTTACTTTGATATTTCTTAGGGTAGAGGTGGGGATATAAGCATGAGCTTCGCTTATAATTATGTACCAAGGGAAAACATTGAAGATGTGGAAAGGCTGAATTTAAATTTTTAACATCTTTTGAAAAAAAGATTTAAAGATTTTAAATTCAATATTCCCACATCTTCAACGTTTCCCTTTGAGACATAATTATAATCGACGCTCGCGTTTATATCTTTCCCTCCCCTCCATACATATAATGGGTGCTCCAAAACTTGGACCGATTTTAAATGTGAATTAAGTTTAAGCGTCTAAATTTTTTTTTGTTTTTCTTTCAAATTTAACAACTTAAGCCAATGGCAATTTCAACCATAGAAAGATTAACAATCAAATGACGTGTTAAAGTTATCGAAGCCTATTACGAAAATGGACGTTGAAAAAGAAATGCAATGAAATGTTCCCAAGTCGCATCATCTCTAGAAACAGCGAAGTCAATTGGCTACCACGATCGTGCGACTTGACGCCTTTGGATTTCTTCCTTTGTGGTCATCCTAAAAGTAAGGTCTATGCCAACAAGCCAACAAGAATTCTCTCGAAACAGCGAAGTCAATTGGCTACCACGATCGTGCGACTTGACGCCTTTAGATTTCTTCCTTTGGGGTCATCCTAAAAGTAAGGTCTATGCCAACAAGCCAACAAGAATTCAACAGCTGAATAAATAGGCTGAGATAATAAGGCATATTGGTGAGATCGAGGAGCAACTATGACGGGATGTCATCAAAAATTTTTACCATTGAGTCGAGGTGTACTGCCGAAGCCTCGGTGGACATTTGGGCGATATTATTTTTCACACATAATTGCCATGATCTTAAATATCATGATCCAGTAGAGAAATAAATAAATTTTCACCAATAACACTGATTTATTTATTGCTGACTTTGATCCGTCTTAATGAAACACCCTTTATAATCCCATTAATAAAATTATTACTTTCGTCCGATAAATTCCTAGAAGATGAAATGCGTTAAACATAAATTTTTCACTTATTTCTACTGGATTCGCCACTGATAAAGTCAATGCCTTCTTAATCTGTCAACGAAGTGAATTCACCGTTAATTACATTAACATTATTGATTGATTTATTCTTTGAATGCCTATTTTACAATATATATATATATATATATATATATATATATTAGAATTGGACATAGTCCGACAATTTATTTTAAAGACATTTATATTATGTTTAACGTTCTTTTTATAGATACAAGTATTTAAGCAAATGCTCTGTTTTATAATAAACAGTATTAAATAACATTTACCGGCCTGAATGTCCGAGAAATTTTAAATGTTATTTAATACTGTTTATTATAAAACAGAGCATTTGCTTAAATACTTGTATCTATAAAAAGAACGTTAAACATAATATAAATGTCTTTAATATATATATATATATATATATATATATATATATATATATATGCAAGTTGAAAACGACTGACAAGGTGTGGTGGTTGAGTTTTCCTAACCATCTAATTGATTACCATGTTAGACTTTTCTTCTACGGTAACCAATAGCAACACAAAACACACAGAAAAATACAATAATATTAGCATTTTCTACAAAAATCAAGTCCATAGTAAATATAAGCAAAGACGAATCTTCATAAAGAAATGCACAATTCCAGTCGACAAAAACTAGAAAATTAAATTAATTATTCATTACAAAAATGTTAAACCTCTAACCTCATCGCCAAAAATAATAATTCACCTACAAGATGTACATTACAGAGAATCAATATTATTTACGAATTTATATGTCCCTGTAAATAATTATATTAGATATTTTACATGTTTAACAAGAAGACTCACGTTGCATCTCTCTGGGCATAGCTCAATTACGTCTCATTTAAATACACATGGAGACATAACAAACTCTATCCGCAGCATACTCGTTGATAATACAAATATAACAGCCTCATTCACATGTAAAAAATACTAAAAATAATGGAAGCATTATTAATAAAAAGAAAAGGCCAACATTCAAAAATATCAACTATGAACACGGTCACAACGTGTTGACCGTGCTTGGAAAATAAAACATTCCTATAATTCCTAACTCTTAATACATAAAACGATGCATATATTCAGTAAAATGTAAAATGAAATTCATCCTTGATAATGGCTAAAAGTAAAGCGAAAATGCTTGTAAAACATTCGGAGAATCTTTATAAAATTTATGTCCTGAAAAGAAAAAAATATACGGATAAATGAAAAATTATATAAGAAACTCAACCACCACACTTTGTCAGTCGGTTTCAACGAAACTTGCATAAAATAAGGATTGCTGCCCAAATACACACTATATATATATATATATATATATATATATATATATATATATATATATATATATATATATATGTCATCCACAGACAGACTGTTTCGCTGTTTCACAGCTCATCAGTGTGGCTAGACGTCCGGTTGCCTATAGCTAGGATCGAAACCCGACTGAATTGGCGTCATCCGGAACTTCTACCATTAAGCCGTCGGCGGACGAAGGTGAATTTTAGCGTATTTATTTTTAGATTTAGATAAACACACAGTGACTGACAGTGACTCAATTTTGCCGAAGAGTCGTGCTATATTAGCTTTAATAGTCACTGTTTATAAATGCACCCCTCACACCCACAGAGCTCAACCGAAATTAATTTTTCAGGAGCCAATATATATATGATGGACTTTCCCGTCGTTTTCGACGTGTGAGTGTCTTTCAGTTCAGTTTTTATGTTTATGTTTCGTATGTGACAACAATCCTGCACGGGATTTGCAAACAAGTCCACAATAGGGACATGCTGAAGGGTTGACCGTCGTATGGGCTGATGTATTAACCCGAGATTTAGTGTTAATTCTTAATTCTCTCAGATGGTTGAGATGATTCTTTTTGGTATCTTTTCAGTTTGCTCGGTTTTCAACAGCAAGTTCGAATTCCTCCTTAGGGATGTTTGCAGGATTTAAATTGTATTAATGTTTGTACTTGCAGCGTAAACAAGGACGGCCTACATTGCGCTTACCATGAAAAAGTTGACTATACGTGAGGATTTTCGGAATCCGATCATCATTCTGATGACATGACCAGCCCATCTGAACTGTGATTGCATCAGAAAGGATTCAATACCACCGACGCTACATTTGATGAAAAGATCAGGGTTAAAGATTTTGTCCTGCCGTGTATAACCACATATTGAACGAAGACAGCGTTTATGAAAAGCATCAAGTTGATTCATGTGTCCTATATGTCGTCCACGATTCTGACCCATAATATTTATATATTATATATATTGTCTAAAATTGTCAAAAATTGTCTAAATCATGTAACAGAATGGAGTAATTGTCCATCCCACAAAATGTTTAATATCTAAAAAAAAAAAAAAACTAAACTAATTGAGTTTCTTTTTTTCCAGATTTTCAGATAACATCTTGACTCCATTTATCGTAAGAATGACTGAAAACCCATTTAACTTATTCAGCTAGAATGAGAAGAGGTTAAAATCGTTTTGTATCAGTCTCACTATGTATTCCCAACTGAGCAATGGTAAGTGGAACAAGATCATTCTTGCCTTCAGTAATGGTACAAACATTCATATTCTGGCTTCCATCTTCAGAGTTCATTCAAGAATCATCAAGAGAACGGTGAATAAGTTTAAAAAAGAGGGAACAGTAGAGAGTAAAACTGGATCAGGAGGTCACAACAGGAAGAGGGTCATCATTTAAACTTAGAGCTAAATACATTATTATTCTTCAAAGTAGAGTCCAATAGGGTTATAAAAACCTCGGAGAATTCCAATAAAATATCTTTTATCGTTTCTAAGATACAACGGTTCAAAGCTTAATCTAACAATAGGAAATTTTGCTGTTAAGTCAATTTCGCCATTACAGAGCTCCGATAATTGTTGACTTTCCCTCGTATATACAGCGTATCCCAGAATTTGCTTTCTATTTCAGTGAAATCGGACATTTTTTCAAAAAATCACTTTTATTTCTCTTCATCAGGTTTAATATGTTAAAAGTGTATAAATTTTAAATTTTGTTCATAACTATAATTTTTTATTTTTATTTTTCAAATTTTATTTTCATTCCCTTTCAGAACCCTATTAATAATTAATATACAATAACGCATCTTTGTTGAACCCCCACCCATGGATTTCTTTGCATCGGGTTTCATAAAAACAAAAGTTTATCACCAAAACCGATTCTATGTTTTTCCTACACACGGTCCCTAAAAGGAAAACCACTTTTTTTGTTTACGTTTCATCAGGTGATCTCTTGCGAATACTGATTCTTCTTCTTCCGCCTCTTCTTTTCCTATATCTAAGCAGTTACAAACAACCTGGTGTACTAATGGCCATTTACTTATACTTTATCGACAATTACAAAATTCCGTTAATAACAAGTAAGTAACAGATAAAGGTTGCAATCATAACTCGATGTTTACATCTTCACAGCGGAATTTGCATGGATACATGTTGATTTCATTGATATGGAATTATTCTTCAAATCGACAATTTAATATGAAGTCATGCCAGTAATAGATAAGGTAGAAATGGTTTTAATACTTTTATTATCAGTTGATTTGATAAATTGAATCTTTTCATGTACGTTATTGATTATCGCACCGAGGCCGATGTTAGCCTACCGACAAACATCACTCAGAATTTAAGGTTTCTTTTTTTAGAATTGTAGTATAAGACGACCCCCAATTTTTAAGGGTGATTTGGGGGATTTAAAGGTCGTCTTATACACGCGGAAATATACGGGTTAATTCTGGGACACAGATGGATATTTTAATTCCGACATTATTTCTTATTGCGATAAACGTTAATTTTAGATTTCATTGAGTATTCATGTTTAAGTTGCTATCCTTGATTTTTCTTTTCTTTTCTTAAACAGTGAAATCGGACTAGACTGTTTGTTATTAATTTCACTGTTTAAGAAAAACACACAAAACAGGAATAGTATCTCAAACAGGTGTTGCCATTAAATAATATTAATATCTAACCGTTAATATCCGAGGATGCCTGTCTAGTAGGGCAACTCGCCAATCCCCGTTGCAGACGCCTGCTCAGGTACGTTTGTGCTTGTTCAGCACCCATACAGTCCACCTGTGCTTTATACTGCAACTATTCTGAGCGGACGTTAGTTACAGTTTCTTGGAGAGAGTGCATTATCTAGCGTTCACGAGAGTTTGAACAAGGCCAGCATACTCAAACACTCGGTCACGATGACTTGTGACTTCGTGCTAGCAAAACCGTCGACGGATCCCAAATATTTCCGTCTAATTTACTGACAGGGCTTGGGTCAACCTGTCATACGGTTTTCAAGCATTTTCCAACACACTGCCGCACACTATGATCGCTTCCCCCAGACTGAATGAAGAAATCACCCTCCTGATAATTGGACCATGATGAGATTCGAACTCGGGTCTCATGGTCGAAAAGCAAAGATTCTAACGACTCGGCCATGCCCACTAAATACGCACGCGCGCGTGTTCGCACGTAGAAAGAAAGAAAGAAAGAAAGAAAGAAAGAAAGAAAGAAAGAAAGAAAGAAACAGTGAGAGAGAGACAGAAAGAGAGAGAGAGAAGTAGAAAGAAAGAAATGTACACAGAAAGAGGAGCGTTGAGAGAAGGGGAGAGAGAGAGGCAGACAGATAGACAATTTGGGGGGGCATAGAGAAAGAGAGACACTTACGATCTATCGCTAAAGATACAGGAAAAATAGTCAGTGCCCTGTATCGCTCCAGTAAGTACCTGACTCCTCCTACCAATCATATAACTTTACAAGAGCCAGTTCCGGCTGAGAATGGAGTACTGATGTCATATACTGGTAGGAATTGCCCAGTCTTCACTTTCCAGTCTCGTTAAAGTCCAAAAGTATATCCGCGTCCATGTGGGGAATTTCCTACAGACAACACGTTGCAAGCATTTTGATATTCTATCGCCTGGAAAGTGCTCAGGCGAACGACATTCCATATTTCCACCAGTTCACGCCAATGACCCGCCATGTCACTCACATTGTAGCGAACCACCCTAAGTCTCTCCGTATTCTATTAGTGAGATGTGGAATCGACTTCCAACAGGATGCCTTCTCAGTCGCTGCAGTCTTAACCAGTTTAAATTTATCTTTCCAACATATTTTTTAAGCATTTCATTCCAAGCAAGGCGGCAGTGCCACTAGTTCGCAGGGGGTTACATAGAGTGAAGGTGAGAGAAAAATCGTGTATGGGGGGGATGAGGAAAGGATAAAAGATAGGCGGAGTTCATGAGAACAGAAGGTGTCGAAGGACTTTGCATTTAAATTTTTGAACATTTAGTTATCAGGAAAGCAAGTAAACGGGAGGGAATTCCACAAGCAAGAAGTGCGAGAAAAGAAGCTGTTGGAGCAGAATGGCAGTTACATTTAACTATTTCAACGGTAAAAGGGTGAGAATTGATGCACGCTTAAATTTATGTAGTCGGTGCAGCAGGGCGAAAAGCTCGACAGAACAGTAGCCATAAAAATGTTTGTAGGAAAGACAGAGGGAAGCCACATGACGTCTGTGAGAAAGTGATTGAAGTCGAGATGCCAAGTCAGGATCGATTATATTGCAGATTCTTCTTTGGAGTTTGTGGAGAACCTCAAGATGAACAGCTGGAGGACCAGACCAAATATGTCAACAATACTCAATGCCCAGACGAATGGCATTTTTGTAGAGATATGTAGGATGGACTTTAATGAAAAACCTTCTGGCACGATACAGTGAGCCAACTTTCCTTGCAGCAGAGGCAGCTATTGATTCAATGTAGTTGTTCCACTCAAACTGTGCCTCTTACTCTGAAAGGCTCTACCTCGAGTGACCCTTGTGCCTTGTACAAGGTGAACACAGCTGTGAAAAATAAATAAAAGACAGACTGCGAGAAAGAAAATGACAGAAAGAATACGTGTTTAAAAAATAACTGCGTAGAGCTATCTGGTTTGTTTTATCTATACGTGTCTTGGGGTGGTTGGGGTTGGGCGGTAGCGTTGGTGGCAAAGACAGAATGATAAAAATAATTCCGAAATAGACGAATTCAAATTATCATTTATTTTAAAAACACGAGAATGCTCACAAAACATTTAACTTCAATCGATTCTTAATTATGTAGATTTTGATAATGGATTCTTTTCAATTTTGTATTCTGTGTTAAACAAGATAGATAGATAGATAGATAGATAGATAGATAGATAGATAGATAGATAGATATGAGGAGATTAGGATAGATAGATAATGAACCGACTGAGATAAAACGACGCTTGTTTGTAAGTATGTACCTATGTACGCAGACATAATGGGGTGTGTAATTTATCCATATGACTGTTACGATGTATGAATCTTGTGGCTTGGTGGGTGTGGATGCAGGTAAGAAGAGAAATGCCTACAAAATGACCATTGTGTTCTCCGTAGTGACTGTCCGCATGTCTCTATTTACTTCTGGTGTCCCTTGGCACAATTTCCTGGGGTTGTTATGTGGGTTTAGTTGCTCGTCTTCCGTTACATCAAGTAGATTCATGGGTTTTTCGTGCATTCACACCCCATTCTTTATGACAAAGTCTCCCACCTGTTCTGTAGTAGTTGACATTTCCCATCAGCGAATATTGTTTTTTTTTTCTTTATTTGTTGTTGTTGATTTTTTTTTCTTTTTAGGCCCTTATCATCATAACCCCTGAGGACTCGAGAGTATTATGTTGGAAGTGGGAGGTGGTTTATTTATTTATTTTTTTTTATTTTTTTTTTTTTTTTTTTGTCATATGGTATTTTTGGAATAATCGTGTGGACATCTGGGCTGAGAGGAGAAAGAAAGAAAGAAAGAAAGAAAGAAAGAAAGAAAGAAAGAAAGAAAGAAAGAAAATGAATGAAAGAAAGAAAATTAAATAGAACATTAAAAACTA
The DNA here is from genome assembly GCA_964036315.1 of Acanthosepion esculentum. Lineage (NCBI taxonomy): Eukaryota > Metazoa > Mollusca > Cephalopoda > Sepiida > Sepiidae > Acanthosepion > Acanthosepion esculentum. The sequence goes on from OZ038503.1 coordinate 48,227,122, forward strand.
GAATGTAAAAAGTGTGCATAAAAAGAGTGTAAAAGTAAAAGAGGAATAAAGAAGAAAAACAAATGAAACACAAATTAAGAAACAAAAGAAGGGAAAATATGTTTTAAAAGAAAAAAATTAAATAGAGAACGAAGGCTTTAAAAAATATGATTAAAAAAGAAAATAACAGAAAAAGAAAAAGAAAGGAAAAAAATGAAGCAAAACAGAAGGGAACATAAATATAGAAGACAGGACAACAAGAAAGTAAGAAAGCATGAAGAAAAAGAAAGAAAGTAATAAAAGAAAGAAAAAGAGAAAAAAAGGAAGAAGCAAAGTAATGAAAGAAAGAAAAAGACAGAAAAAAAATGAAAGAAAATAATGAAAGAATAAAAGAAGAAATGAAGAAAAAGAAAGAAAAAGAAAGAAGTGAACGAAAAAGAGAAAAAAACACGCAAGAAAGGAGAAATGAATGAGTAAATTAGAAACTGAAAAAGGAAAGAAGAGTATGAATTAAAAATATAAAGATGAAAAAATGGATAAGGGGAAAAAAAACTGAAAAAGAAAAGGACGGTAACAAGAATGGAAAAGAAAGAAAATATCAGACAAAAAGAAAGGGAATTACACACGGAAAAAGAACCAAAAACGAACGAAAAAAATAAGAAAGGAATAGTAAAAACGGAAGGAAATAAATACAAAAGACGTGAATGAAGGCGAAAACAAAAAGGCCAGAAAGAAACGCTCATTGTTCAACTTTTTAAGCATCTTCTTATATCCACTTTGGATTAATACCATGGTACGTCAACATTTTGATCTTATTTGAAATCTCTTGACAAATATCAATTTCTTAGAAAAGCATTTTACCCTCTACTGCCTTCAGTTGATTATATATTTCCGTACTTGTGAAACTTGTTGAACCGAAGAGAAGAATATGTTTAACAGATGTAGACATTTACTTCAATGAGTTCAGATCAGACACAACTCCATATATTGTTAAATTTTCTTGAGGTGAACCTTATCTGAAAATGGACAGAGGCAATGTTATCATAATTTCCGGTTAATGATGCCGGATATTTAGGAAGAACAGAAACACGATGTCATGTTTCAAATTATCCTTTGAAAACGGCAGTTCAAGTTAATCCACGTCAAAGAAACGTAGAATGAGTTCAAAGGCTGAATGTTTCAGTGACCTCAAGTGGAACTCTTATATACAATCCATCGCTAATGATACTGGAAAAGTGGTCGGTTCCCTGAACCTCTCTGTCCCTATACATACCTGACTCCTCCTGTTATGGTTTAACTTTACAAGAGCTAAATCAGGACTAAATAGATTACTACTGCCATATTTAGACTGGGGCTGCCCAGTCTTCACTTTCCAGTCTTGAGTCCAAAAGCCTTATGAATTTTTCCACCTTTCCTACAGGCAAGCCTCTCGCTACTCATGAACATTTCTTCTTGGATTTTCTTGCGCTTATACAGCACCACACAATAGCGCTCTACCTTGAGTGGTTCTTGAGATTTTTATTGCAATAGCATTAGTATAAAAATAATGATGCTTTCCCAAATACTACAATCTCAACATCTTCAAGTTCTGTTTTCACCTAGGAACGGTTATTGAATAGAATAATCAAGCGAAGGTTGATAATGAACTATAACACCAGCCGTGCATAGAAGATGTAGTTAACTGCTAGAAGTGAGTCAAGTGAAGTCCACAATAAAGCTCCAACTGCAGAATATCTAAACAACCGCCCCACGCGGTCAGATATGGCACAAAGCCGAATTTAATATGGGGTATCCGATTCCGTAGGCTAGAACAAAATTTCCCCGTAGACCCCGTATAAAACGGGGTCGGGTAGCTGGTTCCTGTGACGAGACTCTGCCCTTCGACATAGCCTCATCTGGGGATCCTCTCTGCCTGGAGGCAGAGAGTTTGACCAGCACAGCTGGAAACGAATCACCAATTGCAGACCAACATACAGTATTTACTACTGTATTTATGTGAATGGGGGCATACATATTATCGTCCGAGGTATACTACAACACTTTCCCACATACCCCGCATAAATGTTACCCTTTTATCATCATCATCATCCGTCGACCTTCATATGATTGGTCGGAACTCCATTGACAATCCCTTTCCACACTGGTTCTGCATTGCTCACTCCAGATGTAAGAATTAAAGATGAGACGATTTCCCTGTCTGCTCGGTGGCAGTGGCTGGCAAACTGTAATTGTTTTTGTTTGTGCTTAAGAGAGGTTGCTCTTAGTTCTCCGTAAATTGTGTTAAGCGTTGCACGGGATCTGCAACTGATGTTCTGGATTTTTCTAAGTAGTTTTGTATATGTTCCATCCAGTTATCTTTCAAGACGAGCAGATAATGTCCAAGTCCTACCATACAGTAGAACTGGTTCAATCAATGTTCAAAAAGATTGAACTTTTAAGGAGGATGGATAGTTTGAGTGCCAAATCTTGTGAAGTTTGTTACACTCATCCCATGCAAGAGCTTTGCGGATGTTGAAGACTTTTTAGAAATCTATTATGTGAGATCTAAGATATGTGATTGTCCTGGGTATGACGATAAACTACATCCACGCCCTGGGTAAGCCGATAAACTACGTCCAATGGTAAGGCCTCTTATCAGGTTTTGAGGAGCGTGGAACCACCTCTTAATTGCTGGTGTTCCGAGGTCTACCCTGACCCGTGGTGGTAGCACTTGTTAGGGTCCTAGCTATGGCTTAATTAGTTTCCCACAAAAACGGGGGTCCAAAACACTATGAAAGTGTAAAAATAGGTTTTAATACCAGAAATACTTTGTAAAAAAAATATTACCAGCAATACATTTTTGAAAAACAAACATTACCAGCAATACATTTTTGAATTAAAATAAAATATTACCTGCGATACATATTTGGAAGAAAATTATTACCAGAAACAGATTTTTGAAGAAAAAAATTACCAGAAACAGATTTGTTGTAAAAAAAATATTACCAACAATAAAAATATTGTCAGCATTAAATAACACATTGAGGTTGATATGCCGTAAAACAAACCAAACCAATCTAAGATATTTGAAGTCCTCAACTCTTTTGATGGATCTATTTTTGAGTGATTTCAACTCGGATGGTTCAGGGGAGGTTGTGATATATTCTGTGTTACTCACGTTGCAATAGAGGCCTATATGGTTCACTTCTTGCTCAAGTGATTCAGCAAGAATTCTGCATCCTTAATACATTGAGAAATTAATGCAAGATCATCGGCAAAGTCAAGATCAGTCAGGTATTGATGAGGGTACCGACTACTCTGGCGACGTCTCAAAAAGAGTCCTCTTTCCTCCATGTTGTAGAGAGAAATACGAAGAACGTAGTCCAGAACAACTATAAACAGAAAAGGAGCAAGTATGTCGCCTTGTAGAACTCCCGCTTTAACTTCAAAGGAATCTGTCTCGTCATAGGAGTGAGGATGTGACGATTTCCCTGTCCCCTCGGTGGCAGTGACCGGCAAACTGTAATTGTTTTTGTTTGTGCTTAAGAGAGATTGGTCTCAATTTTTCGTAAATTGTGTTAAGCTTTGCATGTTCTGGATTTTTCTAAATAGAATTGTATATGTTCCATCTAGTCGTCTTTCAAGACGAGCAGATAATGTCCAAGCTTCTGATCAAAGACTCGTTCAGTCAATATTCGAAAGGTTTGGACCTTTAAAGAGGATTGAGGTTTCGAGCGCCAAATCTTGTGAAGTTTGTTACACGCATCCCATGAAAAAGCTTTGTGGATGTAACTATAAACAGAAAAGGAGCAAGTGTGTCACCTTCAGAACTCCTGTTTAATTTGCATTTCATGTACCTTAATGTAGAGTTTTTGTTTGCTATTCCTGCATCTCCCCTTTCGCAATTGCCTGGCTCCAAAGAGCTGATAGATGATTGATCATCCATTTCGTGAGAAACAAGATTGGAATTGGGAACAGGATAAGCAGAAGCTAAAACTCTGGTGCAGTTAGTGGACTTCATGATAGCTCTTTCGGTAGCTGATACAAAATGTGGGACGCCAACATTACATCCGGGTGTTTTTGTTGAGGCACCATCTCTAGAAATTGGTGAAATTATTTACTCTTACTACTCCCACAACAACTGCCTTCAGTAACGCTCTACCGCTAGTGGCCCTCGAGCCTTGTACAGGGTGAACATTGGTAAAAGAAACACTTTAAGCGGATCGTAAAGTCGCCACAGGTACAATTACATAATGAGGAAGAAGGGCCTGGAAAACCTGCTACTCACAGGACAGACTGATGACAAGAACAGAGGAAAACAACGCGTAACATACTTGACAAGCTTGCGAAAATGGATGTCGGAACAGGGTTTATAAATAAAGAAAAGTTTGTTTTGTTTTACGGCATATCAACCTCAACGGGTTATTTAAAGCCGTCAAGTTTTTTTTACTGCTGGTAATATGTTTCCTTCAAAAATGTATTGCTGTTAATATTTTTTCTAAAATACATTTCTCGTATTAATGTATTGCAGGTAATAATTTTTTCTTCAAAAATTTACTGGTGGTAATAGTTTTACAAAATCGTATGGCTGGTATTAAAATCTATTTTTATACTTTCATAGTGTTTTGACCTCAGTTTGGGGGTTAACTATTTGCCCATAGCTGGGACCCTAACAGGTGTTACCACCCCGGGTCAGGGTGGACCTTGGAACACCAGCAATTAAGAGGTGGTTCCACGCTCCTCAAAGCCTCCTGATCAGAGGTCTTGCTGTTGTAGTTTATCGTCATACCCAGGACAAATAAAGAAAAAACATAATTTATTTAGAGTTGTAAAAAAACAAATCAACCAACTGCCCACTCGCTTCTCCAACTCTTTAATTCATTCTGAGTATTATATCTTCAGTTTTATCTTGACCTCTAGTTTTCTCCTGCTACTTTCAGACCAAGGCTTACCGGGTGATGCTCGGTGTTGGTTCCCTGTGAGTTTGTGCCCATCTCTTTTCGAGCTGATTTTGAATTCCAAGTTCTCCTTCCTTCTCGCAAATTGGTTTCCACCTCAAAGCGAGAGAACACAATCAAGCCTGCTATTTAACGCATAGCTTCGAGTAGATGAGATGGATTTATACTTTTCCCAAGGATATTCGTACGTAAGTGAACGTAACGATATCGGCCGGAATTCGAACTCGATTCGACTATTTCGCTTTTGGAGTCGCTAACCGTTATACTACAATAACTCCCATCCCACCAAAAACAAAAGAAAAAAAAAGATTATTTAAATCCCTAAAACAGCACTCTATATAATTATTTATTGTATATTTAGTGTGGAAAAAAGAACAAATATAATTTATTACGAACGTTCGAAATATCAAAACTGACCTTTTCTGTTAACTCTTTGAGCGCGTGAAGAAAGATTCACGAGAAAAAGGTGCTCAGAATTGATCCACAAATAATTTTAAAACTAATCATGCAAAATTGTTTTAGCTCATACATTTACACGTTGGATTTACCAGATTTTCATATCGATTTGCCGCCTTGTTTTCACGCATTATACATTATACATTATAGATTAATGACTGACTTATAGTTGCTAGTAGTACTCTGTGTATAATATCGGTTACTTAACCACTCTCCTCAACAGAAAAGCCTGGTAGGGGAACCGATTTCTTCGCCGATGACTCGAGCCTGCGTTGAATAACCCGGTCCACCCACCAGGATTTTCTGGTGAGGAGAGTGGTTAAGTAACCAACAGAATTAAAAACAAGGCCCTATCAAAGAGCAGATGAACCTTCATGTAGGTTCAACGGCCATCTAGTACAACTGGTTCATCAGGGCTCCATAGCTGTGTATGACACAGCATCGCTGGACGAAGGGTTTCCTATATTAATCAACAGGGCTCTCACGATGGAATCAATAGCCTGTGTTCAAGATGAGGCAGTGTCCAAGGCGAGACTTCAAGGAAGATGTCAGCAATGATTTGACCTGGAGTGGGATGGGTTTCGCCAGGTATACTTCCCCAAGACATGCTACGAATGAATGAATTCCTCTTTCAGTCCAGATATGTAAAGGGAATTGATCAGGAGCTCAGCTGCACGGCGACCCTACGACCACACCCGGTCATGAGACATATGATGATAATATAGGTGACCTGGCGCGCTGTACCATTCAGCTACAGAGAAGTGAAGCAAAGTCCGAATTACTGTTTATCAACACACATTCTTCGACGATTGGAATACAGGTTCGATTCTTGTCGGAGAACCCATATTTTCTACGAAATTTCTCGAACATTCAGGCCGGTAAATGCAGTTAATACTGTTTAATTAAAAACAGAGCATTTACTTAAATAAATTGTATCTATAAAATAACGTATAAACAGATATATATATTAAATAATTATCGAACTTAATCAATTTCCTGATATATATATATATATATATATATATATATATATATATATATATATATATATATATATATATATATATATATGATCACATCACAATTAACCAAAGTACAATCTAAGACAAATATTACTAGATAACAACAAAAAATTATATAGCAATCACAGCAGGAAAAGTTTCAAAATTGCAAAAGCCATTGCTAAAGAAACAACCAGCATTAAATCACATATCTTTGACCACAGGGGAAAGTATTTTAAAGTGTATATAGAATATTTAATAAGCGTGTAAAATAATAATAATAATAATAATAATAATAATAATAATAATAATAATAATAATAATAATGAGACTGTAGAAATAGTAATCAGAGCTCTTGGCCCCGTGAGAAAGGGAATCGAGAATTTTACTAGTAGTGTCCCAAGTAAAATCAACATACAAGTTACCAGAAGATCACCCTACTAGGATCATCCCATATACTAAGAAAAGTGCTATCAATTAAATGACAATATTCCTATAGGGCCTAAGGAGCATATTTTGGACCCTGCTCTACAGGATACAAAGCAGGAAATAACATACACAAATAATAATAATAATAATAATAATAATAATAATAATAATAACCTATCTTTGAAGATATTTAACAAACTCTCAAAATACGAGGTTCATAAAGTGGAAATCTCAAAAATGTGACACATGGGCACATCAATAATGCAGATGTAGTTGGAGCCCTCAGATTGATTGGAAAATGTTCCGCTAGCCTCATTGAAGGGATTCTTGGTAGCCCATGCCTTAAAGAAAAAAATTGTAATCACAAGTATAGCTCACACTTTACAAAGAGCTTTATCTATGTAAAATGTGTGATTTGTTTGGTTTTGTTTGGTTTTTTGGTTTTTGGTTTTTGTTTTGTTTTGTTTTTTTACAAAAAATGATCAACGGAAGATGTCATGAAGCCATTTCTGACCTCAGGTCTCTGGTTGGGACCCGGAAGGAAATGTGTATACAACAGAAACCCAAGGAAATAATAATAATAATAATAATAATAATAATAATAATAATAATAACAACAACAAAAAAGCAGCAGAAGCAACAACAACACATATAATGTGTTTGATACATTATTTCCCTGTGCAGTCAGGTAACCATTTTCCATATAACAACATGTATAAGTTACGCGTGAATTAGAATTAGAATTTATATTGTAGCTTTCCAAAAAATGCCAAAATGTAGGCAACATAACCTTGTCAAACAGGGGCAACATCAAGTTCTTAATAATAACTGAGACCGTCGAAAATATTGAACAAAAACACAACGCAAAAAAAACATAAACTTTGGCCAGTTTATCCACAATTTTGATTTGGATGTGCAACAACTTATTCGAAGATTGGAAAATACAATGAAAAATTAAACAGCTTATCGGTTGGATTTAGCAAAACTTATTTACACGAATTCTTGTTGCCTAAATATTTTTATATATATATGATAAATTATTTGTGCCGACGACTTGTCATTGCTGGCATCATATAATCGATTGGGTACCATATGACGTGTAAGTGTTAAAATGTGCACCTGTATCTTTGTGTTTGTGTATGTGTGATGCTTGTCATTGCTGACAAGATATTTCAGGTGTCAAATCCAGCACTATCCAGCTATTCCCTCGTCCCCTCTTTGCCTGGTTGTACTCGACACCATCTCACTAGACACCATTATTAAAAGATCTTCTCTTTGCCCAACCTGGTATTTAGCACTTTACCTCCCTGTCCCATACATTTTTCCTCGCTTCTTGTTCTTAATAATAATAATAATAATAATAATAATAATAATAATAATAATAATAATAATGGACGATAGAAAAATAATAATGATGTTGACAAGAAGTGATATAGTAAGTAACGTGTTAGAAGAAAAAGAAGATCCGTAAAATATTTGCCAATAAAAGAATGTAGATAATAATAATAATAATAATAATAACAACAACAGAATTTAAAAAGAGCGAAACTAAACAAAAATAAAACTTATAGGCAAGATTTTGGCCTGTCATTTTCGACGCACTTGCAACAGCCGCGAAAAATTATTGCATAGATATTCCAAGAATTGAAATCCTAGGATTTCACTATGGCAGGTTTCTCAATCTTTTATTTATATATATATATATATATATATATATATATATATATATATATATATATATATATATATATATATATATATATATATATATATATATATATATATATATATATATATATATATATATTACTTCACGGGACACTTGTAGAATAACTAAAAATCTGGGGCCCACTTTAAGTTGTAATAAGGAAGAATTAGACAAGAAATCTCAAAAATATTGTTTTAATTTAGCATCCCCATCCACGGTAGCGTAATGGATAGTAGTTCGGACTGAGGAGTCGGAGAGCCGAGTTCGAATTCCAGCCGAATCCATTCACTTACGAGATATGTATGAATCCTCTTCTTCCCCCAGTTATGGGTAAATAGCAGGCCAGACTGGGTTCTATACCGCAGAAATAAATGGCAACCTACTGCGGGGAAAGATCTGCCTCGTCAGTCATGTATCGAAAAGTATCGTGTATCACACATGGCACATAACTGACTGATCCCTAAATAAGATTAGCGGTTCAGTTTTCACTTAAAGAGATTTAAGAAGACTCTACTACTTTTTAGAGGGTACGATAATGACTGTTTTAAATCCCTTGAGGAAGGTAAAAGGGAAAGGATTATCCACTCCTTCTTAAAGATTAAGGAATTTAACATCCAGTTTAAAATATCAAAGACTAGACTGAGACATGGAAGCCATGTGCTTAGTGTCTCTAGCTTTCAAAAATAAAAACTCGGAGACTTCCAACAGCAGCAACGACGAAAATGGGTGCAACATGTAACCAAAAGGTAAATTAATGATATAATCAAGATGTTGAAGTTCCACATTGCCTTAAACAAAAGGTTAGGAAGGAAACTCCCATCAATACGAGATTGAGCGAAAGCCATTGTCATGAGAAGTTGATTTTCTCGAAAACTGTTTTAATGGAAAAAAATTATAAATTTCAACCAACAGCAATGCAAACTGTTCGGTCAATAAATGTCGAATATTTCTTGAATGGAAACGGTTGATTTCGCCATAAGCACTTTTTTTTTTTTTTGGTTTATCTTTTATCTTTTTCTTCCTGCTTTTATTCAGTTCACAATTAAGATTAATATCCAATCTTTTTCCTTCAGAAACGTGTATTTATAGAAGACCACCTCACACTATAAATATGTGCTGATCATCGTCTTCCAACCTGTTAAACTCGCTTACCTCGACCCCCTCTGGTAAGAGGAGATGACGAAAGGTGTCCCAGAGGAAAAGGCGTATTCTTCGAGGCTATTGTTGAGTCAAACGAGACTGAAAAAGCCGGGATGCACCGGAGGTAAAAGATTGGTGTGCGTCGTTGTGGGGAGGGACATTCGAAAACAAAAACAGAAAGAACAAAAAAGAATTATTGTAGGCATAGTGAATAATACTGACACCTGGAATCTTGTTGGTTCGAGTTAAGGACTATTTTACCGCAAGGAAACTCATAAACAAAACCATAAATAAAACGTAAGCTAACAGGAGCACACACACACACACACACACACACACACACACACACACACACACACACACACACACATACACACACAAGAAAGAACGGGTTAGTTTAGAGTAATGAAGTGAGCGAACGGTAGGAAACATCTCTTAGGTTACGGTTCAAATCCACCACCCCTGGCTACCCTACGCATCCTTTGCACGAACTTACAACTCCCTGGCGTGTTTGCGATAGCATACGCTACAAGCCTCATGGGATGATACGGTTTTGCCATCCGAACAAATACTGTTGTCCTTACTCCATTCTTCTGCGCGCTATGATCATTTTCATTGAAAATGAAAAGAGTCTTCATACGATAAACTTCTTTATCTTTTTTTATTACGAATGGGAATGAACTGACACCCTCCCAAGGAGAGTATAAAATGGCAGTGTGCAACCCACACGCAAACAATCGGCATAGCTTAAAGTGATCAACATTACTTGCTTATATCTGACACAAGGTTACTATAATAGAGCATTTTTTTAAAATTTCTTTTTAAATGATGCTCACTCTGTATAAGGCCCATGAGCCACTCGATGTAGATTGTTACAGAGTGAGAGGTACCTCCCGAAGCAACGTGATAATGCCTCCAAGACGCAAGGGAAAGTGAAAGAAAAGAAAAAAGATTTTAGAAGTAACCGGAAGCCTAATCCTAAACAGGAAACAAGGGATAAACCTCCAATCCTGTTCAAAAGACCGGGGAGGAGTGTGAACCGGACGGTTGGTAAACTTGTTTACTCCTACTGAGTAAAAAGGTAAGTAAATAAAATTTCAGAGTTTTAGGCGGAGACGTTAGTAGTATAGAGTTGAATAGACTTTAGAACCCAATCCTAAACAGGAAACAAGAGATACACCTACTCCTGTTCGATGAAAGACGCTAGGTGACTCTATCTACTCCTGGAAAACTGAACACGCTACAGTAGTTAACGGTCTGCTGGAGGCCATTTCGTTAATCATCGCCTTACGTTGCCTACTTAATATTTACTGGGCTATATTGAGCCTGCTTTAAGGCTACAATGGAATAGTAGTCGGTAATGATTGAATACACTGCACCGATGAATGAATTGCTCGTTAATAGAGCAGACACGCGTAACGTTAACAAGAAGTAATGAAAGTCACAACTAATCTCATATTCAACAAACTGTTGTTACTAGGTCAGGGGATCGTGTGTTGAACAAGAACTAAGTGCTGAGAAAATAGACAAAGAAAATAAGATAGAAATATTCATTCTATCGAGAACCTTCTTTTATGTGGAGAACATTTCAAACAATGTTCTTAAGAGCCTCCGTAAATAACGAAGGAAAAGTTGAACTTACTCTGCTGGTGAATTAGCGAGCGCGTGAGGTGTAAACCCTACGCTATGCTGCATCTGTTGAAAGGAGCGCTAACTTTTGCGTCCTGTTGCGCTGTCTGCCCAAAGTGAGGAAAAATAGCCCCCTAGGTCCGCAGCACACATGACCAAATGCTGAAATGAGATTACTTAGGGTTTTTCACGAATGCGTGTCTGGCAAAACAGTTTGACATCTGCTACACAAGTTTTATATCTAGTTCTCTTTATCAATATAAATGTGTTGTCTTTAAATAGAGTCATTAACACACACAAACAAAATATTTACAATTCTTTTTAAAATACTGGGATCGCTGAATTGTAATACGTTTTCCATTTGATTAGTAAGTATAGTTTTTACGTAATAACAATATCTTCTAACCGCTACAGAATTTTAAAAGATTTTAAACTTTATATTATAATTAAAATTAATTAAAAAAAATGAAAACAATTCTTGCAAAAATTCATTATTCATCGAAAAAAATTATTTTGATATAATAGCGTTCATAATATATATATTATGTCTAAAACAATTAAAATCTTTTCTAATTAAATAATGTTTTATATGTATCGCATTTATTATATTACGAACCGATTTTCTGTACTGGAGTTTGACATAAAAGATTTGGTGATTTCAATTCTCCCAGGACTTGTCCTTATAATTAATATATAGGTTAAGCGCGACAAAAACAAATTTCTCGAAATTTCATAAAAATAAACAAGGCGGGGTCAAATGCAAGAAACATATTTTTACCAAGATTTCTAAAAAAGAAACGTTTCTAAAATAATTTAAATCATTTCTGAATAATTTCTAAAAGTTTTATTAAAAACCGAGAATTATTTACTTTTTTAAAGAATTTCCAAATCAATGTATTTTTACCGCAAAAGATGCTCAAAATTACCATACTAATTCATGGCTCCCTGTTAACGGAAGAAAAACGAAATTTTGAACCAAAATTTCCAAGGTTCTGAAAAAGATTAAAAATATAATTTAATAATAAGAAATCCTCTTAATAATAACAACATTTTTGACGATAAAACTTTATTATTTTTAGCCTAGATTTGAAGGTACCTCCATAAAAGAGATTCATTTGGATAAAACGAAAGATTCGTCAGATTGAAATAAACGTTCTTTAGAGGAAACTTCAAAAGTTTTTATAATTGTGCGAAAGTGTTAATGTAAATAATGTTGGCATGTAAAAAAAATCCCAAAACACTGATGAATTTTCTGACGCCAACCATATTGGCACCGGTGATAAATAAAAACAGATTTGTGGAATTAGAGTAAGACAGCAGTATAACAACCCTGATCATTACCTAACTAATAAAGAGTCGTTACTACATCCTTACATAGAGATTGTGAAACCTTTTTGGGGGACTCTCGGCAACGTACCCGCATCGTTAGCTCACAACGTAAATACTTTGCCTTGTAACGTTGCATCATAGCGATAATTTTTTTTTAATTAATTAATTCCAAGCAAGGTGATAATGCCACCACGACGCAATGTAGTTAAAGAGAATGAATTTTTTTTTAGAAGGAACCGGAAACCCAATCCTAAACAGAAATTAAAGAGATCCAAGCAAGTTACATCATTGCAAAAATGGATAAAAAAATTCAGAATCGTTAGGTTATGAAGTCCTGTTTTCACGAACCAATCTTGAGAAAGATCTACTTCCAATAAAGATATAACGTTATAATTTGGTGAATAGATCAGAAACATTCCCAACACGGATCTAACGTCCTAGTCTGGCGAGGCAAACAGAATCAAGATCTGTGCTCAACAATGACATGACGTCATGACTTCGCGAACAGATGTCAAATGAGAAATTCTGAACAGATCTTCTTGTTCGTCAGCATACGTATATATATATTTTTATCCTTCCTTCTCCGTTAGTGAGTGTATTTCTTGATTCTGTCTAAAGTCAGAATACAGCGGCCACTCTTATTATTTTTGTGGGGTGGCTGTGTCTTACTAGCATCTGTTATGTTTATTTTGAAAGTTTTGTTATACTTTAGTTTCATTTACTGAGTTCATCCCTTCCCCTCTCATTTCATGGGCATATATATTTCATATAGCTAAAAAAAACAAAACAATGGAAAAGGGGGATATTTGGACTATTTGTAGATATTCAAATGTTATGTCATGGGGTGTTTTTGGTTCGTTGTGAATTTCTGGTATTGTGGTATATGTAGTATTGAATGGTGAGCGATGTATTTTTGTGGGGAATGAGCAAATTGTATCCAATGAATGCGCCGTGAATCAGATTAGCTAGGTCTGGGATAGAAAGTGTCGCTCAGCCTATCCCCATTTCTCCTTTGGCCTTGTGCCACAATTGTTTTAATTAAAACAATAAATATATATAAAGAGATATCAGGTCATCCCATAATTTCTGTCCGAATTTTTAATAAAGAAAACAAGTGACCAAATGTTACATTTAATTACAGATTCAATCAACAATGTATTTTCCCTGATTATCTATGACTTCCTTCCATCTATTAACAAGCTTACTAATTCCATTACTGTAAAATTCTTTTGGCTTTGATTCGAAGAACTCACAAATGTCAGTTAACCTCTTCCTGTGTTACAACAGCTGTTTCTTCCAAATGATTCTGTAAGCTACGAAACAAATGGTAGTCTGAAGGAGCAAGGTCGGGAGAATAAGGTGGATGAGGTATTTTCTCACAACCAAGTTCTTCGATCTTTTGTGACGTGATTCTTGCTGTGTGTGGTCACACATTGTCCTGATGAAACATCACCCGTTTTCGATTCACTAGAGCAGGTCTTTTTTTCCTCAAAGCTTGGTTCAAACGCTCTAATTGCTGACAGTATATTTGAGCATTAATTGTTGCCATAGGTGGTAAGAATTCAAAGTGGATTATTCCTTGGCAATCCCACCAGATTGAAAGAAGAACCTTTTGCCCATGAAGTTCCCTTCTCGGTTGTGGCTGGGGTCATTTCCCTTTACCAAGCCACTGTCTACGACGTTTAACATTTCGATAAAAGATCCATTTTTCGTCGCCAGTCACAAGTCTATCCAAAGAAGGTGAAACAAGTTGGCGAGAATGGAGAGAAGAGCAGATGCCAACTCGGGATTTGAGGTTGTTTTCAGACAATTCATGAGGAACCTATTTTCCAACTTTAGGAACTTTTCCAAGTTGTTGAAGATGACGATGAACAGTTGTATGGTTTGAACTGAGAACCACTGCCAATTCCTCAACTGATAAAGCAGGATTTTTTTCAAGGGCTGCTTCAAGAAGCTTTTCATCAAAAACTCAACTGGACGTCCGGTTCGATCTTTATCTTCAACGGTGAAATCTCCACCTCTGAATTTTGCAAACCATCTTCTGCAAGTTCTTTCATTCACACATTCCTCTCCATAAACTGGGTGAATGTTTCTAGCCGCTTCGGCTGCTGAATTTCCTTTCTTGAACTCATAAAACATAATGTGCCTCAAATGATTCTTGGGTTACTTCCATGTTAGCAGGGTTTTCATCAAACAAAATTTAATTTTATTGTTCTCTGAAATAAAATTTGATCAGTTTAAATGCATCTAAACATAAAAATAATGTTCAGCTCCATTAGACATTATAAAATACTCTTTAAATTTCGTTCATTTTAAGAAAAAGTTAAAATTCGGACAGAACTTATGGGATGACCTAATAGATAATCCGAATTCAGTCAGAATGGATTCATTCATTTCTTTTTCTTCAGTGTTGGCTGTCATCGTCAAAAAGGTCCAAACTACAGATATGTGCGACCTACACACCCCGCACGCATACACACGCTCACACATACACACGCTCACACATACACACACGCACACACACACACGCGCGCGCATGCATGTAATTCATTCAACAATTTACACACATGACTACAGCGCTTCTCTGTACATAGAGATTTCTCTTTAACCAGACATTTTTTTATGATTTCAAACGTTATTATAGTGGACACTTCTTATTTGAAATAGACGGCCTTTTTTATTTATTTATTACAAAGTGGGTAATTCGAGAAATCTTATTAATCCGACAGGATTAGAATCTGCGTCGCCCTGGGAGGAGGGAACCATCTTTAGATCCGGCTTGCTTTAACCAACTCAGCCACGAAGAACTTTTGCCGATTAGGCAAAGTTGAGTAATGCCTTTTACGCGAAATCTTTCTCGTTATCGACTGTGGAAATGTTTATATCTGTTCTGTTTCGTATCCAAACGTAAACAAAGCAATTTCTAAAGTAATTGGATTTTTAGCTATTAATTCGAGGCGGTGTAGTGGTTAGCAAGCTTATCTCACTAGCACAATTACGACTTAGTAGTGAGTTCTATCCTCACTGGGTGCCCCCTACTTTCGGCCTTGTGCCACATTTAAACGTTATTTTTAGTGTATACTCATATTTGAATACAGTCTCCGTTTTTCGGTTTAATAATTGGTTTCCCTGAGGTAAAAAAAAGAGCTGCAGCCAGAGCCAGAATTTTTCTATATTAGGACTTCTCAGTTTAGGCAGGTTGTTATTAATTTCACTGTTTAAGAAAATAAAAAAAAACTGTGGTTATAACTGAAATGTGTGTATGCACTGAAAATCACGTTTATAGTATTAAACACATGTTTATTTATATGTTTTTTTAATAATATTTATAATTATTAATAATATTTATAATAATAATTATTAAATATTATAAATAGTTATAATTATATTATATTATATTATTATAGTATTATTATTATATCATTATATTATTATACTATTATTATTATATCATTATATTATTATAGTATTATTATGATATAATTATATTATTATATTATAACTATAATATTACAATTATAAATAATTATTAAATAATTCTTAATAATATATTTATTAATAGTTTATTAATATGTTTATTAAAAATATGTATAGAAGGTATAAATATTTATTTTAGTATATTTTTAAATTGAGTATCACTTATTTATATGATGAAAATACGTTTCTAATATCTTCATGGAATTTATTAACTATTTTATTCTTTATAATCAATTTTTTATTATTATTATTATTTTATGCTTTATTATCCATTTATTATTATTATTATTATTATTATTATTATTATTATTATTATTATTATTATTATTTCTTATCCATTTTCTGTAGGTACCTAAAAAAACGATAACTAATGTTTAAAATTAATTTTTAAAAATGAAAAATTTTTCTTGAAGCTCTTATTTTAGTTTTAATTTCAAGCTAATAGATTAAATTTCATATTTCCAATAAGCAAAATACTTTGCTATATTTTAAAAACCTGATTTAAAAACTTAATATAAACTGATGGAAGGATTGTTTTGTTTCTTTTGCTAAAATGGCTGATTAGCACCCTTTTTTAGTCGTCTTTTATCAAAATGTGATTCGCTTTTTTAAAAAAAACTGTTTCAAAAATAAAATATTCATTACTGAAACATTATTTGAGAAATATTAGCTGAGTTAAAATATAATTAATATTATTTTAAACTACTATTTTTTACTTTCAGTTTAATATATTGCAGAAATGTATTTTTAACCCGGCAGTAGCTGTTTATTTAAGGCATTCGCTGGTTTGTCAGCTTGAGGACAGATTGATATTTATCTAATGTTGTTCTATGGGGGCTTTAGTCGTGAAAAAAGTAATTGAATTAAGGTGAGCGCCTTTTATATATGCTTTTTAAGTATTCAGTAATTTAAAAAAATTAAGAAAATATT
Source organism: Acanthosepion esculentum (assembly GCA_964036315.1). Classification (NCBI taxonomy): domain Eukaryota; kingdom Metazoa; phylum Mollusca; class Cephalopoda; order Sepiida; family Sepiidae; genus Acanthosepion; species Acanthosepion esculentum. Next base: position 48,244,137 of record OZ038503.1, read on the forward strand.
CTCCGTAATTTGATATTTTATTGAATTTTAAATATTTTTGGCAGTAAATTTACTATAGTTATCCCACTTATTTTCTTATAATGTTATGTATGGTCGACCGTATATAGAAAATCAGCACGTTTATACTCATAAAAAATTCAAAATTCTTTTTAAAATGTTGGTGTGTGATGATTTGTACTAGGATATATATATAAGAAACTGATAAATATTTGCATAATAATTTTTATAAGTATATTTTAATAAATATTTTTCTTTATTATTTATTTTAATTCAAATTTTAAAATAATCAATGTTTCCGTTAATAAATGGACTTAATATAATGACAAAAAGAACTTTAGAGAATAGATACTTTGCTGAAAATGTTGTCCATACAGAAAGTTTAAAGAGCCACAAGAAATATGGCGCTTAAAGGTTTGCGTGTTTGTTTAGGTTTCTGCGTGTTGATATGTAAACGATTAAGAGGAAGAGTATAAAAACTTGGGTTTCTCTTGGGTATGTCCGTATTTGGTCCAGAAGTTAGGCTAAGTAAGAAAAAAAAAACATCGTTAAAATTGCTGCGCTCAATCTTCCTTGCACAGTGTTAAAACGACCAAAGAAAAGTTTATAATTACTTCATCGTTAGAAGGTTTAAACATGGTTATTGTATATTCGTTTTCTTTTTCATTGTCCCGAAGTTAGGGTAAGTAAGGATTCTTCGTTCTAATGGTCGAGCTCAAGTCAGCCTTACACTGTGGTGTAACGACCAAGGAA
>OZ038503.1:48249886-48252386 GCA_964036315.1 Acanthosepion esculentum
TCCGATGAGGTGATAAAATTTTATAAAAAAAGCACCCGTTTCGAATGTGGATGAGAATCAGTGGACGAACGGGGGTCACTAAGGCCAAAGAAATCGCTGCCAAAATGGGGATCAGTGACAGAATCCAAACTATACACGAAAAGAAGACATTCCTGAGGACCAAAGACATTTTTTCAGTTGTCCACCTTTTCGTTTAATGATCCAGCAAAAATGGAACTCGGAATCAGGAAGAGACAGAAAATCAGAAATAATATCGCATCTCGAACATTCCAGCATCGTATATTCATGGGATGTTGCACTTTTATTTTTGTCTCTGTCTACCTCTTCTTCTTTTGCCTAAGGCAGTGGTTCGCAAACAGTGCGACGGAAGAGGATAGCAGGTGAGTCGGAATGATTGAAAGATAATTAAAGATTTAGAAATAGTTTCCAAAAAATTCATATGCCAAAAATAAATATGATTTCAAAATTGAAAATATTATTATAGATGACTTGTAATTGCCTGCATTTGTCCCCGTTATAAATAGTCAAAAATAATTACTGACCAATTTTATCATTGTGATATTTTTGCAATGCATCAAGTATTAAGAATATAGTAAATAGGGTCCGCAAATTGGAGGAGAGAGTTATCAATGATAATGTTCCGACTTCGAATCCCCTTTACTCCTCACTAGGTTTTTTTAATGTACTTTTTACCATCTAAAATTTGGTGAGGCGTGAGCAAATTTTCATTATCAAAAAACAGTTTGGGAACTACTAGCCTAACATATTGGGATAGCGAAAGATGTCTTCCAAAAGATAAGCAAATTATTAAGAAACTGGAAACTGTCTTTAAAAACAAACAAAAGAGTACTATACCGTTATGTAATATCAGTCTTTCTATATGACAGTGAATGCTAGACAATCACCTCACAGATGAAAAAGAAACTTAAGGTAGCAGAAATATGATTCTACAGAAGGATGCTGAGAATACCATGGAAAGAACCCGTGAGCAACGACGAAGTTTGAGAGAAAATGGAAACAAAAAGAACATTTATACTAAACATCAGGAAGAGATGACTGAAATTTCTACGACACATGCTGAAAGAAGGCTTGGAAAATCTGATACTCACAAGACAGTTTGACATGCAAGAGGGATAGAAGCGGCGTATAAGCTACCTAATGAGCTTATGTTAAGAGTTGGAGAATAGGGATTAGGAGAGATAGGAAAAAGAGAAAATATTAAGAGCTCCAAAGAACAGGAAACTGTAGAGAGCCATGATCGCTAAAGTTCTTAAGGGACACGATACATAGAAGAAGATATTAGATTTTTATTCAGTCTGCGTTAGAAAAATAAGGGAAGAAACAACAAAATAAACTGAGCCCTTCATACATACTTTAACAAGAATTTACAACCTACGATATATTTAGAGAGAATTAAAGACGTGGCGGATTTGTTTAATAAATCCTACCCATGATATTCCGGGTAATATAAACGACTTTCTAAATATAAACATTGCTTCAATTAACGAATTATAGGATTGTATTGGATCATTTCAATATTTTTTTTATTTATACCTGTTTTATTTTATTTTATTTTTTTTTTTTTACTTTTTTTGATTTTCATTATTTATTTATATACACCATTTATATACATTATTTATATATACACAGAGCTTATTGATTTTTGTTTATTTTGTCTATTTATGATTTGTAGGGATTTATATAACAAAGATTTTGATGATAAAATTTTGTTTTATTAAGTTTGTGGCATTTTTTCATCATATATACTCATTTTTTGCGAATCTTTGGAGCATATATATATATATATATGTGTGTGTGTGTGTGTGTGTGTGTGTGTGTGTGTGTGTGTGTGTGTGTTCATTTCGGATTGCTCGTCGACAGAAACTGCCAAGCGGTAAATCGTCTGCGTAAATATTTCGTTACTGAACTTTTCGAGATGAAAGACTCGATGTGGGTGGGAGTCTATCAAAAAAAAAATCAGTGGACGAACGGGGGTCACATAATGTTATGAAAATGAAGAGAGAGAGAGAGAGAGAGAGAGGGGGAGAGAGAGAGAGAGATGTAAAACATGCTTTATATTTTTTTTGCTGAAATGCGTTTTTAAAATCTGGTCACCGTATTATATCAATTACGTTACATACATTCTTTTCAGTTCCGAATACATACACATATAGACCTATGCATGCATAAAGATATAGTAAGTATACTGACGATTAATATATACGTGTATTCATGCGTACGTATGTGTGTGTCGGCGTACATGCGCATGCGCATGCGCATGACCCAAATCTCAGTCTTCTTTGAAAGAGAGATAGAGTGAGAGATTCGCATAACGCTATACAATGTACATTAATATATACAAAAACTTCAACTCATCTATATATAAAAATAAACACATTCAACCAAAGTTCTCGAAATGTTTGCATATAGAGACACACACATATACTCACCCACGCATATACAGGGTCTGTTAAAAGTAGAGGCCAATTTCTGTGTTTAC
>OZ038503.1:48257386-48264886 GCA_964036315.1 Acanthosepion esculentum
GTTTATTTATTTATTTGGGTCAAATTATTTTGGTTGTTTTTATTTATTTTTATTTTTATTTTTTATCTTATATATTTATTTATTATTTTTATTTTGATCGGTGTTTTTATTAACGTAATAAAAATTTGTTTATATAGCTTATTTAACAGTTTTGTTTTTGTTTGGGAAGATAAAGCTATTTGTTGAATTTTGGGGTTGATTGTTGTGGTTTGTTATATATATATATATATATATATATATATATATATATATATATATATATATATATATATATATATGAGAAATGTGAATACAGATAGGAATGCGATGGATAAATTGTCATCTAAATTACACAAAAAAATGAAATTAAAACTGACATCTCATTTTAAAAGATATCTTTACGAAAATTACACAAAAATAAATTGAAATTCTAAAGAGTAAAGGTATTCAATAAATATGCCATTGGTTTCAACCATGGCCTCCAGAAGACTTCGAAATCTCCTGCAACTCTTCTGGACGGCCAGCTTGATTAAGTTGGTTAGTGCATCCATAATAATTGCTTTCATTTCATCTTTGGAACTTCAAGGAGTTTTGTTGGTCTCTCGCTCTCGTTGGGGGAATGTGATGGCTAACATTATCTAACAGCCATGACTGGGTTCTTCTGCTTGTGTGGCATGGTGCAGAGTCTCTGTTGCCAGACATACGGTCTTCCAGCATCCACATTATTGACCCAGGGCAGCACTACTTCTCCAAGGCACTTCATGCAAGACCCTTGTTGAGTCTGAGGCCCCCACCAACAAATTGGTGAGTTATTTTCTTATCAGAATGATCGGAGTGAAATTTAAGAGCCGCGGTACCTTCGTAATTACCATTAAACTCCTCCAACTCTTTCCGAATCCTCTGCACTGTCCTCATATTTACACCCAAACACACTGAAATGTTCGTATTAGAGCTTCCGGCACGAATGCGAAGCAGTACAGCATGCCGTTTCCTAATTTCTGGTGGAAATTGCGTCATGGAACTGTTTTTCTCAAAGACGGTGCCAAGCAGACCCTACTATACAGTGCAGTCGACAAAACCGAAAACAAACAACGCGCATGCGCCAAATAAAAAATAAGTAATGGCGACAATTTACTCATCGCATCCTCTGTGTGTGTGTGTATATACATACATACATATATATATATATATATATATATATATATATATATATATATATATATATATATATATATATATATCAAATGTAACGAGAACGAAAAGAATATAAATTCAAATATTCATAACATTAATATAAAAGGGGACTCAATACCAGTGGGTAGATCAATAGTTATTTATTATAAAGATGTTACATAAGGACAAACAAATACTCACAACAAAGATGCATTTTTGTTTCGATGCGAACGAATCTCGCCAGATGAAGAACAAAAATGGTTATAAACGCATCTATTTAAAAAAAAAACGGGATCGTTTATAACCATTTTTTCCTCACCTCTCGAGATGCGTTCGCATCGAAACAAAAATGCATTAATGTCGTGAGTACTTGTTTGTAATATATATATATATGCGTGTGTGTGTGTGTGTGTGTGTGTGTGATCAAATCAAAGAACAAATAGAAAACGTATACCCTTTCTTTGTTTTTTTATTGTTTATTCATTCTCTAGTTTATGACAATTTATTGTTCGTATAAAGACGTTAATAAACCTGGAAATATTAAATAAATCGCCAAACCTTTTTCACATAATTCAGGTCTTGATTACTTCCAAGCATTTTATTTTCACCTGTTTTCATCCTCGTGTTTATTTCGGATGATATACGTCTAAGGCTGCTTTTTTATTATCACTTAATCGTACAACTTATATTAAAAAAAGGAGAATATGAAATCGTCATTCAGCTTCTGTCATAAGAAAAACCACAGGAAAGCAATTTACTTTAAAGAAAACATTTTCACACGACAGAAACAGAAAACGCGGGCTCTTTGTGATTGAGATCACTGCAGGGAACAGTCATGGCTCAGTGAATAACGTTGCAAAATTCATTAACGGGATTTTGACCTCATATTTCTGAGGAAACAGGGTTGCTCGCAAACCTGATGTTCCGAAGCCAATTTTGAGGGTGATTTGAAATTTCCGGAAAATATAAAGTACATTCTGCATATTTCCAATATGCTTACTCCAATTTACAATTTTCTTACACCTCCACACCATCGATGCTTTTTTCCAATTTTCGTACTCCTCCAAACTGGCGATGCCATTTCCAATTTTCTTACACCTCCACACTAGCGATACCTTTTTCCAATTTTCTTACACCTCCACACCAGCGATGCCTTTTTCCAATTTTCTTACACCTCCACACCAGCGATGCCTTTTTCCAATTTTCTTACACCTCCACACCAACGATGCTTTTTTCCAATTTTCTTACACCTCCACACCAGCGATGCCTTTTTCCAATTTTCTTACACCTCCACACCAGTGATGCCTTTTTCCAATTTTCTTACACCTCCAAACCAGCGATGCCTTTTCCAATTTTCGTACTCCTACAAACCAGTGATGCCTTTTTACAATTTTCTTACACCTCCACACCAGCCATACCTTTTTCCAATATTCTTACACCTCCACACCAGCGATGCCATTTCCAATTTTCTTACACCTCCTCACCAGCAATGCCTTTTTCGAATTTTCTAACACCTCCACATGTAGTCTTGCCCAACACTGCAAACTGCTACAAATCCAAACCATTAACCTGAAAATTTGTCAAGTTCTTAAATAGCCTCGTCATATCCAGGCTTACATATGGATGTCATGCATGGTGCCATACCCATTCAGAAATATCTAAACTGTCAGTTGTATACAAATGCTTTCTAACATCAATGGTTTAAAATACTTTGAGCGAGTAAAGCCTATAGGTCTTGGTAAAGACCACCCTCCTTAGAACCTTGTGTACTGGCGCTACAGAATCACAAACAAATAACTGTACCAGGTAAAGGAAACTGTATCACTTGAAGACTTTCAACACCAATAACTACCTAAAATGGATATCACATGTGGCGTAAAGAGAAAAAAATAATGTCATAATCTTGTTTACTTTGACCATAAATACTTGAAAGAGAGATAACAGTGGACTTGGGAAACCTATTTTCCTGAAATAGAATTTTAAGAGAATTTCTTTTTCAAATAACAGGTTAGGAAGGAACCTCCATCAAAACTGGAAAGAGCAATAACAGTTAATGGACTTGAGAAACCTATTTTCCTGAAAAATTATTTCAGTAGAAGATTTTAGAAATTTCGGCCAACAATAGTTGCTCGGTCAACGAATGCCGAATGTTTCATTACAAGGAAACGAATAATATTACCATTATTATTTAGGTCTTGAAATTGTCCATTGTCTTTATGTCAATTAATAATTAAAGTTTTGAATGAAAGAATGCTTGTCGTCAGTTTTTGACTGAAGTTGATATATTCTTTACTTATATACATAAAGATTTGAGTAGGAGTGTGTCTCTGGTTTTATGCTGCACTGACATCTACGTGATAGTTTAGTGTTTAGAAAGATTTGTGGGAGAGATTTTATTGAATCATATATCTGAATTAAAAACTTGCCCAATAAACATATGAAATGTGTTCAAAAGTTATCAGTACGACCAAGAAGCAGTTTCAAAAAATATTCTGATATCAGATTTTGAGAGGTGTGTTAAGCCGAGAATTCTTCAGCACACCTCGATTTTTTAATACTATGTCCAATTCAGGACGTAGGTGATCATGGGTTTTAACATAATTCGTTTTTTTTTTTAATAATCTGTGGATTGTATGACTTCAGAGGGATAGTGAAATGTTTTTCTGTTGCTTTCTCCATTGTTTTGAACTCAGTTCTCTTAAACAGCCAATTGGAGTAGATAGGTTCGCCTATCGTCCAGTTCACACTTCTCCACTGTTTTTGTAAACAGAAGAAGAGGTTTAGCCCTTGTTTCCTGTTTAGGATTGGGTTTGCCGTTCCTTCTAAAGTCTACTTCAGCTCTATACTCCTAACGCTTGTCCTTTCCTACGTTAATATAACTCCACACCGTAAACCTCTACCTTGAGTGTCTCTTAGGACTTGTATTGGGTGAACATCATTAAAAAATTTTTAAATAATTGCCGTTTCATATCATACCATTTTCGCTTTTCGGTTTCGATGTGACGTGCCAGGCTTTTGAGTAAAGACAAATGTAACACCTACTAGTTTTGCTTTTCAGAGTCTGAGAGGTCGCATGTAACATAAATTTCTCCATCTTAGGCTTCATTTACATCCTCTCAACTTCTTCTGTCTGAGTCTTTATTTTTTTTTATTTTAAATCATTGAGTAAATATCTGGCAGGTAGGAGTGTTGGTAAACCCAACAATGTCAAATAATGTTTTATTTTTAACGGATTATCATCTTAAATCCTATATTCTGTTAATTCTGATTCTGTTGTAATCTAGGGAAGGTTACTGAATAAAATAATCACACGAAGGTTGGTAATGAACGATAATATCTAGGACAAGAACAACACATATAAGAATTCCCCAGCGGCGCGTAGAAGAAGTAGTCAATTGCTAGAAGTGAGTCAAGAGAATTACAAATTGAATCTCCAACAGCAGAATATCTTCCAATCGCCCCACGCGCTCAGATGTGGCACAAGGCCGAATTTAATGTGGGCTAAAATTTCCCCGTAGACCCCGTATAAAACGGGGTCGAGTAGCTGTTTTCCGAGATTAGACGCTGCCCTTCTACATAGCCTCGTCTCGGAATCCTCTGTGTCCGGAGGCAGACGAGCACAGCTGGAGACGAATCTCCAACTGCAGAATATCTACCAACCGCCTCACACGATCAGATGTGGCACAAGGCAGAATTTAATGTGAGGTATCCAAGTCCGTAGGCTAGGACAAAATTTCCTCGTAGACCCCGTATAAAACGGGGTCGGGTAGCTGTTTCCTGTGACGAGACTCTGCCCTTCGACATAGCCTCGTCTAGGGATCCTCTCTGCGCGGAGGCACAGCTGGAGTCGAATCTCCAACTGCAGACACACATACAGTTTGTGTAAATGGGGACATACCCATTATCGTCTGTATGTATGCTACAACAGATTCCAAGTGTAGATAATATGAATATCGTCATCTATATAATATTTGAAAAGATTCAAACACGTTTAAGTAAATGTTATATCTCGTTGAGATTAATTTGAAATAGCAGAGATGTCAACTCAAACACATGTGCCCACTAAAAAAAGGTTTACAGTAATATGAAATAATGTCGGGTTTAAAAATCCCTGTGTATGACGATAAACTACATCCGGCAGCAAGGCTCTTGATCGGGAGGTTTTGGGAAGCGTAGAACCACCTCTTGCTGTTGTTCCCAAGACCACTCTGTCCCTGGGCGGTAACACCTGTTAAGGTCCCAGCGATGAGCAAATAGTTAGCCCCAAAACTGGGGTCAAAAGATTATGAAAGTATAAAAATAGATTTTTATAGTAAAAAAAACAACAATATACTTTTGAAAAAAAATTTACCAGCAGTACATCTCTGACTCTCGACAAAAATCCTCTTTACAAAAACAGACCAATGAAACCTGATCTTCTACAAACTGATTTCGTACAAAGAATACATATACTATTCATACAAGCATAACCTAAAAACCTTCTCTGCATTAAATAACCCATTGAGGTTGATATGCCGTAAGACAAAATAAACCCAAACCCAAAAATCTATGGATCACTTTAAAATTACTCTGCGTTTTTGGTGCGAAAATAGAGCTAGCGGATAATGACTTCAGAATGTTCTAACGAGAGACGTTCATTTCTTAAGTAGATAGTTAAACTTAATTTCGCCATGATGTTCTCCCGTGACTTACTTGGTAGCGCCCACTTCGAACCTAGAAATAATTTACTTGGTGGGAAAAGGGAATATAGTTTCAATAGGGATATACTTCTCGACCTCAAGGCAGGTAGATATTAATTTAACGGTTTAAAATAATTGGGAAGTCAACTCAAACACATGTACACAATAAAGAATGTTTATAGTAATAAAAAGTAAATGTTTAACGTTTATTCGGTTTTCAAATGCTTATGATAACGTAACTTATCATTTGGTCAAGCTAGCTCGGACATTGATCAGTCTATTACGCCAACTATCACGACTCTGCATCAAGGTCCGAAGATCATTAGGGTGGTATTCTGTGTCATAACATAGCTGGTCAATGTAGGTAGTTGCTGGACGGCCAAACACCTATCTGCTTCCGTGGCTAGGTGTCCAGAGCAATGGATCCATCGCGAATTCTTGATTTGCACGCCAGTAGTCCTGCAAAGCGCGTAAGATTGGAGAATTATCAGGGATGGGTGCATAGAGCTGTGATTTACTTGGATGTTGCTCCCAAGTGACGTTTAGCATAGCTCTCAGTATCCGAGTGTAGGTTCCATCAGGCTTAGACTCTAGGGTTTTAATTAATGTCCAAGCAGGGGGAAATATACATTAACACGGCCTTTACAGTAACTAGTAGGACCCGAAAAAATATTGTGGTTTTCCTATATTTTGAATTTTCCGATGGGTGATAATTGTTGGGAAATCCTCTTCTTCTCCCCGCGCCCAACTATGGATAAATAGCAGAACAGACCCGGTTCTTTAGCCTTAGATGGTAACTGGTCTACTGCAGAAAGAAATGCCAACCTACTTCGGAAAAAAATCTGCCTCGTCAGTCATGCGTCGAAAGATACATGATCGCCTAAGCGTGTATCATGCATGGTGCATAACTGAATGAATGAGGACTGAAGAATTGGAGAGCCGGGTTTGAATCCTAATCGAGTCCATTACATTTACATAGGTACTAATACCATTGAGAAATGTATGAGTCCATCTCTTCTTCCCCAGTTATTGGTAAATAGAAGAGCAGACTGGATCATATAACTTTGCGGGGAAAGGAAAAACTCTGAATTCAAATTCTGGGCACCTTCAGGCTATCTTGCTCAGGAAACACCACCGCAGCTGCGTGTAGTGTCCCTTCGACAATGTACAGTGGAGTAATGGAGAGGAATCGGAGAGCCGAGTTCGAATTCCAGTCCATTACACTCAGTTACTACTCTACAGCTAATACCCTTGGGAAACGTATGAATACACTTCTTCTCCCCACAGCTATGGGTAAACTGGCCTACCGCAGAAAGAAATGGCAACCTACTGCGGAAAAAAATCTGCCTCGTCAGTCATGTATCGAAAGATACATGATCGCCTAAGCGAGTATCATCATGGCACATAACTAACTGACTGAATAAGGTCATTACATTTATTAAGAAAAAAACTTGTTTTAATCGGTATCACCCCAAACAAGGTAGTAAATACACTAAGACGCAAGGGGGTTACAGGGTGTGGAAGAATTAAAGAAAACCATTAATAATGGGCGGAAAGAGTAATTAGGTGGACAGTAGAAAGCGATTGACATTGCATTTAAAGTTTTGCAAATTAAAGTTGGCTGGAAAGCATGGAGCCGGACCGGAGTTCCACAAGCTTGAAAAGAATT
>OZ038503.1:48269886-48324886 GCA_964036315.1 Acanthosepion esculentum
GGCACCATTCTCGGGTCAAAAGTTTTTGTTCTCCGGCACCTTTCTGGATTTAAATGTTTTTTCTTTTCGGCACCTTTCTCGGTTTAAATGTTTTTCTCTCCGGCACATTTCTCGGTTTAAATGTTTTTTTTCTTCGACACCCTTCTCGGTTTAAATGTTTTTTTCTTCGGCACCTTTCTCGGTTTAAATGTTTTTGTTCTACGGCACCTTTCTCGGTTTAAATGTTTTTCTCTCCGGCACCTTTCTCGGTTTAAATGTTTTTGTTCTCCGGCACATTTCTCAGGTTAATTTTTTTTCTTCTCCGGCACCCTTCTCGGTTTAAATTTTTTTCTTCTCCGGCACCCTTCTCGGTTTAAATGTTTTTTTTCTTCGACACCCTTCTCGATTTAAATGTTTTGTTTTCTTTGGCACCTTTCTCGGTTTAAATGTTTTTGTTCTACGGCACCTTTCTCGGTTTAAATGTTTTTCTCTCCGGCACCTTTCTCGGTTTAAATGTTTTTCTCTCCGGCACCTTTCTCGGTTTAAATGTTTTTGTTCTCCGGCACATTTCTCAGGTTAAATTTTTTTCTTCTCCGGCACCCTTCTCGGTTTAAATGTTTTTCTTCTCCGGCACCCTTCTCGGTTTAAATGTTTTTTTTCTTCGACACCCTTCTCGATTTAAATGTTTTGTTTTCTTCGGCACCTTTCTCGGTTTAAATGTTTTTGTTCTACGGCACCTTTCTCGGTTTAAATGTTTTTCTCTCCGGCACCTTTCTCGGTTTAAATGTTTTTCTCTCCGGCACCTTTCTCGGTTTAAATGTTTTTGTTCTCCGGCACATTTCTCAGGTTAAATTTTTTTCTTCTCCGGCACCCTTCTCGGTTTAAATTTTTTTCTTCTCCGGCACCCTTCTCGGTTTAAATGTTTTTTTTCTTCGACACCCTTCTCGATTTAAATGTTTTGTTTTCTTCGGCACCTTTCTCGGTTTAAATGTTTTTGTTCTACGGCACCTTTCTCGGTTTAAATGTTTTTCTCTCCGGCACCTTTCTCGGTTTAAATGTTTTTCTCTCCGGCACCTTTCTCGGTTTAAATGTTTTTGTTCTCCGGCACATTTCTCAGGTTAAATTTTTTTCTTCTCCGGCACCCTTCTCGGTTTAAATGTTTTTTTTCTTCGACACCCTTCTCGATTTAAATGTTTTTTTTCTTCGGCACCTTTCTCGGTTTAAATGTTTTTGTTCTACGGCACCTTTCTCGGTTTAAATGTTTTTCTCTCCGGCACCTTTCTCGGTTTAAATGTTTTTCTCTCCGGCACCTTTCTCGGTTTAAATGTTTTTGTTCTCCGGCACATTTCTCAGGTTAAATTTTTTTCTTCTCCGGCACCCTTCTCGGTTTAAATGTTTTTTTTCTTCGACACCCTTCTCGGTTTAAATGTTTTTTTCTTCGGCACCTTTCTCGGTTTAAATGTTTTTGTTCTACGGCACCTTTCTCGGTTTAAATGTTTTTCTCTCCGGCACCTTTCTCGGTTTAAATGTTTTTGTTCTCCGGCATATTTCTCAGGTTAAATTTTTTTCTTCTCCGGCACCCTTCTCGGTTTAAATGTTTTTTTTCTTCGACACCCTTCTCGATTTAAATGTTTTTTTTCTTCGGCACCTTTCTCGGTTTAAATGTTTTTGTTCTACGGCACCTTTCTCGGTTTAAATGTTTTTCTCTCCGGCACCTTTCTCGGTTTAAATGTTTTTCTCTCCGGCACCTTTCTCGGTTTAAATGTTTTTGTTCTCCGGCACATTTCTCAGGTTAAATTTTTTTCTTCTCCGGCACCCTTCTCGGTTTAAATGTTTTTTTTCTTCGACACCCTTCTCGATTTAAATGTTTTTTTTCTTCGGCACCTTTCTCGGTTTAAATGTTTTTGTTCTACGGCACCTTTCTCGGTTTAAATGTTTTTCTCTCCGGCACCTTTCTCGGTTTAAATGTTTTTCTCTCCGGCACCTTTCTCGGTTTAAATGTTTTTGTTCTCCGGCACATTTCTCAGGTTAAATTTTTTTCTTCTCCGGCACCCTTCTCGGTTTAAATGTTTTTTTTCTTCGACACCCTTCTCGATTTAAATGTTTTTTTTCTTCGGCACCTTTCTCGGTTTAAATGTTTTTGTTCTACGGCACCTTTCTCGGTTTAAATGTTTTTCTCTCCGGCACCTTTCTCGGTTTAAATGTTTTTCTCTCCGGCACCTTTCTCGGTTTAAATGTTTTTGTTCTCCGGCACATTTCTCAGGTTAAATTTTTTTCTTCTCCGGCACCCTTCTCGGTTTAAATGTTTTTTTTCTTCGACACCCTTCTCGGTTTAAATGTTTTTTTCTTCGGCACCTTTCTCGGTTTAAATGTTTTTGTTCTACGGCACCTTTCTCGGTTTAAATGTTTTTCTCTCCGGCACCTTTCTCGGTTTAAATGTTTTTGTTCTCCGGCACATTTCTCAGGTTAAATTTTTTTCTTCTCCGGCACCCTTCTCGGTTTAAATGTTTTTTTTCTTCGACACCCTTCTCGATTTAAATGTTTTTTTTCTTCGGCACCTTTCTCGGTTTAAATGTTTTTGTTCTACGGCACCTTTCTCGGTTTAAATGTTTTTCTCTCCGGCACCTTTCTCGGTTTAAATGTTTTTCTCTCCGGCACCTTTCTCGGTTTAAATGTTTTTGTTCTCCGGCACATTTCTCAGGTTAAATTTTTTTCTTCTCCGGCACCCTTCTCGGTTTAAATGTTTTTTTTCTTCGACACCCTTCTCGATTTAAATGTTTTTTTTCTTCGGCACCTTTCTCGGTTTAAATGTTTTTGTTCTACGGCACCTTTCTCGGTTTAAATGTTTTTCTCTCCGGCACCTTTCTCGGTTTAAATGTTTTTCTCTCCGGCACCTTTCTCGGTTTAAATGTTTTTGTTCTCCGGCACATTTCTCAGGTTAAATTTTTTTCTTCTCCGGCACCCTTCTCGGTTTAAATGTTTTTTTTCTTCGACACCCTTCTCGATTTAAATGTTTTTTTTCTTCGGCACCTTTCTCGGTTTAAATGTTTTTGTTCTACGGCACCTTTCTCGGTTTAAATGTTTTTCTCTCCGGCACCTTTCTCGGTTTAAATGTTTTTGTTCTCCGGCACCTTTCTCGGTTTAAATCTTTTTGTTCTCCGGCACATTTCTCAGGTTAAATTTTTTTCTTCTCCGGCACCCTTCTCGGTTTAAATGTTTTTTTTCTTCGACACCCTTCTCGATTTAAATGTTTTTTTTCTTCGGCACCTTTCTCGGTTTAAATGTTTTTATTCTACGGCACCTTTCTCGGTTTAAATGTTTTTCTCTCCGGCACCTTTCTCGGTTTAAATTTTTTTCTTCTCCGGCACCCTTCTCGGTTTAAATGTTTTTTTTCTTCGACACCCTTCTCGATTTAAATGTTTTTTTTCTTCGGCACCTTTCTCGGTTTAAATGTTTTTGTTCTACGGCACCTTTCTCGGTTTAAATGTTTTTCTCTCCGGCACCTTTCTCGGTTTAAATGTTTTTGTTCTCCGGCACCTTTCTCGGTTTAAATGTTTTTGTTCTCCGGCACATTTCTCAGGTTAAATTTTTTTCTTCTCCGGCACCCTTCTCGGTTTAAATGTTTTTTTTCTTCGACACCCTTCTCGATTTAAATGTTTTTTTTCTTCGGCACCTTTCTCGGATTAAATGTTTTTGTTCTACGGCACCTTTCTCGGTTTAAATGTTTTTCTCTCCGGCACCTTTGTCGGTTTAAATGTTTTTGTTCTCCGGCACCTTTCTCGGTTTAAATGTTTTTGTTCTCCGGCACATTTCTCAGGTTAAATTTTTTTCTTCTCCGGCACCCTTCTCGGTTTAAATGTTTTTTTTCTTCGACACCCTTCTCGATTTAAATGTTTTTTTTCTTCAGCACCTTTCTCGGTTTAAATGTTTTTGTTCTACGGCACCTTTCTCGGTTTAAATGTTTTTCTCTCCGGCACCTTTCTCGGTTTAAATTTTTTTCTTCTCCGGCACCCTTCTCGGTTTAAATGTTTTTTTTCTTCGACACCCTTCTCGATTTAAATGTTTTTTTTCTTCGGCACCTTTCTCGGTTTAAATGTTTTTGTTCTACGGCACCTTTCTCGGTTTAAATGTTTTTCTCTCCGGCACCTTTCTCGGTTTAAATGTTTTTCTCTCCGGCACCTTTCTCGGTTTAAATGTTTTTGTTCTCCGGCACATTTCTCAGGTTAAATTTTTTTCTTCTCCGGCACCCTTCTCGGTTTAAATGTTTTTTTTCTTCGACACCCTTCTCGATTTAAATGTTTTGTTTTCTTCGGCACCTTTCTCGGTTTAAATGTTTTTGTTCTACGGCACCTTTCTCGGTTTAAATGTTTTTCTCTCCGGCACCTTTCTCGGTTTAAATGTTTTTCTCTCCGGCACCTTTCTCGGTTTAAATGTTTTTGTTCTCCGGCACATTTCTCAGGTTAAATTTTTTTCTTCTCCGGCACCTTTCTCGGTTTAAATGTTTTTTTTCTTCGACACCCTTCTCGATTTAAATGTTTTGTTTTCTTCGGCACCTTTCTCGGTTTAAATGTTTTTGTTCTACGGCACCTTTCTCGGTTTAAATGTTTTTCTCTCCGGCACCTTTCTCGGTTTAAATGTTTTTCTCTCCGGCACCTTTCTCGGTTTAAATGTTTTTGTTCTCCGGCACATTTCTCAGGTTAAATTTTTTTCTTCTCCGGCACCCTTCTCGGTTTAAATGTTTTTTTTCTTCGACACCCTTCTCGATTTAAATGTTTTTTTTCTTCGGCACCTTTCTCGGTTTAAATGTTTTTGTTCTACGGTACCTTTCTCGGATTAAATGTTTTTCTCTCCGGCACCTTTCTCGGTTTAAATGTTTTTCTCTCCGGCACCTTTCTCGGTTTAAATGTTTTTGTTCTCCGGCACATTTCTCAGGTTAAATTTTTTTCTTCTCCGGCACCCTTCTCGGTTTAAATGCTTTTTTTCTTCGACACCCTTCTCGGTTTAAATGTTTTTTTCTTCGGCACCTTTCTCGGTTTAAATGTTTTTGTTCTACGGCACCTTTCTCGGTTTAAATGTTTTTCTCTCCGGCACCTTTCTCGGTTTAAATGTTTTTGTTCTCCGGCACATTTCTCAGGTTAAATTTTTTTCTTCTCCGGCACCCTTCTCGGTTTAAATGTTTTTTTTCTTCGACACCCTTCTCGATTTAAATGTTTTTTTTCTTCGGCACCTTTCTCGGTTTAAATGTTTTTGTTCTACGGCACCTTTCTCGGTTTAAATGTTTTTCTCTCCGGCACCTTTCTCGGTTTAAATGTTTTTCTCTCCGGCACCTTTCTCGGTTTAAATGTTTTTGTTCTACGGCACCTTTCTCGGTTTAAATGTTTTTCTCTCCGGCACCTTTCTCGGTTTAAATGTTTTTCTCTCCGGCACCTTTCTCGGTTTAAATGTTTTTGTTCTCCGGCACATTTCTCAGGTTAAATTTTTTTCTTCTCCGGCACCCTTCTCGGTTTAAATGTTTTTTTTCTTCGACACCCTTCTCGATTTAAATGTTTTTTTTCTTCGGCACCTTTCTCGGTTTAAATGTTTTTGTTCTACGGCACCTTTCTCGGTTTAAATGTTTTTCTCTCCGGCACCTTTCTCGGTTTAAATGTTTTTCTCTCCGGCACCTTTCTCGGTTTAAATGTTTTTGTTCTCCGGCACATTTCTCAGGTTAAATTTTTTAATTCTTCGGCACCCTTCTCGGTTTAAATGTTTTTTTTCTTCGACACCCTTCTCGGTTTAAATGTTTTTTTCTTCGGCACCTTTCTCGGTTTAAATGTTTTTGTTCTACGGCACCTTTCTCGGTTTAAATGTTTTTCTCTCCGGCACCTTTCTCGGTTTAAATGTTTTTGTTCTCCGGCACATTTCTCAGGTTAAATTTTTTTCTTCTCCGGCACCCTTCTCGGTTTAAATGTTTTTTTTCTTCGACACCCTTCTCGATTTAAATGTTTTTTTTCTTCGGCACCTTTCTCGGTTTAAATGTTTTTGTTCTACGGCACCTTTCTCGGTTTAAATGTTTTTCTCTCCGGCACCTTTCTCGGTTTAAATGTTTTTCTCTCCGGCACCTTTCTCGGTTTAAATGTTTTTGTTCTCCGGCACATTTCTCAGGTTAAATTTTTTTCTTCTCCGGCACCCTTCTCGGTTTAAATGTTTTTTTTCTTCGACACCCTTCTCGATTTAAATGTTTTTTTTCTTCGGCACCTTTCTCGGTTTAAATGTTTTTGTTCTACGGCACCTTTCTCGGTTTAAATGTTTTTCTCTCCGGCACCTTTCTCGGTTTAAATGTTTTTGTTCTCCGGCACATTTCTCAGGTTAAATTTTTTTCTTCTCCGGCACCCTTCTCGGTTTAAATGTTTTTTTTCTTCGACACCCTTCTCGATTTAAATGTTTTTTTTCTTCGGCACCTTTCTCGGTTTAAATGTTTTTGTTCTACGGCACCTTTCTCGGTTTAAATGTTTTTCTCTCCGGCACCTTTCTCGGTTTAAATGTTTTTCTCTCCGGCACCTTTCTCGGTTTAAATGTTTTTGTTCTCCGGCACATTTCTCAGGTTAAATTTTTTTCTTCTCCGGCACCCTTCTCGGTTTAAATGTTTTTTTTCTTCGACACCCTTCTCGATTTAAATGTTTTTTTTCTTCGGCACCTTTCTCGGTTTAAATGTTTTTGTTCTACGGCACCTTTCTCGGTTTAAATGTTTTTCTCTCCGGCACCTTTCTCGGTTTAAATGTTTTTCTCTCCGGCACCTTTCTCGGTTTAAATGTTTTTCTCTCCGGCACCTTTCTCGGTTTAAATGTTTTTGTTCTCCGGCACATTTCTCAGGTTAAATTTTTTTCTTCTCCGGCACCCTTCTCGGTTTAAATGTTTTTTTTCTTCGACACCCTTCTCGATTTAAATGTTTTTTTTCTTCGGCACCTTTCTCGGTTTAAATGTTTTTGTTCTACGGCACCTTTCTCGGTTTAAATGTTTTTCTCTCCGGCACCTTTCTCGGTTTAAATGTTTTTCTCTCCGGCACCTTTCTCGGTTTAAATGTTTTTGTTCTCCGGCACATTTCTCAGGTTAAATTTTTTTCTTCTCCGGCACCCTTCTCGGTTTAAATGTTTTTTTTCTTCGACACCCTTCTCGATTTAAATGTTTTTTTTCTTCGGCACCTTTCTCGGTTTAAATGTTTTTGTTCTACGGCACCTTTCTCGGTTTAAATGTTTTTCTCTCCGGCACCTTTCTCGGTTTAAATGTTTTTCTCTCCGGCACCTTTCTCGGTTTAAATGTTTTTGTTCTCCGGCACATTTCTCAGGTTAAATTTTTTTCTTCTCCGGCACCCTTCTCGGTTTAAATGTTTTTTTTCTTCGACACCCTTCTCGATTTAAATGTTTTTTTTCTTCGGCACCTTTCTCGGTTTAAATGTTTTTGTTCTACGGCACCTTTCTCGGTTTAAATGTTTTTCTCTCCGGCACCTTTCTCGGTTTAAATGTTTTTCTCCCCGGCACCTTTCTCGGTTTAAATGTTTTTGTTCTCCGGCACATTTCTCAGGTTAAATTTTTTTCTTCTCCGGCACCCTTCTCGGTTTAAATGTTTTTTTTCTTCGACACCCTTCTCGATTTAAATGTTTTGTTTTCTTCGGCACCTTTCTCGGTTTAAATGTTTTTGTTCTACGGCACCTTTCTCGGTTTAAATGTTTTTCTCTCCGGCACCTTTCTCGGTTTAAATGTTTTTGTTCTCCGGCACATTTCTCAGGTTAAATTTTTTTCTTCTCCGGCACCCTTCTCGGTTTAAATTTTTTTCTTCTCCGGCACCCTTCTCGGTTTAAATGTTTTTTTTCTTCGACACCCTTCTCGATTTAAATGTTTTGTTTTCTTCGGCACCTTTCTCGGTTTAAATGTTTTTGTTCTACGGCACCTTTCTCGGTTTAAATGTTTTTCTCTCCGGCACCTTTCTCGGTTTAAATGTTTTTGTTCTCCGGCACATTTCTCAGGTTAAATTTTTTTCTTCTCCGGCACCCTTCTCGGTTTAAATGTTTTTTTTCTTCGACACCCTTCTCGATTTAAATGTTTTTTTTCTTCGGCACCTTTCTCGGTTTAAATGTTTTTGTTCTACGGCACCTTTCTCGGTTTAAATGTTTTTCTCTCCGGCACCTTTCTCGGTTTAAATGTTTTTCTCTCCGGCACCTTTCTCGGTTTAAATGTTTTTGTTCTCCGGCACATTTCTCAGGTTAAATTTTTTTCTTCTCCGGCACCCTTCTCGGTTTAAATGTTTTTTTTCTTCGACACCCTTCTCGATTTAAATGTTTTTTTTCTTCGGCACCTTTCTCGGTTTAAATGTTTTTGTTCTACGGCACCTTTCTCGGTTTAAATGTTTTTCTCTCCGGCACCTTTCTCGGTTTAAATGTTTTTCTCCCCGGCACCTTTCTCGGTTTAAATGTTTTTGTTCTCCGGCACATTTCTCAGGTTAAATTTTTTTCTTCTCCGGCACCCTTCTCGGTTTAAATGTTTTTTTTCTTCGACACCCTTCTCGATTTAAATGTTTTGTTTTCTTCGGCACCTTTCTCGGTTTAAATGTTTTTGTTCTACGGCACCTTTCTCGGTTTAAATGTTTTTCTCTCCGGCACCTTTCTCGGTTTAAATGTTTTTGTTCTCCGGCACATTTCTCAGGTTAAATTTTTTTCTTCTCCGGCACCCTTCTCGGTTTAAATTTTTTTCTTCTCCGGCACCCTTCTCGGTTTAAATGTTTTTTTTCTTCGACACCCTTCTCGATTTAAATGTTTTGTTTTCTTCGGCACCTTTCTCGGTTTAAATGTTTTTGTTCTACGGCACCTTTCTCGGTTTAAATGTTTTTCTCTCCGGCACCTTTCTCGGTTTAAATGTTTTTGTTCTCCGGCACATTTCTCAGGTTAAATTTTTTTCTTCTCCGGCACCCTTCTCGGTTTAAATTTTTTTCTTCTCCGGCACCCTTCTCGGTTTAAATGTTTTTTTTCTTCGACACCCTTCTCGATTTAAATGTTTTGTTTTCTTCGGCACCTTTCTCGGTTTAAATGTTTTTGTTCTACGGCACCTTTCTCGGTTTAAATGTTTTTCTCTCCGGCACCTTTCTCGGTTTAAATGTTTTTGTTCTCCGGCACATTTCTCAGGTTAAATTTTTTTCTTCTCCGGCACCCTTCTCGGTTTAAATTTTTTTCTTCTCCGGCACCCTTCTCGGTTTAAATGTTTTTTTTCTTCGACACCCTTCTCGATTTAAATGTTTTGTTTTCTTCGGCACCTTTCTCGGTTTAAATGTTTTTGTTCTACGTCACCTTTCTCGGTTTAAATGTTTTTCTCTCCGGCACCTTTCTCGGTTTAAATGTTTTTGTTCTCCGGCACATTTCTCAGGTTAAATTTTTTTCTTCTCCGGCACCCTTCTCGGTTTAAATTTTTTTCTTCTCCGGCACCCTTCTCGGTTTAAATGTTTTTTTTCTTCGACACCCTTCTCGATTTCAATGTTTTGTTTTCTTCGGCACCTTTCTCGGTTTAAATGTTTTTGTTCTACGGCACCTTTCTCGGTTTAAATGTTTTTCTCTCCGGCACCTTTCTCGGTTTAAATGTTTTTGTTCTCCGGCACATTTCTCAGGTTAAATTTTTTTCTTCTCCGGCACCCTTCTCGGTTTAAATTTTTTTCTTCTCCGGCACCCTTCTCGGTTTAAATGTTTTTTTTCTTCGACACCCTTCTCGATTTAAATGTTTTGTTTTCTTCGGCACCTTTCTCGGTTTAAATGTTTTTGTTCTACGGCACCTTTCTCGGTTTAAATGTTTTTCTCTCCGGCACCTTTCTCGGTTTAAATGTTTTTGTTCTCCGGCACCTTTCTCGGTTTAAATGTTTTTCTCTCCGGCACCTTTCTCGGTTTAAATGTTTTTGTTCTCCGGCACATTTCTCAGGTTAAATTTTTTTCTTCTCCGGCACCTTTCTCGATTTAAATGTTTTTTCTTCGACACCCTTCTCGGTTTAAATGTTTTTTTTCTCCGGCACCTTTCTCGGTTTAAATGTTTTTGTTCTACGGCACAATAATTACAACTGTTTTTCAAATCAGTAAATTACTGTTTTACTTTTCAATTATTAATGTCCATTTTTAGGGGTCTTTGGGACATTTTAAGCACATTCAAAATAATGAGTAAAATCATCATCTTCATCTACTTGTTTGTTTTGTTTTGTTTTTTTTTGTTTTTTTGGTCCTCACTCGCAAGGACTTGAAATTTATCCATTTCTTCTTTCACTTTGATTCTGTGGTCTGTGAAGATACCAAGATCAAATAAGTGCAAAAGTGTTTTCACAGAAGGACGACACTGAAATCCGAAGGTGTATTGGGATGATGAAAGATGCCTTCCAACAGCTAAGCAGTGTATTAAGAAAAAAGAAAATTTAACTTTTAAATTTTGGTTTCATATATGGTTGCGTATATCGGTATTTTTATGGTAGTGGGAGGAAAAATTGTCGTCGCAACGCCACTCATACGTACACAAACATACATACACGCACATTCACTCATTGAAGTACGCAAGCATACATACACGCACGCTCACTCACTGGAGCTTGCACACACATAAAACATATATGCACAGTGTGGGACTGCGCATATATGCGCATCCATATGTCGGTGTGTACTATGTACGCAACTGGTCGCTGTATTCTAAATTGGTGATTTTAAAATGTTTTAATTTATACTGAGGTTAAAGTAACACTGAACTTCTTCAAAAGAAATCATAGTTAGAGTGAAAGGTTTTCGTGGCGTGAAGTTCCGCAGAGTTTGTGATTTGAAGAACTCAATTCAATTAAAGTTCCACGCTGGTTGTGATTTGAAGAACTCAGTTTTCGGCCTGAATTGAACTTTCGGCCCAAATCGGAGTTTCGGTCTAAATCCGTCTTTTCGCCCGAATCAAAGGGAGGTTTTGAAATTACATGGAATGAATTGAAGAATTCAAAGTTATTTCTTCAGAATTATCATTGCTGTTTTCTAAGCTAGACTAGAGGCCCCCATAGTTTTAATAAAATATAATAATAAAATATAATATAATATAATATAATATAATAATATAATAAAATAATTTACTTATCTTATCCGGACCCCGAGTTTCATGGATACTTTTATATGTCCAATCTTCGAATTTCTTATTTGTTTATGTGCATATTGTATTTTCTTCTTTTCTGTTAAAAAAAACGATAATTTTATAATTATAAAACCAATGTTTTTATTATAATTATTAAATAATTTAAAAAATAAAGTCCTGGTAAATTAATGTCACCCATTACCTTGTGGGGTAGTCTACACGTATAGGAGGGGAAGACAACGGTTGACTCTAGTCATGAACAGGTTAAGAATGTAGTGATTGGGGAAACATCCTCTTGGGGTTTTGGTCCACAGAAGGAACTTATTACTTACCGACGGAATGCGGAGGAAATATGGGTTGTTTGCTACAATCTAAGTGGCATGGCGAGTCCTATCTGTGAAGATCAAACCTGGTGGAACCAAGGAATATAGTTCGTCCGATATGAAAGTGGCGATAGAGCAACATATCCCGCCTGTGGGAGAGAGGTTGGCGGGTGGAAAACAATTCGTCACCTGCAAGAACTCGGAGACGGTTTTGACTGGAAAGTGAGGACTGGGTAGCACCTTCCCATATATGGCAATAGTGTTCCATTTTTGCTATGATCTGCATCTTTAGCACATCTTTAGCGATGAATAGTATGTACGAGTTCCACTTGAGTTCAGGTGTTAGTTTGAGGCCTGCTATTCCATCATAGCGTTGTCCCTCCTCGAGGTGACATCCTTTCCTCGTGACTGGCGGTAGTTCAGCTTCCGAACTGCGGTGATGGAATGTAACTAGTTCGAGTGCTAGATCAGAAGAGAGATCAGCTGCCAATCTCTGATCGTCAAGAGTTGCGCCCATATATCGCCGTACTATAGGCATAGATTTTTACAAATGACCTATATTAGGCAGATAATTTATGTTAATCAGAAAGAGTGTTGGTCCGAGAAGTGACCCGTGGGGGACGCCTGCGTTGACCGCCAGGACCTCGGAGAACTGGACGTTAATAACTACCTTCAGAGATTTATCTGTTAAAAAGGATTTTATAATCGCGAAGAATCTTCCAGTGATCCACAAAGGAATTTTTTGCAAGCCCTTATTGTAAACGGATGTATTTCATTTGTTTTTTTTTGTAATAAATGTTTTTTTTTTCATTTTCTCGTAGTGGTTGAGTTTTATTTGTTAGTGCTTTGTTTAACATTTGGAATAAAAGGCGTGCTCTCTTTCCATCTTCCATCCCAACAAACACAAATTCTTATATTTTGTGCAAAGTGTGGTTCCTGATTTTGGTAAGAACGTGCTGTTTAATTCTCATGTCCAAGCGTTGTGTCGTCCTTCCTATGTAGTCAGCCCCGCAACTACAACCATATTTATAAATTATAGAATTAATTTGATGAGGAGGGAGGACGTCTTTACACTCTGGACGAACCATGGGCCGGGTTTGAAAAACTATCCGGACCTCAGCAGAGAAAAAACAGCGACGAACCCTTGATGAAATTTGTCTAACCATACGTTCACATTTGGTTCCAAATATATATATATATATATATATATATATATATATATATATATATAAAAGAATGATTTTCTTTTGTTCGCTTTCTTTTATATGATATGTACCATCGTAACCGTTTTAGCGGATATAAAAATCTATACTGATGTCCAGTTTTCAGAGAACTTAAAACGATTACTTGGCTACTTATTTTAATGCATCATTTTACTTAAAATTATTGACATGTGACGCAGACACTAGCCAATGCATTATTTAAACAAATTACCCGTAAACAATCAACAGTGCCTTTTTATAGCCATTTGTCACTTATATTATTGCCAACTAAGATTGTTTTTATAGTTACATAAGACGCGAAGTAATCGTTCTAAGTAATGGGTTAATGGAAATAAGTGCTACGTAATTTGTTGCAGACAAAAGAGAGAATTTACTTGAATGAATTGTTCTTTAATTTTAGGGAATATAAAAAAAGAGAAACGAAATTATTTTTATTCGGATTTAACAACTTATGACTATATTTATTTATATTTCTTTCTTTTTTTTATCCACCTCATATTCCGTAGTGTTCATTTACAATTGAAGTGAATATGAAAGCGTTGTTCATTTATTTATTTGATATCTGACTGAGCATCGGAATAGAAAAAGCGGTCTTTCCGAAACTAGTCAGTGTTAAGACAAGGATATTGCATTAGATATGGTAATCAGAAAAAAAACAGTGGGAAAAATCGCAGCCTCTTATCCCAAAAGTGGACAAAATCCCACTCTTATAAAGTCGCATATAATAAAAAGCAACAAAATTAACTTTAAAAATTCAAGGATCTTTTAATTTCAATGTTCGTGTCAAACTGAGACAATAATAATAATATCCAACATATACACTTACTCGTATATGTTCAAGAAAGTTATTTTACGAATAAAAAAAAACTTTATTTAAGCCTTAATTCAGCTTAAATAATTAACGTTTCAAAAGTGCAATTGGAAAAATTGTTCGTAAATTCAATCAAACTGGGTCGGTGGCAGATGTGCAAACACCATTGCGTGCTCATTTACGCCGTTCAGCTGAAAACATTGCTGCAGTGCACTAGAATGTAACCGAAAATCCAGACACCTCTATCCGACATCGCGCGCAGGAATCAAACCTCTCCACAACAACATTACATCGTTTCTAATTGCACTTTCGGTTGGTCGATTATGTTGACCAATGGCGAAATGCATTTCTGTTTGAGCGTCTATTTTCGTAATAGGCTTTGAAAAGTTTAACACGTTGCTTGACTGTTAATCTTTCCATGGTTGAAATTGCCAAAGACTTAAGTTGTTAAATCTGAAAGAAAAAGAAAAAAAAATCATTAGACGCTTAAACTTAATTCACATTTAAAATCGGTCCAAATTATTGGAACGCTCTTTATTAATTCGTATACAGTCTCCGTGGTTTGTTCACGTTTGGGCGCAAACTTTAAAAAAAGCTTCTAGGGGCTTTCTTCACATAAAGTCAGGTCTTATGGCTACAAGGACCTCCTAACTATGAAATATATTGAATATGTGATTGCTGCATTGTTAGAAAAAGGTATTTAGTGGTTGGGTCGATTTACAAGTAATTTCTGTTGCAAACAGAGCGGACCCATAAACTCGTGAAGTACTCGACAGAAGTCGATCTCTCTTGTACATCGTATATTATAATTAATGTCACTATTTGCCATTAAAATTTGAATTAAGCCCTTAATTCAGCATAATCTGTCTTCGTATACGATCTACGTCGTTTTGTAGCAAACATTAGAAAAGCCACGATTTATGGCATCGCTTCAAATAAAATCAGATCTTATGGGATACTAGAACACCCTAACTATGGAATATATCGATTATATGATTGTAGTATTGTTAGTAAATGTTTTTTAAAGGTTAGATCGATTTACAATGAATTTCTGTTGCAAACAGAGCAGACCTATAAACTCGTGAAGTACCCAACAGAAATAGATCTTTCTTGTGCATATCAGTCTATATAGATATAGATTGGATATTATCATTGTCTCAATTTGATATTAAAATTTGAAATTCAGATTTTAATATCAAATTGAGAATTTTTTTGAGAAGTTAAGCAACGTAGAACGTGGTTAGTACCTAGAATTTAAATATTTACTTTCACTTTAAACTCAGCTTTGTTCTAGTGGACGCACGAACAATCACAAGTTCATCAAATTTTACTATATCACGTAAGCAAAGAATGTTCACCGCGTTTATTTTGATCGAGATATTCCAACGTCGACTCCGTACAAAGACTTTATTATAAGTGTGGGATTACCCCTATTTGT
This sequence comes from Acanthosepion esculentum, assembly GCA_964036315.1. Lineage (NCBI taxonomy): Eukaryota > Metazoa > Mollusca > Cephalopoda > Sepiida > Sepiidae > Acanthosepion > Acanthosepion esculentum. The sequence goes on from OZ038503.1 coordinate 48,284,763, forward strand.
CTGCCAAAGAATTTCTGATAATCACCACCAAATATTGGTCCCAAATCAGTAGATTGTACGTTATCTTCACGTAGCTTTACTATTTTTGCCAAGAAGACATTAGGCGGCGCTGTCAAGCACTTATAAAAACAGGACACTTCCTATCTTCATTTTCTTCTCTCTTTTCCGCCCAGCATGCTGTAGCGACGACATCCACAGTACCTTGTTCCTGAGTATGGGGATATTTTTTGCCCCGGTGACTGAACTTTATTCACACACACACACACACACACACACACTCTCTCTCTCTCTCTCTCTCTCTCTCTCTCACACACACACACGCACACACACACACGTAATGTCTTCTTTCTTTTGCATGCATACTAGTGCATTTTCTCTGTTTTTACTCAGTCTACATATAAAATTCTGTGACTTCTGTTCGTCTGTCCCTCTGTCCATCACACCCTCTAAAATAACCATACATTAATCGAAACTAAATGTTGGGGAGAAGTGCAAAAAGTTTAGGGGGTACAAAGTACAGTTGGTTTTACTCGGGTGTGTAGCTTAGTACAATAAATTTTCATTAATTTTGGGGTAAAAATTAAAAGTTTTATTATTTAACATGCAAAATACTCCCACCATTTTAAAAACAAGTTAATGTTTAAATAAAAGTACTTATTTAATAAAAATGCAATTTACATATATATATATATATATATATATATATATATATATATATATATATATATATATATATCTTTTCTTTAAGTTTTTCTATATATTTAATTCTGGTAATATATAATGCTCAAGGGTAGCACTGTAAATATAAACACAGTCAGGAGAGAAATAAATGGGCAGAAAATATTAAGAGTAGTAGTGATATAAACGAGACAATGCCTGATTGGCTGGAAAGAGATTCAGTAAAGTTGAGGAGTGCAGATAGCTTTGCTAATGCAAATGATATCCAAGACTCAGTCGGGAAGGCTTATGTAATGGAATAACTCTTACCTTCAATAAGCTTATTGATAACAGATTACTATAATGTACCGTGTTTGGAACAGGACGGACAGTATTAATCCCAAGAATAAAGTTTGTTCCTAAACAATACGAATATCTTTTCAAATGTACAAGAATCCAGTGTCCAGTTCGCCCTGCGTTTGGGAGAACTATAAACAAACCACAAGGCGAAACGCTTCAAAAAGTTTGGCTCCAGAAAGAAATATTTACGCATGGCCAGTTGTATATTGCATGCTCAAGAGTATGAAATCCTAATAATTTATTCTTCGCTGTTAAAAAAGAAAAGAAGAAATTTTCTTAAAAAAATAGTGTTTATCATGTAGTCCTATAAGATTAAATTACAGAAATTATTAAACCGCGAAGAACAGTTTTGTCAAAGTATTTTTCCAAACGAATTTTTAAATTTCATCGATTGATTTGCGAAATTGAACGAAACGTTGAGTTTGTAAATATTGACAAAAAAGTTAGCGATAACTTCAACAAGACTAAATACTCTGAGAATTTCAACGCGCGTCAGTATGTTACAAAAATATTCTCGTTCTATAAAAGCAAGAATATAAAATAACGCCTTCTGTAAATTGCCGTCTATTTCCTTACACCCGTCATTTACACGTGCAAAATATCGTTGCCACTAATTTTAGGGGAGTTTGGAAAATCTGATACTCACAGGACAGATTGAAGGCATGAGGGTCAGAGAAAAACAACGTATAACATCCTTAGTGAGCCTGAGTAAATGTATGGTGGAACAGAAATAACAAAAAAACAAAATTTACTAAGAGCTACATGAAACATGAAGTTGTGGAGAGCGATGATCGCTTACGTCCTGAGGAGGCATTTCACATAAAGAAGTTATGACGTGACAATATAAGGAAAATAGCACAAAAGTCTAGAGAGAGAGCTCTTGCTCTTGTTAACGACCATACATTCTGTTGATAATTTGTCTTCTCTTCTTGCTTTTCTTTATTATCTTGAAGTTCCTGCAGTTATGCTATATCGAGCGTGTGAGCAACGATGAGGTCTTAGAGAGGTTGCAAACAAAGAGTAGGCTTATGCTTAACACCAGGAAGAGGCAGCTAAAGTTTCTGGAACACATAATGAGGAAGGAGGGCCTGGAGAATCTGATACTCACGGGTCGAATAGAGAGAGACAAGGGAAAACAATGCATGACATACTTGGCGGGCTTAAGCAAGTGGATGACAGAACGTGATCTAGGGGAGGAAGCAGAGGGAAGGAACTTGTTGTGAACTGCAAGGGATAGAGGAGAGCCAAGATCGCTTACGTCCTGAAAGGACATGGCGCATAAAAAGAAAGAATTCTTTTCGGTGATTAGGAGTACAGTAAACATGCACTATGGTTTCAAGAGATTTAAGTTAAACAATATGTTTTTTTTAGGCTTGTTTAGTATTTATATCCCAGAGCAATGAAACTGGATAGCTTTCGTATCTCTTATCTAAAGTATAATGGATTTAAATGTTATGTATGGCGTGCAAAAGTAGGCTCAGAAAAGATAACACTTATTTCTGAGAAACCAATTTCAAAGTCTTATGAAAAAGCTAAGCCGTTACCCAAAAAAAAAAAAAAAAAGTAAGAATCTTTTTATCTTTTCATTCATTCTTCAATGTGTGCCGCATTTTTGCACCTTAGTTCCGCGCGTTGTGGCGCAATGGATATCAGCTTAGAATGAGAAATTGAAGAGCCGAGTTCGAATTCCAGTTGAGCTTGTTACATTCACTTACGCGCAAATATGGTATGAATCCAACGCTTCTCCCTCAGTCCAACTATGAACTGAACGGCATCACAAACTGGGACCTCTAGCCTTGGTTGGCAACCAGTCTACCACAGAAAGAAATGGCAACCTACAGCGGGAAAAACTTCTTCCTAGTCAGTCATCAATCGAAAGAGACATGATCGCCCAAGCGTATTTCACGTATTTAACACGAGCAAATTCTTCTATGTGCCGTGAACCCTTCAGAACGTAGGCGATAACGACTCTCCACAACTTTCTATCCTCTTAACAATGTTTTTCTTTTTACTATCTCCCTCTATTCCTTGTTCTGCCATCCATTTTCATAAGCTTGTTAGGAAGGTTAATCGCTGTTACCCTCCGTCCCTCTTACCTTTAATATATCCTGTGAGTGTTATATTCTCCAAGCCCTTTTTCCTCATTATCTGTCCAATAAATTTCAACTGTCACTTTCTGATTTTATGTCTAAGCATCTTTTTCGTTTCGATTTTCCTTTAAACTTCCTAGTTGCACACATGCTTCGGCTATGATATTCTCAGTTGCACAAATGACTAGGGTGAAAAGAAAATTATGGAAGACAGAATACAGATAGGAGTCCTTGCCAAGAGGCTAGGTTTGTTCCCCGGATTTGAACACCGGAAGGCATCAATCTTTCCGTTTGTTGAAAAAGTGTCTTTTTTTTTAAAGGCAATGACGGAATGATTTTTTTTCACATTTTAGTATTGTTAACAAAGCTTTAGATTACCCCCACTTGTTTACCAAGCAACTTCTGCTAACAGGTAGATGGGATACTGAAACGGTACTTAAGGAAAAGTGCGCAAAAACGTACCTGCTCTCTTTTAATCATCTGAGAAAACACTTTTTCCTCTCCATCGGCATGGCTGATGCTAACCCTCAGGACAGTGACTCATTGCTCCTCCTCAGCCTAACGTTTTCCGCTGACATGAACTAGGAAGGTTATATTGAATCAATTGCTATGTCTGCTGCCAAAAAAGTTGGTTCACTGTGTCGTACTAGACAATTATTTTCGCCAGAATCTATCTTATTTATAAGTTTACTATTCGCCCTTGCTTTGAATATTGCTGCCACATCTGGTGTGGTGTTCCTGCTATATATTTAGAGAGTCTCGATAAAATCCAAAGAAGAATCTGCAATGTTATTGGTCCTAGCCTGTCATCTCGACTTCAGTCCACTAGCCCACCGTCGTAACGAAACTACCCCGTACTTTTTCTATAAACATGGTAATTGTTCTGATGAAATTTCCTCTAATTGACTTAGAATTTTTGAATCTCGTTTACGTCTTATTTTTAGTACTACTCAGTTATTGCTCGTTCGTTTCCATTGAGTCCAAGTACACACTGCCCGGCACAGGGATTGAACTCACAATTACTATGTCACCAAATTCACGAAATGACGTTTTAATCCACTAGGCTGTTTCAGATACGATTTGATAACAACAAATATGAAGAGAATAGTCCGAATGTAAATCGCACCATTTTGTTCATAAGTTTCTTTTGTGTATAGCTATTTTCCGTTTAACAGCAACGTTGACAAGAACAAAGACGAGGTGTACAAGAAGTGGACTAGCGAACCTAGTTCAAATTCTCACAGAATGTATTTCGTTCACTTCACACTTAGAAGAGAAAAACGTGACACTGTTGCGGGTGGTAGATTGGCCCGCAAACAGATATTAAATGACGGAAGAGAACAACAAGCAAAACGAAAATTTGAGTAAAAAATATATATTTCCAAGTTTATTTTTGTTAGAGAAAATACATTGACAAAAATAAGGTTACAGTGCACTAGGCCAAAAAAAATAAATCTTTGCATGATCATGTAGTGGGTGAGAAAAGAGTTGTCCTTAAAAGAATAGTTTTGTAGTCGCTGAAGAGTGTTGTCCTGAAAAGGACAGTTTTATAGTCGCTAAAGAACGTTGTCTTGAAAAGGATTGTTTTGTAGTCCCTGAAAAGCGTTGTCCCGAAAAATGGCAGTTTTTTAAGCCATTAAAAATTGTTGTCCAGAAAAGGAGTTTCATGGACGTTGACTATTGTTGTTCTGAAAAAGACAATTTTGTAGTTGTTGAAAAGTGTTGTCCTGAAAAGAACAGCTTATCGTATATTGCTGCTGCTGGAGAGGATGGCTGGCTGGTTGGAGCTTGAGGCCTGCTAGAGATGACTAGCTGGCTGGCTTGAACTTCTACCTCTGTTGGCTGGAGCCGTGATCCGGCTGTCTGCTGCTGGGACAAATACTACACTTCGAACTTAGTTTTTATTTAATATGAAATACATATCTGTGGCACAAGGCCGTAGGTGAAGTGGGGAAAGGCTGATCATCACTGACTATCCCAAACCTAGCTAATCTGATTCATGACCCATTCATTCTTACAACTGACTCATTCACCATAAGAACTCATTCTTCTTCATCCAATCCAACATTTACCAAAATACCACATATTCGCAGGGAAGCTGCTCAGAAAACTTCACGTTATAAAAAATCGATATAAAAGATTGATATGTACAATTGTAATTGTTTTTTGTTTTGTTTTTTGTAAGAATTTTCTTGCAATATATAAAAATATATATCATGAACCAAAAACGAAATAAGACCCGTCCACCTGACAGAAGAGTAAGAACAGCGGCTGTATTCTACCGGTAGGCAGAATCAAGACGCTTACTCACTAAAGGTGAGAGAGGGACAAAATAATTTTCGGGGTGAGTCAATATAAACGGCGGATCCAGTCAAGATAAAAAGGGGATAAAAACAAACTGGGGAGATTGGGAATCTTGACAAGGACAATAACAGAAGAGAACGCTGGGAGCAGGCCAGAAACAACAATCACTAACATCAACCAGGTGAACCAAAGTAATCTAGCTTAACTAGGGGTGGGGTCTATCAAGGAATCGCCCCGTTGTATCTCGATTGATCGATCGCGAATCCCGTGAGCCATCAGGGTCGAGAAGGCACCACATATACTGCCGCCGCAGTAGAAGTGGTGTTTCTTGAGCAAGATAGCCTGACGCAGCCCAACTCTCTCCAGGCTGATTTACTTCTCCTATACCGGTTGCCACCCAATGTTATAGAACCCAGTTTGTGCTGCTCTTCTTCCCACCCCCTGATGGGAGGGGAGAAGAGGATTCATACCTTTCCCAAGGGTATTAGCACTTAAGTGAATGTAACGGATCCTACTGGATGGAATTCAAACTCGGCTCTTCGATACCCCAACCCGGGGCCGCTACACATTACTCTACCGTTGGGGACTGAAAAAGGAAATCAAGGCCGGCCTCATTCACGCGACCCAAGCTCACGACTTTCACCCAGTTTGACCCGAGTCATCTTGGCTGCAGAATGATGTTTTTTGAGGTTTCAGGCCTTTTTATACCCTGAATCAGTTTTACAATAATCGCTGGTCCTGGAAGGTTAGGCTTCTTCTTCCGATTATTTCATTTTTTCTTTTTTTTTTTTTTTACGTAGTAGTGCCGACAGGATACGACAACTCTATCATCCTCCGCTATTAGGTAAATAGCAGAACAGACTGGTTTCTCTTCGATGGCAACCAATCTAAGAGAAAGAAAACTCTGAATTCAAACATCCTCTTCTTTGGGGCTATATCCAAACATGGAAAAAGTTCTGGAAATAAATCTAAACAAAAAATCCAGAGTGAAGTCCCCAATACAGTTGGGTGTCAACATTGATCGCCTGCAGTGGAGCCGGTCCTAAACGTAATGTCTGGCATTCATTTGGATCTCGCCGGGTAAATTTATTTCTTGAACAGCGCAAAGCCAGGCCAGCGTCGTGGAGATGTTGCACTAGTCTCTCCGCCCGGTGATATTGACAGAGTAGACGAGACTCGATGCGACGGAGATGTGGTTCTACAGAAGGACGCTAAGGATATCATGGACCGAGCATGTGAGCAACTATGAGATCTTAGAGAGGATGCAAACAAGGAGGAGGCTTATACTTAACATCAGGAAGAGGCACCTGAAGTTTCTGGGACACATAATAAGGAAGGAGGGCCTGGAGAAACTGATACTCACATGTCAAATAAAGGAAAAGAGAGACAAGGGAAAACAACGCATGACATACCTGGCGGGCTTAAGCGTGGATGACAGAACGTGGTCTGGGGGAGGTAGAAGAGGGAATGAACTTGTTGAAATCTGCAATGGATAGAGGGAGGTGGAGAGCCATGATCGCCTACGTCCTGAAATGACATGGCACATAAAAATAAAGAAGGGTTCTCACAAGATAGACGGGTGATTGAAAACAAATAAATACTACTATTAATAATAATCATTAATCAGATAAATAATGGGGCATTATTCCATTTTGATTTCGAGGGAAAAACGGAAGATAAAAATATAGCAGATACTCAGCTTGGCTTTAAAGAAACAAAAAATGCAAGATGATAATGCTCTCATTTGTTTAATGTCTGCTTCAGTGAAATGGGGAACATTTTCAATTTTGATTTTTTTCATTTGTACCCTCTTACTTCTTTAGATAATGACCTATATTCATAATTTGTTAAATTTGTTAAGCTCAAATATTTACTGATGAGATAGGAGAATCTGTATATATTTCTGAGATGAGGTATTATGTACACTATTTACATTATTCGGACTATTGTCCTCATCTTTGTTGCCATATTTATTACAACGTTTCGGCCGTTGTGTGCATTTTTGTTTACTCATGGGAAATCTTATCTAGGGCAGGAGTGGTACCCATTTGGAATTGGGTCATTAGAAAGACAATGGGAAATGATCGAAATAATTTTTATCGGTTAAAATTATAAATAGAACTTAGTAAGCTATGAGGAACTTTGGTATTCACATGATTTTGGTTGAAAGTAACTAGAACCCGTGATAATCGCGTGTGAATTAGTAGAGCCAAGGGTCGATTATGACCAGCCAGGCTTATCTATATAAACGCGTAGTTATGCTGAAAAAGTGGTAGTTTTTGGCTCATCTGTCTTCGGATGCAGTCGAGCTGGGTGGAAAGATGTTGGAGATTGAAAGTGAGCAGAGTTGAATTGAAGGCTCGAAGAAGTACGAAAGTGACGTCAGGGATTGGAACAAAATGCCCGCTAACATGTGCTGTTGAAATTAGAACGAAGAAGCGAATTACTCCTCCAACATCTAAGACTACTACTGCTACTATCATTACTACCACTAGGAACAGAAACGTAGAACAAGCCACCCTTCTCCTTTAACGAAATTACACGAAGTATTTTCTTTTGTTTTGTTGATCATCGTTCATATACAAATGACTGGAGATAATTCTTGAAGAGAGAAGAAAGAATTTGGCCCGAGCAAGACGAATTATTCTCTCCATCTCCTTGCAGACGGAAGAGAGAGACAGTGGAGAGTCGAGTTGGAGACTTGAGGGGAGAGAGGAAGTGATGTCAGAGATTGGAACAAAGCGTCCGCTAACATGTACTGTTGATATAAGTACCGCCGCTTCTGATACCACGAAGATTACTACTACTGTTACTACTGCCGATGCGGAACGCAACTATAAACTTTAAGCCGCGCACAGAAATCTTTATCTCTCCATCGCAAGAGTCGTATATCGTTCTGAGACGATTTAACAACAAGTTAATCACAACCTACTCTCCCTGTGTCTAGAATCCAGTGTATGAGTTCTTACGTCAATTATTTTTCTTTTCTATACTATTCTTTTCTGCTATATAAAAGACATTAACAATTCAACCATTGAATAGATGTTTGTCCGGCTTTCTGCAGATATATATTTCTTTTTGGTGCATTCTAAATTTCTTAGCACAGACTCTCCAGCCGTGTCTACATCTTCAGTCGACCATGAATGGATGAACATCACTTCTGATTTCTCGATCAAACTAAACACAACGTGGGCAGGAAATAGGATTAAACCAGTGGACCGGTCGAATGATCTACGGATGCTCAGGAGACCTACGGCCACTCCCTTAAGTTCGGTTAAGACCTCAACCCAGAGTGTAAGACGTCGGAGGTTGAGGGGTTGGGGCGAAATTGTTAGACATCTAGCCAACTCAACTGTAAATTGATGTGATCTCGACGCCAGCCTAGTCCTCCGCTGAAATTTAAAAAGTCGAGGTACCATAGCGGAGAGCTCATCCAAACAATTACCATAAAAGTATTTATAGAAAGACACACAGAGGCAACCTTACGGCGGTGGAAAAGTGACTAAAGCCGAGTCGCCAGATCAGGACCGATAATATAACTGATTCTTCTTTGGATTTTATCAAGGAACTCAAGGTAAATAGGATGAAGATGGTTTCGTTGGAATAATTTTCAAATTGTTAATTGATTTTGGGAACTGCGTGATTATTGTAGGCGAGTGGTTGGAAGATATGTGTATGGGAAATAGTTTGACGTTCTGTTTTCTTTATGGTTAATATGTACATTTTTTCGGCTGAGTTTGACATCTAGGAAATCTAATTCTTTTGTTTTTATGTCTATATCAAATGCCACATTTTTCAAAGATGTTATCATTTTTCTAGTTTTGTAAAAAAATATTATTTTCCTGTTACATTTAAGGGGCATTAGTTCTTTGGCTCTATTTATAGAAGTGTTTGATTTTTGCGACTGGATTTTTGATTATTTTTCTTTTGTGATTTTAAATTTTTTTCACATTCTCGATGCAATTGAAGTTAATTATTTACTGGCTTTTTGTTGAATATCCAGTGTAAATTGCTTGATGGAGAAACTGTGTATGACTTTAATTAATATTTTTCCATTTTTGTTTTTACGTTTTTGATGTTAGGTTGCTTAAACTATATGGTGTTTCTTTTCCTGTTGGCTTTTTTCTACTGTTACGTGTGTATGTGAGTGTTGCTGAAAATCCACTCTTTGTAGGTTTGCTTCATAATGTTTTTTGGGCATTGTTGAAAATGTTGATGGTTACTTAGGAATAATTTTCAAATTGTTAAGTGATTTTGGGAACTGCATGATTATTGTAAGCGGGTGGTTGGAAGATGTGGGTTTGTGATGTAGTTTACCGTTCTGTTTTCTTTATGGTTAATATGTACATTTTTTCGGCTGAGTTTGACATCTAAGAAATCTAATTCTTTTGTTTTTATGTCTATATCAAATGCCACATGTTTTAAAAAAATGTTATTATTTTTCTAGTTTTGTTATAAATGTTATGATTATTTTTCTGGTTTTGTCTGTTTTCCCTGTTACAGTTTCTTAGGATTATGTGATCTTCTCCTTTATATAGACCTCTATAATTTTTATCGATTGTTCAGTCCATGTAGTAAATGTATACTTATAACCTCGCAGATTTCCATCAAATCCTCTAATTGTAAAGCCGAAAGTTCCTTATTTCTTTATGCATGAATAATAGAGGCTTTCGACAAAGTTCAATGATTTTACATCGTTTGTGTTTATATTTATTTGGCCTTTAGCTAAGGAGATATTCATTTTATTTCTATTTTTTTGTTTTGAAATCCATCTACCGATAAATTGAGCGCCTCGGCGTGGTGTAATGTTTAGCAAGCTTGTCTCGCTAGAACAATTACGGCTGAGTAGTGACTTCGATCCTCACTGTGTGCCACATAGTATCAGCCTTGCGTCACACCTAAGCTGCGCTTAGAAAATCTTTAAGTCCCCAATTCTTCTGGCCTTGTGCCACATCTAAGCTACGCTTGGAAAATCACCATCCACGCATAATTTAGGCAACTCGTAGTGTAATGATTACCCAGCGTATCTCGCTAGAACTATTTTAACTGAGTAGTGAGTTCCAGCTTCACTGGGCGCGCCATAATTTTGGTCTTGTGCCACATCTAAACTGCGCCTAAAAAATCATCTTCTACACCAGGAGTTCTCAACCGAGGTCCACATGGGCCTTAGGGGTACATGTAATATTTCTGGAGTCCGCAGGCAAAATATAGCAAATTGGGGGTCCACAATGATATTTAGGTGGTCCATGAAGAAGCCAACTCAGAATGTTTTTTATTATTAAAAATTAAATTTCTACTGTAATTTACACGATATATATATATATATATATATATATATATATATATATATATATATATATATATATATATATATATATATGTGTATGTATATATATGTGTGTGTGTGTGTGTGTGTGTGTGTGTGTGAATGATTCTTTCTTTCTTTATTTCTTTTATATAGGCACCTCCACTGAATTTTCGATACCAAGGTTTAAAATTAATTGATATGTCATTGCTTTTCCAACATCTTATTTGTTGAGTCGGGATTTAGTCGTGTTTCTCAACCATTATCAAGAATTCGCGATAAACTTGCCATTGTGAAAAGAGTTGATCTTTGACTATCATTAACATCGATGGAACCAAATATAAAGAAACTCGCTGAGAAGCATCAACCACAGGAATCTCATTGAATAAATATGCCTTCCTTTTTTTTCTAAATACACACTTAACTTAAATTGGTTTATTTAAAATTTTAACCAGTGTGCATAAATAAATGCTGCAGTGAATTCAATTGTCTGAAGAGCTCTGCTTCCCATGGCCTTGACCCTGGAAGAAACATTGTAATATTGTAATACAAGATATTGATCAATAGAAATTATTATTATTATTATTATTATTATTATTATTATTGTAGAATAATTTATTTGCATTAAATTAGTTTTCATTTAAAAATAAAGCTTAACTATATAATATTTCTTTGATTATTAAAACCTCAAAATTTTTATTAGTGAAAAATAGAATATTGTTTTCTTATATCAAATAGCTATTAAGGGGTCCACAAAAAAAAGAAGGGAAAATGGGTCCACCAAGAAAAAAGAAGGGAAAATGGGATGCACCAAGAAAAAAGAAGGGAAAATGGGATGCACCAAGAAAAAAAGAAGGAAAAGGGAATCCACCAAGGAAAAAGAAGGGAAAAGTGGTCTACCAAGATAAAAGAAGGGAAAAGTGGTCCATGGGTAAAAATAGGTTGTGAACCAGTGATCTAGACATAATTTTAAGAAATTTATTTATTTATAGAAAAATTTGATCTTTACACTTTTAAAAGAAAATACTGAAAATTTTTATCTATGTAAAAATGAAATCTTTAAATTTTTAACTTAAAATCAAAAAATATAAAATAAAATCTTAATGTTCAAATTCAGGACAATTTTTAACCAAGATAAATCCAAATTTTTAACATATTCCGGCATTAACACACACACGAAATTTTTATTCCGTAAACCAACGAACTAAATAGATCGTTCGTCAGGACGCCTCCATGTGTCACCATAAGGGTTTCGGTTGCGCATATATTAGGAGACACAAGTCGTGAGTCTATGTGTTTCCACAGATTCCATCCAACTCGGAATAATTAAATTTCAGGATTTTTTGTTGTTGCATAATACCAATGAAGTTCAATATAACAAATAGATTCCACTATTGAGTACACCCAACATCTTGCTGTCGATATCTTTGCCATAGAGATGGTAGATATGGCTTCCTGGTACTTTCTTGCTATGGGCAACCTGTGAGTTGGTCAAAGGGCAACATACGGTTTGGGGGCTTACGGTCACATCACGTCGAAACTCTGGTTCCCGTACGATCACCGAAGTTAATCAACGTCGATCCTGGTTAGTGCCTTGATGGACAACCGCTTGAGAATACTAGGTTCTGTAAGGTTGGATGTGTGGGTGGTGTAATGGATAATGGTTTGCAAATCGGTGAGCCGAGTTCCAATTCCATTTGGGTTCGTCGTATTCATTTACGCGCAAATACACTTGGGAAATGTACGAATACACCTCATCTTCACCCATCTATGGTCTAATTATTAAAACTTGTATCACTAAAAAAAAAAATAATTCTTACAGTCTGAGGATATTTTCTGGCTTTAAATAACCAGAAAATGATTGATAAGCCGGAAAAAACTAATCATTCATTATTAAACATGATTTTGAATTCAGAGTTGACCCTCTCCTAGACATGCCAACCAAGAGAGAGCCAAAACTGTCATGCTATTTAACCCATAGCTAGGGAAAGAACAGGAGGGTTCATATCTTTCCCATAACGCAAGAGAATGTAACGAACTCAGCTCTCCCATTTCTCAAGGGTGCTTTCGCGTAAGTGAATAGCACGAACTCGACTAGAATTCGATCTCTGTACTCCATCTTCGTATTACCAACTCGCTATCCATTACACCACACGCAGTCGTGACGCAAGACAACCAATGTTGAAACCTATTTGGCAGGTACTTCGAGACTGTTTCAAGCGCGCCAGTAATGATGGGTATAACTACTATCTATATAGCTCCTTTGGATTTTGTTTTAAAGCCCCGAGGGGGGGGGAGTCCAGTTCTCGAGTACAATTCCCATTACGTTGCATTTACGCCATTGCACCTAAAGGGTAAGGTCTTGATCTATCCCTATTACCTGAGGTGTTTCAAAAAATGAAGTTGCCGAAACACGTAGACAATTTCTAGCATTGATTGTATGGGACTCATGCACGACCCTACGTTGTCGCTCGTGTTAAAACTACTATCGTGGGAAGTAGTCCCCAAAATACTGTTCCCCGATTTCTCTTTTAGAAGGTTTATTTTATAATTTAATTTAATTTTTTATTCGTTTATTTATCTTATTCTTGTTTTCGCTTTCTCCTGGCATATTTTATAGGTACACGCGAAAAAATTACTATAACGACAAATAAATAGAAATAATAGTATAATTTACATTAATAATGACGAGGCGTGGATACGCTAACATCAACATCATATATCTTAATAATAACAGCAATATTAACAACAAATCAGTTCTCTGGTTCCTTTGATGTCTTCTTTCCATTAAGGAAACGGATGTTTCGAACGTGATTTAACAGGAAAAGTTGCCTCAGCCTCTGTAACTATTTCCCCATCACTTGACCATTATGCTGCACCTGCGTACACTGCTTCCTCGTTTTTTTGTTTTTTTTTCGGGGACCCCAACACCGATAGTATCCGCCCTCCGTGACCGAGGAGTTGAAATCAGAAACCTGCGACGACAGATTCCCGCATTAGACGACAAGATGAACTTATCATAATCTACCGGCGAAAAATGTCTGTTTGCTATTTAAGGGTTGAGTTTCTTCCTTTGCCCGGCCTTTTTGCGTCTAGTTTTTTGCTTCCTTTCATTCTTTTTTCCCACGCTTACAAACGCTCTCTCTCCTCGACAAGTTCTCTTCTAATTTTTGTGTGTCGTAACCCTTCAGGACGTGGCCGATCATGAATCTCCACAACTTCCTATCTCTAGTAGCTGTTAGCAGCGTTTGTCTTTTAAACAAAACTGTCACTCCTCGTTCTGCCATTCATTCACATGTCAATTCGCTGGTCATGAAGTGGGGGTGTTTGTTTGTTGAGCGGCATATCAAATCCTCATGGGTCATTTAATGACGAAATTTTCTTGGGAGCATTAGTAATTTCTTGTATTGCTGGTATTTTCATTTTCAAAAATCGTATTGCTGGTAATTATTTTTTTTTACAACGTTGTATTACTGGTAATTTCTTTTTGTTTTTAACAAAATTATATTGCTGGTAATTTTTGGTTTGTTTTTTTACGAAAACATATTACTGGTAATTTTTAGCTTGTTTTTTTTTTATAAAATTATATTGCTGGTAATTTTTGGCTTGTTTTTTTACGAAAACATATTACTGGTAATTTTTAGCTTGTTTTTTTTATAAAATTATATTGCTGGTAATTTTTGGCTTGTTTTTTTACGAAAACATATTACTGGTAATTTTTAGCTTGTTTTTTTACAAAATTATATTGCTGGTAATTTTTTTTTTTTTTTTTTTTTTACAAAATTTTACTGCTGGTAATTTTAATTTTATTTTTTACAAAATTGTACTTCTGGTTTTTTTTTTTTTTTTTTGCAAAATTGTATTGCTGGTAATTTTTCTTTTTTAACAAGAATGTATTGCTGGAAATATCTTCTTTTTTTAATATATTGCTGGTAATATGATTTTTATTTATTGCTGGTATTTTTATTATACAATGTATTTTTATACTTTCATAGTATTTTGGGGCTTAATTATTTGCACGTAATTGGGACCCTAACAGGTGGTACCACCCCGGGTCAGGGTGGACCTGGGAACAACAACACGCTCCTCAAAAAACCTTCTGATCAGATGTAGTTTATCGTCATACCCAGAACGGAACTGGTCATGGAGGTAGCACGCTGTCTCTCCCTTTCCATCGACATGTCCTATCAGTGCCAAATTCTTGAAGACCTCTTTTCTCACTATGTATCCTAGAAATTTCAACTGTTTCTTTCTCATTCTAAGTATACTTTTTATTTCTATTTTCCTTAAAACTTCCTTGTTACTCTCACGTTCAGTCCATTGCAATTACTAGACACAGTTACCCAAAAGAACGATGTAACTATCCTCTGGGACATGCACATTCAAACCGACAGAGAAATAAAAACCAACAGACCTGATATTATCATAAAAGACAAAAAATTCAGGAAGGGTATGCTTATTGACATCGCAGCACCAACTGAAAGAAACACCCCTATAAAAATTATCGAGAAATTGGCCAAATACAAGGACCTGGAGATCGAGATTAATATGATGTGGGGAATGAAGACTGAGTGTTTACCAATAGGAACCAGAGCTCTGGGCCTCGTCAGAAAAAGAATGGACAATTTTACTAACAGTGTCCCAGGTGACATCACCATACAAGTTGCCCAGAAGATCGCCCTATTAGCAACATCACATATACTAAGAAAAGTGCATTCAATTAAATGATAATTCTCTTATAAGGCCTAAGGACCATAGTTTGGACCCGACTCTACAGGATACAAAGCAGGAAACATAACACATACACACAAAAAAAAACAACACAACAGCAGCAGCAGCAACTACTACTACTACTATTTTTTTTTTTTTTAAAGATAAAAATAATTTAAAAAAGCAAACTTTCTTTTATTGACGACTGGAAAATGTTGGTTAATTTATTACATTTTTGCAGTTGCTTTTTCCGCGTTATAGCAAATATAAATTTCGTGTTTTGGAATGGTATGAAGCATTACAGTCACCCGGACGATAACAGAATCATTACTATTGCTTCTGCTATAGTACGGGTTACTGTAATATACGAATCATACGAGTTATTACAGAAATATGCGGATGCGTTGAAATGAAAGAACGACTGGTCACTAAGCTTTTCTGAAATTATATATATATATATATATATCCCTCCTCTTCCCAGCAATCACATATTAAAAAAAAATTTAATTAGCTGCCATCAAATCTGGCATAATGATTGATTAACTACCAATTTAAGCTAGCACGGACTTTATTCCAACCCAATTATGATATAATTAATTTTTACTGATTTTTTTATTTTTTTTATTTTGAGACTTTTTCTTACAAGAAAAAATAAGCAAATAAAAGTGGGGAAAACTCAGTAATGTTTTTAATGCCTTTTTGGTCCCTTGAGAACCGAGGCGATTATTCCTCTCCGTAGATTACTTTTCCTTCTCATTATTATTATTATAAGATGACGATGACTGACACTGTGAGTACAAAAAAGCCCAATATAGCCATCATGACACCCAGTCTGATAAGGTTATACCAGGTATAATGTTGTCGTTATTATTTTTTGTCACACAGTATTTTTTTTAAATAAATAAATTAAAATAAAAAAATACAAAAAAAACATACAACCGGCCCTGGTTCGCCCCCGAATATACTGTAGTGTCGCCATATCTCACTATATAACAACTACTACGATATCTATCACAGGAAACGGTGGAGTAGGACATTTGCTGTTTTCAGAACTGCTCGTAATCACTGCAAGAGAGTTCGAGAAAATGCAAGGTGTAGCTATGTTCAAACAATCTAGGCCAAAGCAATCCTAGTTTAGTTCTAGAAAATCTCTAACCAAATTCCCACTAGTTCTAGAAAATTTCTAACCAAATTCTGAATAGAGGCAAAGCGTCAGTACCTACTATTATAAATATCCCCGAGCTCATCTCATCCTCGTCAGATAAGATGAAGTTCTTCTCGACCTTTGCCTCGAAGCCAACGTTAGATGACAAAGGCCATCCCGACTTCCACCATCTCATTGAGAACAATTTCAGTAATATTTTCATTACAGTCAGGGAAGTATAAAGATTTAACAAAAGTATTGACCCAAGAAGGCCACCGGTGCAGAAAAATCCCAGTGCTTGTTTTCAAGAATATTAACACATATTAACGAAACTATTTAACCGCTGCTAGGAGAAATCCTTCCCAAGTCTGTGGAAGGTGTCAAGTGTGTGCTCGGTTTTCAAGAATGCGAGGGAGCGCTCCCCCCCCCACACACACACACTCCTCGCAGTATAGACCCATCAGTCTACTCCACGTCATTAGCAAACTCTTTGAAGTTATAATCAACAATATATTGAGTTTAAATACAGGAATCATAAAAATGACTTCAAAGATGTTTTTCCTATTACCCAGCTGAAATACGTAGATTTTTTTTTATTCGTATAGATACATTATTTAGTCATAAAAATATTTTCACATGACTGTACACAACATTTCAAATGAATTGTGTATAATAACATAAAAGAACGATTCCAGTTTTGGTTCCATTCTTTTCATATGCAGGTAGCATAAACGTTACTGGTGCGAAAAATGGAATTGATGACCCGAGTTCAAGTTCCAGAGTAGACAGTTGCATTTACTTTCGCACTGATGTTTTTGTAAATCCATGAGTCCATCTTTTCTTCTTCTGGCTTTGGCTTAAATAGCAGGGAAGATTGGGCTCTAGCCTTGAGTGGAAACTAGTCTAGGAGAAAGACTACTCTGAATAAAATTAAAAAATAATTCGGTACGGCAACAGGAAATCACTCCATCATCTTTCTCAAGTCGTTATAGTAATTCACGGATAATAAAGAAGAAGCTGTGGAGAGCCTTGATCACCTAAGCACTGAGTGGGACATGCCATTAAAAAACGCATAAAGGTAATGAATTAGCAGCCTGATTTCCCCTACTTATGAGATGATGCCACATTATACAGGGTGTGGCAGAATTTCTTCCCATATAATGGTAAGCTATTAGTGACAAGGGTGTCTTCATTTAACTAATATCTTACCATTTTGGTGGAAGGTATTTTCGGGAGGTATTTCTGCAACCTCCTGTATAATGTGGTTCCATAAGTAGGGGAAATCAGGCTGCTAATTCATTGACTTTATGCGTTTTTGTTTTTTTTTTACCTTTAATGATTTAAAAAGCAGAATTATTTCTCACAGGTAATAAAAGCTAATTTGATAAATAAAAGTTTAAGATTATTCTCAGATTATTATCATTATTAATATGAAACAGGCATTTGTAAATTTGCTTAAATATCTCTATCATTTCTGAATGAAAGAGATCAATTCGTTTTTCTGTCTTTTACTTGTTGGACTTGACAAGCAGACAGTGCGAGTTGGATGAAATGAAACACATTACAGCATGAAGATGGCAGTCGTGGAGAATGCATTGCATGCATAAGAACTTCCCATCCCACCTTCAGGATTGTTTGCTATTCTGCATCCACATTGCAACCCAAGGATGAGAGATGTCAGAAAAGAGCAAGTTTTTCTGTTTCAGTGCAAATGAGTTTATAGATTAACTTAATTTTTCTGTATTTTCCTTCAAGGATGTCCTCCAGTTATTCATTTGCCAAGTATGGCGAATTCCAAGAACGTTCTGTGTCTTTGATCTCTAAATCCTTCAACCATGTAAATCCTTCTGCAGACATGCTTGCACCTCCTGCACTATTATCATCCAGTTCAATGATCCACTTCTGATGCACTTCTGATGCACTTCTCTGCCAGGTTCAAACTCTGAAGAGGAAACAATGTCAAACATTCAGTTTTACACATAGCTCTGACTCTTTACCAAAAGGTAAAAAAACACTAAGTATTATGTATTAACAATACAAGGTATAATTAAAAATAAGTGTTTATTTGCAATAAAATTTGCATTAGTAGTAAATCAGAATAAAACCATTGCAGACAAGTACTTTATAGCCTTCTTCAGGTGGTCATTATTTTGGGCTATACAGGAATAAGTGCAGTTAATGCGTATAAGGAGGCACGGTGGAGTAAGGGATAGCGACTCAGATTGAGGAATTGGAGAGCCGAGTTTGAATTCCTCTCGAATCCATTACATTCACTTACGTGCTATTACCCTTGGCAAAGGTATGAATCCTCCTCATCTGCTCCCCCCAGCTATGGATAAATAGCAGAACAGACCGGGTTCTAGATCCTTGGATGACAACTGTTCTATTGTAGAAAGAAATGGCAACCTATTGCGGGAAAAACAAATCTGCCTCATCAGTCCTGTATCGAAAGACACATGATCGCCTAAGCGTGTATCAAACATGGCACATAACTGACTGAATGTGTATATTGTTAACTATAAAAAAATCAATTACTATGGTTACACTGAAGAATGTTTTACTGCACTAATTGAGCATTATGTATGCACTAATTAAAACCCATTAATCAATGTACACTAATCGAGGGATTCTTGTATATGACATTTTGATTATTGTCTAATTTTGTTCCTGTGATGCCGTTTTTTTGTTCATTCCTTCTAAACTAGAATATACTGTTTCATTACCTGGTCCCGAGTTTGATTTCGCAATCACACTTGACTAACCAATACCTATATCCGCTAACACCACTGTCACAAAGGATATTGGCTTATGTTGAAACACCACTACCTGTATGATCACTGAAGTTAAGCAAAATCAAGCCTGGTCAGTACTTAGTTGGGTGACCATTTAGGAATATAAGGCTTGAATGTGCAAGTAGTGTAATGGCTTGGAAACTGTTAATAAGAGAGCCGAGTTCCAATTCCAGTTGAGTTTGCACAAATCCAACTCCCCCCCCAACCAGATACGAGTTAAGACATATATCATTATCACAACAAAAAATTTAAATCTTACAATCAAAAATATTTTCTTAATTATTCTTTAAATAACCTGTAAAGAGTTGATAAGCTGTAAAAACAAAAACAAAAAAAACAATCAATAAAAAACCCATAAGATATCAGTGACGTATTTTTAGAGACTGTAAAATTGACCGTCAGATTGGTTTTTGACATTTCTTTACCAATGCTGACTCTTGATTTTTGAGATGTGAAATTGACAATATACCTTGATTTATTTAAACTATTGTTCTCATCTTGATTATAAAGATTATTACCGACACAACGTTTCGGTGAAGTATACTTTAATCATCTTCGGATTGCCAGGAATGGACAAGAATTGGCATCATAGTGACAAAATTAACAATTACCAACCAATCAGATAATCCCATATAGTAAAACAATGCGACTAGCTAATCCTTTCTTTTATTGTTGGATGCAGATTAGAGGAAGGATAAAGAGGTTGAGCAAAGTGTTTTCTTATATCAAATTGTCTGATCAGTTCTAACAACACAAAAACATAGGGAAGAAAGATCCAAGTGTGAATGCTTACTGGGTCACTTTCTATGTGTGTTCCCTGACCAAATGCACATTAGCATCTGATGACATGTACTTAGTTGGTCAAATGACCAACAAAGCAATCATTTTTAATTAAGTTATGTTAGTGGACAAGAGACAGGACATTTGATAACACTAACCATGACCCTCTTACAATCAATTTACATTACTGAAATACATTACCCTTCTTCACTGTAATACAGTTTCATACAAGAGCATCTATCTCCAAAGAAGGTGCCCTGATATATATATATATATATATATATATATATATATATATATATATATATGGACTGGCCTGAATGTCTGAGATATTTAATAGAAAATATATGCCCTTCGACAGGAATTGAACCTGTATTCTACATGAAACCATTATATAGCCTGACATGCTATACCATTTAGCTTGAATGAAGTAATACGAAAGGGATTATGTTGAAAAATAAATACTATGTATATAATAAATGCTTTTTATTTTGCTTGATTAGGCTACAGATTTATTGATGTAAATTTTCATTCTAAACAAATGTCTTAATAACATTATGCACTGTTGAAACAAGGATACCAAGATCACTGGAGATGGCATTATAACCTTTGGTGGTCTTGAGCTTACTAATAATAGCACACCTGATGCTTGAAAATAGCTTCTTTCACTTCACCATTGTGACAAAGGAACATTGAAGTCATTATTTATTGGTTAATCCCTGTCTCTGACAATTTATAAAGGGTGATTCTAATTTCTGATTTATCATAGGTGAATCAAAATGATTTTTACCCAATTAAAAAAATGTTTTAAACGATATCAATACCTGTGTTGCAAAAAATCTTTCAATGTCTTTTTCGCTCATTGCCTTTTTTAAATGTTTTTTCGCTTGCAGTTCTTTATCAACCATGAGTTGTCAATAGACCAACACTGTTTCGCTATATTCATCTTTTGCAGGAGATATTCTACATTATGTACTGAAATTTTATGGGTGCAAATAAGTGGGATGAGGATTTGCGTGTATGTGCATATCTCAACACACACAGAGTATACGATGGATAATTTGTCGTTTAAATTATGCAAAAATGAAAATAACACTAACACTGATATCTCATTTTAACAAATATATTTACCAAAATTACATAAAAATATCTTGAAATACTAAAGAGTAAACTTATTCAATACAAACACCATTGACTTCAACCACATCCTCCAGACAACTTCAGAATCTTCTGCAACTCTTCTGGACAGTCTCCTTGTTTAAGTTGGTGAATGCTGCCAGAATTCTTGCCTTCAGTTCATCTTTGGTATTGCAAAGGATTTTGTTGGTCTCTCACTCAACTGCACTGCATGCATGATAATCAAGGGGGGTTGCAGTCTGGAGAGTTAGGTGGTCAGATGTAAGGGGGTGATGTGGTTGCAGAAATTGTCTGACAATCATGACTGGGTTCTCCTGTTTGTGAGGTAAGGTGCAGAGTTCTGTTGTCAGACATAGGGGCTTCCAGCATCCAGTCTCTTGACCCAGGGCAGCACTAACTACCTCCCCAAGGCACTTGATGTAGACCTCCATATGGCAAGATGAATGGAGGCATAACATTGCCACTGTTAGTGATCACTTTAAACACCTTCATAATCACCATTAGACTCATCAAACTCTTTCCAAATCCTCTGCACTGTCCTCAGATTGATATCCAAACACACTGAAATATTCATATTGGAGCTTCCGGCACAAATGTCAAGCAATACAACATGCCATTTCCAAATTTCTGGCAGAAGAGATTGCATCATAGAGCTCTTTTTCTCACAGACAGTGTCCAATTGACCCTACTATACTGTGCAGTTGAAAAAATCAAAAACAAATAACGTGCATCAGTGAAATGAAGAATATAAAATGGCGACAATTTACCCATCGCACACACACACACACACACATATATATATATATATATATATATATATATATATTCAGAATCTCCAGCAACTCTTCTGGACAGTTTCCTTGTTTATGTTGGTGAATGCTGCCAGAATACTTGCCTTCAGTTCATCTTTGATATTACAAAGAATTTTGTTGTTATCTCACTCAACTACACTGCATGCATGATAATCAAGAGGGGTTGCAGTCTGGAGAGTTAGGTGACCAGATGTAAGGGGTGATGTGGTTGCAGAAATTTTCTGACAGTCATTAATGAGGCATATATATATATTGTAGTCGTGGCTCCCGGGGACACACTCCTATGGTTACAGAGAATCTCAGTTGGGTTCCGCCACGGAATAATGTGAGTGAGCGGCGCTATATCGAGTCTGATTTGCTACCTCTTCGTCACCGAGGCCCGTAGAACAGTTGGTAGGGTGTTCGCTTGACAACCTAACTGTCCGGGTTTCAATTCTCGGTAGTGGATGCGCACTGCTGATGAGTCCCAAATATAGGACGAAACGGCCGTCCAGTGCTTTCTGCATTCTGTGACAGTGCTTTCAGCATTCTGTTGAGGTTTCAGACTCGATGAATTACTTAATTACATTTATCAAATCCTCCTAATTATTACTTATATATCACCGCTTGATCCAGCTTCTAATAGCTCCAGTTGGGGCGGCTTGGTGATAGTAGTCGTGGCTCCCGGGGACACACTCCTATGGTTACAGAGAATCTCAGTTGGGTTCCGCCACGGAATAATGTGAGTGAGCGGCGCTATATCGAGTCTGATTTGCTACCTCTTCGTCACCGAGGCCCGTAGAACAGTTGGTAGGGTGTTCGCTTGCCAACCTAACTGTCCGGGTTTCAATTCTCGGTAGTTGATGCGCACTGCTGATGAGTCCCAAATATAGGACGAAACGGCCGTCCAGTGCTTTCTGCGACAGTGCTTTCAGCATTCTGTTGAGGTTTCAGACTCGATGAATTACTTAATTACATTTATCAAATCCTCCTAATTATTACATATATATATATATATATATATATATATATATATATATATATATATATATATATATATGCCCAACTACTTTTATGTTTCAGTATGCTAGGTTGGATAGCTAATTCCTAGCCAACACCTTCTCAAGCACATTTGTGTTTTTTTCGATACACACAGAGCCAACTTGTGATATATACGGCAACTATGTGGAGCAAACAGTTACAGTTTCCAAGAAAGAGAGCATAATCTGGCATGATAACAAGTTTAAACAAGTCCAGTGTGCTCGAAGACCCTCGCTCATGATGACTTGTGACTTCATACTAGTACAACCATCATCAGCTTCCAAACAGGTCTGTCTACCCAATTTCACTCACAAGGCTTGAGTTAACCTGAGGCATGTTGGGATCACTTCCCCAGGCAGATAACATTAAGCTTACCTCCCTAACAAAATGATCATGGTGAGATTCAAATCCACTGATCTCATGGGTATCTAACTACTTGGCTACCCAGCTATATATATATATATATATATATATATATATATATATATATATATATATATATATATATATATCATATACTTATTATAAAACCCACGTTGTGTGTTTGCGTGTGTCTGTTCGTTTATATGTGGGATCGGATTGCCTACATTTTTCAACCGATTTCAACAAAACTTCACAGGACTACGTAAAATTACCCGGCAGTGGTTCTGACACCACCAAGAATTGAAAAAACACAATTTATTTTGCATGAAATCAATTTGAAAGCACGGGTAAGGGCCATTTATGCAGATTTTTCGCAGCCTTTGGACGATGTTTTGTTACCGAGCCACCAAAACAAAGCAAATGGTCCAGTTTCTGATAGCACTAACGCTTGGCTATCTAACAAGTACCAAATTGTTTGCAAGACTGTCAAAGCCGCTTGACCAGGGAACCATAAACGGGGGTACCAAGGGACAGGATTTAGTCCTCTGAACACACATTCACTGACACAGTATGTACAGTTTTGGTTTGATTCAAATGAAATTTACGACACACTTGCGGCTTACTATCGCCTTTATGTGTGTCAAATTTCAGAATTTTTCGGCAAAAATAACCGTAGCTGCACGCGGATCAATCTTTTTTGTAACTTCCTTACACAAACACACAGCTGCGTACAACCGAGTCCGCGTGTCGATACCGAGACTGCTGCAAGCCCATTGATCGCTTTCACAGAGCTTGACCTTGGGGCCTGTCCAATCATCGCGTTACACGTTATAGCGCCCGCGTGATCGCGCGTCAGCTTATGTGTAAGTGCGCTCAAGGTCAACCACGTCTATTGCGTGACTCGGGCGTGCTTTCACACTTTTGCGTTTATTGTTGCCCGCGTGCACGCACTTGGCTTACTTTATTCGCCTACTTCGGACACCGCAAGTTGTTGATTACGTGTTCTAGCTGCTTTTTTGTTTTATAGTTCCAACTCAACCCAACCCCACACACGTTAGCCAATTGTACTAAAGACGCATTTCCTTTTGGATTTATCCTTGGTTTACTTTTTTAAATTTCCACTTTTTTAGTTTCGAGTTCCCCTTTAGTAACATCTGAACTCATTTTACTTGGTGTTCCTCTTTTTGTGTCTACGTTAGCAGTGCACGTTTTTACGTTTTGGATTTGTCGAAATCTCTTTTTAAGCTTTACCCTCTTTGAGGTTTTTACTGTTTGGACGCCACCTAAAAGGAGGAAACTTTTGGAACGGCGCACGGCAGCTGCCTCCGCTGCTAGAGCAGCGAGGGCGAGTGAAATCCATGAACAGACTTCTTTGCGTCTTTCACGGCTGGCCTCGAGCTCAGCTGCTCGCTTATATACGGAAAGCGCCGCTGCGCGGACTGAAAGGTTGGCTTCAGCGGCTTCAACCATGTCCGCTTGCCGGCTTCAGAAGAACGTTCACTTCAGAATTCACAGGAAGCAGTCCGCGTGGCTAGGTGGAGGGCTTCACAATCCCCAGCACAGAAAACCCTTCGTCGTTTGCGGGATGCCACCGCCAAAGCTTGCTCCGGGGGTTTAGAAAGCCCCGAACAAACAACTTCACGTCGTTTTAGGAATATTAGGGCTACAGCCGCGTCTAGAGCTTCGGAACGACCCCAAGAAACCGCTCATCGTCGCTTTAGAAATGCCCTATCCACCGCGTCTTCCAGGGCCTTAGAAAGCCCTGCACAGACCACTGTTCGTCGCGTGAAAAATGGCCGCTCTACTGCATCTGCTAGAGCCCTAGAAAGCCCTGCACAAACCACTGTTCGTCTCGTTAGAAATGCCTGCTCTACTGCGTCTGCCAGAACCCTAGAAAGACCTGCACAAACCAATGTTCGTCACGTTAGAAATACCCGCTCTACTGCGTCTGTCAGGGCTGCAGAAAACTCTGAAGTACGCCGTCAACGGCTCGAAAACATTAGCCAACTTCGACCTTCTTTGAATGGCGTAACTTCGCCGTCTGCGTCATTTTGGTCAAATGCCGCATACAATTATGACTGCACTGTCAACTATTCCGCTAGGAGAGACATACAAATAGGGGTCATGGATAAAGTTTGCACTTTTTGCAACGCAAAAAAGTGGGCCGGTGAGCAACCTGGGCTTTGTTGCTCTGGGGGCAAAATCAAAATCCCTTCTTTAGACGAACATCCCCAGCCACTTAGGGACCTCCTTCTGGGTACAACTTCGGAGTCAACGCATTTTCTTGAAGCAATACGGAAGTACAACTGTTGCTTCCAGATGACGTCTATTGGTGCGAAGGCTATTAGTGAGGGGGGGATGGATACCTATTTTAAAAGTGCAAGGCCAGGTTTACCACTTAATGGGATCACTTTTGGCTGATCAGGGAGAGCCACCTCAGTTCCTACAAATTTACTTTCTCGCTGACTACAACGAGCAGGTTGATGTGCGTCTCGGCATTCTGCCTAGCGATATTTCCGTCGGTCCCCGTAGAGACATTCTGTTCCGTCTACAAGACATGCTTCACGAAACTAACAGTTACATCCGAAGCTTAAAGTTTGCATTGTAAAACAACTCTTCGCCCTCTTTCAGCGTTGTCATCGATGCAGACAGACGGCCTCACGGTGAGCATGAGCATCGCTTCAATGCTCCTGTATGTAATGAAGTCGCCGCAGTCATTCACGGTGAGGAGCATAACAGCCGTGACATTGTCATAAGGTACCGGGGCTGTGGTCTGCGCCGCATCAGTGAAACCCACCGTTCATACGACTGTCTCCAGTATTCCATGTCGACCTCAAAGACGGTCTCCTGTAGGGCTTACTACGCCTACATGTTTATGGTTAGGGAGGGTGAATTTAACCACTTGCACAGGTGCCGTCAAATATTTCTTCAATTCGCTGTTGACATGGCTACAAAAATGGAGTCGGAGGGGTTAGGATTCATCAAGTTAAACCAATCCAAACTTAGAACCGACTCCTACATTCACCTTCGTGATGGTCTGCGTTCTGATGGTGACCCACACAATCTCGACAAACCGTGTATTTTGCCTTCCTCTTACACTGGTGGCCCTCGATACATGCATGAAAGGACACAAGACGCAATGACCTATGTCCGTCATTACGGGAGGCCTGATTTCTTCGTCACGTTCACGTGCAATCCGAAATGGGTTGAAATCACACCTGAACTTTTTCCAGATCAACAGTACTCACACCGCCCTGACCTAATTGCCCGCGTTTTCCGGTTACAGCTGTGTAAGCTTATGGATTTAATCCTTAAAGGGCAAGTCTTCGGGCGCGTTAAGTGTCATATGTATACAGTGGAATGGCAGAAACGCGGTTTGCCTCATGCCCACATTCTGCTGTGGCTCAACGATAAGGTTGACGCAAACAAAATAGACCATTTTATTTCTGCTGAAATTCCGGATTCTGCGCTGGATCCTTTGCTCCACGAAACCATTAAAAACAATATGATACACGGACCCTGTGGCGCGAATTACGAAAAAAGGTCATATTGGTCAAGCGGCCCCACTTGCGCAAAGGGTTACCCCCGTAAGTTCATCTCAGAAACGCAGACTGCGACGGATGGTTACCCACTGTACAGACGTAGAAGCCCCGCTGAGGGCGGCAGAACTGTGACAGTTAAGGGGCACACTCTGGACAATCGTTGGGTGGTGCCTTATTGCCCGCTGCTGTCCAAGACTTTTGGAGCCCACATAAACGTTGAATACTGCCACTCGGTTAAGTCAATAAAGTACATCTGCAAGTACGTTAATAAAGGCAGCGATGCTGCCGTTTTCGGTATCCGGCGCGACAATTGCGTTGACGAGGTGGCCGATTACGTGGCTGGACGCTACCTCAGCAGTAGCGAGGCCTTTTGGCGAATTTTCGGATTCCCCATACACCAAAGGGCTCCAGCCATTGTGCAGCTTGCTGTTCACTTAGAATAAAACGCCCAGCAGGTTGCGGAAAACCCTAAAGACACAACCCTAACGGCTTTCTTTAAATTATGCTCAACAGATGCTTTTGCCAAAACATTGATATACCCTCAAGTCCCGTCCTACTACGTGTGGTCAAACAACCGGTGGGTTCGGCGAAAGGCTGTCGACCCTGTCGAGGGTTATCCCGATGTAAGGTCTAACTCTTGCCTTGGGCGCGTTTATACTGTGCCCCCAGCCAGCAAGGGTGCTTTTACTTCCGCCTTCTACTTCATGAAATTGCTGGGCCAACGAGTTTCACAGATATTTGCACTGTCAACGGCATAGAGTGCCAGTCTTATAGAGAGGCATGCTTCCGTTTGGGATTGCTTGAAGACGACTCCCAATGGGATGCAGCCATGGCGGAGGGTGAACTTCTTAGAACGCCATCACGGCTTCGAACGCTGTTCGCCATTTTGCTTTTGCGATGCGAACTAAGTGATCCTCTGTCGCTCTGGCTAAAGTACAGAGAATCCATGTCAGAGGATGTGCTGTTCTCCGTTCAGCGTAACAGCCCAGGAGTTGAATGCGGTTTCACTGACTTCATATTCAACAGAGCCCTGGTGGCCTAGATGTTGTTTTCGAACTGGGAAGTGCCTCTTTACCAACTTACGGTTTACCACCACCGCTCAGAGACGGTTTTGATACTGTACCAACTGAGTTATTGCGGGAAACATCCTACTCCCTCGAGGGGCTAAACGCATACATTACCGAAAACGAGCCCAAACTTCTACCTGATCAGAGGGTTGCTTTCACTACCATAACAGACAAGGCAAAATGCTCCAATGGAGGTATATACTTTTTAGATGCGCCCGGAGGAACTGTCAACATTTTTGTTACAAAATTAGTACGGCG
The DNA here is from genome assembly GCA_964036315.1 of Acanthosepion esculentum. Lineage (NCBI taxonomy): Eukaryota > Metazoa > Mollusca > Cephalopoda > Sepiida > Sepiidae > Acanthosepion > Acanthosepion esculentum. The sequence continues at coordinate 48,313,104 of OZ038503.1, forward strand.
TCGTGGGGAGATCGCTATTGCGGTCGCATTTTCCCAGATTGCTGCAACGTTGCTACCGGGAGGTAGAACCGCTCATTCGGCTTTTAGGTTGCCGCTTGATCTATGCCGGTCACAAACTCCTCTCTGCAACATAACAAAGAATTCGCCACAGGCTGAAGTTCTGCGGAGATGCAAACTTATAGTTTGGGATGAGTGCACGATGGCACACAAGGGCGCCCTTGAGGCACTTGACCGAAGTCTCCAAGACATCCGCGACTCCTCCGACCCCATGGGTGGAGTAACCCTTCTCCTCGCAGGCGACTTTAGGCAGACTCTACCTGTTATTCCTAAAGGTACACGTGTCTGCCCTTTGGCGCCACGTGGAGACTCTTAAACTGAGCACGAACATGCGTGCCTACTTTAATGAAGACTCCAGATCCGCTGACTTCGCACGGGACCTTCTTGCTCGTGGGGAGGGGAAATGCCATCTGACACACAGGGTTTTGTGCAGATGGATCAGCTTGCCACCACTCTTGAATCACCGGATGAATTGATGAATGCAGTCTTCTACAACCTATCCACTAATTTTGCCGATGCCGATTGGCTTGCTGGGAGGGCCATATTGGCACCGAAGAACTGTACAGTTTATTCCATCAACCTTAAACTGATGGATTGCATTCCCGGTCAATGTCATGTTTATAAGTCCATCGACAGAATTTCCGATCCATCTGAATTAGCTGAGTATCCCATAGAAGTTTTGAACTCCCTTCAGCCGTCCGGACTCCCACCTCATATGCTTCGGCTCAAAGTTGGTGCTCCGATTATGCTAATCAGGAATTTGCTTACACCTAAACAGTACAACGGGACTCGCCTCATTATTAAATCCATCCCTTTCTCCGAACCTGATTGAGGCGACCATTGCAACTGGCTGCGGCAAGGGGGAAGTCGTTCTGATTCCCAGGATGCATCTTCTTCCGTCAGACGCAAGCATACCAATCAACTTTCGTCGCTCACAATTTCCCGTGAAGCTTTGCTTTGCTATGTCCATTAACAAATCACAAGGACAGACGCTTAGCATCGCAGGTCTGCATTTACGTGAGCCGTGCTTCTCTCACGGCCAACTTTACGTTGGGTGCGCACGAGTTGGGTCTAAGGACAGGGTTTTCATTTACTCTCCCAACAACTGTGCTAGAAACATAACCTACACAGAGGTCCTGTAGACAACCCGCCCGGTAGCGTTTAAGCGCCATGCACACATATGCAGTCCGATTGCATGGTAATTTTTTTGTCATATTGGTTTTAACATTAGGTCGTCGTAGTCTTCACTTGCCATTACTAAGACATCTTTGTAAAGGTTATCCAGCTCTTTTGCTGCCTTCTGACTTTCATACCTTCACCCGCCATCATCGCGTTTGTTTGTACACTATGATAACCTCACCGTATTCAGTTGCAACTACAAGCTGCTAGACACATGAACACCGGCATTAGACATGATTGCTCCACTAAAGTTCCAGTTTCATTAACAGTTGATCGGAGCACCTGCAGTTCGTACCCGTGCATACAAGCACATTCACACTCGAGAAGCTTCGGAGTTCGTTTGATTGTCACAAAAGTCGAGTGCGTCTACGAAATTCAGGCTTCTGCTTCCATATACACTTTAGTGCTGCCATGGATGAAACATGTCAGCCATACGGCTCTATTGTTTTTTTTGTAGTCGTGTAAAAAAAACTAAAAAACACATGCCAAGTACGGCAACCCCGGTCGGTTTTCATAAGCTCTCAGTCGTGATGCTGACTGTGACTGAAGAGAAGGCACTTCTCCATTGCAATTGAGGCGCTCGGCCGTACGGCGACCCCGGTCCGGTTTCATGAGCTCTCAGCCGTGATGTTGACTGCGACTGAAGAGATGGTACTTCTACATCGCAATTACGATGCTCGGCCTTATGGCTACCGCCGTTGCGATTTTAAGGGCTCTCAGCCGCGATGTAGATAGTGACAGATCAGAATAAAGGAAGTTATATCACAGAAATTTTCTTACCATGACACCCCTTCACTGTGGTTCTGCTTTGTTGTCGTGGCAGCGCCGTCTTTTGGGCATAAGACGCGTCTTTTAGTTAGACAAGCGGTTTGTTTGTGATTGCGCACAGCACATACTTTATGTCTATGGCTTCCTCACGGCACGTTTTCCCTTCAATCCCTATGTATGTTGCAACTGAATCGTGGTTTCTTGACTACTTACCACAAGTGCTTCCAGTAATGCTTAACGGTCCACTTGGTTAAAGCAGTAACTGCTGCCAGCTTTTACTCACAGATGTCTTAGTAATGGCAAATGACTGATGCTACAACGGCTTTCCGTTACTTCCTTCGATACCTTCGAATACTTGGGCCTGCATGATGTCTGCTTAAACTTTGTGTTCATTGCGTTTAAACGTTTTGTAGAAACTTAGTTCCTGTCAACTTACAAAGCACATCTTTCAAAGCAACAGCCATCCCCAACTCTTACTGTTACATCCCCGGGCTCTACTGCTAGTATATATATATATATATATATATTCCCCACTTCTCTTCAAATTCAAACTTTTGGTAAAGTTAAAACAATTGTTTTAATAATGCTGGATAACCATGCAAATCAATGTTAATACATTTACTGCCAACCACAAGTTCTCTCATGGTTGGCAGTTTTTTGTTTTTATTTATGACAGCCAACAGGGCAGCGATACTTTTAGCGTGAAAACAATGTTAAGACTTCAGTTGAAGTTATATAAATCAACTCATAAAAATATTTTATTGCCTAAGTTGGCTATTATAAAGTTGGCATTTGAAATCAGATCTTGTAATTGACCTTTGGCAGTCATTGCTAATTGCCAAAAAACTTTTATTACTCTACTAACAAGGAAATCAACATTTTATTATCCTAAATGATATTTTCAAAAGCCATTTTAATCCAGGACACTACCAGTTTACCTTAATCATGCAATGAAATAATGTCTTTGATTGATTAAGTGTCCATGTTGGATGCTTGTGAGAATCAAAGCTTACAAAAAGTCATTGATGGTAGAAGAAAGATGAATTCCTACTGGTTGATTATTCTTCAGTTTTGTAATGAGTTTTTCTCTTAGTGGTCATTCTAAAATCGATGCTCTTATCCACAAAATGGAAAGAATGGACACAGAATTCAGTAAAATCAGGAAATCAGTAAAAGTACTCCATGTGTCGTGGTACTTCGACAGGAATTTTCATTTTTGTAAGCAGGTGTTTTTTTTTTGTTTTCTTGTTTTTTTCAATTTCCTTTATGTCTTTATTTTTTATATAATTTGCTTTAAAATTTTATCTATTATTTAAGGAATCTTTTGAAAATTGTACAGAAACTTGAATATTATTTCCAATTCTTCTGTCTGGGAAGTTAATTTTTTTCATTGGACGGCAGAGTTGATTAAAAAAAAAAAAGAAGAGAAGCCAAGAAGTTAATTTCTTTTAATCTGAAAAATAAAAAAAAATAGGAAAAAGATTAGATTAGGCATATTCTCAGATTTGCTAAAAAGTTAGCATACCATATAAAAAAAATGCCCCAAACTTAATTAAAACAGTTTTATTGTCAAAATCTTTACATTATTGTTAAGAGGAAAAACCAAAGGATTTTTTGATTATTATATTATAGTTTTTGATCCTTTTTAGAATGTACAAAATTTTGGTTAAAAATGATTTCTTTTCAGTCCCGGGGGGCGGGGAGTTGCAAAGATTAGTATAGGAAAATTTAGCATCTTTTCTGTGGTGAAAAACACATTAATTCGGAAATTCTTGACAAAATAAAATAATTATCTTCGGATTTTAATGAAACTTTCAGGACTTATTCACAAATGAATGGAATTATTTTAGAAATGTTTTTTTATTCTATGAAATTTCACGAGATTAATATTTGTACCATTTAATGTTTATTTCAGTTATATCTAGAACTCCTTGGAGAATTTAAATTGCCAATCTCTTTTTGTAAAACAGAACCAAACATCTGCTTTGAATTGTAAAATAAAAAATGCCATAAAACTAAGACATTATTTAATTAAAAAAGCTTTTAATTGCTTTTATGAATGAGAAATATTATGGACACTATTGTCATAAGAAATACATTTTTTTTTTAAGAATAATGAATTTTTTTTTTTTTTTACAAGAATTGCGTTTATGTTTTTAAATTTTAATTATAAAAATTTGTAAAGTTTTAAACCTTTTAAAATTCTTTCTTACTTTGCAGAGATTAGGTGATATTGTTATTAAATAAAAACTATATTTATTAACCATAAATGGAAAAGCTTAATACAATTCATTGACACTCAATGTTTTTAAAAGAATTTTGAACTATTTTTTTTTATGTGTATAAATGTGCCGATTTTTGTAAAGACAGATGTCCATAAATGATATTAACAGAAAATAAGAGCAATAACTATAGTAAATTTAAAGCCAAAGTACCTAAAATTCAATAACATTAGATGACGGAAAATATTTTCATCAATTTTTAAGATCACTGGGTAGTTAATAATTATATAAAAAAGGCATTCATGTTATATTCCTCAAGTAAATGTTACAGATATGATCACCACAGAAAAAAATTAGATAACCTTCCATCTATCAGTCACGCTGTCAACACCTTGAACAGTCATCACCGTGCTAAAAATGTATTTCTGTGATATTTTAAAGTAAAAGTAATATTTGTTTCAAATCAAATTAATTAAACTTTAAATAAGTTTAATAAAGTTTCAGAAAAGCATATTTTATCTTTGAAATATTTTTTTTTAATAAAGAGAATTACAGTGCAATAAATAAAGGCTAAAAATGGCACTTAAATCAAATTTTTTAGCAAAGAAAAAAAAAATTCTTCCAGTCAATTTAAATTAGTTTTTGAAATACAGCAAAGTATTTTGCTTATTGGAAATATTAAATTTAATCTATTAGCTTGAAATTCAAACTAAAACAAAAGCTTCAAGAAAGATTTTTACATTTTTAAAAATTCATTTTAATCCTTAGGTATCACGAATCTATGGAGGTACCTAAATTAGATATTGTTGCCAGCTGAGACAAATTATTTTACTGAAGACAGCATTTAGTAATTATCAGAATTACAGAAGTTTTTATAAGCATCTTTTACATAAAAAAAATCTAAAACCATTTTAATGCTGTTCATAACTGACAAAAGATATAGTTGTAACAGGTGTTATCTCTTTGCTTCAGCAGTAATGAATAAAAAGAACCGATTAGCTCATCTCACTGACCAATGTGTATTTCTCTTGATGCAACAGACATTGATATTATTCATCTACCCTCTCTTTGGACAAATTTCTTCCAAGTCTTGCTTCTTTACATTCAAGCGTGTCTTGGCACAAAGCGAGTTAGAAGTAAATGGAATTTGCTTTTCAAGAGAAATATCACAAATTAAATCTGGCAGTAAATGGTAGAATTTAAAGCTGCACTTCAAGCTTCAAATAACATGCAAACTTTCAATAATGCCAACCTTCAAAGAATGTATGAGGGCAGTGCTGAAAAGTTCTTGGCCCAACAAACTTCTATAATCTAACCAAAAATCAGAATTTTTTGAAGAGCATTTTCGTTTGGCTGAGAACTTTTCAGCTTATATGCTAATTATTCTGGTTATATGCATGTTTAACCATTAAGTTTTCCTGCCTTTTGATTTGTTGGGTTTGTCAGGAAGAGCACCTCTTCTATTTTGGAATACTTTGTGAGCCTTTTGTTTCGCACTGAAAATGAAATAGGAACATTTTAAATAACAACACACAAAATGCACTGGTTGTTCACCGTGACAAAATAGACCCCAATTTTGACATAAGGAATGCTACTTTGATTAAAAGAGAAAATAATCCACTGAGATGAGGGTGTCTGGAAGGTGCTTTGATCGCTAGTTCAGCCACAATAAATTTGTGTCCAGGCTCTTACAATATATCACCATTCTTGGGATAGTCAGGGAAAAAGTTGATGGAGAGAAAGAGAATACAGATGAATTTGGCTAGATGGAAACAAAAAATATCCTTTTAAAAATTTTTTGAAACTACCTGTGTCTCATTTCGTGTGCATATCAACAAAGTCCAGTCCAATGAAATCCTATTGGATGAAACGCGTCACAAGAAATTTCCCAGTTTGTCATATTTTTCAATAGATATATATATATATATATATATATATATATATATATATATATATATATAGAGAGAGAGAGAGAGAGAGAGAGAGACAGACAGACAGACAGAAAGAGAGAGGTATGTGTATATATATATATATATGCATAGAAGTATTTACCATTTAAGCATTAATATCAATTATTTATGTTAAAGACGAAATAGAATTTCCCTACCAAAAAAAAAAAAAGAAGAAATCTAGAACACTCAAAAATTAAAATCAATGGCATGCCTAGAGATTGGAACAACTTGCCACAAACTGCAACTCGCCAAAGGAAAAGAAGAAAAAGGGGAAAAAAAGAAAGAGAAAAAGCTAAAGAGTGAGTGTAAAGTGATTAAAAAAATAAAATCAAATCAAAAAGGACAAATGATCACGACACAGGCATAACAAACGCATGGCTACATGCATACACAAAAAATACAGAAAAAATTTACACCAATGATAAATGTATAAAAAGGGAAAAATAAAAAAGATAAGTAGCAAATTGCTGATAGCCCCTGAAGGTGTGCCTCTGAAACTCTGGAGTCGTGATGCTGAAGGTAACATCAATCAGCTAAGGGACAAACTTTTACTCATATTAATCCTGCATGTGTTTGTAAGAAACTATCTGAATGGGACTTCTTTCTTATCAATGAAATAAGAAGAGATTAAGTTAGCATTAGCCGTAAAAGTTTGAACTGGTGGAACTTGGGAGTGTAACTCTTCAAAACATTTTCCATGGAAATAGCAATAGAGCAGCAAAAGATTTGCAATATTGCATCTGTAGGAAAAAGGTTTATGGATGCATACTGTATATACTCGTGGATAGGTCACCCCCACTGAATAGGTCACCACTCCCCTACTCTATGGCTTAATAATTGATGATTTACTGTTGACTTGCAGATAGGCTGCACTATAATCTGGAGAGTTACACAGCCCTTTTTAAACGTAAGAATTATCAGATATCTACCTTTTATTTCTACCTTTATTTCAAAACTTACAGTTATTAATACACTTTTGCAAATCAATATCCATATTCTTTTGCATGATTTAGTACTTTTAATTTAAAACCTGATTCATAACTCTTTCTTTTACTCATGATTTGTGTTTGCAATAATTAAAATTAGAAACTATAAATTTGGCTACCAACTATATCACTGCACAATGCAAAATAGTGCAAAAGTTTTGGGTACTAGATTCATACACTTTGTTATTTATAAATAACACTTAAGAATGCCTTTTAATGTTATATGAAACAACCATTAAAGAAAATTATCCCATAAAGAATATATTTAATTTCTTTAAGTCATATTTTCCAACGTACTTTTGACAAAATGTATACATTTTGCAGAATGAATTGTGGGACTATTTTTTCTTTGTCAATAAACATCTACACGGGGTTCCTTAACTTATGTATGCATGTTTAGGGTTTCTATATCAGTGTAGGGTGAGGGCCCCAACCGAACGGTGACTGATTGATCAATGAATATTTTATAATTTTATTTATTTATTGTGATGGATATGTGAATCTAGCAGCATGAGGTAGGTTTAAAGAAGTGAGTTAGTATATATGATAGATAAATTGTTTCTATACAGAGAAAAACCACAGCTTTAGTGTTTATGGGCATCATTTCCAATTTCTCAGAAATCATGATGACAAAGTAATGTTGTTTTACATTTGTGTCTAGTGGATAGACCGCACTCCTAGTATTTTGTGAAATTTTTGGCAAAAAAAGAGCGACCTATCTGCAAGTACATATGGTAAATGATTTTGGAAACTGTCAAGGCTGGAAGGTGAGGACAGAACAGCTCCAGCCCAGATATGACAGCAATACCCCATTTTTATTCTGACACTTGTCAAAATAGAACATCACAGGTGGTACTTTCTGGAGTGGCATAAGAAGACAACTATTTTTCCAGCATCTTTACAGAGAGATTGCATGAGTTTCCAGTTGAGGTATGAGCTAAATTTGCGTCCCAATAGACATTCAAAGCAAAAAACCTCTTTGAGTGAAGCTATTCATCATGACAGGTGAGAACTAAGGCTCAGCTTGGTAAGGATGAAAAGTTAAAAGGTCACCAAAAAAGTCCTTACCAGTTTTTACATTATGTGGGAAGAAGTGATTACTGCTATGCAAATGTGTGTGTCACATGCTGGGAAGACAGTGCGGGTGGATTGGGGATTGCTGGAGGCATTGCTCTTGACTATTGCAGGTGTGATGTGCACACACATAGCTCGAGCAGCAGTAAGGAAACATGATGGTGTTGAAGCAGGTGGGCTTGTCTGCAGCCACATTAAGTCACCCAATATGTCAAGCCTTTGGAGATAATATGGTGAGTGAACACACCAAGAGGCATTAGTTCCAGAAGTTCAGGTCGGGAGATCTGTCCCTTTGTGTTGAACTTTGCAGTGGCCAGCCACATGTCTTGGATGGTGATTTTCTAAGCAAAGTTTAGATGCAGCAAAAAGCCAAAAGTATGGGGCACACAGAAAGGATTGAACTCACTATTCAGTTGTAATTGATCTAGCAAGACAAGTCCTGGATGATGAGGCCCTGAAGGTGGCCATAGAGGAGGAAAACAGCCAAAACTGTGGTTTATGATGAAACAGACTTCAACTGCATCACATAGAAAAGGCATACAAGTTGAGCAAAATGGATATCAAACACACTGCCAGAAGCCAACCAACAACGAATGACAGCCCGTTTCTTCACAGCACGGCAACATACCAATATCTGATCAATTGCTCACCACTGATGAAAAATGGGTCCTGCATGACACTCCCAAACATGTCAGATGCCATCATGGAAGCCTGTGCTTCACACTATAAGACCACCTCTACACCCACGCAAGATAATGCTCTGTATCTGGTGGACTAGTTGATAAGTGGTTCACTATAAGCTGCTACCAGCAGGCAAAACCATCACTGCAAACCTGTATTCATAACGGTTGGAACGTCTGCAACAGTCACTGAAGCAGAAAGAGCCAGCATTGGTTAATTGCAAAGGTCTACTGTACCTCATGAGTCAAGAGTGGCCAGTGATACAATCTAGCAATTTGGCTGAGAGACACTTTAACATCCACCTTACTCCCTAGATTTTTGCACCAACAGATTAACATCTCTTCTACTCCCTGGACAACCAGCTTTGTGGGAAATCCTTCACAAATAAAGCAGACTTGCAGCAGGCTCTTACAGATTTCATTGCATCCAAGACACCTGATTTTTGCCATCAGACACATTGGTAAAAAACTAATAAAAATTAATCCAAATAAATAAATAAATGAAAAAATTAACAAATTGCCCCCGCTAAAATAATCGTTAGAACTAATAAAAACAAGCATAAATAAGCAAAAACAAGTAAAAATAACCAATCCAAATAAATAAATTAAAAACTATCCACCCGCCAAAATAACAGAATAGCATACAGCAAGCAATCTAAACATTGGACAAATAAATAGCTTTAATTATCTTCTCAGACCAAAACAAACTATTAAATAAGCGACCTAAGCAAATCCCCGACCCCAAATTTTTTACTACGTTAACATAAAAAAAAAACGAAAAGAATAAGTAATACAAAATGCAAATGAAAAACAAGTAAAATAAATTAACCCCAAAAAATAAATAAACAAGCAATCCACTCCCACAAATAACCGCCAGAATAGATTACCCACAATGCACCACTGACCCATATATATAAATAACCGAGGAAAAATCCGGTATTTGCAGCCTCACGATTGTGTCTAGCATGAAACAGCCTATCGCTTCTGAGTGTTGACGTCAATGTTCACTTTTATATTTACATACGCTGTCTCTGATATTGAGCACTTTATCCTGTAAATATAGCACATATTAAAACTATATTTCTTCATTTCGACAGAATTGAGTCACTCTCAGTCACTGTGTTTATCCGAATCTAAAAATAAACACGCTAAAATTCACCTTCATCCCATACCGTACGCTGATGGCTTAGTGGGAGAAGTTTGGACTGACGCAAATTCAGTCGGGTTTCGATCGTAGCAAGAGGCAACCGGATATCTAGCCACACTGATGAGCTGTGAAACAGCGAAACAGTCTGTCTATGGATGACATATATATATATATATATATATATATATATATATTTATTTAATGGAGCACTTTGGCTGATTGGCATTTGTTTACATTTGAAAAAACAATATGCTAGATTTAGTTGTGTAACTCTACCGAGTGAAGATAGCTCTGGCTGACACCAAATCAGTTGTGTTTCAATCCTGGCTTGAGGCATTCGAAAGTCTAGTCACACTGAGGAGCTGTGATACAGCGAAACAGTACTGTCTGTGAATTATATATATATATATATATATATATATATATATGACAACCTTATGCTTCCGTTTGTGTGTGGTATTTAGTGGAAAGTGCTCAATATCTGTGATAGAGATAAGATATTCAGTTGCATGGAAATAGTTTGTAACCCTGGGTTTCACACTTTTGCAATCATCAAACAGGTTTATTTTTTCAAATGTGGATCTATTTATGATTATTTGTGTGTGGTAGAGGGGGGAATTTTCTTCTGTGTTTGTTTGGGATAATAGACACACATACATACAGGTATATGCGTTTTAGTTCAGATGAACACACCCATATGATGAATCCAAGGTTAGTCACAGTTAAACATCCATACATTCAAGCACACATATATTACGCAATTGTCAATCTATTTCGGTGTCAAGACTAGCGTTATATATATGTAGCAATGTTCTCTTAACAAGGAACAGGTGGGAGTTGACTTGACATTGGTCAGACATTCACTCCTACATACACACGTATATGTAGACATGTACACACTCTCATTGATCTGGGTCCACTACCACCACATTGGTTAACTTGGGTTCTGTCTGTGGACAGGATGATGATGGTTGTATTTTTAGCAACATTTATTTTTTATTGACGATTGTGATTATGTTAATAGTAATAATATCTGCGATATTATTATTGATATATTAATAATAAATGATGTGTTATTGGTTATGATATGGCAGCAGCCCCAAAAAACTGGGATAGGCGGGTACAAGAGGAGGACGACAACACTCAGAAAACAGTCTGCCTGCCTTATGTGAAGGGGTTATCAGAGAAAATACAAAGGAACTGCGGTCAATATAACATCAGGACAACCATCAAAAGCTTGACGACACTTCGCAGATATCTCTCCCGAGTAAGACCGCCCCCCGCCCCCCATAGAGGAGAACATGACTAAAGACTGTGTGTACGCTATCCCGTGCAGCTGCGGAAAGAAATATAAAGGGGAGACAAGCCGTCCCCTTAGGGTAAGGCTTCAAGAACACCAGAAAGCTGTAACATGAGGGGAAGTGGAAAAATCAGGCGTGTCTGACCACATATGGAGAGAGAAAGGAGATTACCGCCCTCTGCGGCATCAGGTTGAGATCATAGATTCATTGGAAAATTCGTAAACTTAAGGAATCAGCACATATGCTAGGCCACAAAAATCTCCTGAGCCGACCAAGCATAGAAATGAATACAATCTGGGAGCCAGTAATAAGGAGTGCCAGAGAAAAGCGATAATAACAACATAAGTTGCAATATGAGCACTGGTAAAAAAAAGGTGGTGAAGACATTAGGTTTATAATACCCAGAAATTCATACAC
>OZ038503.1:48329886-48334886 GCA_964036315.1 Acanthosepion esculentum
TGGGGAACTGACCATTTTACCTGCATGTTTAGTGATGTAGGAGTTAAGGTCAGATTTGAGTTTAAGGCCCAATAGTCTCTCAAGGCACGATGACTCTCTGAAGGGACATCCGTTCATCGTGACGAGTGGTAGTTCGGGGTCCAATTGACAATGGTGGAATATAAGAGTAATATAGACACAGTTCTTCATATTATTTGCATACCTTTTATTTCTATTTACATATGTGCATCATTACTCTTGCAGCAGACATAAATCAGGAACATGTTACATCACAAGGCAAGAGTTGTAACAATGCAAAAAGCCAATAAGTTTCAATTTGGCTGGAATGGTTATGGCAATATCTTTCTTGATTCAAATTACATTTTAGCATAGAATATGTAACAAACAGGGACAAATATCTTTCTTCATTGTCTTTTAATGTGCCAAGTTCCTACAGGATGTAGATAATCATGGCTCTTCACAAACTTCTTGCCCTTTGTAGCTCTTAATAAATTCTTTTCTTTTTGTTATCTCGCCTAAACCCTGTTCTGCCATCCATTTAATCAAGCTTGCTTAGGTAGGTTACAAGCTTTTATCCGATCCTCTTGCCTTCAATCTGTACTGTGAGTATCAAATTTTCCAAGTCATCTTTCCTCATTATGTGCCCTAGAAACTCTTTCTGATTCAAAGTATAATTGTCCTTTTTTCCATTTTCTCTAAAACTTTGTTGTTGATCACATGTTCAGTCCATGGTATTCTCAGCGTCTTTCTGTAGAAACACTTTTCTGCTCCTTCAAGACTCTTCTTCATCTGTGAGGAAATTGTCCCACATTTACTGACACATAGGAGGACAGATAATTTGTAACAGTTCAGTACTCTTTTCTTTGTTTCTAGCAAAATTTTTCTATTTCTTAATACATTGTTTAGCTTCTGGTAGACTATTTTTTTGCTATCTTGATGCACTTTCAGATTTTAGTGTTGCACTTTTCATCCATTGTTAAAACACTTCCCAGGCATTTAAGTCCATTCAAGTGCTCTGTTTATTTAATTAAACAGTTTTTTTTATTTAATTACATTTACTGGCCTGAATGTTTGAGAACTCTTGTCAGAAAACATGAGTCCTCTGGCAGGATTTGAACCTGTATTCCCTATGGGGAATTGTCATTAGATCTGACATGCCTCACTGATTCAGCAACATAGGACTTCTGGTTAAACAAAGCCTGAAATAGTGCTTTGGAACTCACATTTTGGACTTTGTTTAACTGGAAGTCCTATGTGGCTGAATCGGTTAAGCATATCAAATGTAATGATGGTTCCTCGTAGGGGATGCAGGTTTGAATCCTGCTGGAGGACTCATATTTCTTGATAAGATTTCTCAAATATTCAGGCAGCTAAATGTAATTAAATAAAAATACTGTTTAGTTAAATAAACAGAGCTCTTACTCGAATATGAGTATCCGTCTATACATATATAAAGGGCAGTTGTCAGTATGCGTATGTGTGTCTTGCTAAAACTAAAAAACTACAGTAATTAATGAGAAAGTAAATATATATACAGACTCATTATCACCCAAGCCAGATTTTTGTAAAATAATTATTATCATATGATTTGTATTTACAAAGATATTTTAAAATTAAAATGCATTCAAAATTCTCAGAATTAAAAAGTAAAAATGAAAGGTAATAATTCTCATTCCCAATTAGGATTACTGTTCATTTTTACTTTTTTATTCCGCTGATACTTTCAAATGCTACACATGTATGTATTTTTAAAATTTCTATTCTCTTGAATTTATTTTCATATCTATAGTAAATAAAATCATAACATTAAAAAATTGAAACAAAGTAAATTTAAAAGAAGAAGATTATTAAATACAATTATTGAAAAAAATGTTTAATATTTATTTATTCAAATATTCGAGTTTGTGTCCGGCTAAAATATATAAAGAAAGTAAATAAACTTAAATTAAAATATTTAAACATATTTAATCATTTTTTAAAGCAAAGCTATAACAAGCCCTACTTATTCAAAAAATAATTATTTACTATTTATTTTGGAGGAGATTATTATTAATAAAAAAGTAAATAAACTTAAATTAAGATATATTTAAACTTGAATTTATTTTCACATCTGTAGTAAAAGGTGTAACTTTAAAATAATAATATATTAAAACAACAAAGTAAATTTAAAAGAAGAAGAATATTAAATACAATTATTTAACAAAAAGTTTAATATTTATTTATTCAAATATTCGAGTGGGTATGTGTGTCAAGAAAACTAAAAAAACTACAATAATTAACATGTGTGTCCATGTGTGGGCACATGGTCAAGTGGTTAGAATGTTCACATTCTGACCATGAGACCCAGGTTCAAGATTTGTCAGGAAGGAGACTTCTTGATGTTATCGAAGTGGAGGGGTCGATCCCAGTGTGTGGCACCATTGGAAAGTGACTGAAAACCATACCATGGGTTGTGAGTGAAATTGGGTAGACGGAATCCTTGGGTACCATCGATAGTTGTGCTAGCACAAAGTCACAAGTCATTGTGTCTGAGGGCTTGAGCATGCTGGCTTTGTTCAAATTGTTTATCACGCTAGATAACACGCTCTTTCCCAGAAACTGTAACTAAGGTCTGCTCAGCATAGTTGCAGTATAAACCACAGGTTGGCTCTGTGGGTGTGGAACAAACAAAAATGTGCCTGAGCGAGTGTCTGCAATAGGGATTGGCTAGATGCCCTAGTAGACAGGTATCCTTGAATACGAGTGGCCAGCTATATATATGCGTGCATGTGTGCATTATTGACTTAATTTTGGTTTAGGAGCAAAGAAGACTAATCTCATAGTTAGGAACATTGTTTTCTTCTTTCTTTCTTTCCCCCTTTATTCTGACCAGTTGTTTCGCGTATACTTGCGGGCAAATAGTGATGACGGATGTACAGACAAAACCCATCTACAGACCTCCCATCAATGGACTTCAGATGCAACGAACAAAATCTTCAGGAAAAAAAACTTCCAAATCCTCAGCGATGTAGTTAAAAATTTACGGGCTCAGTGGAACAAGTCATATTAGTTCTCAAGGTGAGCACTTGGAGGCAGTGACAGGGCTTTGCAACTGTAAACGACGACAGGTGTAGAGTATATAAAGTGCAATACATTAGCACATCTGTGAGAAAGTAGCTATGAGAAATCTATTATTTTTGTTATTTTGGTTAATACAGTGTAACCCGGATATAAGAGAGTTGTCGGGACCGGAGAAGAAGTATCTTATATCAGGGTTTCTCTTATATCCGGGTTTGGTCTATTAAATATACATTAACACAGGCTCTAATTTGGGACCAGAGAAAATCTCTCTTATATCTGGGTTACACTGTATATCTATATTAAGTATATATTTATTTATGCCATATATACATGTTTATAGTATTTATATTATGATCATAACTAGTGGCAGTTACTATAGTGATTTTATAACTAAAAAATAACCCCTTCCCATCTATGGACAATCAGCTTTAATGGACCCTCCCCACACACACACCTCATTAGTCCATTGATTAGAGGATTGTCTGTATGTACACACTCAGTATCACCATAAAGGACAGATATGTGTGTGTGTGTGTGTGTGTGTGTGAATTATTGACTTATTAATATTTTTCAGCCATCTTATGGAAAATAAATTTTTATTCAATCTTTTAAAAATAAACTTCATTGTTTTTTTGGTTAAACAATGAAGTTTATTTTTTAAAAACTGAATAAAAAATTATTTTCCATAAGATGGCTGAAAAATATCAGTAAATTATCAAAAATAAACTATTATTCAGAGATCTTTCGAGCAATGCCAGGTATTCCAGCTAGTTTAAAATAACATTTAAGCAAAACAAATATATATATATATATATATATATATATATATATATATATATATATATATAAATGGATTTTTTATCTGACATTAATTCTTATTACATAAACATTATTTTTATTAGATACATGTATTTGATTTGCTCTCCTTGTTATTTCTTATTTTCTTAAACACTGAAAGTAATAACAACCTGCCTAGATTGAGAAGTCCTACAAATTTTCCATCTGTGAAACTGCTTCTATAGCCAAAATGTACCTTTATCAATTCAGCCACAGAGTCCCAGTTGATAGAGCAAGGTTTGAATTGTCTATTTAAAGAATGCACATTTTTGTGTGGGTACTTCAGTGTATACATAGCTGATAACTTCAATTTTGTACCTGACAATATTCCTTAAATAGGTAATCTAAGCAGGTTGTGTTATTAATTTTACTGTTTAAGACAATAAAAAAATAGATAGCAACTCAAAATTATACCAAGTGAATTGTGTAGGATTATTTTTGATGTGCATATGTGTGTATATATATATATATATATATATATATATATATATATATATATACACACACACACACACGCACACTGAAAATAATCCTACACAATTCACTTGGTGAAGCCACATTGCTAACATCCTGTGAACTATTTAAAATGACCTTTTTGGTGGACTGATTGGGATTACCAATCATTATTTTGCTAAATCACTTTCCTTCCCTTGCTGTTAAATAATAACCATGTCAGTTCTCTTAACAAATAAAAATATCACATTATAATTCTGCTTATTCCTTCATTAGTTAGTGCATGCATTACACTCTGTCATTACCTTAGATAAATAATGGACCATTCAGTGCAGACTCTGAGGAAGAAGTTGCAAGAAAAAGAGAGATCAGACATGCTCTCTGGTTATAGTGAGAAAAAGAAAGCATGCATAATAAGAAAGAAAGAAAATGAAGGTACAGGTGGCAATAACACTCATACATTTAACATCTACTTCAGTGAAAACTTTTCATTTGTACCCTCTTACTTCTTTAAATAATCAACTACATTCATACTTAGCATTGTCATCGCAAGATTTTGTTAAAGTTATTAAGCTCAAATATTTAACAACACAGTCAGGGAATTTCCACAAGTATTTCAATCATTAACTTAGGAATTATGATTCATCAGA
>OZ038503.1:48344886-48369886 GCA_964036315.1 Acanthosepion esculentum
TATATATGATACATACATATATATATATATGATACATACATATATATATATATGATACATACATATATATATATATGATACATACATATATATATATATGATACATACATATATATATATATGATACATACATATATATATATATGATACATACATATATATATATATGATACATACATATATATATATATGATACATACATATATATATATATGATACATACATATATATATATATGATACATACATATATATATATATGATACATACATATATATATATATGATACATACATATATATATATATGATACATACATATATATATATATGATACATACATATATATATGATACATACATATATATATGATACATACATATATATATATATGATACATATATATATATATATGATACATATATATATATATATATGATACATACATATATATATATATGATACATATATATATATATATATGATACATACATATATATATATATATATATATGATACATACATACATATATATATATGATACATACATACATATATATATGATACATACATACATATATGATACATACATACATATATATATGATACATACATACATATATATATGATACATACATACATATATATATGATACATACATATATATATGATACATACATATATATATGATACATACATACATCTATATATGATACATACATACATATATATATGATACATACATACATATATATATGATACATACATATATATATGATACATACATACATATATATATAATACATATATATATATAATACATATATAATACATATATGATACACACACACATATATATATATATGATACATATATATGATACATATATGATACACACACACATATATATATATATATATGATACATATATATAATACATATATGATACATATATATGATATATATATGATACATATATATGATATATATATGATACATATATATGATATATATATGATACATATATATATGATATATATATGATACATATATATATGATATATATATGATACATATATATATGATATATATATGATACATATATATATGATATATATATGATACATATATATATGATATATATATGATACATATATATATGATATATATATGATACATATATATATGATATATATATGATACATATATATATGATATATATATGATACATATATATATGATATATATATGATACATATATATATGATATATATATGATACATATATATATGATATATATATATGATACATATATATATGATATATATATGATACATATATATATGATATATATATGATACATATATATATGATATATTTATGAGACATATATATCATATATATATGATACATATATATGATATATATATGATACATATATGATACATATATGATATATATATGATACATATATATGATATATATATGATACATATATATGATATATATATGATACATATATATGATACATATATATGATACATATATATGATATATATATGATACATATATATGATACATATATATGATATATATATGATACATATATATGATATATATATGATACATATATATGATATATATATGATACATATATATGATATATATATGATACATATATATGATATATATATGATACATATATATGATATATATATGATACATATATATGATATATATATGATACATATATATGATATATATATGATACATATATATGATACATATATGATACATATATGATACATATATATGATACATATATGATATATATATGATACATATATATAATACATATATGATACATATATATAATACATATATGATACATATATATAATACATATATGATACATATGATACATATATATAATACATATATGATACATATATATAATACATATATGATACATATATATGATACATATACATGATACATATACAATATATATGATACATATACAATATATATGATACATATACAATATATATATGATACATATATATATGTATCATAATATATATGATACATATATATGATACATATACAATATATATATGATACATATATATATGTATCATAATATATATGATACATATATATGATACATATACAATATATATATGATACATATATATATGTATCATATATATATATACAAATGTAATAATAAAAAATAATATATAAATTCTAACATTCACAGCATTCATTCAAAAGAGGGCTCAATACCGAGTGTAGAGCAATAATTATTTATTATACTTTTTTCATATAGATGAAAACAATTTACTCACTACAAAGAAGCAACCTTGTTTTGGTGCATTTAGTTGCACCTTGACTCGTTCTCTTGATCACTTCACTCTATGTATACACACACACACATATATACATAACTTTAACATTAGAGGCACCAGATGTAGAAGTAAAATTATTTCAGCAACCCAACAGCCCATTAAATAGATATGAACTGGCTCATACATACAGATCATACGCATGTGTGTCTGTTTATATGGGCTTGCCAAAAGGTTCTTGGCCTGATTCACTTTGCAAAGTCATATGAAATGTTCAAATATAAATTTGGGCTGCAAAGAGAAAAACATCTTGGTCAGGTCAGGAAATTTTCACCACATTCTTGGACACACATATCGTTAAATTGAGCATTGGCTACATGGATAAGTAGGAATAATTATACCTGAACATATTTAAATTAAGCAAAAACAAAACAACTACTAATTAGAACTGAAATTCACTATCACAATATATCAAGCTCAAGCAGAAACCACTGTAGATATATATATATATAGATATATATATATATTTTAATATATTTTCAGTTTATACTTTATTTTTTATAGATACAAATATTATAGTAAATGCTCTGTTTATAATAAACAGTATTAATTACATTTATGGGCCTGAATATCTGAGAAATTTCATTGAAAATATGTGTCCTCTGACAGGAATCGAACTGGTATCCTACACAGAACCATCATTTGGACTGACATGCTAAACCATTTTACTACATCGGAAGTGTCAAGCTGGTAAATGTAGTCAATACTGTTTATTATAAACATAGCATTTACTTAAATATTTGTATCTATAAACGTATAAACAGAAAATATATTAAAATAATTGTCGGACTTAGTCCATTTCATTATATATATATATATATATATATATATATATATATGTAAAAATCAAAATAAATATGTGCGTGTGCCCCTATGTGCATCATTATGCATAAAGATTAATGGTACAGCTTCAAAAGAGATTTTTAATCCTACGTTTCTTTTCCTAGATAAACTATATAAACCATCTTGCAGTGTCCATCTAATTGATACTGTTGAAATCTTACCATTTCTATGTTAAAATTGCTGTCAGATTGCAGACATTTCGTTCTGTTCGGGCAAAGTGAAACTCTTAGAAAGGGACATCTGCTCCATCTCAGCTACAACACAACCCTCGCTATCAACATTTGGCACATGGACAGATGCTGTCGCTAACTTTGTGGAACATGCAGCATCGATGTCACTGCTGATTTCTGCAAAAAACGAACAAAATGAGAAATTAGAAATGGGGATGGAGGTGGATGCTGTCAATTAAAGCAGAAAAATCAGGTCATTGAAAATAATAATAATAATAATATAGAAATTATGAATTGACTTTACACTTTTCTTTTTCTTAATGAATAACAATCACTAAAGAAAACAATATGGAATCAATAAATTGCATTAAGATATGTAATGTTGTCAGCAAAAAAAAAAAAATGGCACCTCAAATGATACGTATGCTCTGGCCTTCTTCAGGTGATTTTCATTAGAACTTCAAACCAAACCCTATTTGGATAGATTGTCCTAATTCCACATACCATGCCTTTGGATATCTCATTTTCAGCTAATTGCCCTTACTAACTCAACTCTCCAAGTTTTGTTCCTTCTGCTGTAACCAGATACTGAACTCACAACTCTTTGAGCCAAGTCACTTTCTGGATCACACAATCAATGCTTTCATCCACTAAGCCATGAAGACCGGAGCATACAACGGCCAAAACATCATGAATACGACAATAAAGATGAGGACAACAGTCCAAATGATGTAAATAGTATAGATAGTTACAATACCTCCTCTCAGAAATACAGACAGATAATTCCAGTATGTCATACATGTAAACTTACAGCATGGCTTGACCTCAGAAACACACATCAATATCAAGTGCACTCCAGAGAAAACCAGATGTATTACCAGGTCATATGGATTTAAGTAATGGCTGCATATAAAAGAAGATATATGGCAATATCAGACAATTAGTGGATTCAACATTCAGCCATTTGAGCAGTTGACAATCAGCTGGAGTAGCAGACAGAACCAGGCAGTGCCAGGTTGGCAAACAATACCAGCAGAAACTTGAGAGTTTTCACTTGAGTCCTGTCAGCTGCATGTTGGTCAGACAATCTGATCAACGGAAAAGAAACCGCATCCACTAATCAACCTTTTATTTTCTCTCTAACCAAAATTTTAAATAAATAAATAAAAAAAAATAAAAAATCAACAATCAAAACATATTTCGGTTGTCTTTTGGTGGTTTTATAAAAAGAACATTATCATTATTATTAGCAATTATAATCTTAAAAACATAAGATACATGGATAAAAATGTGTTGATGGCAGACTCTGAAAGAAAATATTCAAAGAACTCTTAGACAAGGTAATAATGGAAAGCAAGAACGGACTAATTATTAATTGTAAGACGACAGAATGAATGGCTCTCGGCAAAAGAGACAGCCCAAAGTTGAGCTACATGTTGGGGATGTCAAAATCAAGTAAGTACAAGAATGTAATAACAGATAACAAAAATTGGAAGGTACATAGCAAGAGTGAAAGATATTTTCCATACAAACAAGAAAACATTGTTAGCAAACAAGAAAATATTGTTAGCAAAAATGAGTGCTGAACTTCTATATAATATCTAATCTCATGATAATGCAACAGAGATGTGGTCCATCCAATGCTAAGGATGCCATGGACAGAAGGAAATCTTAAGGAAAATAGGAACAAGGAAACTTATACTTACAGTCAAAAAGAGACAGCTAAAATTTAATAATGATGAAAGAAGCCCTGGAGATTTTCACACTCATAAGATGAAGATTTTCACATAAGATTTTCACACTCATAAGATGAAGATTTTCACATAAGATTTTCACACTCATAAGATGAAGATTTTCACATAAGATTTTCACACTCAAAATGCTGAAGGCAAGAAAAACTGAGGGAAATAGTAACTTATTTAACCAGCTTATGTAACGACAGAAGAGGAATGGTAAAGGATAAAAAAAATTACTTAGTGCAACAAAAGACAGGAAGTTGTGAAGAGCCATGATCACTTACATTTTGAAACGACTCCACGCATAAAATAGGAAGAATTACAAAGATAATAATCACCAGCCTACATGGAAGTTACAAAGATGAAACAGTTTATTAAATGGACAGCCAAATTCGTAATTTATAAATCTTTGTTGATAAAAGTACGATATTATACAACTGTTTCTCAAATTTATTACACACTTAGAAAATATAATTAGTAAATTCATTTGAAATCTTTTCCTAATGTTACAGTCCTATCACCAGTCATATACCAAAATTTACCCCAAAACACTCCAAAAATTAAACCAAGACCTCTAGTCATATTCTTAAATAGCCTTGCCTCATCTCAACTCTCATAAGGATGTCATGCATAGTGTCCAACTCATTCAAAAATGTCTAAACTATCTGTTATATACAACCATTTTCTCAGATCAGTGATTAAACAGAACTTCAAGCAAATGAACCCTGTGCGTTTTGAAGAGGACTCTCGTTAAATCTTGTAAACTGGCACTACAGAATCAAAAACAAGAAACTGTACCAAATAACAAAAACCACATCACTTCAAAACTTTCAACAGCAGCAACAACTAAAACAGATAGTGCATGTAACTCAAAGAGATAATGACATAATCAAGATGAAGATGTCCCACACTACTTCAAACAAAAAGGTTAGGAAAGAAAACTCCATTAGTATTGTAAACACTGATGACAGTGAACTTTAAAAACCTATTTTTCTGAAAAAAGGTTTAAGGGAAAGATTTTATAAATTTCAACCTTCAGTCATGCTAACTGTTCAGTCAATAAATCTCAAATGTTTCCTTATAAGGGAACGGCTAATCTCATCATTACCATGTTAATGGTTAATTCAATATCTCCATATTTACTTGCAATGTGGCTGTTGTAACCATTTGTCAGTTTTGATAGCTGAAAGCTAATATTATGCATTAAATTTCCCTGCATTAGTTTTATGTTGTGCCTGTAAATACACAAATACATTCACTGCTAAATTTGAATTCTAGAAAGTATTTTGCCTTTAAAAATTAAAATTTAAAAAAATATGTACCATTGGTGGGACGAACTAGTCTTGCTCCTTTTCCTAGCTTATCACAGAAAGTGGTGATGTGTTTACAAACTTTGGTTGTATCTACTGGCAGACTGAATGGTACAGGGTTGATGGTTGTGTCTTTGGCATTCTTTGACAACACGGTCCTCAGTAAATGTGTGATGGCAGCATCAACACTTTCTTCCCAGCCCTTCAAAAAAGAAAAAAAACATTACACTTACTGCATACATTCTTATGCACTTTCCCTTACACTGTAAAGCTAGAAATTCATAAAACATCTGAAAATGGAAACAGTCAAATATGGCAAAAAAACTAAAAATAGAATTTATTTTTTTATATGATTATTCACCCAATACAATGCCCAAGAGGCACTCAAACTAGAGTGTTAATGAATGAGGTTATTGTAAAATTATAAGAGGAAGAAGTAATATTATGAAGATGTGTAGAATAGATGATGGTTGACCCTTGACTTGGAGAGTTTCAGACCGTAGTGATCAGGGAAAACTTGGGAGTCTGTTCGATAACAACAGTCTTTGGAAGAAGCTGTCTGAGTGCAACTTACCAATGGAATATGAAGGAAATGAGGATGGGTTGACTGTGTATGTGGCATGGCAAGTCCTAGCTGAGAATGCTTGAGCTAGTGGAACTAAGGAATGTAGCTCATTCAAATTCCTTAGTTCCTCTGTTTATATTTTTTGCACTGAAGTTTTTTTTAAAATTATTATCAATTCCAGATCATAAAATCTTTCTATTCCAACTTTACCATGATGCTCCACTGTTGTTGAAATTTTAAGTTAATTATATATATATATATATATATAAATATAAAAGTGGACATGGAAGTCAGCACTTAGAGGCGACAGTCTGTTTCATGCTAGTGCAATCGTCAGTGCTGACTTCCATGTCCACTTTTATATTTACACACGCTCTATCTCTGATATTGAGCACTTTACCCCATAAATATAGCACACTTTCAGACTATATTTCTGTATATATATATATATATATATATATATATATATATATATATTGTGGTAGACTCTCCTATCAATTTTGACATATGAAAGCCTAATAAATTTTAAAATGAACCATCAGACTACCCACACACATGATTTGATTATAAGTGGTGAAGGCTTGTTTAGAACCAGCCATAGTTTTCAAGAGAATTGATAACAGAGAAATGGTGCAGAAGAATCTCCAAACACCATTCCTCAGGTTTGAATTCGGAATTGTCTATCTCCTAGCTTGACTGACAACCAAGGCTAGAGTGCCCGGTAGTCTGGCAGGGGAGTGGGGAATTGGATGTATTCATAGTGTTGTGGTTAGAGGCACAGAAAGTTGAATCAGCATAGAAAGTTCAAATTCCAGTCAAGCATTGGTTGCAGTGACATGATAATGAAAACTTGTGGGATTCCCACTACCCCCACCTTCATTTGACGCACGCGCGACATTTTCACCCCTTCCTCTCACTTTCGGCCGGTTATAGTAGTAAACCGTTGTCTTAGCCGAGGATGCGGAAGAATTCATTTTTTTCGCGCGCTTTTGCGCTGACGTCACGGCAAATTCGGCTTTTCAAAATTAGTCGCCCCCGTGGTCGTCTGACCATCGGCTGGGCTGGCTCACTTGTCTCTGGCCGGTAACCCCATATATACAGACAGAGACAGTTTATTCAGCAAAACCCTTGCCTAGACCTCATGGCTCATCTCTGTATCTTAACGCATATGACACGGTCGTCACTTTGCGATGACAGATTTTTTTGTCCCGAGGCTAACATCTTTATAGAGCTGCCAACTTCCAGGAACTTTCGAAAACTTCCAACCTGATGAACAAGCATTTTTTATATTCTTCGAACTGTACTCTCAGAACCTGTTACTTTAAAAAGAATTACATACAGTCACAATTATAAACTCTCGCAGTGAGTATTTTTTCCTTGCCGTATGTTCACTATGCATTACAACTGACTTTCTGACTTTCTTCCTGAAGGAAACTTTTTTTTCCCGCCATTAGCCATCTTGGATTTAAATTTTGGCGCGGAATTTTATCTTGTCAACTACCATATTTCCAGTATCTTACTGAAGGTTTTCACTCAAGACAATTAAATTTCATTCACTACAATATTTCCAGTACCTTACTGAAGACAATCTACTTGGCCTCTTTTTCAACTACATTTTCCAGTACATTTACTGAAGGTCTTCACTGAAGACATTACTTGTTAAACTCTAATAAAATTTATGTTTGTTCTTAACCTTTCGTTGTTTTGCCTGTCTACTTCTTTTCACTTTGTACGTTTGTACGGTGGAAAGAGCACGTCTTTATATTTTTCTTTTTTTTTTACTTTGTTGGTGGATTCGGTAGTAGTGTGTAGCGTCTGGCACAAGGGCTTATTTTCGTAAGCCAGATCTGCACCGCTATCGGGTCCGCAACAAACTATTGATCAGACACTTTGGAGTCAGGTGAGAAAGAGTGGTGACCACCTGGAACTTACACAACCCTTTTGGGACACCTTCTCAACTGTTTGATGGTTGTGTTCAGTACCTTTACGTAGGGCAGTGGCACTGACTATGAAGCTCTGTGGGAAGAATTTGGGCAAATGATATAAATTTTGTGGATACCTCCCTGAGATCAGCACTGAGTCATCTTTCATTCTGCTTATTAATCTTCAGCTCCTGGTCAACGAAGGAAAGAAACTGTAACCAGTGTTTCTTGTATTTCTTTACCACTCTATTACTCAGGTGTAGCTGGTAGTTCATTTCTGGGTATGCTTGTTTGGGTAGTCAGCTAATCCCAGTTGCAGAAACCTGCTCAGCAACATTTGAGTTTGTTTAACACACAGTGTCAACATGTGGCTTATACTGCAACTATACTGAGCAAACCTTAGTTACTGTGATCAGTTTGAACAAGGCCAGTATACTCAAACCATTGATCACAATGATTTGTGACTTCTTGCTATCACAACCATTAACGGCTTCCAAACAGTTTCACTTCACAACCATTGACAGCTTCATCTACCCAATTTCACTTACAAGCCTGGGGTAAACTTGTGGTATGATTTTTCAGTAATTTCTGGATGGTACTCACACTGGGATCATCATCCTAGGCTGACTTTATCAAGAAGTCACCTCCTTGACAAGGTCAGAAAATGAACATTCAATTAGCTTAGCTATATATAAAAGACTGACTCCATAACTAAAACCATTATTAGTTTGAAGAAGTTCCTTCTATGAGCAAAACATGTCACAGGAGAGGTTTTTTTATCATTCAATTAGCCAACCCCAAATATGCAAAACACCAAATTACAAGAAGAACCCTAAAAATGATTGAATGAAAATGAATCAGCAATTATTGGGTGTATGGTAAAGTCATGAATAAATGCATTGGTGCTGAAGTATTATCAAACTTAATTAGTACTTAGGTGACCACTTAGGATGACAGGTACTATAAGCAACTTGTAGACAGGTGAAGCAAAAATGAAACTAAATAAACAAAGATCTGTTATTATTAATCATTGATTTAAACCTTTCATATTGGCAAACGACCATTGACTGACTGCTTTGAACCTGACAAAAAATGTCATAATGTTCTATACTGCAGACCTGCTCATGGTGCAACTAAGGACCAAAACAGGAGGCCTTTCAAATGTTTGTATTTCAGAAATTTTGAGAGAAAAGTTAACTCCTTTTTTTAAAATATTTGTAATTTTGACCCATATTTGGGGATAATTGCATATGCTGAAAGTTAAATAAATGAAAATATATATTTTTGATGTAGGCACTTGCAAATATAGAACAAGACAAAGAGGAAGCAAAAATTTCTGATAAAAGATATGATCCACAAAATGTTGAAATTTCGTTAAACAGAAATATTCCTTTTCACATACATTATACAAAGGACTATTGTCCTCATCTTTGCCGCCATATTTATTACAACATCAAGGACAACGTGGCACAGTGGATAAAGGTTAGATCCAGTGACAAGACTCAAAGAGTGTGAGTTCAATACCCGGTTAATGGCAGTGGAGGACTTGGAGAGGAGGATTAACAGGAGACAACTGATAACTGACATCCATTAAACATGGCACGTGGAACTAGAACAGTCTACACCAGTGAGCGAAATAAGGGGTTCAGTTTGACATTCCAACCACCTGAAGAAGGCCAGAGCATACAATGGCTGAAACGTAATAAATATGGCGACAAAGACGAGGACAATAGTCCGAATAATGTAAATAGTGTACATAATACCTCATCTCAGAAATCTTTGAATTAATTATCCTCTTTAAAACGTTTTAATGAAACAAATACCATATTGGAACTATGAAGTCTGGGACAAAAATATGACACAAAATAAACATGACTATAACTTATTTATTTTATTGTTTAGAAATAGAGAATAGTGGTCTCTAAGTGATGATATTTCATCATAATTATAAATAGAAAATCTTTCCCTTCTTTTACTGCCAAAATCTGTGTGAGACTAGAATTGATGTTTATTTAACAACTGGATGAGGCAGTAGGAATTTTGATTTTTAATACAACAGATGTGAAAATCTGACTACTACCCCCCACCCCACAAAAAAATAAATAAATAAAACAGTCTCTGACTCTCATTACCGGGTTACGCAGTTTAATTCCCAAAAGAATTTGGGATTGATATGTTCAAGTAAGGTAATCAAAAAAGGAGAATAAATAATATAAACAAATAATCATAATACTTACTAAAAACATTTATATACTGTGTCAGATATTTAACACACACCAAATATGTCAGCAAATTCATTAACAACATATAACTACATAAAAGGGAATAACATCTCAATTTTATATCCTGTTGTGTTTTCTGTTACATGTTTTTCCTCATAGTTGATTTTCAGCATTAATCCATTTTCAGCATTATTGCTACAATTTGGTGTTTGATAATTAAAGCTACAATAAATTGCTGTTTTTTCTTTTACTACTACTACAACCAAAACTCATAATAATAGTAATCCTCCCTAGCTAATTTGTAGCAGTCATGATATTCACTATGAATTGCTTCAAAAGTAACAATTATTATACTGATTTAATTTGGCATAAATATACTTTTTATGATTAGAGAAGTACCTTGAAATAAAATTGATTCTTAAAAATGTGTGGTTTAGCAGTAAGGTTAGGTATAACATTTCATACATTAAAAGTATCAAGTTAAATTTACTGAATTTAATTATATGAATAACTTTACAAGATATTCATAATAAATGACTTTTTCATTAATTTTGTAGTATAAAAAAATTACATACTTTTTATCCTTTTCAAACAGAAATACAAATTACACAAAAAAACAAAGTTTATTTACGTTGGTGAATAAAAATTTAATACAGAAGAATATTAAATTAACTTGCAGTGAAAAATGTTAAATAAATATCAAAGTGACAAGACCATGATTCCTAACTTACATCTTTTTTAGTGAATTTTATACAAAAATATTTGTTTCTGCAATAAACTTAAAATACAGCTGAAGTTATTCCATTCCACATGTAAAAAGCAAAACATTCTTTGAATTTCTTAAGTTAATTATAGTAGTGAACTACCACAAACCCAAACTGAAACAAAATGTGGGTTTTTGAAATGGGCCTCAAGTTTTGACCCTTAGTTGCCTCATGAGTAGGCCTGTAGTATAGAATGTCATGGGTCAGATACAAGGAAGAGATCTGGAATCAAGTGGTTAAAAATCAAATCTCTCACATCCTCCTTCATTTTTAAAAACTGATTTGATTTGTTGTGTTTTACGGCATATCAACTGCAATGGGTCATTTAATGCCGACATCTTTTTTTTTCTCTCATTATTTTGTTTTGTCAAAATATTATTTCTGGTGATATTACTTCTCAAAAAACGTATTGCTGGTAACAGTTTCTTTCCAAAAATGTATTATTAGTAATAATTTCTTTTAAAAAATGCTGGTAATAATTTCTCTTCACATTATTTTTTCAAAAGTGTATAGCTGGCAACATTATTGTTTCAGAAACGTATAGCTGGCAACATCATTGTTTCAAAAACGTATAGCTGGCAACATTATTGTTTCAGAAACGTATACCTAGCAACATTATTGTTCCAAAAACGTATAGCTGGAAACATCATTGTTTTAAAAACGTATAGCTGGCAACATCATTGTTTCAAAAACGTATAGCTGGCAATATTATTGTTTTAAAAACGGACAGCTGGCAACATTATTGTTTCAAAAACGTACAGATGACAACATTATTGTTTCAGAAACATGCAGCTGGCAATATTATTGTTTCAAAAACGCACAGCTGGCAACACCACCGCTTGAAAAATGCAGATGCAGTTCACCGCCACACCCAGAACATGGATGTAGTTTATCATCATACCTAGGACGCAGATGTAGTTTGTCGCCACACCCAGGATGCAGATGTAGTTTGTCATCATACCCAGGACGCGGACGTAGTTTGTCGTCATACCCAGGACGCGGACGTAGTTTGTCATCATACCCAGGACGCGGACGTAGTTTGTCGTCATACCCAGGACGTGGAAATGTGCTGTTAAAGACCTGGAAGTTCACTATTTGCCCATAGCTGGGACCCCAACAGGTGCTACCACCCCGGGTCAGGGTGGACCTGGGAACACCAGCAACTAAGAGGTGGTTCCACACTTCCTCAAAACCTTCTGATCAGAGGCCTTGCTGTTGGATGCAGTTTAACGTCGTACCCAGAACGTTTAAAAACTGAAAAAACATTTATCATAAGTGTCTTTGCTTTTAAAAAAGTTTGCCAAAAAAAATAAATAAATAAATAAAAAAAAAAAAACAGTAAAAATGAGGACAACTCAGAATTTAAAATGTCAGGAAAAATGTCTGTATAACATCTTTCAATAAGCCTAATATCTGTTTTTATCCTCCCCACAAAAAAAGAATAGCATCTGTCATCAAATGACCCACATCCTACAGCATACCTGATGTTCACTGATGCTCACAGTAGGTGAGAGCACAGTGTTTAAGGTGTCAAACTCTTCATCAGTCATATCGTCAGGATACCATAATCGGATGAGAAAGTTCAGCAACCGAGTGGCACAACTCAAGCTGTTTGCAGCTAACTCTTGTTCAGCAGTGTTTCCTTCAATCACATCAGCCAACATAAGAATCTGTGAAGATACAAAAATAGTTTTGATATTGTAATAAGAAGCATACCAGGCATTCTTTTATTGAATTTACACTGACACATCAATAAATGTGTAGCCTGATGAAAAAAAAGTTTTTCAAAAAAAGTTTCTTTTACACCACAAATATTTTCAAAATAATCTTGTCAATGCACTTAATTTAATGATGCATATTATACAAACTTTAACTAAATCCATGTAACTAGCAGACTTTAAGAAAAAAAAAAAGAAAGAAAGAAATTATGGTTCTGAAAAATCTCTGCTACATAGAAATGAAAACTCAATGAACAAAAGTTGAACAACAATAGGAGGAGGAGGAGGAATGCCACCCTAACTTTCTTGGGTTCCCAAAAGTCTTTAAGAAGCAGTAAGCAAGGAGTGGATTGAAACTTTCAAAATTGCCTGAAGTTGCAGTCTTAATTGGCTTGTAAAAGTATTGTGGATATTATCCTACTTAACATTGCCAGGTATAATTCTATTCAGGACTGTAAAAGGAAGGGATATAAACCCTCTCCTCCTCTTTTTTTCACCAAGATGTAGTAGTGACAACACGGGACTCTTCCCCTTCAGAGTGATTTCTTAAATTTCACTCTACTATGTGGTACACTCACATACACACACTACACAAATCTCATAAATATTTATCCTTGCTTGTTTTGAGTTTTCTGTACACATATAGGTGTCATTTTCTCTTTCTCTTCTTTTGTGAGCTATGTTTTACTTTATAAAAATATATTCCTACAAATCCTCCATGGGAAAGAAGTAGTGACAGGTGGCGATTTCTTTTATAGAAAATATTACAGAAAAAGAAAATTATGGAAAGCAAGAAACGCTATAAAGCTTCTCTGAAAAATAGAAGTCAGAAGCTTTTTTCTTGTTTGATTCGTATGAGAAAGGTTGTGAAAAAGAAGGAGATTTAAGAGAAGAATGAGAGAGATCTGATCCAAGGAGAACTTTCTTTTTTTTTTTTTTGAACCACACATTTATCCTTCTTAGCAGATCTTTTATTATAATAATGTTGGATACTTAAAAACAAAAGTGATAAGACAAAAAGAAAAAGAAAGTAAATGAAATTGACTAAACTATTTTCCCAAAGATATATTAAAATAATTTAAATTTAAAAGGTTAAAATTTCACTGTCCCCTCTCCTTTATATGAATGTGTATTTTCATTAATATAAACATCACTTTAGTCCAATGAAGTCCTAAAGGATAAAACGTGTCACACAAGAGATAGATATATAAACATCCACCCCAATTTAGAAGTCTCTCTCTCAGACATTGCAAATAATAATGTAAAGTTTACATTTGAGACAGGGGCATGGGTCTGGACACCTACACTAACTGTTGAAAACTGATGAATTTTAGATTTTGATTGATTTGTTTTTTATGGCTTATCAACCATTTTCACATTATTTAAAGCCAGAAAATATTTTTAGATGGTAAGAATGATGTATTGATACAAGTCCTATTGGAAAGCCCATAAGTATGGGGAAAAAGGGGTGGATTCATACCTTTCCCAAAAGGTATTTGCATATAGGCAAATATAACAAACCCAACTAGAAGTCGAACTCAGCTCTCTGATTTCCAATTCCAAGCTATTATCCATTACACCACCCACACATCCAAGCTTACAGCACCTGGTATTCTCAAGCAGTCACCCATGTTGGTGCTGACCAGGCTCAACATTGCTTAACTTCAGTGATCATACAAGAATCTGTGATTCAGTGAAGTGTGGAGTTGGATAAAATGTAATGTTTAATGTGAGAGATTAAGTCTTGTGTTGTTAATGGTCAGTATTTCTACTTCATGACACAGTAACTTCAGGAAAGACTGGACTCCATTAGGTTGCCACATGCTGTTAAAATTCTCTGATGTTTTCAGTAGCACCTTGTATATTAATCCAGTATCTTAAGATAAATGAACATTGAAAACATTTATCACTAAATTAGATGTGGATACAATAGTGTCATCTGTTGATTGCATAAAAGGCAGATAAAAAAAAAATTATTAAAGCCAAAGATAAAAATCATCTTTGGCTTTAATAATTTTTTTTTTTTATCTGCCCATAAAAAATATTTGGTGAACGGCATTGCAAAGTTTAAAATAAAACTACAAATAAAAACTGTCTATGAAAAGAAAAAACAGAAAAAGGGCCTAGCAGTGAGCTGAGGCCATCACTGACCTGCCTATACGTCTCTTCCATAATAACATCAAGACCTGACAAGGGGGTCGGAGATTTGTCTTTGTATTTGATTAAAAGTCTTCTTTGGATGGCACGGAACTGGGATGTTTTCTGAGCAAGTTCAGCTTTACACCTTGCAGATTCCAAGCGATGCTTTTAGTTATAAGTAAATAACAAGAAAAAAATCTAAATAAAAATGGAAACACATTTTTCAGCTTTTGATATAGCGACTTCATTTTTGTTAACCCAATATTTCATTCAAATATAAAAATGCAGAATATTGAAGATATAATTGAATAACAAAATGTAATAAATCCTGAAGGAATTGAGTGATTGTTCTATTTTAACAGTATATCAACTGTTAGTTATTTAATGCCAAAAAGATTTTTTTTTAAAAATATATGGCTTAAAAACAATTCATTGGGTTGATGGTTCCTTCACTCTCCAGTTATGCCTCCAAAATGGAGTGATTTAGTGCTATAACTTGTATAGACCAACCTTTTTCAAGTAAGTAAGGAAAGTCTTGTAGATGTTAATAACCTAGTGGATTTCTTTGGTGAAGGTGTGTGTTCAACATATAAACAAAGAAGATAGAAAAAACATACAAAGGGTCTTGTGTTTCTGCTATGGACATTTAATCCTTTTATGTTGACTGTATTGAAATAAAGTCAAAAGGTCTCTTGAGTGTGTTCATTTTTCTTTTTGGTTCTGAAATGATTTATGGCAAGTAAAGATACAAACGGGTAAACATGGTCAAGCTCAAGTCAGCTTCATGCTGAGTTGTGAAGACCAAACCTCTACTTCATGAGTAGGGCTGCTGAAAACATGTTGGAAAAGTGGAAAGTGTTCAGTCACCAGTGGACTAGGGAAACTAACATTTCCCCAGTAAGAATGCTATTATGACATGGTTCACATCTTTAACCCAAAAGGAGAAAAAGAAAGAGTGTGTCCTTTTGAGAAGTGGTATCATAAAATCATGATCAGAAACATTTTTCCAGTTTCTTTATAAATTGCATCATGGGAAAATTAATTCATTTATTTTTTTTTATTCCTTATTATTTTATTTATTGGTTTTATTTAATTTTCCCCACAGTCCCTACTTTTATCTTCTTGAAAAGGTCCTCCAGATTAGTCCCTTCAGGACTTCTTTACACTAAATAATGTCTTTGTTAAGATTGTGTGTGTGTGTGTGTGTATATATATATATATATATATATATATATATATATATATATAGACAGAGTGTGTGTATGGGGGAGTGAATAAAATATAAACTGACATTGGTTATAATTAAACAATTGAGGGGAAACAATCAAGGTGCAAGGATGCTTAACTTTAAGATTTGTTGTTAGATGTGACTGGATGTATGACCTAGTCGTTTTTTTTTTATCACTGTTATTGTAACCAAAGTTTGTTGTATCTCTTCCCACATTTATTTATATACATATAAGAGTCCATTGATTAACCCCCTTATCAGTTTGAAGAAATCCTTTCAAGTGATGAAACGGGAGTTTTTCTCTCCATTTTATCATTCAGTATATAGCAGAATGTTTTTCACAAAAAATATTGTCTCTTGTAAAGTTGCTGAAAATTAAGTGTCATGGTCTTGATACTAATTTTTAATAATTTTTTTTCATCTTATTTTGGGGCTTTTTATCACAACGCTTACATTTTTTTCATTGGTTTTTACATTTTGCAAAAATTTAAGCAAGTAATATAGATCTGAAGTAAAGAATTAGCCACTGATGAGATTTGATTTAAAACCTTCATCCTGAGGAACCTCTCTAACATAGACAAAGGTTAGACAACAGAAACCAAACAAACATTCAATTCTAATTGCATATTCTTTGATTTAACTCCCTGCCATATGGTTTCTTCACATGTTGTAGTGTTAGTAGTAGTAGCAGCAGCAAGAAAACAACAAAGATGAAGATAATGAAGTAGAACATGAATTAAAAAAAGACAAGGATGAAAAAAATCTAGAATGAAAAAGACAAAATTGTCCAAATTTCTGAAGCATTGTCATTCATTTATTTTGATAAGTTTGGAAATAGTAATTTTTTTGTCCATACTGCTTTCTTACTGACCAGTGTTGTAAAAAAAAAAATACAAATATATACTTTTAGTAATTTATGTGAATTTTGCTCTTTAAGATGTTTATATATCTGTTTGTCATTTATTCAAAAGAAATCTTTTTTAAAGAAGAAAAAAAATGTTTTGATATGAAGTCTATCTGAAAAGTAAGAGGACGATGCGGGAGCTATCGACAAAAGAGGGATACGCAGATTGTGTTATCATCTAACATGATACCTTGGGAGTAAATAACCATAATCTTAGCTTTCTGCAACCACTGCATTTTTTTTCACGTTTTTGTGGCAGAACAAATTTTGTCTGCTTCACCATGACAATGCACCTGCTCACAGTGCTCTGAGCATCTGCCAGTTCCTAACCAAGAAACATTACCATACTGAAACAATCTCCCTATTCATCTGATCAAGCATTGCGTGAGTTTTTTCTTTTCCCCAAGCTCAAGGGTATCATGAAGGCCTGGAGATCATCAAGAGGGCCGTAATAACGAAGCCGAAGGACATCCGAGAAGAACCCTTCCAGCAGGGCATAGAAGGATGACAGAGAAGGATGGAAAAGTGCATTAGACTCCATGTAGAAACCATGTAGTTTGTTGTTTGGAATTGAAAGAAATTATTTCTGACACTGATCCCATTACTTTTCAGACAGAACAACTAAGTCCAGATAACTATGTAAAAAGTCATCGATCAATTTTACATTGTATCACTATACTGAACTGGACCCGGCTTCTAAAATGATTTTTAAAAAAATTTTAAAAAACCCGTATTTTTTAATTCTGACAAAATTTCCTAGGAGAGGTCTTATGAATGCAAATATACAAAAGTTATTTCCCCCAAATTTTTTCCTATTATTTTTTTTACAAGTGGGCAAATAGCACTTGTAGAGTAACCTAACATATATTGTTTTTTTTTTTATAAAGTTGTTGAAAATTAGGGATTTGGATTTTCTTATTAAGAGAAACTCATACATTGTCAAAGATGCTGTAAAAATTGTTGGCTCATTCTATCTCTCCAGAAAGTATCTAACTCCTGCCATACTTTCTCTCTCTACAAGTGTCAGACCAAAACTGATGTATTGCTGTGATGTCTCAGTTACATGGTCTTGTGAGGGGGACACTTATTCTCTACACAGCAGCCTCTTCCCCAAAGATGGAACACTGCAAGCCTATCGTTACTCAATCACTATTTCCATAGCAAATGTTTAGATGAACCCCATTCTTCAGTTCTACCAGCTAAGACCATTACTGCTACAAAACTTTTGTGTCATTTTCATGGAATCAAATCACCGTCATTTCCTCTGTCTTCCAAATGTAAAAAGAAAGTTCCCTTCAGACAACTTCCCCACCCCCCCACTAAGAACTACTACCTTGTGGAACAGACACCCACATGGATGCTTCCCTGAACACTACAATTTTAAGCTCTTCAAGTCAAGAGTCAATCATTATCTATCCTCCTTATTCTCATAATCTTCATTTCCTACCACCTCCTCTTTTACACTAACACTCTACCTTAAGTGGTTCTTCAACCCTGTATCGAGGGAACTTTAGTCTATTAAATTTAAAATAATATTTTTATTACTGTATTATTAAAATAAACGAATCATTTCTATAAGTAAACTGCACAATAAAACAACTGTTTCAATCTGGATAGAAAGAGCATTAAATTGATAATTCTCGGCTTACCTCAAAATGTGTGTTGATGATTTCAAAATATTCCTGTAGAGGCAAATTCCCACTGAAGCTTAGTTTGTATTCAGCATTTTGCCTTTTGTCAAAATGAGTCTTCAGTCGGTTAACCAGTTGATCAGCAAGCAAGTAGA
Source organism: Acanthosepion esculentum (assembly GCA_964036315.1). Lineage (NCBI taxonomy): Eukaryota > Metazoa > Mollusca > Cephalopoda > Sepiida > Sepiidae > Acanthosepion > Acanthosepion esculentum. The sequence continues at coordinate 48,364,599 of OZ038503.1, forward strand.
TAGCCTCAAAACTGTCACACTGTAATCGGTACCTGTCTACAGAGGACAAAAGAAATTCTCAGCTTATATTAGAATCAGAAAACATTAAAGAATTACAAAGCTTTTTTTTTCTCAAATTCTTTGCTCCAGTTTTGGATTTTTTCTAGGTGCCTTATTATCATTACAACATTACAAAACACTTAAAAAATATAATCAATAATCAACTTAATAAAGTATTAAAAATATCTGTATTTATCGAGTTGAATTAACTTTAGCATAAACAGAATGCTCAGTGAGAAACAAATTCACCCTAAACAATTTGCAAGATGACCTTGCTAAATAATGTACGACTTTATAATCTGCCAAGCTGTATTGGACTCTACCTTTCTCTTGAACAATATCAGTGGTGTGGAAAGTGGACACATGCTGCATTGGCAACTGCCGATCTCTCATAAAAACCCTGTCTGGGCCTGTGCCCTGGCAAGGATACTCCAGCATTACTTCACCATGATGGCAAAATAGGAGAAGCAAGAGTCTACAGATGGGAGGATTTCAAATGTCCTTCTGTATGGAGAATTGGCCACTGACAAGAAGGTGACCTCATCTCCACTTCAAGGACATCTGCAAAAGTGATATGAAGCTTGATGGACAAAGATATCAAGAGGTGGGAAGATGTCGCCAACAATCGCTCATGCTGGAGACACAATTTATACTAAGAGCTGGAGCAAGGAGAGAAGAAATTGAGGCTTGTCACTGAGATGAAGCATTCTCAAAGGAAAGAAAACAACACAGCAATATCAGGGGACAGTGTCTTCACATGCATTGGTTGCAATCAAGATTGTCACTCCTGTGTAGACCTGTACAGCTGTAACAGATGTGCTGCCATCAGCAACTGAGGAATAACTTCTTGGGTGCAGATCCATGGTCTCTCAACACTGACAGATTACACATTGTATAAATGAAGATAAATATGTGTAAATATAAACAGAGCCAATCTGAATATGACAACTACCCCCCCCCCAATTTTAAGTCTGTGAAATAGGAAATAATCCAAGCGCTGTGTATAAGTTGAGGCAGCAAATCCACACATTATGTTCAGATAAGCATGCGTTCGTAAACTTCCAGGAGTCAAGAATATTTTTATAAAGTTTTAATATTTTCATATCTAAAATGATTTTAAGTGTAATTTACAGTATAGTTGTTGAGGACTTCTTTTACATTTCAGTTTTATAAAGTTTTAACAAGTTCTTTAAATTTTTGTTTACTTCCTTTTAGAAATAACAATAATGCTGTGTTCTATATGTAACAGGATTTTACTTAATATACAAATTGAATGAAATGCATTCTTTAAAAAACTTGGAAACCAATGTCCTACAGGTAAATCTGTTTTTGTAGAGCATCTGTATAAATACATATCAATTAAAACATTTAATAAAGGATAATTAATTGGGGAATAACAAACCAGACACCCACATGTTGGAAGAAATGAAAACAAAGACTGTGAGTACTAAAAATATACAAAATGCTTCTAAAATCTAACTAAAAAAAGTGTTTCATAGTAAAGCAATCAGTTTAAATATTTTAGCAAGTTTTTTTTTTTTTTTTTTTTTTTTTTTTACATAGATGTTGAAGTTGGAGAAAATTATTCATCCTGAATATAAAGTTACCCCACATTTTATCATCAATTTTTGGGCACATATTCCTTGCCTGATACACAAGTATACAGCATGCAATTGATAAGTTGTCTAAATTACGCAAAAAATGAAAATAACACTGACATCTCATTTTAACAGATATATTTACACAAAAATATCTTGAAATACTAAAGAGTAAACTTATTCCATACAAACACCATTGGCTTCAACCATGGCTTTCAGACAACTTTGGAATCTCCTGCAACTCTTCTGGAATGTCTCCTTGTTTAAGTTGGTGAATGCTGCCATAACATTTGCCTTCATTTCATCTTTGGTGTTACAAGGAGTTTTTGTTGGTCTCTCACTCAACTGTGCCTCACACACAATAATCAAGGGGGTTGCAGTCTGGGGAGTTAGGTAGCCAGATGTAAGTAGTGATGTGGTCGCGGAAATTGTCTGACAGGAATTACTGGGTTCTGCTTGCGTGGCATGGTGCAGAGTCATGTTGCCAGACACAGGGTCTTCCAGCAGCCACCCTTTTGATCCAGGGCAGCACTACCATCTCAAGGCACTCAATGTAGGTCTCCGTGTTGAGTCTGAGGCCTTGTGGGAAGATGAATGGAGGCATAATATTGCCATCACTAGAGATCACTCTAAACACCTTAATGTTGACTGGATATATCATCCAACTAAGTCTTTCTGAATCCTTTGCCCTGCCCCCTCAGATTGACACCCACACACTCTGAAATGTTTGTATTGGAGATTCCAGTGTGAATGCCAAGCAGTACAGCATGATATTTCTAAATTTATGATGGAGTGATTTGTGTCATGGTGCTCTTTTTCTCACAGACGGTGCCCAACCGACTTTACTGTGCAGTCAACAAAATCAAAAAACAAACAACATTAAAAATATAAAAGGCGACAATTTAGCCATTGCACCCTGTATATGGTAAGCTGTTTTCATTTGCTGAAGTGAGATGAATGAAAAAGACAGCTAGAGAAAAGTTTTTTCTTACCTGATTTTGAAGCCAAAACTGTCACTACAGGTCCATTATAAAACTGGAAACCTAATGCAGACCCAGGTCCTGAGGGATTCATCCCAACAAATTCTGAAAAAGATAGGAGGTATTTTTGAGACATCATTATTTTGTAAAGGTTGTGAAACTAGTTACAGTCATTGTATAATTCCTATTCTATCATTCAATTGGAAACCTCATCGCGATTTTAAATATTAGGTTGGTGCAAAAATAATGTTGTTTTTTGACATGATCTTGAATGTCAAAAAACGACATTATTTTTGCACCAACCTAATAGTAATCTTTTGGGAATAACCAATGATCTTCCTGGTATTGGGTATATTTGATGGCATATAAGACCCTTCCACCATTTGCATCTAATATTTAATTATCATGGATTTAGTCAAGGTACAAGTAATGGTAGTTTACAACATCTATGTAAACATTAGCTACCAGATACTTCAACTTCAAATATAAATCCTAATAGATATTTTTTAGTTATTTGGGCAGAGGAGGAGGGGACTAAGGGTTTGGCATCTCATATGCCATTAAGTATGTAAGTTATTTCACTTCCTGTTTCAAAATTTGGTAATATTTATTCTTTTTAATTTAAAAGCCTATTTCCATAGAATTACATACCTACATACATACCATATTAAAACATGCCCAAACTTTATTTTCTACCCAATAACAGACAATATTACAAACATGCCAAAAAGATTTCCCAATACAAAATATACCATTTAGATCAGTGTCTATTGGTTATAAATTAACATCATCATGTCAAATATTTGACCAATCAGAGAAAACTAAAACTATTTTTCTGAAGCATGCTTTCTGAAAAATTTTCATTCAACAGATTTCAACTTTCAAGGAGCAGAGATGCAGATGTCTCCAAGCTGAAGATGTTGGCTACATAGCTCCCCGCCCCCATAACATATGCTGAAAGAAACACATTTCGGTGACTTCAAACAAATAATCTTCAGCAACAGCATGGACAGCCAGTCAGTGACTTCAAACAAATCATCTCCAACAATAAAGATTTTCAGTGAATCATCACTAATGATAAGTCTTTTCTCAACCATGGATTTTTACTGTCAAACCAATTACTAAAAGTTTTTTTCTAAACTACAAGATTTTCTGTGAACCAACTACCCAAAGACTTTAACTCATTTAAAGAATCCTTTTCAATTCTTTTTCATGTACGTATGTTTGTAAATGCAAATGATTTATTTAACAGGCATACTCATTGTTTCTTTATTTTAATTTTATTACTGTTTGAAATTTGGACATTCAGATTTTTAATATAAAAAAACCTGGACAACTGAATTTCCAAAACATCCTTCAAATTACTATTAGTTAGAAATACCAAATTTACTGATCATGAATAGCAATTCTTTGTTCACAGAGAAATTACTCTTTCCAACAAGGAAAAATAGAGTCGGAAAAAGGTTAAAATCTTCAAGAGTAATTTATTTTTTTCAAAAACAAGAAATATGAAATTAGATCAAAGAAAAGAAAGAAATTTTAAAATATATTTACCAACAATATGTTCTCAACATTCAGTTAAAAGTCTGGTTAATTTGTGGAAGTTGAGAGAGTAAAAATTTAGCTTTATAAAAACATTCAATTCAATGAAAAAGAAAAAGGAAAGCAAAAGAAGAAAGCAGGTCAAGTGTCAATCCAAAATTTTAGATTCCAGAAATTGTCCTTTTACAAAATTTGTTTTTTCAAAAAACATTTGTTTTTTTTTTTAGTGCAGTTTCATTTTATGAAGACAGTTTTTGTACAATGTAACACAATATAAAGTATAGCCCTTTATTTTATTCTCCCAATTATCATTGATCAACTGCAAAATCCAATCTTATACGCTTCAAATTTGTCCAATAATCTTACTCTGAGATGCCAATATTTAAGAGTTTATGACAAACTCAGAGGCATTTAATTGGATTCTGTTGACATCTAAACACATCACTATCACAATGCTACACATATAATGCAAAGAAACATTGATATTAAAAATCAAGATGTCATTAATAATATACTGATTAGCTAAAATTATTCAAAGTTACTTTGACATTAATTGAAGGAAAAAGTGTAGTCATATGTTTTCATGTCATAATTCCTTCATCAAATTAATGAATAATTTTTTCGGAGTATTTTATTTAATGAAACTGAAAAGTTCAAAAGAATTTATAGAAGTAAATAAAAATTTCTTAAACAGATATGAAACAAAAATAAATAAATGATTTTTTTTCCAGGGAGATAACTCTTAAACGTTAAAACTTAATTATTTCCCTTAGGTAAAGTTTTTTTTGTTTTTTGCTTTTTTTAGAATTTAATTGTATTACAAAAGCTACCTATTATATTTTAAAGCTAATTAGAATTCTATCAAAAGGGCTGCAATTTTGAATCTTCCTTGCAACGAATTCTTCGAATTATGCAAGATAAATGCTAAAAAAATCCCCTCCCCAAATTTATAGACAAATCCTATAGATGCAAGCTAGGATTTCTTCCTAATCAAAAAAAAAAAAAAAAAAAAGGAATCAAATCTCTGTCTTATCCCCACATATTTGTTCTCTCTTGCCATGAAGTCAGAATGCTATAACCAATTGACTGTATCCCTTTTCCATGTGAATACTATTCCTACTTTGGGAAT
>OZ038503.1:48374886-48393523 GCA_964036315.1 Acanthosepion esculentum
ATGGATTACTAATTTTTTGATCAGAATACTGAATTTTTACTAATTTTTAGTATTTGTCAGTATTTTTTATTTTTGTTTTAGTATTTTTACTAATGACTAATTTGCACAATTTTTAGTCACAAATTAGTCAGTACTAATCATAATCATTCATTCAAAATAAAATTTTTTTTTAGTATTTTCCAAAAATTTTTTAAATTGCCAAAAACAAAAATACTAAAAAAAAATATTTTTTTTAATGAATGATTATGATTAATATTAATTTGTAGATCTACTAATACAGTGGATAAAATGAATAATTTTTTATTAATGACTACAAACGTTAATAAAAATACTGAATTTTATACAGAGTACTAACTTATACTAAAAAATTAGTAGATTAGTACTAAATAAGAAATCAGTATTTTGAGTGTCGCTTAGTATTTTTTTTTAGTCACATTATTTTGACTAAAAAAAACCCTTAGTATTTTGAATGAAAAAATCATTCATTCATTTAGTCATGAAATTGTACATCAATGCTTTATGATGGCTATGAATTTTTTGTAGGGGAGTAGGGGGTAAATGGAGAAATACATAAAGCCGAGGGGGTCAATGATGGAGGAAAGGCTGATGAATGATAAAGCCATGAAACTGAGTCATACTGTAAACGTAGATATATGTGTAATTATTAATATATACTTTATAGCTCTGTTTAACTACACTGATCATTGTTTTGTCTACACCCAAAAAAAAAAATATTTATTTGCTCATCTGTATGTGTATGGAATCGCACACATATATGGCTGCTCATATCACTTTATTTTTACATTTTATATATATATGTCATGTGGATCTGTTTTGATTCACATGAGAAAATAACTGGAAAAAAAAGGGAGGTGTGAATGAGGAAAAAATAAAAAGCAGGTGAAATAAAGAAGGAAAGGAAACTGAAAAAAAAAAAAAAAGTCAGCCAGCAACCTTGCTGTCTTGAGTTTTATGTTTCCTTTATACTTCTGTTTTTAAGTGGATGAGGCTTTAATTTTTTTTTTTTTCCTTTGGAGCACAATGCACATATTATGTATGTATGCTATTAATATATCGATATTTATTTTTTACATCATTTTCTAAAGTCATCTAAAGTTTACCCAGTTTCTCTTATGCTTTTTCACAGAATTAGTAAATAATATTTGACAGTTTTTTATTGACTAATAAAACTTATGTCACAGTCATAAAATTTTCTTTTATTAAACTTACTGTAGAGAATAAAATTGAAAAAAAATTTGAACAGAGTTTGAAATTGTTATAAAAAAATGTCACAACTGAGACATATTTAAATTCGTCCTTTACTAAACTTAAGATCCAGTGGTCAACATGCCACCCCATTTACTGGAAGCTTTTTTGGGAGAATATATGGTTTGGGATTATGTCAGGTCACTCTATGAGCCCTACTGGTGCCCTGTAACCTATTAACACCTGCCACAATGGTTGAATTATTGGCAACTAAATCAGTTCCGGCATCAGCCTTTTCTGGTGAAGAGGGTGGCTAGGCACCCAGCAAGACATGTCAAAGGTAGATGAACCTTCTTGTAAGTGTCAACAACCAATGGGGTAAACTGGGCTCAACAGCTATGTGAGGTAGTGACATGACATCAATGAGGGCTTCCAAGGTTGAACTTAATGACTAGAGTGGAGAGTTCCTTTCATGGGATCAACAACCAAATGTCCCTGACCAGGGTAAGCCTTCAAGTTGGAGAACATCGGCTGTCATATGACCTGAAGAGGGATGGGCTCCGCCAGGTTTATACTTGTCTGGTTTACTACTCTGGGAGGAAACTGGTTAGATACTCAGCTGCACAGTGACTCAGTCATAGGACTGATGATGATGATGACGACAATGATTTCAGCTTAATTTCAGTTGCATTTTACAATAACTATTCACATTGCAATTCTAGGGCCATTAGTAAGCAGTGTTGCATGTGTCTCACTCCAGATCATGCCAGAATATACCTTGCACTCAACGTAACATCAGAGAAGCTGGGTGCATCAACTGGATGGCTCAACAGATGACCTCCTGACCACCAAAGGCAGTTCTGCATCTCATAGGATGTCGATGGTTGCCCCAATAAGTGAACGTGTGATAGATATGCATGAGAAAGAACCATCAGACAGATATATGAACAACTCCTGCAGAGAGGAAGGGGAATGAAACAGTGTAGTGTCAATAGCAGTGTCAATGGGAAAACTGTCCTTTTGATACTATGTTTTTTTTATGGACACAAAGGTTCAAGTTTGCCCAAATTTCTTATTGAGTCTAACTACTGCAAAGGAAGAAGTTAAAAAAAAAAATAAAAAAAAGGATTATTTTTCTGTCATTTTCAAACTGAAAAATTAGGTATTCCTGTTGAATAAAACCAAATCAAATTCACATTTCTGAGCACCTCCGGCCCCACCTCAGTTTATAGCTTCTGACAAAGATTAAAAAGTGTTATGATGACCAAATTTATATTTGACTCTGTTTTGAAGAGGTTAAAAAGAACAAATTCACATCCCCAAAACTCAAGTATTAATTCAGTGAACTTGATTTAAAAAGGACATTATACTGCTTTCCAATTTTTTCTTCAATTCAAAAAAAATATAAATGTTTAGAAAACAAATAAAAATCTTAAAGATTATTTTACACGAAGAAAAAAAATAAATAAAAATAATCATTTAAATAGAAATAGTTTAAATAAAGTTTTTATTTTCCTCAAAGTGGACTTCAACCCTAGTCTACAGTGATGATAGGAAAATTTACAGCACCATATAACCTCTGTATCTATTCACAAGTAAATCAACTTCCTAATCTATTATATTCTGATATTTGATATAAGAATGTAAAGTCATGACATGGCACTTATGATTTAAGACACATTGACAACTGATCAACAGAAAAGCAGTTTGTTTATAATTTTGTTCATCAAATCAAGATAAACAAAATTGAATACAAACTATTGTAAAAGATTAACATTCTCACTCAGTATCTTAAACATGCTGACCTCATTTTAAAAGATTATTTCTTTTAACACGTATTTAAATAACACGTATTTAAATATAATAAATTTTAGTAGATTTAATTCACAGTTTAAAAAACCAAAAAAACCCCAAAAAAACAAAAAACAGGATGTCTATACTCAAATATAGGTAAGCACAAAACATTATTTGAAGTTAGATCAAATAATGTCAGAAAAAATTAGAAATTATTTTGTTTAAATTTCAGATATGAAAAAAAATGAGCAGATATGGGTTGTCAAGAAAATCTGAATGGGGATGGAAAGCACATTTTCATTATTAAGTCTCTTGCATGCTCAAGCTGGTAGATGCAATTCACACTCTAAGTTTTTTTACCATTCCTGATGAGAAAATAATTAATTGATGCAATTCTGATTTAAGCATTGATGACAGACAATATTAGTTAGTTACCTTGTTAGTACTAAGCAAACTATTGTAAATAAAGATTAAGGAGTAACAAGAGCATACTTTTTTAGTGTCCAAAAACAGAACATCTATTCAAACATGGGTATCCACAAAATAACAGTTGGAGTAGGAGGAAATAATGTCAGATAAAGAATCCATGAATTCTTTGACAATTATTTTGATTAAATTTTGGATATTAGAAAATGAGCAGATACAGGTTGTCAAGAAAATCTGAATGGTAGGGGGATATTCATTCTTCAAAAGAGTAATTGAACCTTGCTGGGCTATGGCACTTTCTGTGGCTCAGCAGTTTTTTTATATATATATATATATATATATATATATATATATATATATATATATATATATATATATATATATATATATATATATATAGTCATCCACAGACAGAGTGTTTCACTGTATCACAGCTCATCAGTGTGACTAGACATCTGATTACCTTGAGCCAGGATCAAAACCTGACTGGTTTGGCATCAGTCAGAGATTTTACTCCTGAGCTCTCAGTGCCCGGTAGAGAGGAAGGTGGATTTTTACATACTTATTTTTTGAATAAACACACCAATGACCGAGAGCACTCAATTCATAGAAGAGCTTTGCAGTATATTTATATATATTATTTCCTCCTTTGATGTATAGGATGCAAGTAGATTGCGATATCAAATTGGGGGGGGGGGGCAAAAGTGTGATTATATGTTGCCATGAAAATAAATCTTTACTTGATCTACAACTATTCTTGGTACAAAATGTCTAGAGAAATTAAAGTTTTCTTCCTTTTTTAATCATTTCACCCTAGGAAAGGTAATAAAGCCACTAAGATGCAAGGAGTTACTGAATATGAGAGAATATAAGATAATTGTTAAGGAGAGAGAACAATAAAATAACAGGAATTAAGACAGAAGATAACGATGTTTAATGCATTTAAATTTTTCAAGATCAAAGTTAACTGAAAACCAAGCAGCTGAAAGAGTTTCCCAAGCAAGAAGTATGAGAAAAGAAACTGTTAGCATAGAGCTTACAGTTACATCTTGCAGCCATTTCACCTTTCAAATGACAAGATCTTACCACCAATCTAGTAGTATACTTAAATTCATAAAATTTAGATACCAAAGAGGAAAGCTCATCAGAACAATTACCATGAAAATATTTATAGAAAAAGAATCTATGTTACACTGGTTGAAAAGTGACTGAAGCTGAGAGAGCCAGGTCAAAACCAATAACATTGCAGATTCTTTTTATTTCATGTAGAATCTCTAAATACCGTTTCCATTATTTAGAATTTTAGAATATTGCCTAGAAATTAGTTAATCTTGTTCCTCTTCATAATGAATAATTCTAACAAATTGGGTAAATATGACAAGTGAAAAGTTCAGTAACATAAGTCTTAGACTTTAATAGACTTTTTGAAAGTAAACTGACAAGAGTCTTTCATAAATATAGTTATTTGATAAGGAAACAACGTCTTAGAGAGGGTTAGATTTGCACCAACAAAGGTTCTCGTTTTATAATGGGAAGTGTAGCAGTCTTCTACAAAATAGAAATAAATGTTTATCAATGATATTCTTTGAGAATTTCTCAAAGAATAACTGAGATTGAAAATATATATATTGAAAATGTGAAGCACAATAACCAAAAGATTTGAAAAAGAAATTCATTATTAAACCCTAAAAGTGCAAGCTTTTTTTTTTTTTTACCTGTTGAAGGCCATAAGTAACTTGCACACACCTGTGCTGACAGACTCGTCGGGAGTCCTTGTGAACCAAGGTAAAAGGATGCAAACACTTCTTTTGTTTTGTTTGGTTCTAGAAAAAGAAAGACAAAACTAAACAATGTAAAATCAAAAGGTAATATTGTGGAAAAGAAATTACATTAACTGGTTTTTTTTTCTCTCAAATTTTTCATTCTAATACTCTATCCTGCCTATCTTTCTCCTGATTTTATTTGGTAAATACTGTCTGGTAAATACTGTCTGGTAAATACTGTCTGGTAAATACTGTCTGGTAAATACTGTCTGGTAAATACTGTCTGGTAAATACACAAAAAAAAAAAAAAAAAAATGAACCAATTTTTTTTTTTATCAAAGGGAATGTGCTTCCTTAAAATCAACAGAAGAAAATTATACATTTTAGATTTTGAATAATTCCATTAGATACGGATTTAGCAGGTCAAGAAAAATGAAAAATATGGGCCACAACATGTATTTAGTATATCGTCACATTTGTGATATTTTGTAGATCAGTGTCATTATCATTTGTTAATATTTAGCATATTGTCACAATATATATATAGCAGGCAAATAAGACTTTAAGAACACATGAGTCCCAAGAAGGAATTTATTGAATAAAATATAAAATTGTGAGCAGAGTTTAAAATATAATTATATGCTACCATGAAAATAAGTCATTACTTCATTTGCAACTATTCCCATGGCAAAATACTTACATTCAAATAATATTGTTGTCATTCGTTAGAATTTTAGAATATTCTCTAGAAATTTAGATAATAATTCTAGAATATCTAGAAATTTAGTTTCTCAACAATAAAATTATGGGCAGAGTTGAATGTTTAAGTATCTGGCTTGTTTTTTGTACCTAAATTTGAAAGGACCATTGCTGATTTTAAATTTTTAAATTTGTTAATAGTTAAAATGGTATTTTATAATAAGAAAAGATTATTCAGTTGATTAATAAATATTTGATTCAATGCTTAACACTTTTCTTCCTTCAAGAAATGACATGAAAACAAAAAAAATTGTTTTATTTCAAAATCTTTTGCTTTAAATAAAGAGTTTTGTAAAATTTGTTTAAGTTAGTGATTGTTTTTTTAAAAAGTCATTTAATTTAAATCAAACAATCCTGCAGGGGTGTATACAGTAATAGTTGTGTCAAAGGAAAAAAAATATCCTTTTAATATATCATTTTTTGTGCATGATAAACTTTGCCAAAAATATGTCATCTCTTGAATGTTAATTGATCAAATGTTTGCCAGAAATGACAGTAGAAAAAAGAAGAGACAGGAAAAATTAAAGTATGTAATTTTGTAATGCATGATGTAAATTTTATTTTGAAATTAAAATTTGTCTACAGTATTGTAGATAATGTACTTTTTCTTCGGTTTGTTGTATAGAGGACAACATTAATATTTAGCTACTATAATTGGTTCACATATTTTTATAAACTTGTAAATATTCAATAAATCAAGAAAAGTTAAAGTAACTTATCTGGTTAACCAGTTATCTAGTCAGTTTTTTTGGGGGTGGGGGAAGAAGCCTGACAAAAATAAACTTTACATTCTTGTAATTTTTTTAGTATTTTTTTCATTTACATTATCATTATTGAACTTTCAAATGTAAAATTCTTTTATCAATTCTCAAAAAATTTTTTTAAAAAATGCAAAAATCCAGTCTCATATTTTTGGATTTTATTAAAATTCTAAAAATAGCCTTTTAAAACACAAAAAATTACCAAAGAAGTAGACTGCAATTATGGTGTCAAGAGAAAAAACACCCTTTTGTCACACCGTATTTTTTTGGGGGGGGGGGTATATTTGTTAAACTTTTCCGTTTTTTTTTTTTTGTTCATTGTTAAGTGACTTCGCAAAGAAGTGAATTTACATACCAAGAGATGAGATTTCAAATTCTGAATGGTCAGTGAAAAGGGGAGGAAGAATATTGATGTTGACAGTGATGTTTTCCAGAAGGATCTTTGTAGTGAACACAATCTGAAAGAAAATAAATAGTGACAACTATGTTTGAATAGCAAAATACACTTTGCAGTCAAGTTTTCAGTTTATTTCTTTACATGATTCTCTTTGTTATTTAATATCATTTCCTCTATTTCAATTTCAATCACTTAATGCCTATTCAAAATCTTTTTATAGCAATCTATCTTTCCACTGAAAGTAGACATAACATTACTACACATATTACTGAGTATACCAGACGGGCAAGAGATAAACCTTTTTCATGGTGCACTGTATCATTGTTGGTCCTGTGAAAAGTGGGCCATACCACAATAACGGGTTTCAATAGTAAGAGATATAAGTAATGAGATGTAACCATAAGTTCTAGGCTAATAATTTCTATCACATATCTTGCTTGAGGAACTCTTCCAGCCTCTTACTTTCCAGTCAAATTTGATCTTAAAACTTAAATGCAATGTCAATCATTATCTTCTGTCTTCTTAATTTATGTTTTTTTATTGTTCTCTCTCAATGTTTTTTTTCTCATATTCTTTCACACAGTTATCCTTTGTGCCTTAGTGGTTTTACTGCCTTGCTTGGGGTGAAATGATTCAAAAAAACATATAGCAATATAAAAAACATCCATAACAAGTGAATGTTATTTGTACATTTATCACATTTTTTATGAATTCAATCAGAGTGAGGCAATAATGCCACTAAGATGCAAGGGGCTACTGGAAGTGAAACAAAATGAGAAAGCTTTAAAAGGAACACAAAACCTATCCAAAACAGGAAACAAGGGATAAATCTCAACTCTTGTTCAAAAGACCAGGAAGGAGTGTGAACTGGATGATAGGCAAAACTATCTACTCGTCCTGAAGGGGGAAACAAAAACAAAGACATTAGAAGTATAGGGTTGAAGTAGACTTTAGAAGGAACTGGATCCAATCCTAAACAGGAAACAAGGGATAAAACTCTACTCTTGTTTGAAAGACACAAGGAGGAGTGTGAATTAGAGTGGTTTAAACTTTCTTAAACAAATATTTGTAAAATTCAAACCTGAAGTATTTTACAGAAAGTACTTTATTATAAGTGGAGTTTACCCTATATAAAGCCCAAGAGGGTTCCAGAAGTTTGTTGTATGATCATAAAAGCAGGAGGTAAAAGGTTCAGTTTAAATGGATAAAATGAATATGTGGGAAAGATAAGAGTTAACCCTAAACTTGAACATATTAAGATTGCAGTGGTTGGGAAAGCATCCTCTTGGGAGTTGGTTCCACAAAGTAGCAGTTCATGGGAAGAAGCTATTCAAGTGGAACTTACTTTTCACTAATGGAATATGAAAGGAATAAGGGTGGTTTGCCAAGCCAGGGATTGAACTCACAATCACAACCTGGGTTGGGCATTGTGTACTTGGGACTCAGCGGAAACAGGTGAGCAATAACTAAGTAGTACTATAAATAAGAACTAGACAATATCCCTAGACATGGGTAGTGGAACAAGAACATTATACTCTGTAGATTAAATAAAAGATTCAGTTCAGAATTCCCTGGAGGTTATCCAGATCAATATACACCTGAGGAAAGCTGGAGTGCACAATGGCTGAAACCTTGTGATAGCAACAACAAAGATGAGGACAATAATCCAAATATAAATAGTGTAAATAATGATAATTCTTCATATCAGAAATTTAGACAGAAATATTAATAGAGGTCCATAACTGAACTGAGAAACATTCAGGCCCTCAAAAACCACAAATGTCCATTTGTCCCTCTTGTATATGCTGACTGTGCAAAGTTTTTTTTAAATCTTGACATTTATAACTAAAGCTGTTACAATGATGCTCATAATTTACATGCCCCATCTTAAGTACTGAAAAGTTCTCAGCCTGGCCCAACTTACAAAATAAGACAAAATGATCAATCAGATTTATTTCAAAGGGTTTATTTGTCAAGACAAAATTTGTCAGCACTCGCTAATACTGATTCCAAAAAATTGAAGTATATACCTTGAATGTGACTAAAGGAACTTGAGAATCTCCATCTTCCTCATGGTCATACCCAACCTGAAATGAAAGACACAGAAATAATAAGAAAATTATTGAAGTAATTTAATGCCAAATCAGCTCATAAAAACGAGGATATTGGAAGAAATATTTTTTAAAGTTTTAACCACCTTATGTTAGTTATTTCATAAATAAGATTTAAATTGCATTAAATCCTACAAAGACACTAACAAATTTTTCACCTTCTCCAAACCAAATATGGAGATAAACAAGAAATTTTTTAATTTTTTATTTATATTAAAAGAAAAAGTAAGCTAAAAAAAATAAATCTGTGGTCCACCATGAAAATATCTATGAATCATCAAGTGATGAGTCAGACAACAGTCCACATGATCTATTTCAAAGTGTCAAGTGATTTTCTTCTCTATTCGATGATTTGTGAATGTGATCTTGTACTAAAATAATCCAACTGACTTACCATCTGATCATGTCCTAAAACCATTTGATAAGTTCCAACTCATACCAAGTATTTATTAATTCTAATCTCACTCTGTTTCAGGTATGAGGTAGCTGCAGTTGTACAAGGCAAATCAATCAAAATCATGAAATTGAGTTACAAATAAAAATAGACCCTTTAGACCAACTTACAAACTAGTGAATGTTTGTACTTGAGGTACTGTGCTATAAATGTAGCTTTGTCAAAGTTATCATCGTCTAATAAATATGGTTATGGACTGATAAGTAGAGGTACCCTACATATAAAAAATCTTCATCTTTCTCACTACATGCCATGAATATGGCCATTTGCCAATGCTAATGTCCTCAAAAAGTATTTCTTAATAATTCAGTAAGAATACTTTCATCAACAGGGAGAAGAGAAGCATAAAAAATTAATTCAGTTAATAAAATTCAGAGTTTCTGAATTTACAGTTTACATGTTTTTTTTGGGGGGGGGGATTCTTTACTTCCACAATGCTTCAAGTGTATTTGTGTAAATATTTACTGCTTACATGTATCGTTTTGAATCCAGGTTGCATTTGACTACTGATTTCAATGGCTTCTGTGTCTCTCATTTGAGGCATGAGGGGACCTGTGAAAAGGTTTTAAAAATCAAATTAATATAATGAAAAATAAATTCAAGACAGACAAAGTAAACTGTATGATTCTCATGCTAATATCAGTCATCATTTTTGTTTATTTTAAAAATAAACTTGTGTACATGAGCACAGTTTGGGATTCTCTGAAATAAAGTAGTGTGGCTATAAAGACATCATTTGGCGTCAAAAACAATTAACTCTCTGTTTGTACTGTAGGGTGTTTGAATACCTCACAAAATGTTTTTTCTTTTAACATTTATCAAGTAGCAAGTGAAATTTTCATGATTAGTCAAGTAGATCTCTGACTAGCTCTGTCAAGTAACTACAAGAAGTTTCGGGTTTTCATCATAACATTGTGCATATACACATAAATAACAAATTTGAATGAACTTGAAATAGACAATTGTGTTGCAGGGCTAACCTCTAGATAATAGAAAAGGATTACAAACTGAAATGTAATGTGCAGCCCTCTGAAGTCATTTTATGTCTCTTTTCATTTAAACAATTTTTCCATTTAAAATGCTACTATTTATTTGCTTGTTACATATATTTGGTCAATTTTTTTTAAGTTCTGTGAATGATCTCAAAGAATAATCTTCCGTAAAATTTTTTGCTTCTTAGTAACTTTGGTCATCTGGTGAATCCGTTATTTAATGTTATTGAAATTTTATTTTAGATTAAACACCGCTTTGAGATGGAATGCCAAGTAGACAAGAATAAACATATTCAATATTTTCTTCTCTTTGCTTTTTATCAAGGTCACAAAGCTGCCAAAGCAGCTCAAGACATTTGTGCTGTGTATGGAGATGAAATGCTTCAAAACAACCAAACAGTGAATGCTAAGCTGTATGTTGTACAAATAAACAGGCTCAAAGAGGCAATTTAGCTCCAAAGACCTGACCTGATACAGTGTGATTATTCAAGATGACAATGCTCGCCCCGGTGGCACTAACATGACCAAACAAGCAATTAATGAAATTGGGAAGTTCTGTCGCACCTACCATATTTTCCTGATTTAGCAACATTCAGACTACCACCTTTTTGGGTTGTTTCTGACAATTTGGGGTGGGGTTGTTTAGCAATGATGTGGGGCTGAAAAGTGGCTTGATGGCGTTTTCGATTCAAAACCTAAAGATTATATCATCAAGGCATTAAACAGTGGATTGTTGGTAGGAGGTTGTAAACAATGAAGAGGAACACACTGTTGAATGATTCAGCAGAACTATTAATAAATAATAAATATTAAAATAAACTATAAAAAAACAAACAAATTTATGTAACAACCTAATAGATTTGAAATTTGATCATCAGAGAAGGGGATATGAAGCTAGTATTTAAGGAATAATAAGCTGAAAAAATATGTAGGGAAACACTTCTGAAATAAATTCTATTTCGCTGACTTTTGCCCAAATCTTCAAGTCCCAAAAAATCTGATTTGCTGTAAACAATTAAGTAAATTTAAGATCCAAAACTAATGACTTCAACTAAAAAGTGTACTATTCTGATATTTTGCTGTCGACTCTTGAACAGCATCCACAAATCCAATCACAAAGCATATAAAGTGTTACATCTATGCACTTTACAAGGTCATGAAAGACACAGCGATTAAAATAAATCTCTTACCTGTTCTGTTTGACATGTCTTTAATCCTTCTGTTAAGATCAGTGATTTCTTTGTCAATATCTTCATACCTAATATCCCGAGCCTCTACTAAAGGAGGAGTGAACAAGTCAGGATCACTGCCTAAATATGAACACTGCAGATGACCTTCTTGAGTAAGGCTGACAACCAGTCCATTTATTCCTCTGCAATAAGATTGTCAAAAATGATAAGTAGTTCATAAAGCAACAAGTATGCTTTAATTAACCTGAAAGACCCCTTCCTGCCTCCCATCAGCATGGCTGATACTAACCTCCATCAAAGTGACTCATTCTTAGGCTTATATTCTCGGCTGACATGAAATGCAAAGATTATATTGAATCCATTGCTACGTTTGCTGCTAAGAAAGTTGGTTCACTGTGTCATGCTAGAAAATTGTTCTCTCCTGGATCTATCTCACATATTCATAAGTCTACCATTCATCCAGACCTTGAATATTGCTGCTACATATGGTTCAGTGCTCCTGCTGTATATTTAGAGATTCTTTATAAAATCCAAAGAAGAATCCGCAATATTATTGGTCCTGACCTGGCATCTCGGCTTCAGTCACTTTCTCACCACCATAATGTAGCTTCTCTGTGCCTTTTCTATAAATACTTTCATAGTAATTGTTCGGATGAACTCTTCGCTATGCTACTTCAACTTAATGAATTTCAGCGTAGTACAGTTGAATTAACTAGACGTAACGATAAGTTCTATGCTCACAATTTCTTTTCTTGCACTTCTCACTTGTGGAACTCCCTTCCAGATCCATGCTTTCCAGCCAACTTTAATCTGCAAAAATTCAAATGCAATATCAATCGTTATCTGTCCTACTGATTACTCTTCTATTGTTCCCACACCTTAATAATGTTTCTCTTTTATTTATTTATTCTTTCAAACTCAGTAACTACTTGTTTCTTTACTTGTATGGAGTGATATGATTAAAAAAGAAATTCTTTTCAGGAAAAGTCTTGCTGATTATGTTAAGCACAACAAATAACAGTATATTTTAATAGTTTCTTCATAATAAGAGGAATCTAGCAAAACACACAAAAATGAACTTATGAACACGGTGTAAGATTCTTTTATGTGCCATGTCACTTCAGGACATGGCTGATTATGGCTCTCCACAACTTCCAGTCCGTTGTTACACAATGTCCAACTCGTTACCAATCATCCTTTCTTTGTGTTTATATTTTTGAGATGAGGTATTGTAACTATTTACACTATATTGTTCAAACTGTTGTCCTCATCTTTATTGCCATATTCACGATGTTTCAGTGGTTATACATTACTGCCTTACTGCCGGGGGGGGGGGATTCATACCTGTTCCAAGGGGATTTGATCTACAGGACTGTCTCAACCTGTTCACCAACATAATAGGAGTAGATAGGTTTGCCTATCATCCGGTTCGCACTCCTCCCTAGCCTTTTAAACAGGAGTAGGAGTTCATCCCTTGTTTCCTTTTTAGAATTGGGTTTCCAGTTCCTTCTAAAGTCTACTTCAACTTTAACCTTGCTCCTAATGTCTCCACCTGAACAATGAAATATTATTCACTAATTAAATCTTGACCTCTTCACGTCTAGAATTAGCTATCTTTCCTGTTATCCTCCCCTTTTTTATGTTAATACAACTCCACACAGTAAGCTTCTACCTTGAGTCACCTTTGTATTTGGTGAACATTAGTTTAAAAAAAAGAAAAAAAAAATTGTGCATAAGTGAATGCAATGAACTTGACCGGAATGTGAACTTGGCTCTTTGATTTCTCATTTTGACCCACTATCGATTACACCCCACGTATGTTCAGCAAACTGTCATACCAACCAGTCCAGTAAGGCTCCCAGATCTAAAAATGGGAAACTGGTTAACACTTTCTTGATTCACCAACTAAGAGACCCAAAATTCTCACTCTGATTGGCCGAGAAATACACAAACAGAGAAAGATAGTTTTTTTCTATTACCAAAGATGATGGAAATATTTTCTTTCTTTTTCTGTCCCACTCATGGCAACTGAAAATAAATTCTTGAGATTTGCTCCAATTATCTTAGATAAGGTCAAGTCCCTGGCTTTGGGGAATCACCTCAAACAACCAGTATGAGAGAAGGTGATAAATAAAGATTAGTTACAGGAAATCCCCTTTTCCCCCTACGCATTCTAAAAGTTTAGATTCATCGCAAAGATAGTTGCACCTGCCCTTGGCGTCGGCTGAAGTTGGATGCTGAGAAAGTGGGAGAAGGGATAGAGAGGTTAGCACCGCTTATATGGAGCAATGCTGTGAGATGAGAAGTGAAGAGGGAGCTTGATTACTCTGACCACTCTCAAAAGGGAGCTGGACAACTTCTAAATTTGGAAAATTACTCAAGTAAACTTATTTTGAAAATATGGGATTTTAGAATAAGGTAGATGTTTAGGGTGGGAGATAACCAAACCTCAAACCCTGGTCAACCCGAGACACAGGATTACATATAAGCTGGAAGCTTGGATAACAAGTGACGAGTACTGACATCACTGCTACTGGAATTCACACTGTTTGCCAAGACCTCCTGATCAAAATCTTGTGCTGACCCTGAAGAACAGAACTTAGAAAATTAATTTACTGCTAACAAGGGATGTAACTTTCAAAAGGGAATCCCAGTGTCATTTGATTATAACAGTAAGTGTGAAGGGTTAAAACTGTTGTATACAACAAATCATATAAACCAAATCATTGTTACATTTTTAACCAGAGTTAATTCTTTATTCCAAAGAATTCTTTTTTGTGTAGCTCCTTGCTGTTGACCGGTTCTTCACTTCAGTTAACTTCATCAGAGATCTTCTCACTCTCTGAGATCAAAAACACAACATGGTAGAAGCGTGAAAGAGATAAATGCCAACAATAAACCAGCAACATGTTAATGAGTGAGGAATCAGCTAGATGGTAACCATAGTGGACTAGAGGAACCTGAAGACCAAAGTGGCTAGAGGGGTTATACAAGGATTATTTGCATATTAAGAATAGTCAGGATTATTTGTTTGTGTGTGCACAATATCTGTGAACATGGCATTCAACCAATACAGTATTAATATGTATTCACAATTTTTCTCCCTACTGTGGCAAGCTAAATTAGTGCTAGTTTTATTGCCATCAAATTGAATGCAACCAATTCAATGTTTCTTTTGCAATAATCTATGCCTTCTATTTCCACTATTATAAACACTAAATTACCAGAAAGGTCATGATACATCACTCTGATCAATGTCTTTCCTTTCAACACCAGGATTATTTTTTTATAATCTTAAAGGTGATCACACTTACAAGTATCTTATTCTGGCCATAATTCTTGAACAATTAAGAAAGAAAGTGTTTCAGTTTAATATTGCTAAGTGACTTACTGAAAAACTCCAGTAGAAACCTGGACAGGTGTCTGGTCCATTTTTGCTGCCCACAACAACTCAATATCCTGATAGACAAGCAATGAGGCAGAATGAGTGGCCACCAAAAACTTTATAGAATCTGAGAAAAGAAAAAAAAAAAGTCTACAATGTTCAAAAAGTTTCCAGTTTATAAATTACAGTCTACATCAGTAAATACTAATCTTTTTCTGGGCATAACTTGAATTGTGAAGTGAAATTGTACTAAGTAGAAGAGACTACTTCACCTGTTTCTTTGAGTTGAACTTTTCTATATTTATTTATTCATTTATTTACTCTTTGTTGCCTAATAGAAAGGAGAAGAATTTTATCTTTTTATTTTTTTTTTTAAAAAAAAAAGGAAATTTTTCAACTCCTACAAGATAATTAAAATTACCCTATTTATTAATTTTGCCCCTTTTTGACATTTTAAACAATTTTCCAATCACTCATGGTATTCTTTACTAAAGGCCAAGTTATAGTGCAACTCATGCCCAGAACTGACGGCCTATCTCAAATCTTATCATTTTACTGGGAGTGAAGATTTTCAGTTTTAATTTGTGGTAGTTCATTGCTGTAGACTGCTTAAGAAATTCAAAGAAAAAAGTAGAGATTAAGAGCATAATTAATTTGGTTTGAAAAGTTAATCCTTTTTATCCTGGTATATTTTTTATTAACATAGATCTTATTACAATTAGTAAATAATTTGGTGAGGCTTTGAATCAATCACTTCCTGTGGGAAGGGTGTCCAAAATGTTATATGCATTTTAATCTTTGAATTAATTATCCAAGTTAGAAGAGTTTTAATGAAACAAAAATCATATTGGAACTAGGAATTTTGGAACTAAAATATGACATGTAATAAAATAAACATAAAACAAACTTTTTTATTTTATTTATTTTATTCTTTAGAAATAAATTAACTATTTTTATGCAAACTTCTTTTGCAATCATAAAAAAATACTTTCTTATGATTATAGAAGTAGAAAAGTAGAAAAAATTGACTTGGATTAATTGGATTAAATTTATTGAATTTAATTATAACATTAAGTCTACATAACATTAAAAGATTTTTCATTAATTTTGTTATATAAAACATTACATTTGCTTCTATCTTGTGTTTTTTGACAGTAAACTCAACTAAAATTCAACATACATTTTTTTAAATACATTTTAGAAAGAAAAACAAATTAATCATAAAAAATTAAATGCTATCACCAATATATTCTCATGAATAACAATATCATAGAGAAAAATATAAAAAATTAACTTTATGTAACAAATAACAGACTTTTAAAATAAATTTTGGAGCATAAAAACAAAATTGAAAAAATACCTTTGAAAGAAAAGCTTTTTTTCATTTGTTAAAAACTGAAATACAGATTATGCAAAAATAAAGTTGATCATTACTGAATTTGCTTTTACAGATGGAAATTTTTTAAAGAACATTAAATTAACTTCAAGTGAAACATGTTAAATCAACTTTCAAGTAACAAGACCAAGTTTCTTAAATTACAATTTTTAGTGAATTTCACACAAAACATTTACAATGAAAATAAAATAATACAGCAAGTTCAAAGGAAATAAAATAAATCTAAACGTTTGTTTATTGCCTTTTCTCTTGAAGAGGACAATATAAAAATTTATATAAAAAAATGCTAATAAATGATTAATAAAAAGGTGAAGATAATATTATAATAGACTAGGTCTGTTTATTACACTTGCTTTTAAGTGAGGTGTTTAAAATAATTATAAAGCCAGAGGTTTAGAAAAAAATTAACTAATAATTTTAATGTGTAAACTTTCTAAAATAGAAAAGCAGCTAAAAAAACTTGATCAAATAAAGTCGATCAAAGGCAGATAGTTTATTACTTGTAAGATTTGATTTCAAAAAGCGATACACTTTGGGGTTTTTGATCAGTGAGGAAGGCAATTTCCACCGAGACAAATTTCATACTGGGATTAAATCTGGAGCCTGTCTGAAGCTATTAAGAAGTTGAATTGGTCTAAGGGCCAGAAGGATTTGGCATTCAGATGCAAATGACTGAGGGCTGCTGCTGATAATAATGACCACAACTCCATTAACCCCTCCACTGCCAACAATGATAAAGAGAAAGAAAGAAAGAGATAAAGAAAGTTAAAGAAACCCGACAATAAAAAAGCTGAAATAAAGAAGAAAGAAAAGATTCTTAAAAGCAGAGGTTTCAACCCTAATTTTGAACTTTTATAGAAAAGAAAACAAGATTTATCTCCATATCGTAGTTCATTTTAAAACTGAACTATTAAAATTCTCAGTGACATGTGTGAATTTGCCGACCTTCTCAAAAGATTTTTCAACTGTTGTAAGTTAATGAAAATGTAATTGAAAAATTTATATCAGCTTTCATGAGGCATATTTTTAAGTTTTTTAATCTGGTTTATCTTGCCTTTAATAATGTGCACAAAAGGAAAATATTTTCTGCAAACTTTTATTCATAAACCTTGAATCCTGTTTTATTCTCTTTTATGTCATTGTATTAAATGTTTGTTTCTTTCAAATTTCAAATCAGGCTTTCAAGTCTTGTTTGTTTACATATATGTTTTATACAATATTCCGAATAAGAGAAGAAACAACCTCACTCTCCCACTCTCTTCCACCCACCCAAATCCTCTTATTACTGCAAACCCAGACCAAAACTAAATATCTTCACTCCCAGTGGAACAGCAGGATTTGAGATGAGTTTCCAATGTTGGGAATGGGTTGTAATTTGACCATTAGTAAAGAACACCATGCAATCACCCACTTCAATTAAAGACACCCTCTCTATTTATTCAATAGTAACAACAATACCGTCCCTACCAATTATTAAGACCACTCCTTATATTAATAAACTAAGAATATTTAAAACAATATCAATTATTTTTCACATCAGTGGCTGATAATATGGCAAATTTTCATTAG
Organism: Acanthosepion esculentum; assembly: GCA_964036315.1. Taxonomy (NCBI): domain Eukaryota; kingdom Metazoa; phylum Mollusca; class Cephalopoda; order Sepiida; family Sepiidae; genus Acanthosepion; species Acanthosepion esculentum. The sequence goes on from OZ038503.1 coordinate 48,393,090, forward strand.
TCTTTTTGAGGCCAGATGTGTAGTGTTCTTACCTGTCAAAATGAAACCTGAGTAATGAATCAACAACCATTTCATACAGAGATTACAAAATAAACCAATCTAAGGAATCATCAATGGACAAGTTTCAGAATGATACATACTAGGAATATAAGCACAGAAGCAGCTGGGATTATATTCGAGTTTCTTCATGCAATGGAGTGTTCCTGACTCTGTCAGTAAATAAAAGTAGCGTTCACCTGAAAATATAAAGTTTTGACATTTGCTTATCCTTCAATTCTGCATTTCACAGCATCTCATAAGTTTGTCAAGATTCTAATATAAAAGCATCAACACAGCCAAAAATACTTGAAGAACATCAACATCAGATGGTCAGTTATGTGGATTTCAAAGGATTTTCAAATAAAGTCTAAAATAATATTCATCTGAATTAAATG
>OZ038503.1:48396223-48398723 GCA_964036315.1 Acanthosepion esculentum
ATATATGTATATATATTGATCACTAATATTATCAATATATATATGTATATATATTGATCACTAATATTATCAATATATATATATATATATATATGAAGAAATATACTCTTAAAGTGTGCTATATTTATAGGATAAAGTGCTCAATATCAGAGATAGAGCGTGTGTAAATATAAAAGCGAACATCGAAGTCAACACTTAGAGGCGACAGGCTGCTTCATGCTAGATGCAATTGTCAGGCCACGATTGCGTCTAGCATGAAACAGCCTATCGCCTCTAAGCGTTGACTTCAATTGTCACATATGTGTGTGTGTGTGTGTGTGCATATGTGTGTATTGTATTTAGATATATATATATATATATATTGATCACTAATATTATCAATATATATATATATACATATATATATTGATCACTAATATTATCAATATATATATATATATTGATCACTAATATTATCAATATATATATATATATTGATCACTAATATTATCAATATATATATATATATATATATATATATATATTGATCACTAATATTATCAATATATATATATATATATATATATGAAGAAATATACTCTTAAAGTGTGCTATATTTATAGGATAAAGTGCTCAATATCAGAGTTAGAGCGTGTGTAAATATAAAAGCGAACATCGAAGTCAACACTTAGAGGCGACAGGCTGCTTCATGCTAGATGCAATTGTCAGGCCACGATTGCGTCTAGCATGAAACAGCCTATCGCCTCTAAGCCTTGACTTCAATTGTCACATATGTGTGTGTGTGTGTGTGTGTGTGTGTGTGTGCGTGTTTGCATATGTGTGTATTGTATTTAGATATATGCAAGTCCATGTAGTTCCTTTATCCCCAACAGCTGTAAGTAAACCAACTGCTCAACTATCACGTTATAAATATTTAAATCTTCCAATGCTGTTTTCAATCTATCCCTGACAATTTCATTGTGCAGCAAACTCAGTTGTGTTACTGATGAGGAACAAAATGTCTATTTATTATTAGCATAAATTATAACCCTGTTATTATACATCAAGCACTGTGTTATTACTACCAGCACTTACATAATTTTTAGATAGATAGATAGATAAAAAAGACAAAAGGTAAATTTATCTTAGATGATATGTTTCATCCTTTGTAGGACTTTTTCAATACAAATGCAAGGATTTTAATTTGTAACACGTAAGTGCAAAAATTTTATTGGTTTTTCAAAATTTTTTGTTAAAGAACGCACATAAATATTCATCAGGTTGGTCAAAAAGTCAGGAAAGCTATGGAGGACACAAAGCGATAGAATTCAATGTCTTATAAATGAAAGTGAGTAAGTGATGTTCTTGTAATTTTTTTTCTTTTTATTGCAAATAAGTAATTAAATTATTTTAGCTTGGGATTAATTTATGTGTTATATATTTTAAATATATTTTAAATAACATGGGGTTATGAATTTAACCATTTGCTCTTGTATATAAATACTTGTTACAAAATAAATTCCTTGAAAAAGTCCCACAGAGGACAAAACTCATCAGCTAAGATAGGTTTTCCTTTTACAGATATACTCTACATGAAAGTTTTTACACACACTATGGAGAGAGAGAGAGAGACAAAGTGATGGAGAGAGATGGATAAATAAATATAGAGAAATAAGACAAATTAGAAAAACTTTTATTGACTCATCGTACCATTGTTAGGTAGTTAAGTAGGCGTCTTCAGGTCAGAATGAAAGACCTGCATGTGCTTTTTTATATTAAAACCATTAATGTCTGTTTGCTAGGTTGGTGTCTTCCAGGCAGAAGGAAAGAACAAAACTATGTTTTGGTGGGGTTTTTTATATTAAAGCTACCAATCTTGACTTGATTCAAAACATTATCAATAAAAAGGTTTTCCAATTTGTTTGATTTATTCACTTTTGTTTGTCCTACTAACACACACATGCATCACAACTCCAGAGTTTCGTAGGCAGACCTGTCCATCCACTCTTCAGGAATATATATACATATATATATATATATATATATACATATATATATATATATATATATCTGACAACTTGCACATGAGTAAGACCACCTCTTGATACAAAAATCACCTACATGCACCAGACAGTTTGTGTGCACAAATGTGTCTCTTGAGACTGGGCAGGGTTTTAAATACTCTGCTACAGAAGAGACATACATGAGGATGAGGTGCATCAGGTATATGATCTCCATGCCTACACAAATGACTCACTAGACCAGCCTTGGAAAGACAGATTCTCCTACATGAGCCACAGGTAGGTGCATATATTATGTCATTCACAGACAGTACTGTTTCGCTGTATCACAGCTCCTCAGTGTGACTAGACTTTCGAATGCCTCAAGCCAGGATTGAAACACAACTAATTTGGTGTCAGCCAGAGCTATCTTCACTCGGTAGAGTTACACAACTAAATCTAGCATATTGTTTTTACAAATGCCAATCAGCCAAAGTGCTCCATTCATTTTACTGAGCTTT
>OZ038503.1:48401223-48521223 GCA_964036315.1 Acanthosepion esculentum
CACACACACACACACATATACATATAATGCATTATGAGTATATCTGTTAAAAACGATGGTTTCTTATTGTTTAATGGAAAACATCTAAATGCTTGTATCTACGACTACAAAATGTATTTTGAGTGTTTCCATTAATAAGTGATGGTTCCTTAAGGTTTTTTTAAAAAGATCTTTGAATACTTTTCAAAAAAACAATAATATATATGTTAACAGCTGATGATTGTTTATTGATTAAAAGAAAACATCTCTATGTTATGTACATAATTAATAGATAAAGTTCGAAGTTATCTTTTCAATAAATCAGATTTATCTGACCCAGATGAGCAATGTTCCTGTGAAACTTGAAGTCAAAAAGATAAGTCCTTTGAATTTTTATTTATCTATTAACAATTGTTGCTCAATTCTTTTTTAAAATTGAGCACTTTGTTACAAAAAATTGCTTGCTTTTAAACACATCAAACTCAAGCAATTTATGAGACTAGATACTATGCTAGGCATTGACTTATTAAAACTTTTATGTACATAAAAATATTAATGTATAAGATAAATAAATTATTGCTCAAGTATTAACAACACTATATTCTTCATCATGTTCACATATATCTCCAGCTGAAACTTTTTTTTAAAAAATCATTTCACTCCAAGCAAGGCAATAATGCCACTAGGACAGATATAAGGGATACTAGAGGTGAAAGAGAATGAGAAAACTTTAGTGGGGAGAAAGTACAATAAAAGAACAGAAAATGACTTTTGAAGATTTGTAAGTGGCGGTGAAGCAAGAAATTGGAAGAAAGTTCCACAGGTGAGAAGTGTAAGAAAAGAAACTATTAGAACAGAAATTATAGTGACATCTAGCTATTTCAAAAGTAAAACAATGAGACTTAGTTGCCAATCTAGTAGTACCCTTAAATTCATGCAGCTGAGATATCAAAGAGGAGAACTCATTAGAACAACTGCCATGAAAATCTTTATAGAAAAGACAAAGGGATGCCACATCATGGCAGTGGAATAGTGACTGAAGTTGAGATGCCAGGTCAGGATCAATAATATTAAAACCCCTTCTTTGGATTTTGTGAAAAATTTTGAGGTACTTGTTTAGAACTATTCTTGTTGCAAATATTTCTGAGATTATATTATTAAAAAGTTACTCGATTAGAGAAATAAAAATACCATTTGCTTATATGACCAACATTGCTTTTATTCTTTGGAGATGCATGGTAATAAAATTCAATATCTTTGGAAATATATAAGATGATCTTTACATTTTATTACCAAATTGTCCGAGTCTTGGTCAAATCCTGGATGTTTATTACAGATGCTAATAACAGTCTTCAATTTAAAACCCTTTGTCAGCAAGAGATTCAATTATCAATTAAATATTATTTGGTAATGAAATCACAGTTTAAACAAATAAAAAAAACAGCAGCTCATTTTAGATAATCCTTTGTGAAGAAAAAAAAAATATTATCAAATGTTTGTTTTCCTCAGGCTAAGTTGCTACCCAAAGAAGATTATCTTACAAACTAGAATGACTCATCATTATAGATTTATTGTGAGTTCAATTTCATTTATTTATAGCAGCCATCAATGAAGCTACATTTAGAAGTAGATTTCAATGAACAAAGGCAATGTAGAAGAGTGATGGGACAGAGGAAACAATGAATAACAGGCACAAACAAATGCCAATATGTCTTCCTTCGAGTACATACCAGCTACATTACTTAAATTTAGATTTTCTTTTTTTAATTTCAGTTCTTGGCTAAGAAAACTCCTTTTAATAAGCATTGTTAGAAACTCCCTGTAAACAGAAAAACCTATTTAATGCTGAGATCTTTATGCCAACGATGACATCACAGAATTTCATTTACGCTAAAGTTTGCATATATAATGACACAGTAAATCCTGACATGACCAGGGTTGTATTTTAGCACCAAGTTTTCCAAGAAACAGGACTCAAGATAAAACTTTCCAAAATAGAAACTCTGACCTGGAATTGGAATGAAAGAAATGATGGCACCTACCCTGAATCTATCATAAAAATTCAGGATGTGGAATCAGTATATACTAAACACTTCAAATACATTAGTGTATAGATCAACTATAACAAATTCAGTACAGGAGATAAAGAAATTGAACATAGAATAAACTGCATTCGGGGTAGTATCACCCAAATCTGCAAATCGCTACAAAATGAAAACATTCATCTAAAAACTAGAGATGTGTTCTTAAATAGCATTTGCCAGATTGAGACTTTCATATGGGTGCAATGGATTGTCCTAAAATCATTCAGAAATATCTAAACTGTCAGCTCTATACAACTGCTTTCTCAGATCGATGATTAAAAATGACTGAGCAAGTGAAGGATATAGGTCCCAGTGTGAACCATCCTTTGAACTTCATGGATTGATGTTACAGAATCACAAAAAAAAAAATACTGTACCAAATAACAAAATCCACATCATGTGAGGAATTTCAACAGCAACAACAATGAAAATGGATAGCACATGTAACTCAAAGAGAAGATAATGGCAAAATCAAGATGCTGACATCCCCACATTACCTCAAACATAAGGTAAGGAAGGAAGCCCCATCAATACTGGAAAGAGTAATAAAAGCCACTAGACTTAAGAAACCCATTTTTCTGAAAAATAATTTCACAAGAAAGATTTCATAAATTTCATCTGACAGTAGCGCTGACTACCTGGTTAATGAATGCCAAATGTTTCCTTATAAGGAAACAGTTGATATTACTGTTAGAAATTAGAACAGATACTATACCACATTGCAAATGAATAACAAAAAATGTTTTTTTTAAATTTTACATTCAAAGACAAATTTTCAAATGAGTAATCTCCATTAAGCAAGAACCACTACTAAATTGGCCAAGATATGAGACACATGCTGGTAACTATAAATAACAAAACTACATTTATTTAGTATGATAATTTTATGTAATATTCACACACAGAGTTAGCTTTATACATTTAATTTTCAGTGTTTCAACTGATATACAAACTTTGGGCTTATCAATTACATAGAGAAAAAGATAATGATTTTTCTTTGTAATAAATACATTCATTAGAAATATGTTATATTAATCTCAAAAAGCCTTATTACACAACTGATGCAGCTAATATACACACAAGAGCCCAATGGTATTATTTCCGTTCCAAAGTCCCAAAATTTAACAATGCCACAAATCATTTGATCAAGTTTTCAAAGTATCTTATTTGGTCACGACTGATGAAAGGCAATGCTTTTATTTTCCTCTTCGATAAACATCATTCAGACACAGTAGATTCCTTAATGTGCATTAAAAATAAAAATAATATTTAAAATAATTTCCCATGTATACTGTTTTAAAAATTGTTGAGTTGGCATATTGGTTTAGACTCCAGCAGCAAAAAAAAAAAAAATGTTATAATTAAGTGATGAATTTTGTATTTTGTATTTTTCTACTTGAAATTACTTTGAGTCAATTTGAGCACACGATATGTATATTGCACTGTTGATTAAGTGTTTTTTTTTTATGTCTTATCAACTCTTTGTAGGTTATTTAAAGCTGGAAAATATTTGGTATTGTAAGACTAAGTCATTTTTGGGGATTGAATATTACATTAACAATTTTTTGAGAATAACAATGGTTTTTTTTCAGTCCTACTATTTAGCCCATAGCTAAGGGAAGAGATAGATTAATACCATTCCCAAATGTATTTTCACATAAGTGAATGTAACAAGCCCTATTGAAATTTGAACTCAGTTCTGATTTCTTATTCCAAGCTGCTATCCATTACATTACCTGGATATCCACTGTATCTCTATCTATAAAAGGCAGGATGTGTGTGTGTGTAACGAATGCACAGCTGCAATTTTCGACGGATTTGCACCAAAATTTACATGCACATGCTCCAAGTTAGCGGAAAGGTCAAGACTGACTTTGCATCTCCCAACTCCCATCGATAGTGGAAATAATCAATTTTTTCATGCTTCTACGGCAGTTTTCATGTAGTTTGCGGGCATTTTCTACTGGCCAGAGTGAGAGCCTATAGCTGGCTGCCACGAATAGGCAGGAAGATTCTATTGGCCAGCATGAGAGCCAACAGCTGACTGACATGAATGCTAACTAGCATGCTAGCATGCAAAAAAAATCAATAGCTGCATTCGTCACAAGTGGGAAAGATTTAAATCTGCATGGCACTTTACTCCAATTGGCTCATTTGCTTGCTTAAATTCAATGTTGATTCTGATTCCGCAGAACTGGGTTGGGTCTGAAAACGTATTTGTTGTTAACATTCTTTTTTTCTTTCAGTTTTTCCAGTTACGAGTCCTTTTTTTAAAGCTGATCATTTTGTGTTCATTTTGTTTAGTTCTTTTTTCGTAACAGATTTAATGTTTAGTATAGAGCTTAGAAAAAATTTGCAGTGTGAGATAGGCAAGAAGTAAGGCATGTAGCAACATCAGCATGGCAAAGGGCACTCCTTTAAAGGCAAGGAAGGGCAAAAATATTTTAAGTCAAGTGATAGCAATTGCTGTATGAGTCGTACGATTTTTGAATCAAGCACAGGCAACACCGGGCCATGCTGCTAGTATTACATATGGAAAACCAGTGAGAAACAGAACACCAGTGGTCAAGAATTAAGGTAGGTGAGACTTACAAAGAACTATATAAAATTTCAAGTTTACTTTCAGAGGTGTATGGGGTTTATTGTCAGTGGTAATACCTTTTCAGTGGCAGATGTTTTCATGGCTGATGCAGGAGAGAACCATAATCCTTGCTACGACTTGCCAGACCAAGTACACAAAGTCAACTCATCCTCATTCCTTTCAAGGTGGAAGTTCCACTCAAAATAGTTTCTTTCTCAGAACTGTTCCATAATAGATTAGACTCTGAAGAGGATGCTTCCCTGATCCTTAAAACTTTAACCTCTTCAAGTTGAGGGTCAACCATTATCTATCCTACATATTCTAATAGTATACGCTTCTTGCTCCCTCCCTATACACACTTAAAACAATCTCATTTTTAGTTATCCTTTACCTTGAGTGACTCTTGGGCCTTGTAATAAAAGAACAATTGTAAAGAGAAAAAAGAAAATAAGGTTATTGGAAATATATAAGAGTTGTAGAAAAAAAGACTTTGTTTCAAAGTTGATATTTATAGTGTTTCTTCAGATTTCTATGGTTTGAATTCTGATTCTAAACTTAGTTTTAATGTTAATCAATTCTTGCATAATAAGCATATAAAGCCCCAAAAGATTTTACTAGACTCTTATTGTCTTAAATTATGTATCAGAGATCTGTATGAATATACTGTCTTATGACATAATGACTCCCAAATAAGGGTTAGGTTTATGCAACAAAATTTAAAACAAGCTTGTTCTGACATATCTAAAAGATTTTTTGTAAATGTCAGTTAACAAATTGTTACAAGCCTGAAGGAGATAACATGCCTAAGGGTAACGTGAAACCATATATTCAACTCCTTCAGATATTTCATGGATGCAGGCGTTTGTTTTAAAGATTCTTAATTACCAAAATAAGGAAGTACTGATAAGGTCTGACAATGAGGTACCACCACCCAACCCACAAAAGAAAAAAAATCTGAAGTTATTTGGCTAGATTTTAGGCAGTATGTCAGGCTGAGGACTTTCCAGCAATCTCTAACTATGAAAAAAAAAAAAAAAAAAAAAAAAAAAAAAAACAATATAGTATGAGGTAAAATTTTTTTATTCAAATTCTGGGAATATTTTCAACTTAGAGAAATTCAAGAAGAAGAATCAGCAATTATTATTTATACCATCACAACTGTAGCAAGACAACTGCATTTTAGCTGTCAAAATTTAAAATTTGTTTTATTCCTGCTTTGGGAATTGAATACTTCAAGCAATGTGTACAAAATGCAGGCTTATCATAAAATTGTATATCTATAACTGTTATTTATACACACACACACACAAAATATTACGGATTTAGTATTGAAGCATACACAAACATAGATTTCTTTTGTTCTGACCTGAAGGAGCCTATTCAGCAAGAGCATAACACATAGTAAACAAAACAGTTTTCCACATTGATAAAAGTTTATCTTTCAAAAATAAACTGGTAATTTTTCTAGGAAAAATTAGTTGTTTTTCTATGGGATTAATGCTCACTCTTTATGAAATGTTGAAGGGATTGTGGACATTCAATATATTTGTTCAAAGAATATGACTGTAAAGACAAAAGAAATTAATGAGTCAGATGTAGGGCCAGGCTTGTTATAGTTAAAGAAAGTTTTACAAATAGATGCCAACTTGTTGAAGACTAAGTAAAATGCAAATTTCAAATACTTTTCTGCACTATATAAGACACTATTCCTAAACAGAACCATTTCTGATGTGAAAATCAAAAAATCATCGAATAAAAGAACAGTAATGAAAGACAATTAATGACTTTTTTAAAATCAATATGCAAATTAGTTAAACCTGAAAAGTGTTATTGCCTAGAAGTAGATAATATATAATACAGATATTGAGCTTTTAGCATGTAAATTATATAGAGTTGGGGCCTTTTAACCCCAGATATTGTAGGAGAATTGAGCTCCAATTTTGCATTTATTCATATAGATAGATAGAAGACTATAAAAAATTCAAAACGTCCAATTCTTAGAAATAATTAGTCACCTCAGAAATTTATCCTATAAAAAAAAAATAATGTTGTTTATGAATTCTTATGTCCATCTCCAACACTAATAAACAACATTAAATTCTTACATTGCCTACGCATGCACCACACACTCTCATAGATCGACTTGTCATTTGACAAATATTAAAATAATATAAACATATGACAAATTTTAGTAGATAACACCAAAATTTTATATAGGACACAATGCAAAAAAAAGATGATGGTGTTGAAATAAACGAGAAACAGCCAACATTAAATAAGGTATCTTTCCCAATAGGGAGCCGTAAATTGAAGTGTGTTTTTAAAAAAACAACATAAAAAATTTCAGTTTGTTTATATAATGCCTTATTGAAGGACTTTAAATTGGTTCCATCAAATGTGAGATCAGAATGAAAAACCATTTGTGTAAATATATATATATATATATATATATATATATATATGAGAAAATGATATATAAATGTTTATATACCAAAACAATATTAGGAAAATTAATGAAAGAAATTCAGATAATTTTAATTTGAAAGATTAAAATTTCAGTGTTCCCTCTCCTTCATGCTGATATGCAGTTACATCAACATAAACATCACTTTAGTCCAATGATAAAACATTAGTTTATGATGACTGGATAGAGTAAAAATTTTAATTAAAATTCTGTTTAAGCAACTAATTTCTTAAAATAAAAAATTCTTATTTCTCTCCAATAGTAGCAGGTTTCTAATAAATGGAGCATACAGAAAGAGACAAAAAAAAACCTAAGTGTGTCTTTTTAAATTGATGAAAGAAACCCAAATGAAAAATGAAGGTTGAAGGACTTAAATTGATTCTTTCTGAATGTGAAAAACTTTAAGCTCTAATTGTAAGAAGTAATTTTACTTTAATAAAAACAAAAAAAATTATATTTTTTCATCCACTTTTTGGTTAAAAAAAATGTGATGTTTTCTACTTATCAAAGTATCAAATTTATAATGCACTATAATTTTGGCATGACAAGTTGTTCTAGAAAAACATGTTTTAACCAGAGACATAAATTTGTTTGCTAAACAAAACTTTTGTCAAATGATCTTCAGACATGTAAGAATATGTAGTAAAAATATAAAACTTTTCTTAAATTACCTAACTGATCCAATGTCATGGAAATAGACAAATTTTAAGTATGTTAAAAAGAAAAAAAAGGAAATCTATTTTCAAACAGTAATAATAACATTCCTATAACAGGGATGCATATGGTGACTGCATAGAAATAATCTATTAGGTCATAAATGACAGAAAAACTCATTTGGATGCTATATCTGGCATACTTTGTAAATGAAACACTCTCAAAATGAGCAACATCTTTTTACATTTTGGCCATTATCAGGTCTTTATAAAAGGAAAAGTACATAAGACATACCTAAGCTGTTTATATTTTCACAATTTACATTAAATATTAACTATTGCCACCAAGTTTTAAATCTATACATGTAATGTTCTTGGAGCGATGAATGTCAGAAATTTATTGAAAGCCTTCTTTAATAAAATACAAAAAATGCAGTGGAGTTTCATGATGATCTTGTTTTAATACCATTAAAGATACAGATAAAATATTTGGGATTTATCAATAATTTTTGAACACCTGTGAGCTTTCCCACATTTTTCTAAGCGCATCACCTGTTGGTTGATTTGTAATGGAATGACCCATTTGTCATGCATTCCTTTTTCCCTTGCCATTATTTTTCAGCCCACTTTTTACTGCTTAAAAAGAAGAAGAAGAAAAAAAAGTGAGACAGCTGCTTAGAAAATACAGGAACAAGGTGAATATTGAAAACTTTTGTTTGTTCCAACCATATGCCAAATGGAATCAAATACTTGGGCAAACCAAACTCCTTCTCAGAATATGGTAGTAGACAGCCATTGTCCAGCCATACTTACAAGTCACGGCTAAACTCCTGTTTAACCTGCTTAATATAGGATATCCTGATAGTGTTCTGTCATCTTTATGGCTTCTGGCCATTCAACCACTTCCAAAATGTAATCCAGGTTTGGACCAAGTTCTGTACCTTAATGGCTGAACATATAGGCACTTTGTTCTTAGGAAAGTGCAGCTTGACAAATTGGGTTATTTGAATTTCACCCAATTTTTTAAAGGTGTTAGAAACAGAAGCTTGAATCTCAACTTTCCATCCACAATTAAGATTTAACATCAATAGGGTTCATGCTGTCTACAGCAAGTTTAACATTCTTGACTCCAAAGCACTTACAAATTTTTTTGTTGACAATTGGTACACTGAAATTCTTTACCCAAAATGACAAACTGATTTGTTCCAAAGTAATTGAGAACCAGTATCCACTAAGACCATATGATTTTATACCTGTTAACATGCACTTCAACTACAGGTAACACCTTGTTCACATCTTGTTTGATGACAAAAACTGGAACCGATATCTTTCCCAATCCCTGTCTCATTTTCCCTGGTACTCTAAAGAAATGTGGCTTCCTTTACCACATCAAAAGCATTGCACTTCCTTGTGTTTAATGCATCAAAAGCATTACACTTCCTTGGTGTTTACTGCATCAAAAGCATTGCACTTCCTTGTGTTTACTGCATCAAAAGCATTGCACTTCCTTGGTGTTTACTGCATCAAAAGCATTGCACTTCCTTGGTGTTTACTGCATCAAAAGCATTGCACTTCCTTGTGTTTACTGCATCAAAAGCATTGCACTTCCTTGTGTGTGACAGTTCTCATTGATGCAAGCATTCTCTTGCAAAGTGATCAAGGCCAGAGCATCTATAGAAAGTGATAATGCTATACTGATTGATGGTAGTGATTGTTTCAGCTCTAAGGGCTGCTAGTCAGACTGATGCGACATCTAGTCCACCTCTAGTGAGTACTTGGTTCAGGGATATTCAAATCCAACCTGGTCAAAATTCCACAATCAGCAATCTTTAACATTTTAACTTAGATTAGTAAGAAAAAAAGATACAATAAAAAAAATCCAGCAATATTAATTTCAGAATCTGAATTATAGATGTAAAATCTCAAACATTTATTTCAGAAAAACGTCAGATTATTTGTTCGGAAAAAAGACACAGCTTTAGCACTAAAATTGTTTTCGCTGACCAAATATTAAATTACATCCCTTAATCTGTTTTAGCTAGCCTCATATTCTGGGAGAACTGTCATTTTACTTTTTTTCCATAAAGAAAATAGAAGGAAATATTATTTAACTTCTGTGGCCAATAAGAATTTTAAAACAAAAATAACTGAAATAAAAAGGTTGGAAAATGAAAAATTATGTATAAGATATAACACTTCTGTCTGAAAGCAATATCATCTGGTTCACACTCCTCCCCAGTTTTTTGAAAAAGAGTAGAGGTTCATCCCTTGTTCACCATTTAGGATTGGGTTTCCAGATCCTTCTAAAGTTTTCCCATTCTCTTTTACTTCCTGCAGCCCCTTGTGTCTTTGTGACATTATCGCCTTGCTTGGGATGAAATGATTTGAAAAAAAATATATATTTCCAATGGCTACTTAATCTCCATAAAAATATAAAATAAAAATAAATTCACAGGTATAATTTGTATGGAAAAATTAAAAATAAGTTACCTTAATTAGTAATGGCAGAATTGTTGGAATGAGAAGGAGTGAATTTATAGATTCTTAATATGTCTAAGTTCAAATTTACATTGACCAATCAGTGTAATCTGTTTGTTTTTTTTTTAAATAAATAAATAAAGAGAGGCAAAAGATTTTTTTCTTTTTCAGGGGCACTTCAACGAGAGGTAATATCTCACTAAATTAATTATAATTCAGCAATGAGTTTGATCCTGACTGGGTGCTCCAAAGATGTGGCCTACATCTTAACTACACTTTGTAAATCACTATTTTGATTATGACTGATAGTGAGATCAATCCTCACTGGGTGCTCCATACTTGTGGACTTGTACCATGTCTAAGCTATGCTTAACAGATTACAACTGTCCTCTTTCAGTCTTCTGCTGCTTCCACTTCTCCTCTTTGCAATTTCCACTTGTTATTAATTTTCCAATACTAAAGCTCTTCCTACCTTGTTGGATTATAGTTTTTACTAATATTACAGAGCATTTTTACTCTGTATTCTTTGTTATTATTAAGCAGAGTGCATTTTGTTTTTACTAAGTGTTACCAAGAGTAATTCTCTACCTTACAAAACCTTTTTGTTCAGACCGCGAAAGTTGTAACAAGGGAATTTGTTGCAATATTGCATCTTCTCATACGTTTGGAGCCCTTTAAGTGGGGGTCAGTATTCTTTCCATTGGTAGAGTTATTTTTTTATGTTTCGTTTTTAAAATCGCCACAATTTCCGATTTTAATTTCGGTAAAAATAAAATAAATTCACTGATTATTTATTATCCGTTAATGTTTTCTAACGTCTGGAGGCAGTATAAAAAAAGAAAAAGAAAAAAAAGAACGTGTGCACTCAAAATATGAGGCTAAGTAAAAGTTATAAATTCCATTTCATACTTGTTCATGAATCTTTTCATTTTTATTTACTCATAAGGGGCACTCAAAATACTAGGGTAGGTAAAGCAATCTGAAGGAGACAAATCAATATTTGATATGTGGGAAAAAAAACATTTCGGACGCTAAAGTAGAAAAAATGGATTTCTTCACATAACTTTTTTATGGTAAGCAAAACGGCTCTTAAAAAATATGTCATATATTTGAAGGGAATTTTAGCATCTTTTGAAAAACCAACCATGTTTGAAAATAAATTTTTTAAAAAAGTAAACAAAATATTTTTCACTTTTACGCACCCCTAGTAACTATTTTCACTCAGATTCAGTTTTCAAACTTAGTTTCCGCTCATCTTGATTGAAGGCGTATGAGGCATTTTATAATTCTAGTTCTCTTTAAATGCTACCCAAAAGACTTTTGACAAAATGTAAAAATTTAATAAAGTTACAAAAAAACTAGTGCGTTTTATTCTAAAAAGGGAGCTAAACTTAAATTCTTCACCTGAACGGGTTCCGTTCAGAAAAGAAAGTTTATTTGAGTTGCTTTCAGCAAAAGCTATAGTATGTTATTTAATAATTAAAACAGAGATAACTCACCGATGATAACTGATGCAATGTCACTCCAGTAGCAATCAGTCAATGTGTTTTTGTACAGGTGTGGTGTATTCTTGTTGGCAAGGGACGTTTCCGCCGTCGCCATTGCACGTTCTTTTTGATTACATTGACAACACTTTTCAAGGAAAGACAACTCCAAAAGTAAAGAACACAGTAAAGGGAGACAACTGAGTTGGAAATTAATTTTATACACTATAATGGCTGCAAAAATTTGTACATAAAACCATTGGCTGCAAAGGTGAAATGCAGTCCGTCATATTCTACGAAACATTTCGAAAGCTGTTGCAGTAAGCTAGCCTTACAAGACAGTGCAAGTGGGTTCACTAATCCTGGACTTATGCTAGCCCAAACTAAGCTTATTTATTACCTAATCTATGCCATAACATAGAGAAGTAGATATTAAAATGTTTTCATTAGTAAACTTCATTTCTAGTAGAAGAAATGTATAATAGATTATTCTCTATGGATCATACACTGCTTGTGTACCACTTTGCATGCATATATGTAATGTATATGAATATATATGTGTTATGTGTGAATGACTTGTGCCATTTAATGTGTATACAAGCACATGCACACAAATATAGGACCACAATTTAACTAGGTTTTAAATAATACGTTGTAATAATACATCACTCTTTCACTCAGTCTGGAGAACCCCAACCCTGGGCTAAGCAATAAAAGTTTTGAAACAAAAAAGTTAATTTTTTTAAACTCTAAAAAATCAGATAATTATAAGATTCTATTGAACTTTTCCAAGATTATTCAGTAATAAATTAAATTATTTTTAATGAAGAAGCTGTAGGGACATTATTATTAATAAATAAAAATATAAAATAATAATAACTAATGTCATAAATAAAATAAAATAAAACAAATAACATTAAAGCCTTGTTTAAAATAAAATAAAACCAAAATGATAAATGTTCTCCTAGAAGGCAACAGAAAATTTTCCTGCCTGAAAACAGATACTTTGCACCAAAAAGCACCAATCTCACTCTCTTCGCTACCAACCTTCAAAGGATCAAGACATCCATCTCCTCTTCTCAGTACCGTGACTTTTTTCTTTTATTACATCCAACCTTAAAAGACAAATAACTAAAATACACACACCCCAGTACACAAAAATAAATGAAATTATATGATTTTAATTTACAATTTAACATGCTTTTAGTGTTATTTCCATGTATGCTTTTATTCCTGTGAACACAAGGCTATCCCTGATGATATGATGTGAGTGACTTCACAAAGCCTTAAGAAAAATGGAAACGAAAAGACACTTATACTGTGGGTTACCCCACATAGCTTTGCCAAATGCCTGTTAGGCAGTGCTAGTTTAAGCTCTATAAAAAGACAAACATTTCCTTCCTCTTCTTCTTTCTTTTTCTTGCTCCAAGATTTAACAGCTCTTAGATGAGAATGCCTGCTTGGGCACTTTTGTTTCTCCAGTTGACTAACAACTGAAGTCTCACACATAACATACACACATGTGTATCACACATGCTTGTATCACACTTACAAGCAAGCACATTCTTAATAGCTAAGTTGTTAATATATTTTCCTTTACTTTCAACTGTGTCCAAAGCTCAAGATCTAAATATTATGGAAATATTTTGAACTTTCTAGAGGAACATTTATTTGGTTACTTTTTCTTCTATATCATAATGGCTGGCTACAAGGAAAAGCCAAGGAAAATCTAAAATGAGATTAGTGATAAATATATAACATTTGTTTCACTTTATGGCAATTACCTTTACCTTATCTTCCAAGACATCCATTAGGTCAGTGGTTCCCAAATTTTTGTCACTGGGCCGCATTTTCGGAATCAAAATTTGTTCACGCCTCACCAAAAATAAAAAACAGAGAGAGGGTTAAAGGGAGATAACCATAGATTCAAAGTCAGAAATTTGTCATTGATAACACTCTCCTCCAATTTACAGACACTAGTTACTATATTCTTAATACTTGATATAATGCAAAAATATCACAATGATAAAATCAGTCAATAATTATTTATAACTATTTATACTGGGACTCATGCATGCAATTACAAGTAATGTATAATAATATATTAAATTTTGAAATTATATTTATTTTTGGCATATGAATGTTTTGAAACTGTTTCTGAATCTTTGATTGTCTTTTAACCATTTTGCCCCACCTGCTATCCTCTTCTGATGTACCATCACTGGGCAAGATTTCATCTCCCAGTCAGCCATTTGCATTAACTTCAGCCAGTCATTTGGTGCATCACACACTCCCTCAAATTTTTTAACAATTGAGCCTATAATGTTTTTCTTCTTTTTCAGTTATCTGTATACAAACAAGTACATTTTCTCTCTTCTTTAATTGCTATTTTTAGATAAAAAATATATTTATAAAATCTCTCCACATGTTGAATTCATTTCTTTTGAAACAAAACCTTCTGCATGACTTCAGATGTTAATTTTTCTTCTCATTTCATATCAAAAAGAATTTCACATAGGCTCACTACTTTCTTTCTTCTTCTTAGCTCACTGGCCAATTTCTGTGAAGGCAATGTTTTCATTTGTCCAAAAACAATTTCATATATGCTTGAAAATTTCTTTCCTTCTTCTTCTTCAGTCCTCCAAATTTGAAGGGAGTGGGTGAAGGGAGTTATTATTATTTTACACTCACTACAAAGGAACAACCGTCCTTTTGACAGACCAAAGGGCACAAAGGTTAAATAATGTCCAGTTGTTATTGAAACCATTTTTGTCTTCTCATTCTTTCTGTTCACACATTTGTTTGAATTTAATTTCAGTCTTTTGTTTTCATTCATTAATAACAAGAATATATTTTTGTTGGTTAATTTGTCTGGTTTTAGAATTAAGTGATTATCAACTCCACGACAAGCTCATATATATATATAATATTAGATGGGTGCAAAAATTTCCAGAGAAAAATTGTTTTTCAACTGCCTATTCGGTCTCAAATTATCAAAAAGGTGTTCTGTGGACTTCTCAACATACACTGAACAACTGGTACACCATTCCAAAATTTTAATGTGACATTGTAGGAATTGGAAATGTGAAGTATTGAAAGTGTCTAGATTACAGCAGTGCTTCGGGTATGAAAAGGTGTTGGGTATTTGAGGAGATACTATCCCTCCATCCAAAGTAACAATCATCAGAATCATCTTTTTCTAACATGCAAATGTATGAAATTTAATAATATCAATTTGTTTTGATACTATAGTTCACCCAATACAAAGTCTTAGTGTCACTCAAGATAGAGGGTTACTGGATGATATTGTTGTAATCGAAGAAAGAAAGAAAGAAACAAACAAACAAACAAAAAAAGAACGGAGTGCATATTATAGGGAAATGTAGGATAGATAATGGTTGACCCTAGACTTAAAGAGATTCTCATTTGCAATTTCTTTTTAAACATTTGACTCCAAGCAAAGCAACAAAGCCACTAGGATGCAAGAGGTTACTGAGAGTTAGAGAATATGAGAAAAACTACTATTAAGGCAAGAGGACAATAATTTTTTAACCATTTCACCCCAAGCAAGGCAATAAAGCCACTAGGACACAAGAGGTTACTGAATGTTAGAGATTATAAGAAAAACTACTATTAGGGAGAGAGGACAATAAAAGAATAAGAAATAAGAAGGCAGATGAAAAAGATTGATATTGCATTTAAATTTTTGAAGATCAAAGTTGACTGAGAAGCAAGAAGTCGGAAGAGAATTCCCCAACTGAGAAGTGCGATAGAAAAATCTGTTAGCATAGAACTTATGATTACATCTAGCCCTTTCAACTGTAAATTGATGAGATCTTTCCGCCAATCTAGTAATGTGCTTAAAGTCTAGGTACCATAGAGAAAAGTTCATCAGAACAATTACCATGAAAGTATTTATAGAACAGGCACCGGGAAGCTACACTTCAATGATGAGAAAGGGACTGGAGCTAAGATACCAGGTGTTCATTCTTGTGCTAAATTTGTTTGAGCAAACTAAGGTACTCTGAATGATTTTGTTATTTTTAAATGACATCTCTCTTCAAGGCATAGTCAATCTCCACAGGTTGTTTTTTTTAATATCTATGAACTGTTTTCTCTCTGAATTACTGGTATGAAGAGTAATCCTAGGTGTATATCAATCCTGATATCCTACAGGGAATTCTGAACTGAGTAAAAACTGAGTAGTACTAAAAAGATAGTGATGCGGTTTCCCATTACATTCTCCATGGTTTTGAATTCAGATTAGTCCCTCTCCTAGAATAACTACCACATAGACAGGCCTAATATTTAACCCATAGCTGGGGAGAAAACAAGATGGATGCATGTCTTTCCTAAGGATATTAGTGAGAAGTGAACATAAAAAATTAGAATTTGAACTTGTTTTTGTTAATTCCGTTTTTCCCACCAGTAACTATTACACTACTTGTACATCTGTTAAGTTCTTCTATGTGCTGTGTCCCTTCAGGACATAAACGATTATGGCTCTCCACAACTTCCTATCAAAACAGTAACATTTGTTTTTTTACTATATCTGCAAATAAATTTAGAAATGCCTATCAGATAGATGACTCACTGCTTCCCACTGACACTTTTACATTTGTTTTGTCCTGTGAGTGTCAAATTCTCCAAGCCCTCTTTCCTTATTATGTGTTCAAGAAATTTCAACTTTCTTGCTAACATACTTCATCCGTGGTATTCTAAGTATCCTTCTATAGAACCACATCTCTGTTGCCTCAAGCCTTCTCTTCATCTGTACAGAAATTGTTTAGCATTCACTACCATAAAAATTGTTTTTGACCGATTCATTTTTTACAGCTTATCAACCCATTGCAGGTTATTTAAAGCCAGAAAATATTTTTAGATTGCAAGAATTTTCTCTTGGAAATAATAATAGTTTTAGTGATACAAGTCTTACTAATTAACCAATAGCTGGGGGAGGAGAGGTAGATTCATACCTTTCCTAAGGGCATTTGTGCATAAGTGAATATAATATGAATTGGAACTCGGCTGTTTGATTAACAATTCCAAGCTCTTATCCATTACACAATCTGCATGTCTAAACTTACAGCAACTAGTATTCCCATACCATAAAAGTGTATTGAGGTTACATAGTAATTTAGCATTGTTTACTTTGTTTCTAATGAAAATTTTCTGTTTCTTAATACTTTGCTTAGCTTTTAGAATGCATATTCTGATATTTTAAGGTGCCTTTGGATCTCTGTGTGCATTTTGCGTTGTCTGCTTAGACATTGCTTCTCAGGCTATCTGATATGGTGGACTGGCATTTTCTTTCAATGTGTCACGTACTTGTAATATTTCGTGGTAATATTAATTTATACCGGAGATGATATATATAATGAATATAATAAAAGTTGACTATTTTTTATCTTCCATTTATTTTGCAAAAAATAATTCAATATCAAAACATATAAAATGTAATGAAAAAATAACAGTATTTACATTAGTCGGACTATTGTCCTCATCTTTGTCGCCATTTTTGTCACAACGTTTCGGCCGTTGTACGCTCCGGCCTTCTTCAGGTGGTTGGAATTTTGAACCGAACCCTTTATTTCGATCACTGGGGTAGACTGTTCTAGTTCCACGAGCCATGTTTGATGGATGTCAGTTATCAGTTATCTCCTGCTAATTTTCCCTCTGAAAGTTCTCCACTGCCTGAACCGGGTATTGAACTCACACTCTTTGGGTCTGTCACTGGATCTAACCAACACCTTTACTTTGAGTAGCACTGTGCTAAAACAGTTTTGAGATATTAACACTTCTGTTGTTATTGTTGTTAATACTTTTTCATCACAACAGATGTAGCTCAAGATTGTCACAAGAGACTAAATGAGAGCAAATTTCCAACAAATTCCTTGCTTTATACCATTGGGCACTGTTTTTTTATCAACCCTCATTAGATTTGATTGCAAGTGTGTTTGGAATTCTACTCAGGCCTCTAAATTTGATTCCGTAATTTTCATTGTTGACCAGCAAAGTCTATATATATGCCTATTACATTATACACTTTTAAGTCTTCCTCATAGACTACTAGAACAGTAATATCATCTATTTAATAGATTTTATATACTAACGTTCACCAAAAATAAGGCTAGATAGCCATTCAAGGAAATAGATTACTGTAAATGAAAGAAACGCTATTTCCAACACAATTACAAAACCCAAATACATACCATATTAAAAGACGGACAAACTTTATTTTCTAGCCAATAAAAGACAATATTACAAACATGCCAAAAATATTCCACAATACAATACACACTGTTAAAATCAAATTGTCTACTGCTTAGAAATTAACATCAGCAGAGATGCCATAGCTGGGGAATTTGTATAACAAATCCCTTCTTGAAGATATAATCTGGTTTGTGCATATAATAAATGTCTGTATACTTAGATCACAGTCATTTGCATCATTCCCAACTGAATTCCCTTCCCACCCATTATATCTATTTTTGTAATCTTTCTGAGTTTGTAGTTGATTGCCGCATTGCAGACTACATATCTTATACTTGCCTTTCTCCTGTCTTTTATTAAAGATCAGACTGTTGCATGCATTGACCTACTCAATCTTGCTGTCTGCTTACCAATCTTGGACATTAGGATGAGAACTACAGTGAAGAATCCAAGCATTAGAAATGCAATGCTACAGAACCATCCTTGGGATCTTCTATGCAGACAGCATTGCAAATGATGCAGTGTGAGACACGCACAAACAAGAAACAGGATTATTGGAAGACTTCATAAATACTGTCAAGAAAAGAAAATTGTAATGGTATGGACAGCTCATAAGGGTCAATAATCTTTCCCATAGCCTACAAAGTACCACCTCAGGCAAGAGAAGTAGTGGCAGACAGAGGAGAAAATGGGCTGACAATATCACAGAGTAAACTAGAAGATCCTTTTCAGACATTGACATACAACTGAGATCTATGGAGGGAACTGGTCAGGTGCTCAGTTACATAGCAATCCTGTAACCACACCTAATTATGTGACTGATGATGGTGATGGTTCTACTGCTGCTACTGCAGCTGATGATGATGATGATGATTATTATTTTTATTTATCTTGAAGTTGAGATAATTGGTTTCTTATGGTTTTGTATTGGCCCACCATTACCAGTGATGCAGTTCTTTAGAGATTTCCTCTTCAAAACCATCTAGTATTGTTTCATTTGGAGTTCCTTACTGTTATCATCACCACTGCTGCTGTCACCACCATCACCATCATCATCATCAAAAACATTGCTGTTATCATCATCACCTCCATTGCAGCCATCACCACCACCGTCATCTTCACTATCACCACCACTTAATTTTTCGCCATCTCACCGTTCCAGATCCCAGGCTTGACTGAGGTGCTGGAAGTTAGTCATCTGGCTTCCGTGAGCTGCTAATAAGTATTCCCTCAGTTGTTTGAAGGTGGATATGTCTTTTTTTTGAGTCAACCATCTGCTGAAAGATACTTTGGTCCAGTAAATCTTTAGCAGACTTGATGAATTCGCATTCCAAGCTGGGATAGGTGCTGAGTTCTGTATTGTGTATGCTTTGTATAGAGCCGTGATGAATCGGTTCAGATCATGTCCAGGGTGAAAAGTTCTCTCTAGTTTCAATATGTCACGTATAGTTTGTTAGCACATCATTAAGCTGTAATCACTGTTTGTTTGAGCAGTGGGAGGTGTTAAAGTAGTTGATTTTAGGGCAGTCAGCATGTAGTTTATGTCGGCTTGAATTTCTTGTATCGTGGCTTCGGAAGGCTGTGTTGGTCCCATTTTCAAGTTGAATAGTAGTGTTTTCTGTTCCTTGATGAGAGTAAATAGTTCAGCTCGGGTGAAGCTCGTGTAGTTGTCCATATTTCTCTTGCTGTACGCTTCTGACACCAGTGTTATAGACAAGCGTATGGTTGCAAGACAGAAATACGACAACAGCAGAAATAGATTTACGTGATTTATTTTAATAGAAACGTGTGGTTTTTGGACAGCTACCTTGTGGTATAGTTCATAAGCCGGCTGCCGATCCGGGTTGATCTCTCATAGTAGTTCCCACTGATTGGCGTGGCGTTCCTCCTGTTGACTGCTCAGACTGACCGTGACAGATCTCTTCCCCGGCCTCCCGTTGACTGCCTTGTACTTTCCCACGTGACCCTTTTTATGGCGTTTTTTATGGCTTAACGGGCTCGAAAAACGACGCAAGTATAATTAGGAGGGAAGCATTTTTATTGGTCAAAAAATAGAAGCACTTTGAAATATTATTTTATTTTTTGACCGGAACTCGTGCATCGGGCCTATGCATAAACGACGATAATGGTCATTTTGTGATGGGGCCTTGTCCCGTTCACATCCGACTCTTGCTCTTGAGTATGTTAGTTTATTTGCCTGCAAATCAGCCGCGATATGTCTTATTTTATTTCATAACATCATCATCGGTACTATTATCATCATCATTACTTCCATTATTGCCGCCATCATCATCATCATCATCAATGCTGTTATCAACATCATTGTTGTAATTGATAATACATAATTTCTTATCATATGTATTGATGTTCAAGTTATTTCAAGAGAGTCTAATCACATTTGTTAGTTATTTTTGTTTGAGTGAATAGAACTGTGGTTCATCTCACTTTTTTTGTTAATTCCATCTTAATTTACCCTTCCTCTGAATAAATATTTGATGTTTTCAGCTCAGATTATCAATACCATTTTCATTGTTATTATGTTCATTTATGACTTGCAGTATTACCATTATTATAATAATAAAGGTTTCAGAGCCAAAAATAACCTTCCTTTTTTTCAAAGAAACTTATCAAAATTAAAAAGATCCTCACAAAAATAATATGCTTTCATTATTCCATAAATATATATATTTATAAAAACCATAAAATATAAATTTTAATGGGACATAACAGTTGATACACTAATAGCCAAGGTAGATAAAGTACAAAAGTTTTTTTTTACTTGTTGGTTATTACAGATAAGTTCTGTTTTAAAGTTTATTAAGTTAGGGAAACAAATGGAAATTAAATATTTATGAAAGTATAAAACAGATATTTTAAATTAGTGGGAAGAAATGAGAGTGGTAATATATACTGTTATTTTTATTTAAATATTACAAAAGCTGTAATCTTTATTTTTTATCAAAATTGGAAAATAGGAAATCTCGCATATGTGTGATCACACGCATACAATGTACTTAGTTAATGAGACAAATAATTTTTTTAAATAATAAAAGAAATAACTGCAGAATAAATTAGATATTCCGAATAATAGATAAACAATTTTGTCAAAAAAAGAAGAAATAAAGTCGTGGGTTTAAAATCTCATTAAAACGAGATTACACGCCAACACTTGTTTTTCGTTTGTACTTGTAGCAGCAGTATGTAAGGAGTAGCCAATGTTGTATTCTAAAGAAATATTTATTCAATTAAATAATTACAATGAATTAAGCATATAGCATTTTCATGAAAAATTACTGAAACATATTAAAAATTTAAATAATTTTTTTTAACGTTTAAATTTTGATTTTCATCATTACTTCCCACCACATCGTAAGAGAAAAATATCGTCAGTGCGAGATTACATTTCCGGTTGGGTCATCATCATCAGCCGTCGAAATAGAGTGGAGCAAGGTTTAATGCTACCATTGCAAATCCGGCACACACTGTCATTTTTACAGACTTTCTGTTTAAGAAGAAGTAGAAAAATCAACACCTGAAACTATTGTCTTTACAAAGACAACAGTAGTCCCGCCCGGCGACGTTTAATTTTTTCCTGGGTATCGCTTTACTTCCTCTTTTTAAAATTGTCCGGCGAATTTTGTATTTAAGCATCGCAAGGGAGGGAGGTGCATCTATCTATCATGGAGAGACATCGACCGATTTTGATAGCAGCTACATTTTTGTCCGTGGTGAGTTTCATTTGTTAAAATATATATAAATGTCTACCTGTGTTGAAAGCACTAAATCTGTTTGTCTTTGTTCTTCTAAGATGTTTAAAAAATGCATAAAAAAATTGTTCTCTCCAAAACCGTATACAAGCAAACAATGATGTTTCTGACACTTAGATTTTTAAAGAAATGAATCATAGTTTTGTTTTCCACATTTGAAGAATGTAAAAACCGTTTGTAGCTTAAAATCCCTATATTTCTTCATGTCATATACAGTTGATTATCATCTCCTGTACATGTTATAAAAGCAATTAGTTTTAAAAAATCTAAAGAAAATCCCTTTTTGCCAATAAACGGGTGACACCTCGCCAATTTTGCAAAACTTATTTCTGAAGTTTTCTGTTTGTTTTACTTTTTTTATTTTTTTATTTATATCTAGGATAGTTTGACGTTCATCCGTCTTTATAATCATCTCCAGTGTCTAATTACCCAAATTAATATCTTTTTATTTATAAAGGAAATGATTCTTCATTTTCTAGGTAAATACCGGATCTGTCGATAAAAAAAATATTTGAAATTGGAGCCGGATGCAGGTCAAAATTAAGATCAAACCGTCTTCTTAGGTTATTGAAATATAAATAAAAACTAAAAAGGAATCAAATAAGTTTTCTAGACATTGAATAACAATGACTTTTAATAACCAAATATCAGTCGTGATGTACTTTTTCTTTTTTCCTGAATAGCCCCAGATCTAAGTCTGAAACCAATTTTTTTTAAAAGTCATTTATAAAATTAGCTGAAGTTTTTTTTTCTTTGCTATGAGTCCGAATTCAAGCAACATCTAAAAAAGTTATTTATGTATATTATATATATATATATATATATAATGAAATTGTATCCTCATTAATTTTTTTACTTTGTTTTTCTCAAAATTCTAAACTTTATTATGAAAAACAAATTTAACAACAGTTGATAGTTTTAAACGCCTTTTTGTACGAGAAAAATAAAGTAAAACCTGGTGATCACTATTTTTTTTTTGAAAATCCCAATTTTTTTATATAGATTAATTTAAAAGAAAACATTTTTAATCTTTATTTATTTTAAGTTCAAATACTTTTTTTAGCCTTGCATTGGAGTTGTACCCCTTAAAAGAAAACAACACAATTTCTCAGTCTTTTTTTTTGTTTTTGTTTTTTGAACAGACATTTTATTTTCTGTGGTATCCAAAAAATGAGACCTACGAAACTTGTGTTGTAATATTTGTTTGTTTTAAAATAAATATAAATAAAAAGAGCATTTTCATTTGCATATTTTACACTTCAATAGTTTTCTCTAGGCAGGCCACCTAATTTTCTGAATTGTTTTATCTATGATTGGTTTCTTTTAAAAAAATGTGCGTTTTCACTCCTTTCCTTACTTTCTCTCTCACTAACTTGTCCGTCGTGTTAAACACGTGTAACAATTGAAACATGACATCTGTTACCACCCTAGTTTTATATTATTTCAACAATATTTGCTGTAAAGTAGAAATAATGATAATCTAAGTGATTTCCTTAAAAAGTAATATATGATTAGAGATATTGATCTAAAAAAAATTTTTTTTTTTAATTTTTAGATACTCAAGTGAAACATTTTCTCTTGAAATTGGGAGGAAAGTTTTGTGAAAGTTCTATTGAGATAATCATTTATTTTGTAGTGTGTACGTTTTTGTATCTTATTCTCATTTTAAACTTAAGACTAACGATAAGAAATTCAATGTTTTTAAAGAAAACAAAAAGCCTGTGGCACAATATTCATTAAATTTAATCCAAATATATGCCTGGAGTTCAAAATAACATTTTTTTTTTTACTTTATTTTACAACAAAGAACAGATTCAAAAGATTTGTGACCTAAAATTAAGATTACAAAAAAAAAAAGAAGGATAATAATGCATGCAACCACATGTCAAAACGAATTTCCTTATCTCACTATCCCACCCTTTTGAAAATAAAATAAAATAATTCTTTAGAGGCTCTGTTTTAAGTTGTCTTGAAAATAGTTGACTTGTACTAACTTGTTTTCCTGTCTTGCCCAGTTTTCTTTTAACATCTTGTCAGAAGAAAACATCTTGAGTATTTTGATGTCCAAAATCAATTTAAAGATTTTTAATACTCCCTCTTTGAAAACATATCACTGATTAAGCTTAATCCCTATCCCTCACTGATGTCTGGTACCGATATCGAAAACTCCCACTGTTATAAAAATGTTAGTATGCCTATGAAGGAGAAAACAAAGTTTTACTTAAAAATATTTACTATCTACTGACATAACTTGAGGTAAATAGCAATAGGGAGGTTTGTATAGGAATGAAGTAAAAAAGAAAAAAAAAAAAAAAGAAGAATCATAAGTCTGATGTCATAATTCCAAGGGGCATGAATCTCACAAGTCCAAACGTCGGACCACTAATGTCATGCAAGACTGGGAGAGCACCCATCTGCACATTTTTTAGTTGAAGGGTCTGATTTCCGTTCAGAGTTTGATAAGTGGCACTGTCTGGCCTGCAGTATGAAAATGGACAGCAAGCTGTGAACCCAAGAAATTGGCAAATAGGGTTTTGGAATATCCAGCATCCAGTCTACTGAGAACAGAGTATGAGGGCAAACTGCATACTTGGATGGATCTGGGCTTGACTCCTTGTAACTGAAGTAGCTAGTTGTGATGTTACATTTTTTTACCCTTTTGATTTATGCCACTGATATTTTCTGATGTTGGACTTAGGGGATTGATTTATAGCCCTTTGAATTACAACTTATGATTTTTTTTCTTTAATGGGAACTTTTCTGTTGCTATTTGCCTCAAGCCATTTCAGCAAATAGTGCAGAGAACACAGTTCTTTTTTTTTATATAAGGCTTGGTTTTCTCCTTCGTCACCACGGTTACCTCATAAGTTATACATTGATAAAATAACATATGTGCAGTAGGTGCATACTGGGATGTAGTAGATATTGTGATAAAATTTTCAGTCTTTGGTCATCTTGTGATGTCGCAACTCTCCTAGAAGTGTCTTGTCTGTGTTTATGGTTTAGACATTGATACATATTGCAGTAAGGTTCAGTTTGGTACACGCCGGTGTCATGCTACAGATGTTTCCTTTATTTAATTATTTGAGAGAGTTGTTGGAGTATTGGTCTTCAAGAAACTAGGTGGTCATTTCAGAGAATTGCTGAGAATTTTGGTGATGTTTTTGATTTTAGAAGCAGTGGTAAAATGAACCTTCTACACTTGTAGACCAAGCTTTGAATGTACACATGGTGTCAACCCTTGCCAGAATATTCATTACAAGAGAAGCAGTGGTAGATTGTACAGTGTCACAAGAGTCAATATTGGACCATAAGGAATTATTTACTTGCTGCAGGACAGTATGCCTCTAAATAGACTTCCACTTGTGCTGCAACATCATTATGTATGTCTCCACTATTTTCACAAGAGGGTCATCTGTGTGGTTGAATGTGTGACAATTTTCCTGAAAGAAAATGAGGAAACTAACACCACCAGTGAAAAGAGGGTATGACTCTAACTTGTTCAAAGGGCTTCAAGCTTTAATGTACATTCAGAAAAGGGAAATGACTCTTAATGAGAATGATGCAGTAGATAATTGCAACACATTTTCTTTGTTGCAACCTTTGTGAGTTGACACTTTTGTCCAAATGGAAAGAGGTTTCGTAAAGTAGAGGATTACTTTTGGTAATACATAATTTAAAAATGAAGAAAGCACTCAGGTTAGTAATGAAAAAGGAATACAGTAAAATACTCTATGTAATATTAGTGGAAACAAGAACCCAACTAAGAACTTCAAGAGTGGGAACTGCGAAGACCAGGTAATCAAATCAAATAAGAAAACATAACAAATTACATGTGATTGGTTAATGCAAATTTGGTCTTAAACCTGTCTCATTTAATCCTAACTTACAGTTAAGCTTAAGGTAAGTAACATATTTAAAAAAATTTCCAACAAATGGTGCTTATATATGGGACCAGTTACTGTAATCCATATATAATGTCATATTTAGTCCTTAGTGAATTGAAGCAAACACTCAGTGTTGTAATTTTATTTTCTGTCAGTGTATTATTTTAAAGATTATGTAACATTTTAAAAAAAAAAGTTGTTACTGCATTATTTACAGCTGTAAATGTTTCTATCTAGATGCTTTCTGTTGAAGCACACTTAAATCTTGATATTTCTTTTGCATATGAAAAAGAAATTTGCTGTGTGCTTGATGGGTTTTTGCAAATTCTTCATTAATTTCATTTCTTTTTCTTTTTGTTAAAAAAAATAAAAATTGCTGAAATAGAGCTATAGATATTTAAAAATATCACGTTTTATGAGGCTATAGCTGTAAAATCTTTTTTTAAACAAGACATTAGTTTAAATTCTGTCAAAATGAATGGCCATAAATAACATCCTGTAAATTTTAATTTATTTCACTTTTTTAAATAATTTCTTCTAGTCTTGGGGAGATTGAATGTGTGTTGTGGATTTGGCCCAATCGAGTGCCAAAATATTTTCTTGCAGTCTAATTACAGTACCAGTAATTGTTGCTGATTAGTGTTGATCATTAACAGTTTGATTTCAAAAAAGAAAAAAAAAACGACACCAACTTAAATCTGTTTAGTTGTAGCTCAAAGGATTTTAGTTTTTGAACCAAAAGTGAGGCACTTATTAATCATATCTACCTTTTTTTTTCTTTTTTTTCTTTTTATCCTTGGCTTATTTCGCAAGCTTCATTTGTGAAATTGCTGAAACATCTTGGCCATGTCATTACATATGTTCTCCACTGCCCCCACCCTACAGACTTAAAGTAGTGCAAACTAAAAAATGGATAGCCAACAGATCAGTCAATCAGTTGTGTGCCATGCATGATACACGCATAGGCGATCATGTATCTTTCAATACATGACTGACAAGTAAGTTTTTTTTTTTTCCGCAGTAGGTTGCCATTTCTTTCTGTGGTAGACCAGTTGCCATCCAAGGCTCTAGAACCTGGTCTGACCTGCTGTTTACCCATAGCTAGGGAGAGAAGAGAATGCGTACCTTTCCCAAGGGAATTAACATAATAAGTGAATGTAATGGATTCAAGTGGAATTTGAACTTACATAATTATTTGTTTAATTAAAACAACTTATCTTTTTTTTAATTTTTTTTATTTATTTATTTTAAAAAGTTCAAATGTAGAAATCATTTAAAATTTTATGCATTTTCTCTAATTTCAGCTTTCTTTGTGCTAAGACAAATTGTCATATGTGCACATATTGACTGTCAGATTTTTTATTTACATTGTTCAGACTGTCATCATCTTTATTGTTATATTCATAATGTTTTGGCCATTGTGTGCTCCGGCCTTCTTCAAGTAGTATACATTGGAATTTCATACTGAACCGTTTATTTAGTCCACAAGGGTAGGTCATTTTAGCTTCTCGTGTGCCTTGTGCCTTTTCTGGAGATTTCAGTTTCAGTTAATTCCTTTTAATCACTCAACTCTAATTTTTATGTTCATTCCTGCTGTGACCAAATATTGAACTCAGAACTCTTCAAGTCACTTTTGGATTACTTCCACCATCACTTTTTACACACTGTGCCATGTGTCCTGAAGTGGGGGTGGTTAAAAGACATGGCATGTGGAACCAGAACAATGTACTCCCATCATTACCCTTTTAATTTTTTCTCAAATCTTTTGTGACATTCTTAATAACCAGTCTTTCTTTATTTTGCTAATGTTTTTAGTTTCTTTTTTTAAATTTATGATCCTTGTTTAACATTTTTTAAATTTCTAATATTTTTCATCACTCAATGAGTATATAATGTTTGTGATTGCATCATTCTTAAGGCCAATACTAATCTTTATATATTGGAAAAAATATCGAGGAATAATTGGCCATGGTTAAATGTAATTGGCAAGATGCTCAAATGGAATTGACAGTTCTCAAACAATAAGAAAAGGAAGATAAAGAATGGCAAAATACTAAGTCAAACACTTTATATACAAGTCCAAACTAATCAACACAACAGTAATAAGGCAAAAAATTCATAAAGTAACAATGGTGTTCACATGTAAAAGGAATACAGTTATGTGATTGTAACATTTTGAATTCAAGACAAGAAAGAACAAAAATATGGCAGATGAGACTGAGAAGGGGTCAATCATACATCTGTAGGATTTATCTATAAATTTGGGGAGGGGGAATGTTTTTAGTAGTTGTTCCAACTGCATTGTAACTAACAAATATTGATAACTATTATATATAATATGAACAAACCTTACATAAAATTTTACACTGCCATATAAACAGTTAAAAAAATATGTACGCTGAAATTCAAATGGTATATTTATATAAGTATATGTTGAAAATGTTACTGATATCAGTTTTGCTAAAACCAGTTTTGAAAAATTTTGTATGAAGCAGAGGTATATATTTGAATAATAATAATTAATAATAATATATTTGAATTCTTCTGGACTGAAAACTTGTAGCCATTGACATTCGTCAATGCTTGCTGAACATTTACAGAAACCAAAGAATGGATGAGAGTGCAATGAGTGGTTGGTAATGCTTTTCACCAATGTTCTACACAGGCTCTTCACAGTGGCGAAATGCATAACCAATCAGGTTGACTATGAAAAACCTCTATTCAGCAGTGTTATTTAGCCCTCTGTCCCTGTTAGAGTTACTGCAAAAATAAATAGGACATTACTGTCACAGCATGTTTTGTGTATACACCAAGTGTATTAGGTATCTGTAGTACAAATTGTAAAAGACAACAAATGGTAACACATGACTCGCATTGGTATGCATCACTGTAATCATCTCAGGGTGGTTCAGAGAGAACTAGGTGTCATTTCTCCCACAGCTTGAATTAACATTGCTCCTGAGTTGATAGAATATTAGTTTGAGATGAATTATTAGGTTTTTAAGAATGATACACAATTATGAAAATTCTATTTATAAAAGTAATTAATTTCTTAGAAAGAATTTCTTACTTCTTGCCAAGAGTGATAGGCTTTTAATAAACATGGTAAGTGCATACGTGTGTGTGTGCGCGCACACACACACTATTAAACTGGTGAATGAAACTAAAATGAAAGTTGAAAATCTTAAATTTATATATTTCTATTATTTATCTGTAAATGTGAAAAAACATTGCAAGAAGTAATTACATTTAAAGCAAGGAGATTCTTTTTGTCAAGTTTTGATTGTCTTGAATGAACCTGCCGTAACAAATAAAATGTCTGTTTTCTGATGATAACTAAATGGTAAATATAATGGACAATTTAAAAAAAGGATACATGGAAAATTTAGTCATGGTGCAATGGAGGTAATTGTAAATAAAAATATTTTGATTATGAATGGTAGGAATGTGCTAATTTCCATCATAGAAACACCATTCTTAAAGTATCATATAAGTCACTCTGAGCATGAGACTTAGTTACTAAACACTTCAGTGTAAAATTATTCAATGTTATTTAACTGAAATGTTTAAATGAAATTAAGATAAATTATTTTATATAAAAGAAAAATTTTTAATAAAATTTAATTTGTTTTTGTATGTATTATTTTTAAAACTAATATTTTGACTGTTTATTTCTTCGACATTTTTATTGTGTTTTTTTAATGTTACAAACAACTATTAATGATGACAACATGTTTGTCTTTTGTTTTTTTTTTTTTGTAACTGTCTTTGGGGCGGATGGTTCCAGGACAATGAAAAAAATTATCCTGGAGCCCTGATTCCTCTTCTTCATTTCACCACCTTCTTGAAAGTGGCCATTTTGGAGTTGCTTTGGTGAGGTGTCTTGTGTCCTGAGTGCTTTTTACTCTCCTGTGTTAAATTGGAATTTGCCATGTCCAAAATGCTAAATAGAATATGAGGCATGCTGTATAACATTGTGAGGCTATGTTTAATTTATGACCAACTGGAAATCTATTTAATTTACAAATACCTCATGCATCCTGAATGTATGTGATGTCCTATCTCTGGAAGTGTCCCTATTTACTTAAGAGGCAATGTGATACTTGGCATTATAAGGTACATATGTCTATTGATGCAAATATCCTATGCATTGACTGTCAATAAGTTTGTTTTTTTCCTTTTTACACTTGAAACTTGTGATATACAGTTTTTTTTTTCTTTGTCTACATATTCCAATGATTGCTGTTGATATCTACAGCTGTTAATCTAATTAATAAAAACTCAACTGTTGCCAATAATGTCTTGAATTTTTATTAGATAAAACATTGTCAACCAGTGTTAATTATTGACTGTTAATTCTTTCATTTCAGTTTTCATTGCTCTTCTTTATAATGACTTTTATTCTGTAGCCATTACTTAAAAAATTATTTGAAAATAAAGGAGTCTCTCTGTGAGGCTGAAGCTAATCTCCAATTTTATTTTGGGAAGCTTATCTTACTGTCATAGCTACAAGAGCTAATAGCTTGCAGAAGATCAAATCTAGCTATATAAATTTATTATTCCCTGATCACTTGGCATTATATTATTACATTGTTTTGTTTCTATATATACTACTAATAATTCTAATAGATGAATCTTTGTCGGGGATTAATTTTATGGTAGTTAGATTTAATGCTCTACCAAGCATTAACTCTTGTAGTGCAAGATGTTAGAATAACTATTATAGTTAGATGGAGTTTTCAAAGAAAAATAGATATTTGAGTCTTGCCGAGTTCTAATCTATCTGTCTGTGACTTTCATTAGTCCGTCCAACATACCCTCTAAAATAGCCATACATTGACCAATCAAAACCAAATTTTGGGGAGAATTGCAAGCAGATAAGGGGGTACAAAGTACAGTTGGTTTTACTCAGGTGTGTAGATTAGTACAATAAATTTTCATTAATTTTTTTTTAAAATTAAGTATTATTATTTAACATACAAAATACTCACTATTTTTAAAATAACAAGTACTTATTTAATTAAAATGCAATATTGTTTTTGCATATCTTAAGTTTTTATATAGGCAAGAATCCAGTTACCCCGTTCACCCTGTGTTTGCGAGAACTATAAACAAATTACAAGGTCAGACACTTCAAAAAGTTGGAATTTGGCTCCAGAAAGAAATGTTTATACATGGCCTGTTGTATGTTGCATGCTGAAGAGTAAGAAATCCTAAGAATTTATTATTTGTTGTTAAAAAGGAAAAAAAGAAATTTTTTTAAAAGTTGTGAAGTTCTAAATTTATTAAATTAAAGAAATAATTAAACTGAAGTAGGAGTCAAATTA
Source organism: Acanthosepion esculentum (assembly GCA_964036315.1). NCBI lineage: Eukaryota > Metazoa > Mollusca > Cephalopoda > Sepiida > Sepiidae > Acanthosepion > Acanthosepion esculentum. The sequence goes on from OZ038503.1 coordinate 48,432,141, forward strand.
TTTTCCGAACAAATCAGCTTATTCAAATTTCATTGATTGATTTGTGAAATTGAATGAAATGTAGTTTGTAAATCTTGACAAAATGTTAGCGATAACTTCAGTAATATTAAATAGTGTGAGGATTTCAACATGCATTAGCATGTTGCAAAAAAAATTCTAGTTATTAGAATTTCAGATGTACACAGTTTATTCATCGTCATTATGATTTTCACAGGAAAATTTATGCTTTCTTTCATATGGAAAATTTTAAAGATAGAATTGAAGCTGATGAAATGATTTTTTTTCTTTTCAAAATGCACATTAAAATAAGTCCTCCCAATTTCATTGAATTTTTTATTTGCTCTCATTTTTTATGCTAGAAATTGATCTGCTAAAACAATCAAATCAAAAGTTTAAGTATGAAAAGCATTTTAACTCTCTCAGCACCAATATCAACCAATGTTAAGCTTGCAAGTAATTTTTTTTTTATTGTCTAGTGTCTAGCATTGAATGTAATTACATCCATCATAGTGTTATTTAAAATGAGAATGGAAAAAATGTTTTAAGAATCATTCTTGGTATTTTGTCAGTGCTGGTAACGTTTTCTGAGTGCCACATGTTGTTTTGGGCATATTTAAATGTTTCTTTGTTGTTTTTTTTTTTAACTGCAATACTAATGCTGTATGGGAAATGAAGCAATCTCAAATAGACAAGAGCTACCATTGTATTGTAACTTCACTTGATGCTTATTTATCACCTATTAAAATAAATCATAAGCCAGATATCTATATTCCTTATGTTTTTTTATTTTTGTAAAAATTTATGAACAGTAATTTATTTATTTATTTTTCTTTTTTTTTTTTAAGGGAATTTGTAGGTATTGTTAGTGTGGGTAGTTTACAAATACAGGGTGCAGCAGAGATACCTTCTGTATAATGGTAAGTGTCAATTGTGTCTTACCATTCTCTGGGAGATATTTTCTTTGAAGTATAATATTGGTTTCTAAGGAGGAAAACAAACACCTTTTACATTCATCGTTAACCTGCCTGTAATTGAAATAAACTTAATGCATTAGGTCTGTTTTATGTCAACATAACTGTCTTGCTGGATAACTTGCACACCATTAAACCTTTTAACCATCGACCTACTTTCACTGTCTATTGATGAATATAGTGGTCAAGTTTTTAAGTGACAATAGCAGATAAGGTTTATGCATATCACCTACCCTTCTTAGATTTTGTCAGTCAACAAAAAATAGAATAGTGCCGATCCTTTGGTTGTTTGTAAAAGATTAATTTTTGTATATATATATATATATATAAAAAAAAAATTTTTTAAAAAGTTATGAGGATTCGCCATCTCCAGTCTTAATTTTTATGGCTTGTAAGATAATCAAACATTACGTACTTTGTTAGACTATGTAGTTTGTTTTTTTTTTTTTATATTGAGCAATAAAGCAAATGGCTGTGGCTACAAAATGAGAAAATGCTGCAATTTTACAATTGCTTGAAAAGGAAAATGTCTTATAGTTTAGATGATAGTGTTCAGTGCAAATTCTTCAGAAACTGGTGTGGGATTACCCCACTTTGGTTCTCAGAAAACTTCCTTTAATGCCCAGGTGGTGGCATTTTATAAGGTAGTATAAAAGGAAAAGGTAAAAAAATGAATCTTTTTTGCTCTTCAACCACAGGATGCTATAGTGAAGGATGTGTTTAGTTTCCCCTCCAAAGAGGTTTCTTAGTCTTCAGACATACCACCTGTCACATATAGCATGCTACAGTATCTCCAGTTCAGAAAAACTTTGTGTGACCCCAATATTATCTCCTCTACCTCTCTTCAACACAAGAAAATATCCCAGTTCAACAAAAGATACAACGCCACCACTAACTGAATTCGCATAACACACTGGTAACTTAATGCCATTATAAGTTTCTCAATGAAAATCTGTCACTTTTTCACTTGCAAGAAAAAGTTAGTAGTTTTTTGAATAGTGGATTTTTCTCTTTTTGAACTGTTAGACTTTGTTCTATATATAAATATATATAAAATCTGTGTGTGTTGAATTATTCAACTGTATGCCATTACAATTGATAATGCCCTTTTCTTTAATTTTTACTTTGCAACACTAACATACCAAATAAATATATTTTACATTGATATTCACCCTGTACAAGGCCCAAGAGCCACTTGGAGTAGAGGGTTACAGAGTAAGAGGCACCACCCCAAGCAAAGGGATAATGCCACCAAGACACAAGGGGCCAGAGCCTTTAGGAGGAACTAGAAACCCAGTCTTAAACAGTGAACAAATGAAAATCCTCTACACCTATTCAAAAGACTAGGGAAGGCATGTGAACCTGGTGATAATCAAACCAATCTACTCCTATTAATTTTATAGGTTCTACTTACATTCTCTATCATATTTTTGTGCTAATCACATGTAGAGGTGATGCAAAATATTTTGTTGAAAACTTTTGTAGTGTTTGTTGACCTTGTTCTTTGTCTTTTCACATGAAGCTGTGTTTTGTATACACAATTTGACTTAACAGCAGTTATACTTGTTCCTTGGCTTTCAGAGTAATGTCATTTCTCTCTTTAAACCATTGATATCCATTTTATATTGTAAAAATAAAAATGTTCACCTAGAACCGATTTTTGAGATGGGTTAATTATTTTTATCTCTATTCTTCTACTTGGAAGCATTTGAATATTAACAAGAAAAGGTTTCAGGCCAAACTTTTATATTTTTTTTTGTATATATTTGAACAGTAGACCGTCAAGAAGTGAGGAAATTTTTTTTTTTTGTCTTCAGGTGATGATGATGGTCTTTAAGAACAACATTGGTATAAAACAAACTAGGAGTAAATAGGCAGGATAATTTTTTTTTCTTATATATAGTATGCAATCTCATATCCTGTGTATGATGCATATGGTCTAAATACATAGAAACTGATTCTCACTTGATACTCTTTCTGGCTCGTCATCATTACCTAATTTAAATTTTGTCAAGTATAACAATCCTTCAAATCAGGAAGATGAGTTACCAATTACCTTGTATCTATTTGAGTATTTGTAAGTTATAATCATCTGAGAGACTCCTCTCTGACTTCCATCAGCATGGCTGATGCTAACCTCCAGGAAAGTGACTCCTTGCAACTTCGCTGGCTAACATCCTCCTCCTGACATGAAGTGGAAAGACTATATTAAATCCATTGCTAGGTGAACTGCTAAGAAATTTGTTTCACTGTGTCATGCAAGACAATTTTTCTCTCCAGAATCTATCTATCTCTAAGTCTGCCATTCGTCCATGCTTCTGGTGCACCTGCTATTTATCTAGAGCTTCTTAAAAATCCAAAGAATAATTAGCAATATTATCAGTCTCAATATGGCAGCTCAGCTCCAGTCACTTTCCCGCTGACATAAGGTTGCCTCTGCGTGTCTTTTCTCTAAATACTTTCATAGTAATTTTTTGGATGAGCTCTTGGTTATGGTACCTCAACTTTTAAAATTTAAGTGAAGTACTAGACTGATGCCAACATCTCACCAATTTACAGTTAAGCTGGCTAGATGCAACCATAAGTTCTATGCTAACAGTTTCTTTTCTCACACTTCTCACTTGTGGAATTCCCTTTCAGCTCCATGCTTTCTAGCCAAATTTAATCTGCAAAAATTTAAATGCAATGTCAATAGCTATCTACTGTCCCCCTGATTCTTTTCTCTTCCAGCTTATTAGTAATATTTCTGTTTCTAATTCTTCAACACTAACTAACCCCTTGTGTCTTAGTGGCTCTTTTTACTATCTTGCTTGTGGTGAAACAGATTTAAAAAATATATATATCCTACAAAACTTGATACATGATTTAATGCAGAACCTGATATAATAAAGAACTGAAATATAAAGGCAGTTTCATATTCTATATGAACTTGTAAAAATGTTAATATTTCATTAATGTTGCTGTTTGAGGCCAAATGTGGCAAAGTTATTTACTGAGTTTGGCTGAAAACAACAATAATTGTGCATCCAGTAAGGATTGAACTTGCTATAAAAAAATAGCTTCCAGTCCTAACTCTATTGAGAAATATTCTCAAGTAATGTTACATAAGATTGATATATTCATATCACTTGCACATTTGTAAAATCTGGAAAAAAAAAAAAATGAAATTTGATGTTAAAATGATTTGCTATTTTATTTAATTGTTAGCAGTAATATTTTTTTTATCTATTATCCCTGAAAAGAACTTTTTTTTTTTTACTCATCAAGGTGTGTGCTTCTTTTTCGTCTATGTATTGTATTTCTTCGTAATGTAGGTGATCATGGCTCTCCACAATTTGCTGTCCTTTATAGCTCTTAATAATTTTTATTCTTTTTATTATCTCTCTTAAACCTTGTTCTGCCAGCCATTTACTCAAACTTGTGTGTTAAATATATAACACGAGATCTTCTAAAGCTTCTCGTTTTTTTGTTTTCTTTGTTCTCATAATAAATTAGTGCATCACTGTTGTACATACTAAAAAAGGTAGCTTCTCATACAAATGAATGTGGGTGCTAAAAATAGTTTTTCCTCATGCAATTAGGACTGTACATAGGTACATTTTGAAGTATTACTGTATTTTTGTCTATATTTCTGAGATGAGGTATTATGTACAGTATTTACATTAGTCGAACTATTGTCCTCATCTTTGTCGCCATATTTGTCACAACGTTTCGGCCGTTGTACGCTCCGGCCTTCTTCAGGTGGTTGGAATTTTGAACCAAACCCTTTATTGCGATCACTGGGGTAGACTGTTCTAGTTCCACGAGCAATTTTTGATGGATGTCAGTTATCAGTTATCTCCTGCTAATTTTCCCTCTGAAAGTTCTCCACTGCCTTAACCGGGTATTGAACTCACACTCTTTTGGGTCTGTCACTGGATCTAACCAACGCCTTTATCCACTGTGCCATGTGTCCTTGAGGAAAAATTAGCAGGAGATAATTGATAACTGACATCCATCAAACATGGCTCATGGAACTAGAACAGTCTACCCTAGTGATCGAAATAAAGGGTTCGGTTCAAAATTCCAACCACCTGAGGAAGGCTGGAGTGTACAACGGCCAAAACGTTGTGACAAATATGGCGACAAAGATGAGGACAATAGTCCGACTAATGTAAATACTGTACTGTATTTTTATCTTAAATTTTGTTTTAATTACTCGTTGAAAGTTACTACTTTGAGTATTATTGTATAAAGATTCTCTTTAATCTGATGTTCATGGAAATTACGGGTAATTTTCATTTTTTTTCTGTATTTTAATCTTGGTGTAAATTATTTTGAAACATTGAAATAATAGAATAAATATTTTTTGCCTTCAAAACAATCGTGTTTTATAGTTTTCCTTTTAACATTTGTTCTTGCCAATGAAGCAACTTAATTTTTTAAAAATATTGCTATTCTTTTTTTCTGTCGTATATAAAAACAAAAATGTACAGTGCTCAGATTTCCTTATATAATTGCTTTATATAAAAAAAAAAGTTAAAGATATTGTGGCTTTTTATATCATACCTATTAATGCTTCAATATTTTCTAACAGTATTAGACAAAATCTTTGAAAGGATATAGAAGAAATGATAACAATAAAAATGCTATAATGTAAGACTTTTTACATATATATATATATATATCTATCTTTGCAAATAAGAAATAAATACAGAACAAAAATAAATCTACTTTATAACAGAAGTTGAAACACAATCTTTATGTAAAAGACATAACAAAAATAAAAATTCTAAGATTTTTTTTACATATATAGTTTTGCAAATACAAAATGACTACAAAAAATAAAATGACTTTAAAAAAAGTTGACATGAATTTTTTAAAGGAAATAGTAAATATACAATAGAAGAAATAAGAATAAAAATAAAATTCCTATAATGTAAGACTTTTTAAGTGTAAATTAAACTGGATTCTGAGTCGGTATAGTTTTTCTGACTCAGTTACCCTTTGTTTTCAACTCTACAGCCCTCAGTATGAAGAAACTAAAAGTTACTGAGTATATTTGGTAAAGCACTGAAATTAAAAAAAATTCAAGTCGAATGTGAAATTAGGAGTAAAACTTTTTCCAATGTTCAACATTATTGAATATTCAAATTCAGATGCATAATGCTTTGCAGTATCTCTTTTTCTGCAAATGATTCATTAACCCTTATATATAGTCTTTTGGTTACAAACACTATCATTCATTTTGATATAGATTAGGGCAGTTCTCTCCTACTGGAATCTGATAGCATAATAATTGTCAGGTGCTCTTAATTTCTCAAGTTGACAAACATATGTACAAAGTAAGAGGTATCTATCAAGTTTTGTCAACGTAGATTGATAGTTTGGTTGACATGTCACGTTGATGAAGTTTGACACTTAGTTTTATAGCTTTTCAATAATTTACTTTATCCGACATCTGTTTGATTTGTTGGTGGTGAGACAGGAGGTGGGGAATGTCCCTTGAAAAAGTAATATAATCTTAAAACCATTATCCTTCATTTATTTCCATCTTCAGAAGTAATTTTTTGAAAGGATTTTTTTTTTTATAAAACATTAATTATTATTTCTAAACTATAAACGTTATTTTTAGTGGGTGCTTGTTTGAATTCTTCTTCTTTTTTTTATTGAAATTAATAACAGCTGGCCTAATTTGAGAAGTTCTAAAAAAATTCTGCCTTCTACAGAAATTGAACTTGCATCCCTTTTTTATCCCAGGGAACCACATCTTAAGCCAAAGCATGCCACTACCAATTTGGCCATGGAACCAAATGACCAGACAGTCAGAATTACCTCTTCAAAAAGGCATGTTTTTCTTGTGACTCCTACAAATTTATATCTTCTAGCTTCAGTTTCATACCCAAAATGTAAACAGAAATATTTGATTTTTTTTTTTTTTTTTTTTTTTTTAATCTGACATTATTTCTTATTACTATAAACGTTATTTTTAGTGGGCACATGTGTTTGAATTGCTATTTCCATTTTTTTAAAATTTTTATTAAACAGTGAAAATAATAACAACTAGACTAAACTGAGAAGTCCTACTAAAGAAAATAAAAAAATCCTTGCAAAAATTTTTGTTTCGGTTACGAAACTGAAGCTAGCAGATTTAAATTGGCCAAAGTCCCAGCAAGAAACCTACTTTTATTAATAGGTAATTCAAACCCTTGTCAGGCTGGCCTCCATGGCAAAAAGAGATACAATTTCAATTTCTATCAAAGATACAATTTTCTATAATAGTATTTTTCAATTTAGGGTGGTGGTTATTAATTTCACCGTTTTTTAAAAAAATTTTTTAAAAATAAATAAAATAAAAAAAGGATAGCAGCTTCGATATGTGTACCCACTAAAAATAACATTTATAATAAGAAATATTCGTAAGGGTATAAATATACAAGAATTTTATTAAACAGGTCTTATGAGGAGTTGATGTATGCAATCTTTTAAAGAACCAAATGATAATATAAGATTTTCATGTTTAAAAATTACAATCATTTTAAAGGTGAGCAGTTTCAATTTTAAGGAACTAAAAATTGCTTACTATAGCAATTAGGTAAAAAGAAAAAATTGTGTTGATAAATAATAACAAATAATAATAATAACAACATACATAATACCTTTATTTATTATTCAGGGCAGTAGATGAAAATAAATGGAGGGTTTACTCAAATATGAGTATCCACTAAAAATAATGTTTATAGTGATACAAATCTGTTGGATTAAATCCATTCTAAAAAAAAAAAAAAAAAATTCTCTTAGTTTGGATATGAAACTGCAGATATGAAAGTTTTGGAAGATCTTTGATGAGATAAGTTTCGCTTAAAGGTACCTTTTGAGCCTTGCCTGACTAATTGATTCTCTGTCGCTCAGTGTGTTGGATTTAATAATAGTTCTCTCTGCACAGAGGGTGCAGGTTTGAATCATGCTGGATAGTGAAAAAAAAATTTCTTTGATAAGATTTCTTAAATATTCAGGCCAGTAGATAAAAATAAATAAATATACTATTTAATAAACTGAGTGTCTACTCAAATAGTATCCACTAAAAATAACATTTAAAGCAATAAAAATAGGCTGAATGTATTGTTTCCATCACTAAACAAAATTTTATATCTTGTTTCTTCTTTGATTAGGACCCATGGCAGTTTTTTAAATATCTGAAATTAAGAGAAAAAAAATATCATTAACTATTATTTTATTATATATAACTGTTTTTATAACTTTAAATGTTATTTTTAGTGGATACCCATATTTGAGTAGATGTTTCATGAATCTACTGAAAATAACATTTAAAGTGATAAAAATAAAATACTTGTAAATTGATATAAGGAAGGAAAATGCAAATACAGTTTTATGAAAAAGTATGGGGTAATTGACTTTTTATTAAAATCAGTCACTGCTGTTTCTGAAGTGAAACTTTGTGCCAACAGTTGATACTGTTACTAGTGCTGGTAAAACTATGATATTAAGTTGCTCTTGACAACAGAACACATTTCCAAGTTGTTAGATTGTAGCTAGATTGGTAATGATCGACTTGTGTGTGTATTAGGAAATGTATTAAGTCTGACAATTATTTAATATATTTTCTCTTTGTGTGTTGTTTTTATAGATATAATTTATTTAAGTAAATGCTCTGTTTCTTAATTAAACAGTATTAATTACATTTACTGGCCTGAATGTGAGAAATTTTGTAGAAAATATGCGTTCTCTGACAGGAATGTCTGTTTATAAACAGTAATTCGGACTTTGCTAACCAGACACTTTTCTATAGCTGGATAGTTAACAGCACATCAGATCAAATGACTTCCCATTAGGTTTACAGGTTCAATTCCTGTTGAAGAGCGCATATTTTCCATGAAATTTCTCCAACATTTAGGCCAGTAAATGTAATTAATATTGTTTAATTAAAAAACAGAGCATTTACTTAAATAAATTATATCTATAAAAATAATGTATAAACGGAAAATGTGAGGTGGTTGATGTTATTTCAACTGTTGGAATTAACCACTGGATTTTTCTCAATGTGCTTAGATATAAAAAGCTTAAATTGTGAAAATATAGTGTATAAATATAAAATATCTTTTAGTACACGACATTGTTTCAGCTATGAATATTCTAGGATGAGTTAATTCTAATTTGTAAAAATAGTGTGAGTAGAATAAGTTTATTATCATAGTAATTTTTTTTTTTTTTTTAATTCAAAATTGAAAATTATTAGTCTGTATATGATTTAGACATTGTATTTGAAAGACTGAGGAGCTGAGTTTGAATTTCATTACATTCACTGACATGCTAATACGCTTGGGAAAGGTATGAATCTGCTTCTAAGCACCCCCCACCACCAGCTATAGGTAAATAGCAGGATAGACCGGGTTCTATAGCCTTGGATAGCAAATGGTCTACGATAGAAAGAAATGGCAATCTACTGCAGGAAAAAATCTGCCTTGTCATGTATCATGCATGGCATATAACTGACTGACTGATTTGAGAGATTATCGTCTTAACTTTTACTCTTGAATGCTTTGTTTGGAAAAAAAAAACAAAAGCCAAAAAAGATGGCACATTTTTTCTATTTGCGCATTAGGCATTTGCGGTTAATTTTATGTTCAGAGCTGGCAGCAATTAATGATCAAGCTCGTTTCAATGTAATTTATAAAGCTAATTTGTGTTTTCAGCTAATTGCTTTACTATGTATATTTATTATTAAGCAATAGTTATTTATTCTCTGACTCTGTCCTCAATGTTTTTGTTTTTTTTCTTTCCCCCAATTATTTTTGCATTTGCCTTGATTCTGGCAGGCTATTCCACTGCAACACTTTTGATATGGAAAACTTACATAATTGAATGTCTTTAACTGGTTTCAAATATACTGGTCAACTAAGGCAATTTTCTAAAATGATTTCATATAGCATGACCATTATGAGTTGATATGCGTAGAGTAATTGGCCATGGTTAAGGGCAATTGTCAAAAATGCTTAACAAATAGAATTCAAAGTTTCCAATAAACAAAAGAAAAAGAACAGCAAAATAATACTAAGCAAACAATATATATATGCAAGACAAAAGTAGGCAAAGCAACAGTAATAAGGCAAAAGTTTGCAAAGTAAGAATGCTGTTAACATGCAAAAGGAGTACAGACAAATAATTGTGGCCTTCTGACTTGAAGGCAAGAATGAATAAAAAATATGGTAGATGAGACAGAAGTGGTCCATTTTATTGCTTATGAAGAAATCCCATCTGTACAGTTTATCTATAAATTTGGTGAGAAGGATGTTTTTTTACAGTCCTTCCACACCAACTGGATCCAACAATATGCTATAAAGCCACAATTCAGATATGTAACAGGGTTAATTTCAGGTAGGTGTGGATAGAAAATATGAAAGAAATATGAGAATATGACCTGAATTGGTGGCTAGCAGTTCTAAAATGACTTTGAGATATTGTCAAAAGGAAAAATACACAGAAAAGGTAAAAATGTTTTCAGTGATTTATTTTGTAAATAATAATGACTAAAACTTTAAGCATTCTGCAACTGCAGGTTTATTTGAAATTGATCTTAAAATTTGGTTTAACTAGGTTTGCCCATGATTTTTTATGTAAGTGGATGTTTTTTCTCTGCAAATGATTTTTTTTTTTTTTTTTTTTTTTTTTTTTTCCCTTGCCAAATGAAAAAAAAATATTTTCAACATTTGTGCTTATCAGAATCAAGATTTTGGTTATGTCCATTTGACAAAAAACAAAAAAACTCTATAAATTTTTAGTATTGTTCTTGCCTATGTTGATATTGAACTGTGTCCTCATTCCTTTAATCAAATCTAACAAGCAATGTGTCTATTTCTTAAGTACTTTTGTATTCTACATTTTATTTCAGTGTAATCTATCTTGATTAGTTTTTGAATTCTCTTGTAGTAATATATTTCACATCCTCTAACTACATATGTTTTTATTTTTGAAAGATACCAGATTTTGAAAGAAAAGTGTACTTTGTGCAATATTGCCTGTCTAGTATGGATGTTTAGATACTAGAAACATAGATATCTTAATCCCATAATAGGATGCAACACAAATACTGTTGGATTGGATTACCTTCTGTCAGATGTTTTGTCCTTCATTTGTAATCAACTGCAAACCATCTGGTTAGATACAAAATTTTAATTGATTAAGTAAGTTAATTACACAGTATACTAGAAATTAGTGTTGACAAAGTTAGTGCATTTGGTGCTGGTAAAGTTAAATACAGTAGAATAAAATGGGGGGGGTATTAAACAAGCTCCACATGCAGCAATAAGGCTATTGTTGGTGTTGGCTTCAATAACTTGATTTGGTACTGTGATTGTTGCAACTTAATGGTAGGTTAGGTCATTTATCTTACTCTGAGTAGAAAATGGTCTCTCCATTACTTCTAATATTGAGTAGATATCAACACTGACTAGCCCAGCTGGTTTTTGGTTTATGACTGAAAATTTCACTATATATATATATATATATATATATATAGATAGATAGATATATCTAACTTTATTTATTTTATTTTTTATGCAAATCTGTTTTACTCTTCATATTATTTATTAAAAAGAGTAACATTTTTGTTTATGGAATTTAAAATAATTACTGTTTCTTAAATTGGATTTTAAAAATTAGTTTGGGATTTTTCTTGGAAGTAACTCAAATAGATCTTTCTGTCAATAAAATAACTTACTACATAAGGATGTTCTCTACGGCTAAACAGACCCCCTTAAAGAATATCACTATTGTTGCACTCAAATATGTGTATACACTAAAAGTAATGTTTTAAGTAATAAAATCTGTCAGGCTAATAAATAAAATTCCATCACTTTTTATATATCATAATGCTTATTTAGTGATTTCCTGTTTATTTGATATTTTCTTCATCAGCCCTCTATGTTAACCATTGACTTACATTTATAAACTATAAAAGTCTGTCTGATCAATTTCTACTTTGTGTTATTAGTAGTGTCTACAGATAAAAATCTCTCTAAATCATCTAATTTATATGCAATCTTTATGTAGTTAAATGTGTTCTCTTTCCAAACATCTAGATATAGGCATTCTTTTATATAATGAAACTAATAAAGAATAGTACATTGTGGTTACGATGTTGATTATTCCTAACTGAAGCTAATAATGGTAGTGGATAGTATTGAAATTTTGACAGAAAAAAACAAAACAAATTAATCATGGTCTGACTTTAAGACTTGGCAAGAATTTCTATGTCTGTTACAAGCTGTCAGGTGATTTGTGATACTGATAGGAGGTGGGGAACATACTATTTTATAACTACTGCAGAAGAGCCGGATAAGCTCTTATATGCATAGCTGCATTTTTTTTTTTTTTTTTTTTTTAAATATTCATGACTTGATTTGGCAAAGGTTGCCTAATAGATCTGCCTTTGTTTCTCACTGATGATGATTGAATCCATAAGAGATGAAAGGTCTTTTTTTTTCAATAGGGGCATTACCTTTTCTAATGGAGAGAGACTGGTTCCCCAAATAGAATGTTCTTTTGGCAATGTCATCTTTCATTCTCGCCATGAGACTAACCTACTATAATAAAGTAATCTGTACTGCTATGGAATTTCATAACCCACAAAAGTTTTCTTATCATTGTTAAATATTACTAAGATTATACTGTTATCCACAATGAATGTTTTACCCCTTAATTGCTACTCAACCCCATTCTCCAGGAAAAGATTCAGAAGTTGTAGATAGCTGAGTACAAATTCAAAACATATCATGTGAAGCTTTCAAAGATTTTTCTTTTCTCACAGGCTAAAAAAAAAACAAATCTGCTGTATCTAAACCAAACTTCTACTGTCAACACAGTTGTGTCATTTAAATAAAGACCATTTTAAAGCAGATATACAAATCTAATAACAAACCTAACCTGCTCTTAATAGACATAATCAGTATACATTTCAGGTAATATATAACCTTCCTTTAACAATTCTTAAGTGTTTGTATTGGGATGAATTATGCATATATTTTCCCTATAATTATTGCCTGTGATATAAATAAAATATAGACCTGTTGAGTGGGTAGAGAGTGCAAAGTGTTAGTCTAGCAAGCCATTGCTGTCTGCATTTACCTTTTTAAAACAATTTAAATTACAATGGCTTGGACAGTTCCTACTCTCCTTTATGGAAGTGCTAATTTTACTAGTCAGATTTCTTAAAGTGAAATCTCATGACCAGTCATGCTTTATTAATTACCTTAACTATCTATACCTAAATATGAATTGAAGCTTTTTAGCATTGTACACATGGAGTTGCCTACAGGTCAGCATGTGGCTTCATAAATTGTCAGTTTTGTGTTAAGCAAATGAAAACTGAATTGATCTCTCTTGTTTTAAAATTCATTCATCTTAGATTTCTTTTCTATTTTAATCATTATAAAATCCATACTTTAAGTTTTAGATATGCTAAAAATCTAGGGATTATGCTTTATTTTATTTAAAAAAAAAATATTGCTATGTCAGCGTGCCAGTAAGAATCTTTTAAGGAAGCATGAAATTCATAATTTTGCATAAAACTTGCTATTAAAATTCTCCCTCCCTGCTTGTTCTTTTCATAGAGTGAATATGAATAAATTATGAAATTTGATCACTTAGTATATTTTCAAGAGAGCAATACAAGTAATGTTTGTTTGCATGTGCGTATAGTAAGATTATTTGATGGTTCCTTTAGCTGTGTTTCTATGCATTAGATGTTATAGTTGTTTCCAAATGTTTGACTTAGATTAGCAAAGGGACACAGATATGGGGCACCCAGTAATGATTGAATTTGGAAGTAAATATCTGAGTGACCTGATTGTTCATCATTTTCTTGATGTGGGCTGTCCTAGATTAGATGATGTATATGACTGTAGTAAGTAAATAATAGTGGAACTTGACATAAATTGCATTATGAATTTGAAGCTAATTTTAATAGTAGCATATGTATTATGAAATTGTTTTGTATTTTTTAATATGATTTTATAGATAACATTTGGTTTGCAAGTGAATTGTGGAGGTAAGTTAAAGTTCTGGCTGAGATATTTTGTAGTTACTTAGACGCATGCCTTTAAAGGCATGCGTTCAATCTCCAGCTATAGATCAAATATCAAGACAAAAAGGACTATTGTCAGTGACTTCTGTTGAATTATTTTTTTAAAGTTATTCTGTTTAACCAGGAAAAGCAAATGGCATTAGTCTCATTTGATTATAGTCTTATACTGTAATATCAAATGTGACCTGGTATTGCATCATATAATTTCAGTTTAGTCCAATAAGAAATGCTACACATTAAAATGAAAATTTTACTAAATAGCAGTTGTATAACCAACTTAATTATTTATAATTATTTATTTCTACAAAACAAAAAAAAACAAATTGCCAATTATTTTTTTTCTCTAAATATAATTTTTAAGCATAAAACTCTTTGATGTATGTTAAAAATCAATTTTTTATTATTGCAAGAATTCTCTTTGTAAATTTCATATATATATATATATATATATATATATATATATATATATATATATATATTAGGTTGTTCCATGAATTTAATTTTTTTATAATTTGTTTTAATACCTATTATTAATAGTTCTGATGGCTCAATCATTGTTTATGACCTCCTGCCAACAATCCAAAACTGTTCGATATGTCAACAATAGAAATCAACAGATTTTGACATAAAAAATTTCTCAAGTCACTTTTTAAGCTCACATTATTGAATGAAACACCCTTCAAATTGTTAGAAAGCAACTGGAAAAAGGTGTTAATCTTAAGGGACTAAATCGGGAGAATATGTGGTGTCAGCGTTGTCATGTTGAACCTGATGTTTTCAGCTCATTTGTAACTACGGCTTAGCATTGACTGTTTGGTTGTTTTGAAGCATTTCATAGTAGATTAGTCCTTGTCAATCTCACCAAACACAGATCATTCATTTGCATGGATGCAGCTATGGCTTAATTTGAGGTGCTCTGCTTCATATTAACATAAAGACACCATTTTTCATCCCTGGTGATAATATGGTAAAGGAATCTTTCTTTGTATCCACAAGTAGCCTAGTATCAAGCAATTCAACTGGTGGCAGTAGAGGAGTGCCGGAGTTTGGCACTCATGTGCCGTGTTTCTGGACCTTACCCTTTAAAGGAAGATGATGAGTGGCAGTAACAGGAGAGCTTGACATCTTCTTAGCCAACTCCCTAGTGATCTGGTGTGTTTTTTTAATCATTGCATGCAATTGGTTCTCATCAAACAGGACAGGTTGGTCAGAATGTGGAGAATCTGTGTGTTTGGACTTTCTTTCTTAGAAATGGGAAAACCATTTCTGTGCCATTCTTTCGGTAATGAAGAACTCTCTGTACACAGCACAAATGTTACAAGTAGTTTTGGTATTTTTGTGACCTTGATTAAAAGCTAAGAGATGTCAGGGGTGTCTGATCTGAAATAAAATTTCTAAAAATATTAGACAAGTTTCACAAGATGACCAGAGTTACTAAGAAGCTAAAAATGAATAAATATATGTAACAACCTAATATTATGAGCTGCTACATTCTAACACATTAGTGAATTTTCAATTTTTTTTTTCTTGTTTAATAAATGAACCTCCTTGGCTTATGATAGATGTCCATCTGGCATCTAAAATAGATGGGCCTTGGTCAACTATATTTACACCCCCACCCCAGTCTACCTCATTGTTTCTCTAAACACCTGTATATTTTATTTTCTACTCTGTTTATTTCAACCTCTCATCTCTCTTATGTTTTAAAATGAATTAAATTTCCAACCTACTCTTTTATTCCAACTTTATACCCTTTTCTTTTTTCTTGTATGCATTATACTGCCTTTATTTAACAGCGGCAACAATCTGACTTGTTGCCAGTAATATCTATAATGTAGAATTACTGTATGGTATATATGGAGGTACATCATTAAGACCATCGCCTAATGATGAAAATAACTACTTTGTATAAACAAATATTTGTCTTTCAACATAATCTCCTTCCTTGTTAAAGAATTTTGATACTTTACCAGATTAGACATTAAAGTGAAAATTTCAATTGCAATTCAGGTGACCTGTTGGGCTTATTGATGTGTTCTATTACCATTAAGTTCATATTTTATATAAGGATGTTGCTATACATATAAATTATTTTACTGCTTTATTTGAAAACCTTTGAATATTTAAAATGTCCTGATGCATTTCTTGTTCGTCTATTTGACTATTCAAATCAGTTTTTGTGAAAATCTCCTTTGTTCTTTAAGGTGGGAAAGAGTTTATTTTTGTGACCAAACTTTATTATTACACAAGCTAATTTTCAAATTACTATATGTACTTCTTTAAAAGTCCTATAAGTAGACTAAATATTTTTATGCAACAAATATTTTTATGCAGGCTTTAAAAAAAAAAAAAAAAAAGGAATTTCTTTATCACTATGTACTCAAGGATATGTAATTATATGATACAATTCTTTTATAACTCTTATAAATTTTAATTTCTTTCTCTTGAGTCTTGATAAAAAAATATTCAACTTATTACTACCTAGTATATTTGTTTCTTTACCCAACCGCTGGCAGTTATGAGACTAATTACAAAAGTCTTGTGTATACCCATCCCAATATCCCAAGCTTTGAACGTTTGTTTGTTTTACTGGCTGTCTGAATGTGTGTAAAATCTGAATCTCAAGTATTTTAACAGGTTACATTTTACTTTCAACTCCAGTTTTCAATACTCTATTTTCCGAGATGTAAGTTGTGATGTAATATAGCAAAGTTAGTTAGTAAAATGCAACCTGTTTGGACCATCATAGCAGTCTTTATTGTCTTTTGGAACTGATGCATTTGCAAATATTTTGGCTAGTGGCAGTGAACAAAAGGGAGGCTTATCCTGCTTATAGTTCACAAAACACCTGGAAAAAACAGATGATGCTAGACATCAAAGTCCTGGTTTACCATCCTTATTCACTACCTTGTCTCCTACAGATTACTACATCTTCCGGACATTAGATACACATGCCTTCAGTCAATTTGTCGTTTCTGTGACTGCAGTTTCTGTCCTGAATGGATAAATTCACTGCTTGGTTATTGGCAACATTGTGTCTATTCAAATGGTGTTTAATTTTACTGTGTTTTGAGTTGAAGTATGAGGTTTTAAGTTTGGAGTTGAGAAATGGCTGGTCTTAACATTTATATAAAAGTGTTATGGCCTTCTGTAGGACTAAACTTTTTGATAAATTCCTCTGCTGCCTTATTAACCAGATATCATACTGTCATGCTAGGATGGTTCCAAAGAACTTTGTCAACTCAAGGTCCTCTTCTTGCTGCAGGTACAATGCACTATGGATTCCATAACAATTATTAATATATAGTGTTATGGAATCCATCGATTTTTATTGTAAGGATTAGAGATACCTGTGTATATTTCTGAGATCACGTATTGTAATTACATTAGACTGTTGTCCTCATCTTTGTTGCCATATCCATGACATTTCAGCTATTGTACACTCTAGCCTTCTTCAGGTGATTGGAATTTTGAACTGAACCCCTTTCTTTCATTCACCAGAGTAGATCGTTCTAGTTCTATGTCCCATGCCTCTTCCGGATATCTGTTATTTGCCTTTTGACTCAACACTCCAAGTTTTTTGTTCACCACCGCAGTAGCCAGATATTGAACTCACAACTCTTTGGGTCAAGTCACCAATGCTTTTATCCGTGGACAAAATAAAGGGTTCAGTTTGAAATTCCAATCACTTGAATGCCAAAACGTTGTGAATGTGACACTAAAGATGAGGACAACAGTCCGAACAATGTAAATAAAGATTAGAGATAATAGTAAAATAATTTGTAATAACCTATTGCATAGTGCTGCTTGAAAAACAATTGAAAACAAAGGGAGTTAAAATGTATGCTCACTTTTGGATTTCAAGATATTATATTCAAGAGGGAGTTGCTTTTTTTTTTTGTATTGATTTATCCATTTTCTTTAAATAATCTTACAGTGGCTTGTTAAACCTAAGTGTATTTTTTATGTAAACTTGTTTACCTATGACATAAAAATGGTCATATATGTAATTTATTTTTGCAATTATTACTATTGTTGCTCTTTCATATGTGTGGTTAGAGCGTTTACTTTATAGCATGAGACCTAGGTTAAAATTTCACCATGACTGATTTGTCAGAGATAACTTCTTGATAATAATAGCCTGGGGAGGTGATTCCAGCACTCGGCACTTGGGGAAAGTGCTTGAAAACTATACCACGGGTTAACCTAAGCCTTGTCAGTGAAATTGGGTAGATGGTACCATTCAGAAGCCATCAATGAGTATGCTAGAATGAAGTCACAAGTCAGCATGACTGAGGGTTTGAGTGTACTGGCCTTGTTCAAAAAATTGTTAACACTAGATTATGTACTATGTCCCAGAAACTGTAACTAAGGTCCCCTCAGTTGTAGTGTAAACCACAGGTGGACTCTGGGTTGGGCAAGCATCTTTAATAAGAATTTGCTAGTTCCCCTGTCAGAAGGGTGTGCTCAAAAACCAGTAGTAACCAGCCATTTGCTTTGCTCTTTCTGTTAGTCTTTTCACTTACCAGATTTGTAAACCTCTTTGAACACTCTATTGTTATAAGACACTGCCACCTGGCCTCGCCAGTGCAAGTGAGATAATACAGCAAAAGGTACAATACACACACTTGGCATGTTATATAAACTAAATTTGTTACATTATTTAATTGGCCCTTCAAAATGAATTTAACCTTCTGACTAGACTTCAGATGTAGAATAAAAAGTAGTTTCTTTCTGCTCTGATGACTTGGTTATTGATATATTTTCCAAGTAATGTAGGTGACTTATTTCTGATTTAAGTCATGATTTTATGCCCCCCCCCACACCGTAGTCTTTGCAGTAGATAACAAATACTAAAAAGTAAAGTATATAAATATTAGGCAGAAAGGAAGCCGTTATTTAGCAATCTTCGCTGCTGCGTTTTAAAACAAAGGAACATTTCTCCTTTGAAGTAATTTCCATTTAGTTTTATGCAACATTTTTAATACTGATAATTATTTTTTTCATTCCTCTTTCAAGATTTTTTTTTTTTTTTAAGCGTATCACCCCAAGCAAGGCTGGAGGCCACTATCACGCAAGGGGTTATAGAAGGGTTGGAGGAAGAGCAGATAGGAGTGGTAAAGGAGAGGATGTGGAGAAAGAGAAAGATAATGGGTCGATCAAGGCAAGGGGGTTACAGAAGATTTGGAGCGAGAGCAGATAGGAATGAAAGGTGAAAGGATGTGGAGAAGGGAAGTGGATAGATCAAGGCAACTGGAGATGTCGATTGACGCTACACTTAAACCGTTGGAGAGGCAATGCCACAGACTACATGCATCACGGGAGAAACACAGCTGCACCAGTACAGAGGCCAGAGAGAGAGAGATCCGGGGTATCAAATACAAAATTATGAGCATTGTATGGGTTTTGACAAGTTTCAAAATGAAAAAGGCTTTTGAAGGGCTTTGTGATTTTTTTTTTTTTTTTTTTTTTTTTTTTTTAAACACATATACAAGGAACAAAAATTAACATAAAATCTTAAATGTTTAATAATGTTAATTTGGTTGTCAGTACTCTTCCTATTGCAACAATATTTTGGTACACTAAGTGTTGTTTCACCAAAACTCCTGTGTAACTGCACATTGCTGTAGAAATAGTGGGCAGTGGGGGAGGATATGTAATAGATGCAAACAGAATTTAGGTCCCCAAACTCACTTTTTGTGTTAGATTGTATGGAATTTAAAATTATACAAATCTAAAAGAAATCTTAAAGAAAGTACTGAGAAACCAATTTAAAAGAATTATAAGAAAACCTTCAAAAAGTAGTGAATGGATAAGATTGGCTGTCAGATAACATTTTTTTAATTAACAATATTTTTTTTTTTTTTTTTTACCATAGTATTTTTTGTAGCTCTATTCTACAGCTTCTCTTTATTTTTTATATTATTGACTTTGTTAAAATTGTTGATGAATAATAAAATTTTAAAAATAATAGTGTTAAAATATATCTGACAACCTTTTGGAAATAGTGACAAAATAAATTAAAAAAAAAAATCATTAAAATACAATTAGATTTCCTGTTTGCATTTTTGTTTGATGAGATGATAATTTAATTTTGTTGAACCCAAAAGTATAAAATGCATTTTCTAAATAGTGTATCAAGAGAATTTCTTTTAGAATAATATTTTTTTTGAGAAAGACCATGGCAGCTTTTGATGCAGCATAGATTATTTTCTGACATGTGTTGGGATTTAGCAGATTTTTCATTTGTATTTATTTTTTGTAAATCTAAAAGGAAGTTCTAAACAGATGGGTATTGACATTAGTACTTTTCTGTCTTTTTATCTACCTCCACCTTCTGTTGACAGGGAAATGTTTTCATTTGAAATTGAAGCATTTTCTTTGTTCATACATATGTAAATTTGTGGTTAAAATACTTGTCAGAATGGAAGGTGTAGAGAATATGGAGAAACAGTCATCACATAGTTAAAGTTATAATCAAAACCAGTTATTTTCTACACTTGTTATATGAGCAACTTTAACAAAAAATTGAGTTTTTGTAAATTTGCTTAATGTGAGTGAAATGATGTTTACTTTTAACCTAGCAACTATGTACATGAAGATTTGTTGAAGTTCTCTACCAAACCTACTTAGCAAAAATCTATCTAATCAGTTTATTTTGCATTAAATGTAAACGAGCCCTTGAAGGAGCAAAGTCTTTGTTTGCAGAGAGAATGAGGCACTGCATAGCCTCTAACAACTTTGGCTCTCGTGATTACTGGCGGCTCTGTAATAGGTAAGTGTAAGGTCTCTATTCCTCCCCTCTTCAAACAATATGAGGTTTAATCATCCTCTGCTGATAAAGCTGAATGCTTTGCCTGTAAATTCTCCCAAACTACTCTTCATTCATCCAAAATATCCCTGCCTAACTTCCCTCCTAGAACTGAGTCTCTGTTGAGTGATATGCAAATAGCCCCTTCCATGTTTCCTGCAGTCATCTCGAACCTAGATCCACACAAAGCATGTGGACCTGATGGTATCCTTGTAATAGTCATTAAGAAGTGTGCTCCTGAACTGGCTCCTGTTCTCTTTAAACTCTATAATAGATGCCTTGCTGCCTCCTGCTTTCCTGTCTGCTGGAAATTATCATCTATTGTTCCAGTTTTTAAGAACTGTGGGGAGCTGTCTGACCCTTGCAACTATCGGCCTATTGGCCTTCTACCTCTTTTTGGGAAACTCCTAGAGGCCCTAATCAATTCTGAATTGGCTCATCCTATCTCATTGCAGGGCCTTTTCTCAGAGAAGCAATATGGCTTTTGTTTCTCAAGGTCAACTGTTGATGTACCGACAATATTTGCAGAAAGAGTTTATCATGCTCTAGGTAAAAATGGTGAAGCCTGGGCTGTTGCATTGGACATCTCAAAAAGCCTTTGAGTGGGTCTGGCATCAGGTCTTCTCCATAAACTGAAAAGTTTCCAGACACTCTTTTGAACTGATCCAGTCATTCCTATCAAATTGTGAAATGAGAGTTATCCTAAATGGCCACTCATCTAGATCCTTTCATACTAATGCAGGTGTCACCCAGGGCTCCATCCTTGGTCCTACTCTGTTTTTAATATTCATTAATGACCTACCTGATGACATCAGTTCTCACCTTGGTATCTACATTAAAGATGACAATTTACTCCTGCCTCGATAGTAAGGCTTATCAGTTTGACTAGGTCAGAATGGCAGTTGATGTTCAAAACAACCAAGTCCGTAGTTAACTGGGGCAAAAGATGGCTGGTTAATTTTAATGCTGCCAAAAATAAACATTAATCATCTAAGAGACCCCTTGCTGCCTTCCATCAGTATGGCTGATGCTATTCTCCAGGAAAGAGACTAGTTGCACCTTCTCAGATTCATGTTTTCTGCTGATATGAAGTGGAAAGATTATATTGAATCCATTGCTAGGTCAGCTGCTAAGAAAGTCAGGTCACTATGTTAAGTGAGACAATTTTTATCTCCAGAATCTAACTTGCATATCTGTCTACTATTCGTCCATGCTTAAAAAAATTGGTGTCACATATGGTCTGGTGCCCCTGCTATTTGCCTTGATCACCTTGATAAGATCCGAAGAAGAATATGCAATATTGTTGGTCTTGATCTGGCAGCTTAGCTCCAGTCACTTTGCCACTGCCATAAGTTTACCTCTCTGTGTCTTTTCTATAAATACTTTCATAGTAATTGTTTGAATGAGCTCTTCACTATGGTACCTACAGTTTTTGAATATAAGTACAGCATAACACTGGTATCGAAATCTCATCAATTTACAGTTGAGCTGGCTAGATGTAGCCATTAATTCTATGCTAACAGTTTCTTTTCTCACACTTCTTGCTTGTGGAATTCCCTTCCAGCTTCATGCTTTCCAGCTAACTTTAATCTGTAAAAATTCAAATGCAATGTCAATCGCTATCTACTGTCTACCTAATTACTCTCTTCTCTTTCTGCTCATCATTGTTTCTTTTCCTAATTCTTCCACACCCTGTAACCCCTTGTGTTTTAGTGGCATTACAGCCTTGCTGATTTTATTTTTTAAATTCTCTTTTTGGCCAGGCAGAGAACTCTTTAGTACCAGCCTTCATTTTTTTTTTTTTATTTTTTTTTTTTTAATAATTTCAGGTCTTGCTTTGGCATGATATAACATAATATTTCAAATGCTAACTATTAACATTCACTGCTGCATTGTTATAAAATTGTTACCTGGCTATACTGGCCCATATTGCCAAAAATAGGGAGTTGCTAATTACTGGAAATAAATGACTATAAATATGCTGACAGTGATTTCTCATGAGTACTGTCATTGAGGCTTTGTTTAGATACTCCTCAGACTAAGGTGAAGGGCACCTCCAGCACAATAAATATGTTGCCAAACAGGTTGTATTGTACACTACAATATGTCTTCACTAGTTTGGAAATAGTATTAAGTACTTGTTAATTTATAACACAAACGCTAGAGACTGATACCTTCTGAGTGTGTGTGTGTGTGTGCGCGTGACAGTAATAATGTTAATGATTGAACAAGTCATGTTAATAATTGGATATTTGACAAGAGGTCAGATATGTTTGAAACTAAGTTACTCATAAAACTATTAATTTATTGTACTTATAAATATTTAAACTTAATCCTATTGTTTATAGCACTTTTCAGTTGTGGAATGTTTGTAAGTGTTTTATAGAAATGGACAGTAAATTATAAAACTGAACTCCTTACCAAATACTTATATTTTTTGGATGAGGAATTCAACAAAACAGCTCTTTTCTCTGTAATATGCATACCTTTTATCATAGATCTATATGGTTTTTGAAAATTTTGTGAAATTATACAAATTTTAACTTGTCAAAAACAGGACAGTAATGACTAACTTAAAAATTTGTTTCCTCAAATGACTCTTTGGCCAGTTTTTCAAAGAAATGCTTATTTTAAAGCTTTAAGCTAAAAAACACTTCAATGAATTAAAAATACGTTGATTGGACTGATGAAAAAGACTTTCTGGACAGTTGGAATGGTTCTCCTTACATTCCTCTTCTAATGGTGGTTTACTATCTGAATTTGTTTATCAGCCTCTTCTATAGCCAATATTCTTGGAAAACTCCATATCCTATCATCACTTGAAAGTGGCATTATATCAAAATCCTGTCTAAAGAGAAATGTTGACAACACTTGGCAATATCGTTCAACAAAGCCATCAAAAATAATCATTTCTACTTTTGGTTGGAACTAAACTTTGGATTACAGCACTGGACAATTGGTTTTGGTGCTTGTAACTGAAGGTCATTTGAAGCAATTCTCCTTCAATGCTAGAGTTTTAATACTCAGATTCATTGAGTGCATTTTTTCCTTTAGTGGTGGAGGTGAAATTCCATTAAGTTATATCACTGAAATATCTATTCTCTTCATCACACAGTTTTTAACTTAGCAGCATACATTGTAATGAATTTGTTCTTTGGCCTGCTTCTCTCACTTAAAAGAAAACTACTTCTCGGGGCATTGAGTTCATCCTCCACTGGACTGAAGGTTAAATGTAAATTTGATTAATCAAGGAACAGATAGCAAAGATGATATGCTTATTATCTTCCATGACGGTTTAAGGGAGAAAAAAAAATTCTGAAAAGACATTGTTTGCAAAAGTTGAATTATAAAATATATCTATTTTCATTATTTTTCTTTTAAGAAAAAGAAAGTAAAAATTTAATCTTAATATTTGAAATAGGACCTCAGCCCTAGAATTAGTAATCAAATGATCACAGGAAACGGATTATGTTTTGAATTAAAAATGGGATTCAGATGGTGATATTCATTAACTCGGCAATAAAAATTTTGATGTATTGAACCCAACGGTTTTGCACAAAATGAATATAGTATACAGTATCTTGGGTTTGCATGTGTTTGCTTTGAATTGTATAGGCACAAATATGAAACTAAATAATTATTGAAGCTGAGACATTGCTCTTCATTTTTTTTTTTTTTTTTTTTTTTTTTGTAGTGTTGAATTTCTATCGTATTTTATTCTTCTTTTGTGGAAGCCAACTTCAAACCCAATCTTAAGCCCACCAAATTGATGAGAATATTTTTTTTTTAGTTTTCTTTAAGATAGGATGATTTTTATGTGTTGGGGTACAATTCTTAAGTTTAAAAAAAAACATTATGAAATTGTCACATCTGGTATTTGGTGAGGGAGCCTAATTTGGAGTTTCAGTATCAAAAAAACTAAGTCCTTTTCACAAGCCCTCACTTGGAACACAAAAAAAAATTGATATAAAATCACGGAGCCATGTAAACTATCATAGAAACCACCATTAAAGTCCCAGATATCTGATTGGCTGGTATGATGATCCACCAGCTAATCTTGACACTTGTATTATTGGGCCGATAGATCGGCCCAGTAGTCTTCTTTGTCATTTGACTTTTTGGCTGATTTGCTCTGTCATCTCCTAAGGATTAAAGAGATATGGAATAAAAACTAATCATCACACATGAGAAAGAATTTTATCATTATTAAATTTTGTTTACATAATAGTTTCATCAAAATAACCTCTAAAATAGAGAAATCAGCAGGAAATTTCCCTATTTTGACTAGTTTTCAGAGTGAACTATGGAGTTTGGGATACCTATTTTAATAGGACTAAAATTTACTGTTTATATAGATAGTTTCTGAAAGATTCTCTATCAAAAGATTATTAATGAGTTAGTACTTTGGTTGCTGACCTGAAAACAGGTGACCTCAAGAATTTTTAGCAGTGACTAGTTTTGATATATGAACCTCTGCCAGGCAGAAGTGATCACCATATCCTTTACTGGTGAACTGAGCTGAAGATAGCTCTTTATGAGAAAGAGCATATGGATCTAATCTGTTTATATCAAGAAATATATTTAAAAAGCCAATGGCTTGATCATACAAGCTATTATTTCTGTTATGAATAGATGTGATACATAACATTTATTATACTGTCTTCCATGATTTTTTAAAAAAAATCTTGTCACTCTGGCTATTCTTCGAATACATTATGATATGCAGTTGACTTTACAACATTCAATTATTTAAGAGTATGTACATATAGCATCATTACAACTGAGTATTGGTAATCAATAAAAGCAATAGGTAAATATGTAGCTAACTAAATTGTTTTTTTTTTCTTTTTAAAGCCATTAATACTTTTTTGAACTTCTGTACACTTTTTTTATGTGTGTGTGTGTGTGTTTGTAAAATAATTTGAAATGAAAAATCTTTTACATTGAGATGATCATGTATGCATGTGTTTTGGTTTTCATTCTATTCCAGACATTGGACCCTATGTGATGTTAAGTTATGCAAAGGCTACTCTCATTTAAATTAATCTTTTTTTAAATATCAGCAACAGAGTAAAATGTCTTTCAGATCTCAGTTTATAAGAATAGACATTTTGAAAAGTTTGCCAATGACTAAACTTCTGATCATTTGAGTTGGTTTCATTTGTTGCAAATCATAACTATTTTTAAGCTTGTATAAATACTGCCCTCCACTCTTTCCTATAATTAATTTTAACAATCTATCAGTTACACCTACAAAGTTGTCACTGCTTATTTCTTATGGACATTTTTAGTTAAAAAAAACAAACTGTTTGCTTTTATTGCTCAAGGATTTTCTTTTTTCCATTAACCTGTACTGAAGTCAATCTGTAAGTGACTTCATTTGCTGCACAAAAAGTTTATCCTATTACTGAAGGTGACTCTCATCCATGAATTTGAATTTCATAGTTGTGTTGCCATATTCTGCTATGGCAACAGAAAACACCTTTGAATGAAATTAACACTCAGGTTACTGCAATTGAGAGGTCTTGACAAAGAATGCAGTGGAAACGGAAGTAATATTAATAATGCAGAATGCTAAAGGTTAATGTCTATGAATTTCTTGGGCATTATTTGAAAAGAAAATCCTTCAGCAATAAAAGATTGAGTAATTGTGAAATTTAGTATCTGGTTAAGCAAATGAACACTAAAAAAATTTAATTCACTATTGTACCAAGCAAATATTACAAAATGACCGGGTTAGCTGGTTAAAAAAGCAATAAATTAAAACAGGATTTTTGCTATGATTGTCATACACACACACACACACACACACACACACACACACACACACACACGTGGAAGGTGTAATTGATGGCAGCTTGGAACAAGAAACTGGAAATTGGATTTGAATTTCAGTTGAGTTCATTATATTCACTTATGTGCAAATACGCTTGAGAAAGATATGAATCAATCTCTGCTCTCTCCAACTACAGGTTAAATAGGAGAGACTGGGTTCATTAGTCTTGGCAGCTAGTCTCGAAGGAGGACATTTCTGAATTCAAAACCTGATAAGAGCTGTTTGGAGCTCTTGTGGTACATTAAGTGCACCAGTTTTCTGTATTCAGTTCGTCTATAATCAAATCATGTGTGGGAGTAGTCTAACTGTTCAGTTTTATAGGAGCTGAATATTATAATTCTAACTCACAGAAAAAATAACGAAGCCTAAAGTATAACTACTACTACTACTACTACTTAGATTATTATTATTTTATTCTTTTGACTAAACAATACAACCCCAAATAGATAAAATCGCTCTGTTCTGATAATTGAACTTTTGTCATCTGTAGAGAGGTTTGGGTTGAGATCAATTTTTGTCAAGATAAGAAATGGTTAGAGGAAGTCAATTAGTTGAAGGAGTAGAGAAGTGGTGGAGAAAAGAAATCTTCTAACTGCTTAGGTGACTCATAATTCTTTTAGATGACAGCTAACAAGCATTGCCTGTCTCCAGAGGCTTCAGTTAATGGATATTTTATGCCAACTCTATATTTCCATCTTGCCAAAGTGTCAGAATCAGCTGGCTGTTTTGTTGTACTGAGATTCAGTGACAGCCAACCCTCTATTTGACTATGTAGTGTGTTGAGTTTAAATAAGTCTGGTTAGGAAATGGGACATAGGATTAATAGTAATAATAATAGTGCCCCTCTCTGTTTGGGAAGTTTTATTTAATGTTGTATTATGTAGATATTTAACAAACAAATGTCACAAAAAAAGAATTGAAGTAGATTTGGTCAAATTTTGATGGCTTTCTGCTCTTCGTATTCTTTATAGGGTGTAGGTTTGCATGTATCATTTGCAGATATCTCCAAGGGGACATTGAACTGACAAAAGAATATTCTTTATATAGAAAATGAATGCATCAAGCACAATCCTTAATGTATGATAAAAGTTACTCCGAGAAGAAAAATTAATAACATTTCCATGTCAAATTCAAGGTGATTTTAACCAAAATGTTTGAATGAAAATAGTTGTGATTTTTATTTTAATTTTTTTAAATTAAGGGAAAATTTTAAATTTTTTTGTATTTATTTATCTTTAAAATTTTAATATTTTAGTTTCTTAATTTATTTCCAAAACATTTTAATGGTGATTTTACTATGCTACTAACAAAGTTAACAAAAACATTTTGATGTTGAAGTGGTTTAAAATTTTGTTGGGTAGTTAAAATTGTTTTTCAAGGCACTTTCGTGATAATAGTAAAAAAGCTTAGTCAGGAGCCTTGACACGAGTCTCTGTATGGTATAACAATGAGATAACTACAATTTAAAACCTTGAATATTGTGTTGGAGAAATCCTGATGCTATTAAAGATTGAAAATTGATTTTGGTAATTGTTGGCATTTGTAGTTGTATTGATTTAGTTTGAATTGCTTTGTATTTGAAGGTCAAATGTTGATTCAGTTTAAATAAAAATAAGACCTTTTTCAGCATATTTAAAGAAGAACAATTTGCTGTTTTGTTATCTTTTGGGTAATTTCTTTCGTCTGTCCTCTCAGAATTTTTTTTTTTTTTCTTAAGAAAAAAAATAAATGCTCAGGATGCCTTTTTGCACTTTCCCAACGATTTAAGTTTGTTTTCTCTTACGAATGTAAGAACTTTATAAAAAAACTGGAATAAATTGTAATCTGAAGGTGCCACATCTGGTGACACTTTTCTATCATGCTCTACTGTAATTATTTCTGCCTGTTCACCAGTGAAACCTGCTGTCTCGCACACTATCCTGATGGAATATTATACTGTTTCTCTTTCTGATTCTCTAGAAGCAACTTCCTTAAAATCCTACATCACCACTGAACACCAGTATGTTTTTTAACTAATGTTCTCTCACTACAAGGCCCAAGAGCCATTCAAGGTAGAGGGTTACTGTGTGGATTTACATTGGCATAGGAAAGAACAAATATTAAGATCACAGAGCTTTTTTTTTTTTTTTTTTTCAGAGCTGAAGCAGACTTTAGAAAGAAGCAGAAACTGAATCCTAAACAGGAAACAAGGGATAAACCTCTACTCCTTTTCAAAAGACCAGTATGGCTAATGCAAAAGACCATGGAGCAAGCAATATGCAACCATTTTGCTTGCCCATGGTCTTTTGCATATTGTTGTAAAAATATTCAATTTTCATCATTTGTCTGAGTTTTTTTAGTTTTTTAAATATGGCTTGCCTTTATGTTAACATGACCATAACCAATCCAGAACAAATTATTTTCAATATTTGACGTGTTGGCTATCTTCTGTGTTCTTGTATTATTCTCAAGTATTATCTTTGATCACCATCAACCTTAACTTGGGCTATTTGAGCAGAGTTCAATAAGAAACCAATTTTTTTTTTTTTAAATATATCTCTGGACCAAGTAAAATTATATTACATTTTATGTACACACACACACACATATATATATAATATATACATATACACACAATATATAATGATGGCTTTAGAGAACAACTAGGCAGTGGAAATTTTGTGTATTTGTATTGAATGTTCAAGAATCTTGTTCATTGTCAATCATTTCTCTGAATGTAAATGGTGAATTTGAATTGGCTTTTATTTCAGGATAGATTTGCCAGCCTACTCTTGGTTACATTGCTAAAGAACTTTGTACATTTTATTTTAAAATAGATGCTCACTTTGGTGTTGAAAAACTATTATGTAGAATTTGATGCTCTGTGAAACTGAAGTTTATTTTTTCTCAAATTTTGAATTCTTAAAATTTATCTTGTTTATATAATTATTTCTTTTGTATTTGTTTCAGTTGGCAACATTTTTCATACCACTCTCTGCAAACACAATACAATTAACTGAAGGGAACATACAGAGCATTTTTGGTAAGTGATCAAAATTTAAGAATTTGCGAAGTTTTTCATTAAAGATTGATATCACCAATAATGACAAAGTATCTTGTGTTAAATATTGTTACATCTATCTGAACCTTGCTGTTATACTGCATGCTTTCAGTATAAAGCTAACTAGTAACTACTATTTGGCTTGAAATGTGTATTTTAGCAAGTTTGGCTAATTTACTTTCCAGAATGAATACAGCTGGTGTTTGTCAGTCTGAAAAAAAACTGAGATTCCTATTCTTATATAATGTTTTCTAATCTCACTTTAAAATTGCTTTGGCTAGTTTTTCATGGCTTGGTGACATTACTCTATTGAAAACTGTTTCATCTGGTTTTCACACAATTCTTTCTCTGGTAACCTTCAGGGAACTATTGATTGTAATTTCTCTTTTTACCCAGAGGAACTAGAGCAGCAAATGTATTTGCCACAGCTGCTTCGCTTAGGATTGAACTCAGGATGCCCTTCTTTATCGCTTTATATTAACAATACACCATGATCTTATTTAGAAACAATAAAACTCTCCAGCAGTGAGACTGGATTTGTAACTTTTACATATGCTTTTTTTTTTCTTTAAGTTATATTCAGGTTTGCATGTTTACAAATGATAAAGTAATTAGCAGGTCTGGTAAATCATTTTGCCTGAGACTTTGAGTAGTGTAATAAGGTCCATCCATCTTTTTGTTTTTACTTTAACAGCAAGTTAATGATGGGGAGGGGCACTTGGATGATCTTATATAAGTAAAGATTTTTTAAAACTTTTAATGAATCTCAGCAAGAAGATACCAAAAAAGATGGCGTAGATTAGAAGAAAAACTGTTGAAAACATTACCCTCACGACTAGAGAAAATTTCCAAGTTCAGTGGATAGAACAGCTGAAGAAAAATTAAATATGCAAAATACTATTTGCTTTTGTTATGCAAATCATATTTTCATCAATGAAATTTGTATTAACCAACTCTTGTTCGTTAAAAAAAAAAGAAAATATGTATGAGTAATATATTGTAAGTTTCATCTTATAATGTCTATCCTTAGTAGACCTGGGTATGACAAACTACATCTGGCAGCAAGGCCTCTGATTGCGTGATTAGAAGTTTTGAGGAGCTGGAATCACCTCTTAATTAGTGTTGTTCCCAGGTCACGCTGACCTGGGGGTGGTAGCACCTGTTAGGGTCCCAGCTGTGAGCAAATAGTCAATGCCCAAACAAAAACAAGACACTGAAAGTATAAAACTATATTTTTACAGTAAAAATACCGGCAACACATTTTTATATAAAAATAAATTACTGGCAATACATATCTACAGTAAAGTTTGCGGCAATATGGGGATACTAACAAACTGTAGAGACTTCACCCAAATGCGTTTAAAATACTACCAAACAACCAATATGAATGAATTCTTCCATGACATTAATCCATATATCTTACAATTTCTTAAATTAAACTGTATTCCAAAATATAACTTCAACAAAACAACATGAAACACACATATCACTGCCTCTAGTAATTGTCCATGCAAACATATATATATGTGCACAAAAGCTGAATATTGTCTACCATGTATTCAACTGTAAAAGCAAAATAACATATCATATTTTTATTACTTCCAAGATCTCAAGAAACTTAAATTTCAGCATTAAATGACCTATAAGTAGTTGGTATGCTGATAAACAGAAAAATCAGTCTATCATTAGTTAAAAAAAGAAAAGTTACTATTAATTTGTTTTTGGTGGTGGCTGTTGAGTTTTATTATGCAAACACAACCAAATGTGGCACATATTTTTATTTTTAAAAATCGAGAAATTAATACAATATATCTGAGTAACTTTATTTTCCATGTTAATATGATCTTGACATTCTATAAGCTTCCTCAGTCTTTGACGTGTCAGTTCCTGAAGTTCACAGGCTGAATTATATACATTAATTATCTTCTCGGTTTGATAATTGATTAGTGATTGCAGATATTGTATTACTGATTAACTGATCTGAACAAACATTAATCTACCCTCAGTTTTGTTGTGGGTTTTGCATAACAGAAGATAAGTATTCTGTTTCCAGAAGGCAAGACATTGTACCAAGGCAACCATATCTTGGGCATTATTTTATACATAAAATATTGAGTGTTATTGATTAATTGTTTAAAAATACTTTGGATTTTTTTTTATTTCAATTTCTATCAAACATACTTGAGAGCTAAAAATAGAAACCTAAAAGTGAATGAACACTGAATTTACTTATATATATATATATATATATATATATATATATATATATATATATATTTTCTTTTTCTTTTAATATGACAGCCTGATTTTGAAGAGATTTTTATTGAACAAAAATTCAATTTAATACTTCAAAAATTAGTATGTTCTAACCAAAAAAAAAAGAAATTACCATTAAGTAAAACTTTAAAACCTTAAAATGTTATAACTGTTTTACACACCCCGTCCATAATCCCTCCCATAATGCTTCTTATTTGTAAGCCCAATTTTTTTTCACTCTTATCTGCAAACATGGCCTCTAAATGTAACCCTCTACCTTGAGTGGTGTCCGGGCCTTGTAAAGGGTGAACCTTGTAGAAAAAAAAAATTTACTTCTATTTAGTTTGGTTCAAAATCTATGCTGTGTCTTTTCAGGGTGTAGGCTATCATGATTCTCTACAACCTCCTATCTCTCATAACCCTTAGAAACATTTATCCCTTGCATCCCACTTCCATTCTGTCATTGATTCAAATGAGCTCATCAAGTAGGTGACCTTGTTCTGCCTTGTGAGTGTCGAATTCTCCAAGCTCTCATTCGTAACCTGTCCTAAAAATTTCAGCCATCCCTTATTCCAAGTATGTGCCTTTTTTATTTCCATTTTCTTTCAGACTTCTTTGTTGCTTACATGTCCCATCTATAGAATTCTCAGCAGCCTTCTGTAGATTCACGTTTCTGTTGCCTCCAGTTTTTTCTTCATCTGTGAGGCAATTTCCCAGCATTCACTGTCATACAAAAGGATTGATATTATGTAACAATTCAGCACTTTTTTCCTATGAAATTTTTCTTTCCTTGTTCTTAGCTTTTGGAATGCATTTGCATTTGGAATTCAGTGTCACATTTTCCATCCTCTGTTAAAACACTTCTCAGATGTTTAAACTTCTGTATTTGTTTGATTTTAACATCTCCAGTTTGTAGTTACCATCTTTTTCAACCATACTTTTTGTCTTTTTAAAGTTTATAGTTAGTCCTTTCTTCTTCCTTTCTTCTTCCTTTTTTTCACTACCCTGTTTAGCAAATGGTGTAATTTTTCTTGTTTGCCATCAATATGGTGTCATTTGCATATCTTATATTAAGATTACACCCACTGATGATAAATCTTGGCATTGTCTCCAGCTCTCTTAGGATAGCCTCATTGTAGAGGTTGAACAAATCCAGTAAGAAGACACATTCTCGCCTGGTGCCCCATTCTATTTTTGTGTATCTATTCATTTTCTATCCATATGCAGATGCTTTGCTCACAGTATAAGTTCTGGATTAATCAAACATTCTTCTCAAATAGTTTTCCTAACAGTTCAAATAGATCTTTATGCTGTATCTTATATTTTTTTTAAAGTCATATTCTGATCTATGCTTTACATCTAAAATTTCTTGGGGACATTAGAAATATAATTTAAAGTTTGTATTTGGGTTTTCAGTGATCCGCACTCATATCTAGGTTTTACTGATGTTACTGTTAAGATAATGCAAATGGAAGATATTATATTTTTGTCTCTGAACAAACCAAGCCTGACTTGCATTTGTAGAGCTTCCTGTTAGGATCAAGCATGTATATTCAATTTATAAATTATAATAAATACTAGTGCTTTGAAGTCTACACTGATTCATTTTATTGTAATATTATAGGCATTGCATATGATGTCAATGGGCATCAGTTCATAATACAATGATGTGCATACTTGTCTGGTTGAAATTTACAGTTGTCATTCAATGCTTAAGGTCAAGGCAGAAAAAGAAAACTGATTTAAAGCTTAAAAAAGAAACACTGCAGCTGGTACATTAGCTGCAAAAAAGTGTCATTTTGGTTGAGCCTTTTATGAGGTGTCTCTGAAAATCATTGCTTTCAACAGATTTTTGAAGACTTGTCTAAAAGAAATCCCAGTGTTTTTGTGTAGGTTAGATCACATGTAACCTGCAGTTCATTAGATGTCTGGGTTGATCACTCAGGAATTTGTCTGCTCATCACTTTGGTAGGGTTTTGCTGGAATTAAGATTTTATCATTAAAATCTTGATCAATCCCAGGAAATCCCGTTCTTTGTGCAGGAATGCTTGAATAAAAAAATAAATAAAAAATTTGAAGGGTCGATGTTATTCCTGATAAATTCTTTTTCTTCTTGGTGAAAGTCTCATCAATCTATTGGTTTAGTCACAAAGTTTTAGTTTATTAACTAAGGTTTATTTTTTATATTAACTTTTTTTTTTTTTTTTTTTTTAACCATTAGCACTCTGCTTAATTAATATTATTTTCCTTTCTACTGTATTCTTTTCCAAGGCCTCTCAATTGCAGTAACTTGTTTTCAGTTGCCATAGCAGGATATGACAACACAACCATGAAATTCAAACACACTATTGTTCAGTGATCAGTCACCTTCAGTCGTAGGATAAACATTTTGTACAGCAAATGAATTCACATGCAGAGTGGTAAAGGTTAACTATATTTACTATTTTGTTTCACTTCATAATTTTGTCCTTTCGGAACAATTTTTTTTTCTTGGCAGAGACTGTTAGTTTTCAGGATAATCTTTCTCTTTTCTCTTGTGCTCTAATTGGGAGCAATACTTTTTCAAATCAATTGTTTGGTTTTCAGAAGGAGCTCTCAGTAGTGAATTCACTTTCAATCCCACTATATATAGGGTTTACCTTTTTTTTTTTTTTTTTTTTTTTTTTTTTTTTTTTAACCTGTCATTAGTTTGGTTAGCATTGATTTAATTTACATTCCATTTTGCTAGGGACCTCCACTAAATTTTCAATACCTAAGGTTTAAAATGAATTTTTAGAAATGAAAAAGTATTCTTGAAGTTTCCTTTTTAGCTTTAATTGAAATCTAAATGATTACATTTACTATTTCCAGTATGCAAAATACTCTCATATATTTCAAATAGAAATTTATATTGATTAGAATTTCAACTTTTTGGTTGCTTTCAGAAAATCGTCTGTAAATATCGGCCATTTTGACACATTTGCAAGCAAAAGTTAATTTTTGGTTTTAAAAATTTTCCAAAAATAAAATATATATTTGTGACCTATTATATGAGAAAAATTAGCAAATTTAAAATTAATCTGATTTGGAACAAATATTACTCATCGCATAAAACATGGTATACAAGTATATCTTAACCACAAGGTCTGACAAGTTGGTGATTGGTTGACAGCCTAATGCGTTGAAAAGTATGGTTGACCATTATCATAAATTTATGAAATCTAAGTGAATGCTTTGTTTTTGGTTTTTAACTACCTAGTAATTTGGAATATTGCATATGGGGAATTTCATTGTCAGAGGTTTTAAAAAACAAGAGGGGGGGGGGAATGCAGAAATTGTTCTACAGGCAAACCCAATCATTGATTGCAATATCATTGAAGTCAATCTATTAATGTTCATTGAAAAATCCGGTATTGATTACAACAAAAAAATCCAGTATTAAATATATTTATATGAAAATAAAATATGCAGTATAGGTTTATAAAAAAAATAAAAATCAAGTCTATTGACTTCTACCTATAATTATGTCCACCATCCTAAAAACTGAGCTTGTGGAAATTAATAGGTTTCAGTCCTGATCAGTTAGTCAACAGTTGTACTTGTCCTATTCAAAATATTTATATTAGGTATTTTCCATAAATTATTTCTAGGCACATATATCTTAACTTATTAGCTCAGCTTGAACACTGATGTACGTTAATGTATCTGTTCTTAAAGTCAATGTCTACTTATAAGTGTTAAAAAGAAAAAAAGTGCCACTTGGATTGTTGTGAGTGGCTGGAAGAAATTTAAATTATAATTTTGCAATATTGTGATGAGTGATTAAAATCAATTTTTGCTCCTTGTTTACTAGAATAACTTCTGGAGAATAGGCAAACATTTTTTGTTCTAGGATTGATTGTTTTTCTTTTATTTTTGTCCATAATATCTTTTATTAAATGAGTTATGATGTTTTGTATGTACATTGGGTGAATGACAAACTTCTTAGCTTGACATTTCATTGAATTTTATTTAGTTTCTCTGTTTGTTTTTGCTTTTTTTTTCTTTACATACAAAAAATGATTGATTACTGAAAATGATATTATGTTTTTTTTTCCTAAAATTTAAATACAAGGGTGAATACATGTAATGTCACTGCTCTCTTTGCTTACAATTTTATATATAAAGTACAGTGTATATCTGTGGGTGTGTTTGTTTGTCAGTGTGTCCAAGCATCTCCTTTGCTCCCACTGGTCTGATTTCAATGATTCATAACTCATTCAAAAGCCCTAGAAAAGTTAGGCTCAGGGAATGATTTTTTTCGAGCTCAGATTCAGGGTTGTCTGATTATGTGAGATTAAAAATATATATTAATATATTATACTAGCCATTATCATAGCTTTCATAGTTCAAGGGGAGGAACTCTTGTATTCAAAATTGCAGTGCATGTTTTATTATAAACGAGCTTAAAAGTTGCCGCATTGGGTGGCTATACAATTTAGTGATTATATTAGTTAAAAGCACAAGACTTTGAGAAAAGCAAATCTTTTTTTTTTTAATCTGACCTCCTCTACCTGAAAATCAGCTCTGAATTTTAATAGACAAAACTCAATAAAACAAAGATATTTAATTTCAAATGCTTTCAGTTGTTTTTATGAATATGGATAATATTGTCTGAAAGCAAAATCTTTTTCAATAAAAAATGAATTTTTAAAACATGTATTTCTTAAATTATTATATTTTTACATTAAATTTGTTACTAATTTTAAAATTAGTGAAAATGGTGTACAGTTTAGTCAAAGATGTTATTAAGAAGATCTGTCTTTACAGATTATAAATTGTAAAGATTATCACAATCAACAGACCACCAGTGTATTAATCCAATTTTGCATGACTTTTGTGTTCATAAAATGACTGTAATTCAAATGTACAGAAGACTATATATGAAAACAATAAAACGTCACATTATTTGAGTTCAGCGTTGTTACCCTCTGTTATGGCCTTTATTTTTGCGAATTGTGTGTGCAAAACATGCGTAGAGAAGTTAATTTGATTTTTTAATTTTAACTGAGCACGGTACCTACAAGTATTGTATTGTATTATCTCAGTTATGACATTTTCCCATAAATGAAATATCAAAATTAATAATAAAATGAATGGAAATACAAATAACACAGTAAAATGTAATAAATGTACATAAAATTATAGTATTTTATGTACACTTCTGATAAAATTTCATAAGAAAGGTACCTATAAATTAATTAGATACCTTTCTTATGAAATTTAATCTCACTCAACCGTCTTATTTTAATTTTTTTTATATATATTTTCCATAAAGTATCGTAAACGTAAAGGTGAAAGCTAAGTACAAAAAAGGAAAAACAAAAAATATTAGAGCACTGAAAGTTTTCCTTAAAAAAAATAACGAGGTAAATAATTGGTTCACTTAACTTTAAATAATTACGTCACTTCTGTCCTTCTGTATGATAACTTTCCCTGCACATAAGATGTCAATATGTGATGAAATCACTCATCACATGACACCAAATGTTAAGACCTGCTTTGTCTTATTTTTAAACTACATTTTTTCGGTGCAGAAAGTAAGTAATGTTTGTTTCAAAATATTTTAAACTTTATAATTTCTAATTTTCTTAAAATAAATTTTGAAAAAATTATAATTGATTTTTAAAAGATTTTTAAATGGAGATTTTCATTTTTTTATAAAATGGAAAAAATGATTGACATGATCGATTTTTCTGTCCATTAAAAAAAATATCCAAAAAATACTTTGATTTTTCCTCTTGATAATAACAAACATTTAAACCAGTGAAAAATTATTTTCATCAACTTTAAGGCTCTTTTTGATCATGCTATGCTCTTTTTTGGAAAATTTTATCAAGGTATCTAAGTAAAAAAAACTAAATTTGAAATCTGTATGAATAAATGCAAAATTGGAGCTCAATTCTCCCACAAATTCTGAGATGAAAAAGCCCCAGCTCTACTCTATAGTTATTTGGTATTTACTTTGTAAATATTTTCATATTTTAAAAACTGATAAGAAATAATACTACCAACAACTTTTCAGGTTTACATTGTTTTTTTGTTTTTTAAACTTAAGGTTTAAGCAAAATGCATGTAGTTTTTTGCAAGAGTAGTTAACCCTTCCATTTTATAGCTTTCTGGTATAAGTACATTTGAAAGAATCTTAAACCTTTAAGATTTTGTTCATTGCTCGCTATAGTTTAATTTTGATGATTTTAAAAAATATCCATAATGTTTATAAATGGTCAACCAAAAATATCTAATAAAAAGTTTTCAGTTATATTATCAATATTTTATGTAACTTAATGAAAAATGCTAATATAGCTATTTTTCTTTCCTTGTAATATTAAACTTGACCATCTTGGTATTTTTTTAGTATATTCACAAATGCATGTTCTTGTATACTTGCAGTGACTAAACTTGGAATTCACCGAGTTAAAGGAACTAGGTGATTTGACAATAGTGATAGGATATACTGACTTACATCATAGTGATCTCTTGCTAACTAGTTACTGAAAGTTTAAAAAAAAAACTATTGTCTATTGATTATCTATAGTTTACTTGCAAAAAGTTCTTATTTCAGAAAAATTATCAAAAATTATCAAATTCATAAAAATATAAATGTTACTCAGAAGAATCTAATTTCTCACATTTTTTCCCCCCTTTTCAGCAAGGCATGAGCTTGTATTTGTTAACTTTTATGCTGACTGGTAAGTAGAACTTATCTAATTTCTAGAATCTTCTATCTTCTAGGCAATCTTCTCACTTCATTTTGTGCATGAAACCTGTTCATTACAAAGATTAGAAATTAATCTTTGTAATGGTAAGATTGTTATTCATAAATAGTTTTTATGTGTAAAATCCTGAAGCTTTTTTTCCCCAAATGATTTAACTTAATTGTGGAAGATCTAATTCATTTTTAATATGGAAGATGTGCCAAAAAGCTGACTTAAAAGTTTAAATAAATTCTGTGTGTGCCACATTTCAGTTAATTTTGAAATATTTTTTTCTTTTATTTCTGTTAGTAATTCACATTTTGACTTATTTGTTTTTAAACAAGAAAATTTAACACTTATTAGATTCTACTTATTAAGCACTACATGTCCATTGTCAGTTTAATTGAATTCTGTCCATTCCATCTACAACCTTTTGATTTTGTAAGTTTGATTGTCATGCTATAGAAATTTGCACAACTTTATGATGTTTGTTTGTTGTTTCTTTTTTTATCCTTACAGGTGTAGGTTCAGTCAGATTTTAGCACCTGTTTTTGATGAGTCTTCCAGAAAAATACAGGAAGAATTTCCAGTACGTATTTTATTGACAGATGATGTTAGGCGACACATCATCAGTTTTGGATTTGCCAGATGGTTGCTTATTTTCCCACCCCTTTGTTGATAAATAAATTTTATTTTCATAGGCAAGGATACAGTATACTGCTAAAGCTATGATTTGCTTCATATTTTTATGCTTTTTTATTATTATTATTATTTATTTATTTTTTTTTTAATGATATTCCAAGTTCAATTTCTTCCTAGTTATTATGAAATACTTTAGGGGAGAATCTCGCCCCCCCCCCCCCTTGACTCTGGTGTATCAATTCCAATATAAGTATTAAGATCTATTTGGAGATTTCTAAAACTCCATTTAAATTTTTGGATATCAAGAACAATTTTAGGGGAAACTATGACAAAGTGGAAAAGGTTTTTGTGTGATGTATTTTGTCCTTTACAACTTCATCAGACTAAAGCGATGTTTACATTGATGTGACTACACATCTGCATGGAGGAGAAGGGATGCTGGTAATTTTAAAACCTGTCACAAAAACTTTTTCACTTTAACTAGCATAATTAACTCTGACATTCTTTATAAATACAAATAGGTTGGTAATGGTTTTATATAGATTCTTCTATAAATAACTGATGTCATTGAGAATTATATATATATATATATATATATATATATATATATATATAATTTTTTTTCTTTTCTTTCAGTTTTGAGAGCTTCTCTGCTTTATTTTAAATTTGATTGATTCTCTATTGAAGTTGCTATAATGATTGGGTGATTTGCTGTAAGATGTCAGAAAAATTTAGTATATTTGTGTTCTTTTTAAGTTTCAATGCCATGAAATATTTTCCTGTAGATATATTCATTTGATATTGTGTAATTGTTACCTCCTATCTTTTTCTGATTTGCTACAAGCACTCTTTTGCTAAAATAGTCAATTTATATAAGCACTATAAGACATTGCACAAGCATACCATTTCTCTAACATGACAGCACTCAAGAGAAAAGTCCAACTTTCTGTTCATTTCAGTTTGTTTTTTGTTTTTTTCTGACATCCCATCTCCACCTGTTGCATCCCCCACCCTCAACCACATATAGGTACTGTCAATTTTTAAAGAAAACTCTTTTTTTTTTTCTTTCTTTTTTTTTTTTTTTTCAAACTATTAAAAAGGTATAAGGAATTGAACTCCCCATCAAAGAATACAAACTTGTGTTGTACCTTAATTTGTCTTGTTTGAACAGTAAAATTTATGCAATTTTAAAACAAAATCAAGTTTTGAATGGAAACAATTTCAGAACAAATGTTTCGGCTTTAATTTGAAAAAAAAAAAAAAAAATCAAACTAGCAGACTTCCTCTGTACATGTTTTGGAGTTTGAAAAGTAAGTTTGAGGTATTAAAAAAAACCCCCAAAAATGGTATTTTGCTGATTGTATATTTAATTTTTTTTAATCTATACTTTTTCCTTTTTTTTCTCCCTTAATATACTTAATGTAATTAATAATCTCTTCTAAATACAGAATAGTAGTCTAGTTAATTTTTGTTAATGGGATTAGATTCTAACTTTAGAATAGCATGTGTCTATTTGTTTTAGTCTTTCAATTGTAGACTTAACCTTGAGAGATATAGTACAAGGTGGGGGTTAAGTGGTCATGTATGATGACAGCACTGTTACTTAGGTTGGCTTTGAAATGAAAAGCAAATACAATGATTGACACTTAGACATTTACTTTTCTCATCTCTTCTACTTTGACCAGATTTTTTTTCATTCTCAACTAAACACCTTAGCTGCAGCTTCTATAATTAAAGCACAGCAAAATTACCCATTATGTCTTGAACAACAATTTCTATTCTATATTGAAAGTTTATCAGCAGGCTTTGATAATTTTTTCTTTCTTTCTTAAATCTTTTTGCTGGTTGTGATGTTATCTTTAGTCCTTAACTTCATTTAATACACGACTCTTCTGAACTTTTGGTTGCTCAAAATTGTTTTTTTTATGCTGTGTCCTTTCAAGAATTAGGCAATCACGGCTCTCCACATATTCTGTTATTATCTGTGAATTGCCATGCATTCTTGAGAAAGATAGTATAGTAGAATGAGTTCTTGTTGCTTTCTCTATAGTTTAGAATTACATCTCTGAGACTGATTAAAACCTAAGGATAGGGAGCCCAGTCTAGCCTGCTATTTAACCCATATGTGGGAGAAGAGATGAGTTAGTGCAAAATTGAACTCTACAGACTAGGCTGGAATTTG
Source organism: Acanthosepion esculentum (assembly GCA_964036315.1). Lineage (NCBI taxonomy): Eukaryota > Metazoa > Mollusca > Cephalopoda > Sepiida > Sepiidae > Acanthosepion > Acanthosepion esculentum. The sequence goes on from OZ038503.1 coordinate 48,473,676, forward strand.
AACTTACTGTTTCCAATTTCTGTGCCAAAATCCATTATACGACAGGCACATCCTAAATTTAACATGCAGGTTCGGAATTTATTAAAAGAAAATCAATTTCTAACTTTCCAAATTTCTCTAAATTTAGTATTTTCTAAGTGCTAACATGAAATACAAATTTTGTATATTGCTCAGAAATTTAACCTAGAACCTTTCAGCACATGGTTGGGGGGACTGCCATCATAAATATTGTCAACATATGTTACTGAATTTATTAGTTTTGGTTTAAGTGTGCTAGCCTATCAATCATGTAGGTTTTAAGATTTTTTTTTTCTAATTTTACATGTGTTCAACAACTCTCTTGTGACTGTGCATAGTGTAAGTCTGCTTTATTAATGAGTTTGCTGCCATCAACGTGAATAGCATAAAATCATATAAAGGCTCTTTAGATTTAAATAACCCATTTCTGGAAATTAAATTTTATGCCTCTTTGGGTATAAACGGTTTTTAAAGAATCTTATAACCCTCTCCTTTCAAAATTTACAATTGATATTTTATGAATCTGATGTAAAATGGAAAGAATACACATGTCTTTAATTGTATTTTTTTGGCTGTAAATGGACAATTCCAATTTAACATGAAAATGAATCGTTTTTAAATTAAAAAAAAAATTATTTGCACTTTTTACATTGTTCAGACTTTTGTCCTTGTCTTTGTCATATTCACAACATTTCAGCTGTTGAACCAGTAAATACAGGGGGTGCTAGAGAAAAACAACAATAACAAAAATTGCAAATTGAGCTCTGGTAAAAAATGGTTACCCAAGGACACCTGGCCCAGTGGATAAAAGTGTTGGTTGAAGTAATTCAGTGACTTGACCGAAATAGTTGTGAGTTCAATACCTGGCCACAGCAGAGGTGAACAAAAACTTGGAGAGTTGAGTTACTAAAGGGAAATAACTGAAATTGAGATATCCAGAAAAGGCATGGCACATGGAACTAGAACAATCTACCCAAGTGGACTAAATAAAGGGTTCAGTTTGAAATTCCAATGTATATCACCTAAAGAAGGCCAGAGCATACAACTGAGACATGAATATGATGACAAAGATGAGGACAACAGTTCAAACAATGTAAATAGTTACAATACCTCATCTCAGAAATATAGACGTTTTTTAAATTTATTTTAGACTTTCTGATATTGTAAAGACTGTATTAATTAATTAATAAGTATAAATTCTTAATATTTAATGAATTAATATGCAAAATTTAAGATAAATATGAAAAATATCTGCAATTTAAATGATAGATTTTTGTGTCCTCTTAATTGAAAACTGTTTTTTTTCAACCTTCATTTTTACTTCCTATCAAACAACCTTCTGACCACCTCAGCAGTCAAAAGCATAAAACTTGAAAGCCATTTCAAACATGAATACTGTAACTTTATGAACATTTAAACTTTTATCATTTTCAAACTGTCTGAATGTTTTTATTTTGAATAAATATCTTCTTTAGTTTTCCTTTCTAGCACCCAGGGAAAATTGCATTTGGAAAAGTTGACTGTGATGCAGAGAGTAAGTACTTTCCATCAGTTGTTGTTCTTTTAATGTCTCCTGTAGTCCATCTCTTGGCATTCTCTCTTAATCCATGTTGACAGTTCTCATTACATTTTGTAATCAGGGTTTTAGAAATGATCTTTTATATCAAAATACCATAGCAAATTATTTATGTAATACATAATTGTTTTTTTTAAAAATACACTAAGAATTGATTGCTGTTTTATTCTTATATAAAATGTATGGGTGTAACTAATTTGCAATAGTGGGAGATACCAACCAACATGACATACAAAATTTTGTGCATACTGTATCCGAAGTTAAGATACAGACAAACCTCTTATCTACGCCCACCCCCCAAATCAATGGACTTTGGATGCAACAGACAAAACAAAATCTGCAGGCAAAAAAAAAAAACAAAAAAAAAGTTATGTAGAAAAAACTTCCAATTTGTCAAAATTTGTGGACTTAGTAAAACGAGTTGTATTAATTCTCAAAGTGACTGCTTGGCAGTGGTAGCTGCCCTTTTAATTGTAAACAAAGACTGGTGTACAGTATATAAAATATGATACAGCACGTGGATGAGAAAGTAGGTGTGAGAAATCAATTATTTTTGTTATTTTGATTAATATATCTATTAAGTATACATTTATTTATGCCATATATACAGGTTTATAGTATTTACATTATGGTCATAACTACTAGTAGTTCCTATAGTAGCTTTATAACTCAAAAATAATCCCTTCCCATCTACAATCAGATTTAACAGACCCCTCTATTAGTCTGTTGACGAGAGGTTTGTCTGTATATTTTTAATTTCTCATCTCTAAGAAATTTCTATAAATTTATGGTTATTTTCCTTTAACTTAAAATTTTAACTCTAATGATCTTTTTATACTATGAAAAAGTCAACCAACTCCCCAAAAATCTATATATTTTCAGCGAGTGTATCTTCATCATATCACATTAGTAAATATCCTACATTAAAGCTGTTTCGAAATGGCCAAGTGGTTAAGAAGGAATACCGTGGCCAGAGGTCTGTGGATGCCTTATCTGAATACATTAGAGACCAGCTGCGGGATCCTATCCAAGAAGTGAAGAGTCTGGATGATTTAGATGAACTTGATGTAAGTATAATTTACTCTGATTTTGAGAAACAAACTTTTTCTCTTCTATTTAAAATTGTAAATTTCAAATGGTCTTTTTATCTGTTTACTTAAAAAAAAAAATTGACTGTAAAAATTCTATTTTAAGCAAATCTTGTGCTTTTCTCTGTCTTGACAGATGAAAATAAAAGGGGGGGATGATACAAACGAATATATTTGTGGTGAGGATGAAAAGAGTACACAGAAAAACTGTATAAGAATCCAATTTTTAAAAAAATCTCGTACAACTATATAAAATAAATCTATTACACTTGGGACCTCTACAAAAAATGTGATACCTAAGGTTTAAAATGAATTTTTAAAAATGAAACCTTTCTTGAAGCCTTTATTTTAGTTTTAATTTCAAACTAATCGATTAAATTTAATATTTCCAACAAGCAAAATACTTTGCCGTATTTAAGAAACTAATTTAAATTGACTGAAGAAAACATTTTTTTTTTTTTTTTTTTTAGTTGTCCTGAAAATTTATTTGGGGAATATTAGCTGATTTAAAGTATAATTTGGTTTGAAACAAATAGTATTTACTTTTAAGTTTAAAATATTGCAGAAATACATTTTTTAACCTGGCAGTACCTGTTTTGATATGTTTGACAAGGTGATGATAATCAAAAGAATACTTTGGTCTTTCCTCTTAATAATATAAACATTTTGCTGATAAAACTTTGTTTTTATCAAGTTTGGGGCCTTTTTCATCATCCTGTGCTCTTTTTTCAAAATATGTTTGCATATTACATTTATATAAAATGTGAGTCTGGACTTTGTTTTCCTTTGGTGGGATATGAATGCAAGTTGACGGAATTGTTAATTTGCTAAAATGTACATTAAACTTTTTTACAGGTTTTCTGGTCATTAAAAAGTTAACACTGTCAGTGGTACTTTTTTTCCTCACTGTCTATCCATTTAAAACATCACATTAAAATCAACATGATCCTGAAATAGGAATCTACTGAATGCAAAAAGTATAGGAACTAACATATCAGAACATCTCTTCATTCAATTAGAAAAGTCTGTATCATAAGGAACAATCTTTAAAAATAATAATTTAAAAAATGAAAATATAATCTTATAATTTTACAGAAATGTTTTTTTTTTCCAAAAAAAAAAAATATTTCTGTAAAATGGTTTCTCTTCGTTGAAAGTTACAATTGAGACAGTTATGACTTCTAGAATCTTTACCTTTTTGTTTGTTGTCTCCAAGTTCATGTTGAATAACTGATAGTTTCACTCTCCTTCTATTAGTATTTTTAAAAAAAAAAAAATGAAAAAAAATTTAATAAATATGTCTACAATTCAATTGATTCTGTTTCAGAGTAAAAAACGCAATATAATAGGCTATTTTGCCACCAAGGATTCTGACAGCTATAAAACATACATGCGAGTAGGCAGTCAGCTGCGAGATGATTGTCCATTTTATGCTGTTTTTGGGTAAGTATTTTCCATTTATCAGCTTCTTTTTTCTCTTAGACTAATTTTTTTGTTTCTGATAGGTACATCACTAGTTTTTGCAACACTTTTAAGTTTCAAATACTTACCTTATTCAGAAACAAAAAAAAAAAATGATTAAAATTATAATTAAGTCAAGCAGCTCTTCTGTATAAGAATGAAACCAGTCAGAATTTTTGATCCCACTTGTTGGTTGGCTCTGAATAAATACAGCCAATATTCTAGTTTGCAGTATTGTGTTGCAAAATAACCTGTTAAAAAATCCCCAAAACAAACAGATTGAAGTGGGCCTCTTTTCATTCGGGGAATCTGCAACATGTTAGCAGCAAGGAATCTATTATTAATTTATCCACTTAATGGTTACTTCAATTGTTACTACACCTACAAAACCTGGAATTTGTTGCCACATCATTATCAATTTCTTGGTCGATGGAAAATATTGTTTCTACCATAAAAAAGATAATGGATTAGTATCAGCATAAGAATTTACTTATTTGATAACTCTATAGTTCCAACTGTTAAGCTATCAAAATTGATTTTAGACTTAGTTCATTGGTTAGAATCAAGGCGATCCTTATACGTTATAGTTATGGATCGCCTTGGTTAGAATTCATTGGACAGACTGACTTGATCTGACCTAAGGGAGATAACTTTTCATACATACAAAAATAAACTTAGCAATACACAAGGTGTTCCAAAAGTCGCATTACTATTAATAACGTGTACATTTTATATTTATTTACCAAATAGAATCCTGTTTCTGTATGTGACAATATATTATTATGAAATTTTATTGGTCGAACTATGGAACATGTCATGCAAATCTTCGCTGGTTGTTATTTCACAAGTGTGTTTTCTGTCAATTGTGATTTTTGGAACACCCTGTCTTGTAATTTTATTGAAAGTCTTTGTTATTACCAGAGTATTTCTATTGCATCTTGCTGACTAAGGAGCTGTTAAAACTTTCTATTTATTTACTTTTTTATGCCACACTTTAGTTTTATTTCTGAACTGTTACGAACAGACTTTGCTATGTTTGTTTGTTTTTTTCAGAGCTGTAGCTGACCCAGAGAGGACAAGTGGAGACACCATTGCGTTTCGACCACCAAATGTGAGTTGCTTGTCATCACCATTGTTTGTTTTGTCTTGATAATATTGAGCCATAATTGTTGGCACCTATATTCCATTAGATGTTCCATTGCTTCTTTTGCACCTGCTTGTTTTTCAACTTCTTAATTTAATAAAATTTATTTTCTGATTGCTCTTAAATCACTTCAATTGAATAAAGAGAACCGAATAAACTTTTGTTACATTTATTTTTTAGACGAGACGTCAGGAAAAAGTTTTTACTGGTGCTATTACAAATTATGATCATCTTCATCAATGGATCTTCGACAAATGTGTGCCTCTAGTCCGAGAAATAACTTTTGAAAATGCAGAAGTAAGTAAAAAAGAATTTTTTTTTCATGTCAATCCAAACCCTAATTTGAATAATTCTATTGAAACATAATTAAATTCAGCAAGACCAAATAACTATTTTCTCTTTTCTGCTCATAATTTTATATACAATTTTGGCATGTACATTTTAATAAGATGATCTTCCTACCACTATTTTAAAGTTTAAAAACTGAAAATTTGTTCACAGAAAATTAGCTGATTTAGAAGTGAAAAAATATCTACACTTACATGAATAAACTTATTTTTTGAATTATATCTTTTGCTTATTCATTTGTTTTTCAAATATTTAAAAATCATGTGAACATATGTGAGGGAGTGCTGAAAAATCCCCAGCTCGTTCTGATGTCTGGGAATTTCCCAAAGTCTGATCAAACACGAGATTTATTTTCTATTTGGAAGGGCTTCTTGATTGGGCCATGAATTTTTGAGCACTTCCTCATACAATAGTCATCTGACAAAAATCAATGTCTTATTGAATTCTAATCAACAATTTGTTTCAGTCAGCATAGCAATAAAGCTAAGCTTTATATTTTAGGTAACATTGTAACATGGTTAGAAGTTATCTAAATGGCTCATTTCTGTTGGAAATTTTCCCCTGATTTTTGTCTATTTCAAGAGTAAAATAAGTAAATGGTAAATTTAAAATTTCTCTTGGGATGTATTTTTGTTGCTTATTATCAATTCTTGTTTTATTTTTTTTTTCATTAGTTGTGTGTCTGATATTCCCAAATCATATGGAAATTCTCTAATTTCCATTTTATTTTTAATTTCAATGAATACATAAAATTGCTCTGTATTCATTAAAATGCAACTTGCTACTGTGTTTACCTTTTCAAAGAGACCAAAAGTATTAATTTCAGTTTTAAAATTTATGAACGAGAATATACGTAAATTGCTTAAATTCAATTCTTGCCTGCAATATTCAGTATCTTTCCAATTTCTTTTCTATGAGGGTCATTGTCACAGGGATTTTATGATTGATTACTTATGAGATCATTGCACAGCAGAACCACATTTAAAAAAAAAAAAGTAAATATTTTTTTGTTGTTGTTTATTTCGTTTTCCTTTTGGAATTTCTACTGTTTTTTTTTTTTTTTGTTTTGGGGGTCATTTTTTAATTTTTACATACACAGATCTCTACAATGCATTCTGCTAAACTAAAAATTTTAACATAAATTTTAATTGGCAAAACCTGAAATTAAAAAAAAAAAAGTATACTTTATTTCCTTAGGAAACCAAAATAATGCCTACAATTAGTGAAATAAACAAAAATTCTAATCTAATAGAAATCACATTCCTAATAAATTAAAAAAAAAAAAATCAATAGACATTCTAATGTCTGATTTCTTGAAAAGATACAAAAGAAAAAATATAGAAGCACATATTGCTACATCACTAGGAAAAGTTGAATTGATTCTTATTGAAACATCAAGGCAAAGGGAAGGATTACATTCACATTCAGCACAAAATGGATTTACTTCTTTTTCTTAATCAGCTTCCTTTACACACATTGTTTTCCACATTTCACTATAAGAGGAATTAAGATATAGTGTTACGACCCTGAGACGACAAGAGAAATGAAGCTTGGGAGTCAACGTGTTAATAGGCTAAAATAGGAGACTATATATTATGCAGTATGTGTCAAATTTTAAAATTCTTTCTCTTTCAAATGTATTGAGGGCATTAACATGGCAACTTCCAATCTGACAGTAGAAATGAAAAGGCACACTATTCCTGTAGCACTCTACAGCCACCCACAATGACTTAGAGATATTGAACTTCTTGACAGTAGCCAGCTGAATCAGTGTCTTGACCCCACAACATTACCCATTGTGATCTCACATTAGAGACAACAGGAATACAAAGGTCGTGTTGTCTGTGATGGTCTTGGATTTTTGAGTAAGAAAACCAATGTCATATCACCACCAATTCAATATTAATTCCTATGTTGAGTCATGAAATGCCCTTGATCGTAGGAGTGACTGTGTTGCTTCAGGACTCTGTTCCCTCTCACATGGCTTGTGTGACCCAAGAATGACAACGTCCTGGGTAAGACATTAAACTACTACTACATGCTGGGTAAGACGATAAACTATGTCCAGCAGCAAGGCCTCTGATCAGGAGGTTTTGAGGAGCGTGGAACCACCTCTCAATTGCTGGTGTTCCCAGGTCCACCCTGACCCAGGGTGGTAGTACCTGTTAGGGTCCCAGCTATGGGCAAATACTTAACTATTACCAGAGAAATTTTTTGAGAAAAAATTATTACCAGCAATACAATTTTGAAGGAAAAATATTACCAAAAACAGATTTTTGATAAAACAAAATATTACCAGCAATAAAAAATTTTGTCAGCATTAAATAATACACTGAGGTTGATATGCCGTAAAACAAAATAAACCAAGCCAATCTAAACCAAAGAATACATATTCTATTCATATGAATCTATCCTAAAAATGTTGTCGGCATTAAATAACCCATTGAGGTTGATATGCTGTAAAACAAAATAAACCAAGCCAAACCAAGAATGACAAGCCAGGCAGCTTTAATCATGTTACTCTCAGCATGTAGCTTCTAGACTATCTTTATTTGAAACCCCTGGACTATTATGTCTGGGACATTATCAGAGAGATCAATTAGTGGTCTAACAATTCCGAGGATTTATTGAAGGCTGTCATCGTATATATGACAACTATTGTAAACAAGGACTACTTTGTTTAGGGAAATTATCATTTTTATGCTGTTTTTGAGCTTAAGGACATTTTGTTTTTAAAGACATTTTTCTATTTCATGTGTACAATTATTTTCTGTTTGATCTTTTTCTTTATATTTTGTTCTCGTTTACCTGGCATAATTTATATTTATTAATGCCAAAGGATTATAATTCCATGACAAAATTCTTCACTTGTATATCATTTTTCTGTCTGAATTTTTGAGATGAGTTATTGTAACTATTGACACTATTCAGACTGTTGTCCTCGTCTTTGTTGTCATATTGACAACATTTTGGCCATTGTACTCTCTGGCCTTCTTCAGGTGATTGGAATTTCAAACTAAACCCTTTCCAATCACCTGAAGAAGGCCAGAGGATACAATGACCAAAATGTTTTGAATAGGACAACAAAGATAAGGACAGCAGTTCGAACAATGTAAATAGTGTAAATATATCATTTTTGTTTTAATCAATATTTCCTCTATTTTCTTCTGCAGGAACTTACGGAAGAGGGTCTTCCTTTCTTAATTCTTTTCCATAATCCTGATGATCATGAAATTGTAGAAAAATTCACTGCAGAAGTATCGAAACAATTATTAGGAGAAAAAAGTGAGTATCAAACATTTTTCTATTTTATTATACAGGCGAGCAAAAAACGATTTTCACATTTATGCTCTGTATTTAATTTGTAAATTTAGGATATGCACCTCTTCAGACATTAGAATTAATGTCTTCATCTTAGTTATTGCCACAATATCTTGGCTGATGCACCGTCTGGGCGCTAGCCTAGTGCCGATTTATGAATTTGATGATCTAGCAATTGTGAGTTTAATCCCTGAGTTGAGTTGTACAGATTACAGGCTGAGTAATAACTGTGCTGTGATAAACAGCAAGACAAGATTATCTCTAGACATGAACATCAACCCTTGCAGATTAAACAAAAAGTTCAGTTTAAAATTTCATAAAAGATTCCCAGATCGACATACACCTGAAGGCCAGAGAGAATAATGTCCAAAATGCTGTGGTAACAACAAAGAGGAGGATATTAGTCCAAATGTAAATAATAATGCCTCATTTCAGAAGTTGGGACACAAACGAACCAATATATTTAAGAAATACTAAAGCAATAAAATGAACTCTTATGTATAAAATTTAGTAATTTTTTTTTTTTTCTTATTTCAAATTTTGTAACTGTGACATTCACATTTTGGTGATTGTTATTGTTATTCCATATACTTACATATTGCCCAGCACAGGAACTGAACTCATGACCATCAGCTAATAGAAGCTAATGTTTTGTTGTTGTTGGATTGGCCTATCTCACCTGTTCTTTGAAATGGGTTCTGCCATGGTGCTCAATATAAGCCAAGGGTATTTCTTCCAGTGACTGTTCATTCATCTGTCAGGCTCCTTCAACATTGGTAGTAGAGTGTAGTTTGTGATATAAGTAGGGATGGCCTCCCTCAAGCAACCGCCACTATTCAAACCTGGCCGTGGTAACTCATTTACAGACTGGAAAGCAGATGTAGAAATTTGGAGATTATTTACAAAGGATGAAAAATCTAGACCTGATCCTGCAGTTTATTTAAGCATATGTGGTGATGCCAAACAAAGCTGTTTGTTCAATTGGTCCGACAGAATTAGCAAAAGATGAGGAATTTGTAAAAGTGATTGCTGCCTTAGGTGCTGTTTACCTAAAAGATGAAACTACTTGCACATTCTGTGAAGTCTTTTGTAGAGTTTTGCAGGGAAGGTGGGCAAAGTTTCCCAGAGTTCACATTTGAATTTAACTACAGATATAGTCTGCCTAGTTCCAAAAAGGCTATGATATGTTGGGCTAAGGCATCTAGGAGTAAAGTTGAAAAAGTGTGACACACTGACATTCACATTTATTATATAGAGTATATTAGTTGTTTTGCTTAATGTAAAATTTCTTTACAGCTATTATTATTATTATTATTACTAATAATTTTACTGCTATATAATTGTTAGTATTGAGAAATAATTTTTATATAACGATATTCTTAATGATTAACACTTAAAATCTCTTGAATCCTGTATGTTAGTTTATATAATCTTTAAACCAATTTTCTTTTTCAGATAATGTAAATTTCCTCACAGCTGATGGCTTGAAATTCACTCACCCTTTGCATCATTTAGGAAAGACGACTAATGACTTACCTGTTTTGGCCATAGACAGTTTCAGACACATGTATCTCTTCCCACATTCAGTTCGGGAAAACTTAGAGTAAGTTTATCTTAGTTCTACTATCAGACTTTTTCCATTTGCCAGATCTTTTCAGTTTTGTGCCAATTGTATATTTTAGTATCTGATTTTATTTTATTTTCTACTAATACTGGCTTGTCCTGGATATGATGATAAACTACGTCCAGCAGCAGGGCCTCTGATTGGTAGGTTTTGAAAACATGGAACCATCTCTTAATTGCTGTTGTCCTCAGGTCCACCCTGACCCAGGGTAGTAGCACCTATTAGGGTCTCAGCCATGGGCAAATAGGTGAACACCCAAGCTGGGGTCAAAACACTACGAAAGTTATAATATAAATATTCAGCAATAGATTTTATTTGTTAAAGTTAAAAAAAAAATTCCACCAATAGATTTTAATAGGGAAAAAAAAAATTACCAAAGCTCTGAAGAAAATTAAATTTAGGCATTAAATGGCCCATAAGGTGTTGCTATGCCGTTAACCAAACTAATACTGGCCAATATTCATTTACTTTTGAGGCACGGTAGAGTAATAGATTGCGGCTTGGGTTGAAATTCCAGTCGAGTTCATTGCATTCACTTGTTAACACCCTTGCACTTCTCCCTCCCCAGCTATGGGTAAATAGTAGGACAGACTGGGATCTATAACCTTGTGTGGCAACCAGTCCAGGAGAAGGAAAATTCTTAATTCAAAACTGTAGCCTTATACAGCTAAGGAATTGATTTGATTATCCAGACTTTAGTAAACTACTTTTTAAGGTTTATAAAGATGAAATCTTATCCTGTCCTGCTTTCAGTTAGCAGTAATGACAAAGCTAGGCAAATTTTTATCAAGTCAAACAAGATTTAATCAGTTATAGAAACTCGCTTAAATAATGAAATATCTTTGCTTTACTCCATTCAAGATAACTTTTGTGAGACTTGTAGTTTTTTTTTTGGGGGGTGGGGTTGTGTGCCAAGAGATTAAAGCTTTAAAGGACAAAAGATGAACTTTGAATATTTGGGAAATTTTAGCCATAGTTTGGAATATATGTTACGCAAAAGTAATATCAGCCTCAGATGGCTTACTTAATCCTTGGGAAATGCAAAAAGAAAGTTAAGTGATTTCGAGCAAACTGCTCTGTCCCCACCCTCCATTATTCTGGCTTTGCTTGGCGATGTTGCATGCAGAAAATATTTACTATCCAAAGTTTGAATTTGCTTTGGTTTAAGTTTATACCTCAAGCCTGAACACCAAAAAATAAACTTGGATTAAAAAAAAAAAAAATGAATTTCTTGAATTAAGTTTTTTATCTTATTTCATCCATTTTCTTCTTTCAGGAAACCTGGTCTATTGAAACAGTTTATTGATGATTTGCATTCTGGCAAACTCCATCGGGAATTCCATCATGGACCAGATCCTACAGAAGCACCCAAGGCAACAGATGTAAGTGCTTAAATTCTCTCTTGCTCTGCTCAGACACATCAGTTTTTAATTCTGTTGAACGTTGTGTATTTCTAACTGTGTCAGAAGTTTAATTTTTTTTCTTCTTTCAGCCTGGACTAAAATTTTCTCATTTTTAAAAGCATTCTCTATATATGAACAGATATTTGTTAATCATATGGATCCGAGTGTTGTAAAATACAATTGGGATTTGGTAATTGGGATTTTGATTTCTTGTACAGGTTAATATTTCTGTTTGTACAACAGTGGTTTAAATTTTAATCTCATTTCAAAAAACCAAACTGAAAACACAGCAGTATTGCATTGGGTAGAAAATGTATATTTTTTACAAAATGGATTTAAATGTGACAGATTTTTCAGTTTATTTGTTTAAATATGATTTTTGAAATAGCTACTGATATTTGAGTAGATGCTCAGTTTTTATTTATTAAACAGTATATTTATTTACATCTACTGGCCTGAATATTTGAGAAATTTTGTTAGAAAAATATGCGTCCTCTGGCAGGCTTCGAACCTGCATCCTCTAGGAGAATCTATCATTAGATCTGGTGTGACTTAGACCATCTCAGCAATGTAGGACCTTCTGATTAAACAAAGCCCAAACAATGGGGCAGCAAACAATCTTGCAATTGAGTATATGGAGGAGATCAGCTATAATACCCAGGAAATGTCTGTATATAACCGATAAAGAACACAAATTGATCAAGGACTAACATAGACAATTTATATTATCAATATATTTGATCAGTTCTAATCTTCACATTAAATTCTCTTAATTTTTTTTTTTTTTTTTTACAAGTATTTTCTTATGTGTTCATTTCACAAGTTAACTTGATATTAAACTGGAACATTGTAAAAAATATCTGGACTTGTTTATGACTTGGCATCTTTCTCTCGTTCAAAAGAAAAAAGTTCTAATTTGTGTACATGTTTTCTTTCGGTATTAAAATGTTTCTGCTTTTAATGTGTAAATGGAAAATTTCTCTTGTCTTTTCAGGCCAGCTCAGACCAAGCTAACATTCCACAGAGTAATGACAAACAGCCAACTAGTCCACCAGAATCTACATTTAAAAAATTAAAACCATCCAGGAGCCGTTACACAATAGTGAGAGATGAACTATGAGCATGTCAATAATGTAAAAAAAACAAACAAACAAAATAAAAAAAAATGGAAAAAGACAAAAAAAACGAAAAAGTCTTGTTACACCGTTTCGTAATGCACGATGTATCAGGGCCCTCCTCCTCCCCAAATTGTGAAACCAAACCAACAATAGGTGGATCTGGGAAGCAATGGCACTAACATGGGGAAAAACAAAAATATCAAGAGAAATATTTTTCAACTTAATTATTTTTTTTTTTCTTCTCCCTCCTCCACCTTGGATGTCTACTCAGAAAAAAAAAAAAAAAGGACAAAACTAAGTTGACAGAAAATAAGCGAAATGCAAATGTTTAAAATGCAATTTAAATACAGACCAAAAATGTATTGGAATAATTTATACAGAACCTTTTTTATAGAATTGGATACTGATACATTCAGGCTCTCTGTATTTTTTCCATTTTTATTTCTGTTTATTTTCCATCTTTTCAATTTTTTCTTTTTTTCCTCACTCCAGTTTAACATTCTCCCCATCACATTCCCCAGCCTTACCTTAGTTTAATTCAACCATTGCATTTATTCATAAGTTCTCTGGGAAGAAAAAAAAAAAAAAAGAAAGAAACAATGAATCTAGTCGATTGCTTTTTATTTATTTTTTTTAATGTTTTCCTTCAAGGCGGTTATTTCCCTTGGGTCTTTCTGAGGCGAGGGGGGGTCTTCACTAAGGTGGTCTTCAAATTTCAGTTATTATCTCTAGAGGCTAATTCTGGACTATTTTTGTTTTGTTCATTTATTAGCTTTATTTTATCCCAAGTTGACTCCCTTAATTATTTGTTCAGGCTCTTTCCGCCCAATTGGCTATCTTTGTTATTTGCTTGTTGCCTTCTCTTAATATTAGTTGCTCTCTCTTTTTTAAAGTTTGAAATGTTAGTTTTTTTTTTCCTTTATGTTTACATATTTATCTAATTAGGGGAAAAATACCTGTTCATATTTCTCGGTACTTCTTGGTTGGCATTATCTTAATTAACAAAAAAGTATTGATTGGGGAAGAATCAAATATAAATTATAACACACACACACACACACACACACACACACACACTATATAAATAAAAATGATGGTGAAGGTGAAGTATCCTATAAAAAAAAAACAAAAAAACTTGTATTTTCTTTTTCTCATTTTGTTTCTGAATTCTTGTTTTTGTAAATAAGCCCAAAAATTTCCATATTAAATCATTTATTCAGTGAAAAGACAAAAAAATTAACCTCATTTTACTATTCTTATTACTAATGTGTTTTCTTTTTCTTTAAGTCAGGAAAAATTTACAAGGGAAAAACTGGTATTCTTTTTCTTTTGCTAGCCTTTTTTTATGTGGGATCTTTGGCTACAATATCCTCTTTAATATGAATAAATCCTGTTTGAATGCTGAAAACAGTCTTGAGTAGCTCATACTTCAGATAACCACATATCCAAACATGGAAAGTTATTTTGCAAATTAACAATGTATGTACATCCATTGAACAATAATATATATATATATATATATATATATATATAATATGAAAGAACAATGAAATTTATAATTCAAAGTTCTTAGTATTTATTTTTATTTTTAAAAAACAGTGCTCGATACAATAGTAGAGCATGATATATGTTTTTTTAAAAATATATTATCACCACAACAAAATTCTCATGTTTCAAAACTGAAACTTCAATTTCTGAAATTCAAGTTTCAGTTTTGAAACATGGGAAATTCAGTGTTGCGATGATAATATATTTAAAAAAAAAAAAAAAACTTATATAGCCACCACTGCCACCATTTGTGGAAAAAGCTGGGTCCCAAACGTGGTTGTCAATACTCTAGGTATATGATAACTTTCTGAAAATTTTAACAGCTGATTCAAATATGTTGATCATTTTATCAATGTATGTACATGCGTGTCTCTCTTAATTTGTAAATGTAGTTAGCCATTTTCGAGAGCAGCTGATTTTAATCTGAATTAGTTGACTGATGGGGGTGTCCATCTTCTTTGTCTTTGATGTTTGCTTTTTCCTCCTCTGTTGAAATAGTTTTTATTTAAGCAAAAATATCAGAGTGCATGAACAAATATTTGTTCATCTCCTTTTCTGCCCATCCACTCATGACTGGCAGCAGAATGTGCATTTTATTGTTACAAAAATTCCAAACCAATGATTTCTGATCATAAAATCAGTATTTACTTTGATCCCTTCATCATCAACAAGACTATTTACTCAAAAGTATAAGATGTTAAAATTTGCTTGAAATTTGAATCATTTTAGTAGGGTGTTAGTGAATCTGAATTTGATTAGAGTCTAACTGTAAACTTGTGGAAATGAAACTGACCATTTCTTTCTCACAGCAAAACTAGACACTTGCTATTGTTTTACCATCTTTGCTCAATGTATCTTAATAATAAAAGAAACGAAAACAAAAAAAGCACATTAACTTAAAGTACCATATATACTTGACAATTGTGTGAGTTTTTCTGATCAGTTTTTTTTATGCAAAAAATAGGGGTTCACACTATACACAGTTTTTTTAAGAGGTTAAAAATCATAAATTATGCATTTTGGTGACTGGTTGCACTATTCACTGGTAAATATTTTTCTGGAGGGGTTAAAATTCTTGCCAAAAAATCAGGTGTTACACTATACATGAAGTTGGCTTATGTGCAAGTATATATGGTATATTTTTGAGTGTGTGTTGAAAAGCTCTTGTCTCAACCCATTTCCCCAAATCCAACCAGGCAAATTTTTAGGGTAGGATTTCTTGGTCCTGCTAATGATTTTTCATCCTAACAAAATTGGTCTCACATTCAAATATTTAATTTTATAAGCTATGTTTCCAATGTCGCCTGATAAGAGATTAGGAATGAAACAATATTTTACTTTTTATTTCAGGGATAAGGAGCAATTTCTTAATTTTGAGTCTTTTTTAGATTGAAACGGTCTATTATCATGATAAAGCCTTAATCAAAGACCAATACCTAACTGCCTCTCCAAAAAGAGAAAAGTGACAGATAACTCTTGGAAAAAGACAAACAAAAGTGGGGGTATCAAAAGGACCTCTCCCCTACCCGCTCTTGATTTCTGCCATTGCCATATTCTCCTTCGGTAATTTTTTTAGTCTTAAAAAGTTATTTTGAGAATGTTAATAAAAATATATCATAGGAAACTGAACAGCAAACCCTCACCTTGGAAAAGTAATCCGAGGTAATTATATGTAATTACAAGATAAAAATAAAAATCTCTTTGATATGGTTCTATTAAAATTTTAAAATTAGTTTTTTTAAAACAATAAAAATTACTGTGGGAGTATATATGGTGCCAGAAGAAAATTTTTTTTTTTTTTTTTTAAGTTAAATTTTTCCAAAATTACTGTCAATGATTCTAAATGCTATAAATTGGATCTTATTTACCTTGCTATAATATATTCACCAATGCTATAATAGACCTATTATATAGGTTCAGTGTTATTATTATTATTAGATGGTTAATGCTATGTATTCCTTTCTATTTCAGTTTGTTTTGGTTTCACCATGTGTGTAGAATGTAAATGGTTTTATGATTCAGCCAACCCAATTTTTTGAATCTATTCTGACAAGAATTCTTTGAATACACTTCAAGTTTTGGCATTATGCTTAGATGGCTTAGTTAATATTTTACTCAACTTAGTCTGGGACAAGAACTATTTTTTTGTTGAAGATTAATTTTAGAAGAACTTGTAGATGCTCTTATAGTAAGGGCTCTTCTCACTTGAAGGCTTTTTCTACTGATAACTATAACTCTTTAACAAAATTATAATCTTCACTTTCTATCACCTTCAAATCATATCACACACCTTCATCATTACCATTTTAACAGCCTCTCTATCATGAGTGGTTCTCAAGCCTTGCAATAGATGAATTTTTATATTTAAAAAAAAAAAATAATGCTTAAGTTATAGATTTTATGATAGTTAATTTCCTATTTAATTCTAATCCACCTCGTCTTCAGATTTAGATACGAATCTCTCACTCACTCGATTTGTAACATATAAAGTTACCACTTACATTTAGCAATAGCTTCTATAAATGTAGAGAATTGTAAAGAAACTTAAAGAATGTGAAGCCAACAATCACTTTTGAACCCTATTAATAATCACATTTAACAAAGTATATGCGAAACTTGTGACATGAAATCAAAAAACCTCTCCCAGCTGAAGTTTGTCAGTTTGGTTTCCATCTTTTTCTTTTTCTTCTGTTATTAAACTTAAGTTATTTGCTTAGCAGCTACTGGAATATGACAAAATTCTGTCAAGAAATTATGATGCCAACCAGCAGTTAAATGGATATCTCCTTGTGTCTTTATGTAAGACAGCCCTCAACAAAAATTGTTGATTATTGAAGAAAAACCGCAAGTATCCTGTAAAATATAATTTTAGATCCATTACACTGAACAGTGTAAAAAGATTTTGTGATTCACGCGACCCAAATCAATTCTGTTCTGTTCCTACAAACAATTCCAAGAATATTTTTTATTTTAAATAAACACATTTCAAGGAAAGAAGCGAGGTTGTCTTGGTTCTTAGTGCTTAATACACAATCTTACAAAAGTCTCCATGATTTCTGTTGGTGTCATTTATAAATAGGTGTATTGATTGGTTTAATGTAGCAACACTTCTAGATATGCAATTCCAAATGATCATATATTAAGAATATACTTTTAATGCCCACATCTGTTACTTAAACCCAAATATAACTCCATTATGGATATTTGTTGGCCTAACCTAACATTGTGCCCTGCAAATGTAGACTCATATCAATCTCAATGGCTTGCAAGATGATAAAACCAACTGCCCTGATATGAATGCATGAACTGTTAAAATCTGAAAAATAAATTTATATAAAATAACTTTTTCTCCTTATGCAATTATTCTACTGTATATACTCACGGATAGGTCGCGCTTTTTTTACCAAATGTTTCCCAAAATGTTAAGGGTGTGACCTATCCACTCGACATAAATGTAAAACAACACTACCTTGTCATCATGATTTCTGAGAAATCAGAAATGATACCCATAAACACTAAAGCTGTGGTTTTTCTCTGTATAGAAACAATTTATCTATCATATATACTAACTCACTGCTTTAAACCTACCTCATGCTGCTAGATTCACATATCCATCACAATAAATAAATAAAATTATAAAATATTCATTGATCCATCAGTCACCGTTCGGTTGGGGCCCTCACACTCAACTGATATAGAAACCCTAAACATGCATACATAAGTTAAGGAACCCCGTGTAGATGTTTATTGACAAAGAAAAAATAGTCCCACAATTCATTCTGCAAAATATATATATTTTGTCAAAAGTACGTTGGAAAATATGACTTAAAGAAATTAAATTTATTTTTATGAGATAATTTTCTTTAATGGTTGTTTCATATAACATTACAGGTATTCTTAAGTGTTATTTATAAATAACAAAGTGTATGAATCTATTACAAAAAAACTTTTGCTCTATTTTGCATTGTGCAGTGATATAGTTGGTAGCCAAATTTATAGTTTATAATTTTACTTGTTAAGGTGTCTATCTGATATTTCTTATATTTAAAAAGGGCTGTGTCACTCCCCAGCTTATAGTGTGACCTATCTGCGAGTCAACAGTAAATCATCAATTATTAACCCATAAAGTAGGGGTGTGACCTATCAGCGAGTACATATGGTAGTTGTTTTTTTTTTTTCTTTTAACATGTTCATTGGTTGATGGATAATGTGAAACTAAATTTTATTCTGACTGCTATGAGCCTTTGATTAACCCTGGTACAATAATTAGTGCTCCTTGGGAATTTTTATAACTTTAGGGATTCATTTCAAATTAAACATTAGTTGGGTTTTCTCTCTCCCTCCCATTTTTTTTTTTTCTATTTTTCTAGTCGAGAAAATTCCAAACTTATTTTTAAGCTTCTTTTACAACTAGTTTTGCTCCAGCAAGCTTATCGCTGCAAAATAGTCTTAAGTTTCTGCCTGAATTTCTAGGATGTGCAGTTATTATTGACATTTGTTCTCATCTTTGTCGTTGTCATCACGTCATTTCGGCTGTTGTATACTCCGGCCTTCATCAGGTGTGTATTGATTTGGGTAACCTAGACGGATTTCTGAACTTAGAGAGGCAACATAGTGTACATTGTGTTAGTTCACGAATTTAGTGATAGTAATTGTGTGTTCAATCCTTGGGCAGTGTGTACTTAGACTCGGTGGAAACATGGTGAGCAATGCTGAAAATAACTACACAAGCTATCCCTTGACATGGGCAATGAAATAGCATAAGTCAGTGGTAAATGGCACGGAAATGTAGTAAGCATCTGTTTATCTCGTGAGGTAAGTGCCGTTTCATAAAAATTCAGTCTTTTAGTGCTGGGACTGGAATGACCTCTCCAGGGTGATGATATATGGAGGCTATACACTGTCCAAATGGCAATACAGACAAAATCCAAAAAAATATAGAGCATTACTACAGGATTTGAGAGAAGTTTCTCATTGTTGACAGTCGACCATTTTCCAGGTTTCACTCAGGATTTTTCCGTCTGGATTTACTTCCATAGCCTTTTCTGTGTTTCAAGATGACTGCAAGGCAACAGAGGTTTAAAATCGGAGTTTTCCTTTACTTCGATGGGCTGACAAGCTCTATCTTCCAGAAGCAGCTGGTTATGAGGTGCCAGTGGTTTGCTCTCTTCTCTGGCTTGGAGATGGACTTAGTTTTCAGAGGCTATTTGAAATGCGTGCTATGGGAGTATGTCACTCCTGCCATCCCTGGATAGAACAACATTTGGAATATATAAAACAGAAAAAGTTCTAAATATCAGCTTATGAAATTTCACACAATCTCTCGCTCCCCCCCCCCCACCATGTTATGCTATTATTTGTTGCTATTACACACTTCTTAAAAATTTGATATTCTTTTGCAGAATTTCCCTTTTTCTTGGAGGAGAAATATTAACTCATAAACTCTCTGAATAGAATGAGAATAAAATACATAAATACTGTTCTTATTCTATCAGACTTATGGTATCGATGAATGTTCGAACTGGTAATGTATTTGTTAATCTGTATTGCAACTTGTAACCCTGGAGATATCCTATTTTGATACAATGCTAGATTACTGTAAGTCTATTTAGATGCCTAAACATTCTTCACAAAGTTGGATAATGGCGTTGCTCTAAATAGTCTCCATAATCAGGCTTCCTTCCAATTGGTATGTGACGGGGGGTGCTATTTTCACGGTTCCTTTTAGTATGAACAGTTCACAGTATTTTAGACGATCTATAAAATGAACAACTCTAGTTTCAATCTGTAAAAAGAAAACACATGGCTTTGGATTTATTGGTATATATTAAATATAGCTTAGTAAGGTAGTCTTTCAAATGGGAAGGATCTATTTGCTTAGAAAACCAACATTAGAAATTAAAAGGATTTGAAGACAAATCTCTGACAGGCGTGAAAGCTTTGGTATTTTCCTTC
Organism: Acanthosepion esculentum; assembly: GCA_964036315.1. Taxonomy (NCBI): domain Eukaryota; kingdom Metazoa; phylum Mollusca; class Cephalopoda; order Sepiida; family Sepiidae; genus Acanthosepion; species Acanthosepion esculentum. The sequence goes on from OZ038503.1 coordinate 48,494,280, forward strand.
ATTGGCATCTAAGAAGGTGAGCTTACAGAAAAACTGGAGACTACTTTTAACAATCCGGTTGGTACAAAAATAATACATTTCCAAATCAGGATGCAATGATTGGCCTTTTTTCTTTTTTTCTCTCAACATGAAGAATAAAGGGAAATAACTCTCGCTTGATGACTTCTAAATAAAAAAGAACATTAAAATTAAATTCTGTATAAACTTTGTCTTGGCTGCTTTTGTAGCATAATGGGTTTAAAGCGGTAAAAGATTAAGGAATGGAATAATCTGCCCGTGGCACTACTGCGATTTGAACTAAACATTAACTATAATCGATTTTTAACGCAATTCATATGACAAAGGTACAGTATTTTCTTTTGCATACCATAAATACGAAACATTTCGAACGAAAATTAAAAATGTCAGTCGTACACAGGTACAATTTTCAGAATTTTTTTTTTTTACTCGGCTTAAAAAAATATTATTTGAGATAGCCAACTTAAAAATACACCCACCGCAATAGGTAATAAAGCACAAAGTTGGTAGGTGTTGATAACAATTGTTTACAAAAGGTGCTTGCTTGATATGTCGGCAATATGTTCTTGAGAATCTCAACGACAGGAAATTCACCGAAAGTGAATAAAAATTTTAATAAAGGAGAAAAAAGAAAACTTTAGCATAATCCAGGAAATTTGGAACGAATCTTAAAGTCAAAAAATTACGCAAGTACATGTTTTCAGTTATTTTTACTCAGCTTAAAAAACAGCAATATTGCAAATACGCTCGACACAAAACACAAAATAGGCAGGTATGTGATATGTCGGCAATATTTGTTCTTTTTGTCAATCAGCGTAATTGTATGTCTTGTCTCAAGGACAGGGAATTTACCAAAATTGATAAATAAATAAATAGCCGGAATACACAAACTCTGTCATATTTCAATAACATTAAAAAGTCTAATTCTTGTGTCGATGATAGATTAAATTTTTTTTTTTTCGCTTGAAAAACGGGGCAATTATTCACAAGACCTTCCCACTAAGCTGGGGTTACATGGGGTACCCCTACACATGGATATACCTAAGAGAGGTTGGGTCGGTCTAACAAAGCGTCACAGTGGTCACGAAGATTGGGAAATTTTGGTCCTTGGCCTTAGACCGACCCAACCTCTCTTAGTGCAATGAGGATGGTGCTGCCGCAAAGTTGGAATCCCCGGAACCAGACGCCTTCTCACATCTAAAATAAGGAGTGAACAGATGACACATTTTTCTCCCAACGAAAAGGCTTGACAAATGGACGATAATTCCTTGCTGTTAATTCCGACTTATCGCTGTATAGTGTGTGTGTTGTTTCGAAAGGTTAGTAATAAAACGGAGAAGAACAAAAAGGAAGAACAAGTGAAGATAGAATATGTTTACTAATTGACGACCATTACAAAAGTGCCCACGTGGCCTAAAAAGGGGGCTTTCGTATTTTCATAGCTAGAAGACGAAGAGTCTATATATTTTTAAGGGTCCAAGGGACGTAATTTAGTACACTTGTAATTTTAAATCGTAAACTATTACAATTTATATGGATTCGGCATTGAGATTTTAATGGATAAAATAGTACAAGCTTTAAAAAATTGCATTGGGTTGGCTATAACTTTTCTTTTATGGGCCGTGTCCCTTCAAGACGTAGGCGATCATGGTCCTCCACATCTTCCTGTCCATTGTAGCTCTTAATAGGTTTTGTCTTTCTGTTATTTCTCCCAAAGCTTGTTCTTCCATCCATTTACTCAAGTTCAAGTATATTACGCTCTGCTTTCCCTTAATCTGTCCTGTGAGTATCAGATTTTCTAAGCCCTTCCTCCTCATTACGTGCCCTAGGAATTTCAACTGCCTTTTCCTGATGTTAAGTATAAGTTTCCTCTTTGTTTCCATTCTCTCCAAAACCTCGTCGTTACTCACATGTTCGGCCCATCCTCAGCATCTTTCTGTAGAACCTCGTTTTTGTTGGCTGTACTACGCGGTCGTAGTAAGGATGTAATTTATTCCCTGTATTTAGTTTCAGAAACAGGGGGTCATATACCGAAGTTGTATTATACACAAGAAAATACGGTAACTCTTCCTGAGGATCCTGTCAGGCTGAAGAAAGAATCTAGCCCACGATTTTCTTTTAACGTCACATCTCTTCAGGACGTAGGCGATCATAGCTCTCCACTCTCTTCATTTCTTAATTATTTGCGTATTAACATACATTCTTTGGAAAACTAATGGAGTGGTTTCCCTTTATCTTCGTTGTTTGAAATTCAGAGTTTTCTTTCTTTTAGACTGTTTGTTACCCAAGACTAGAGAGCCCAGTTTAACACATAGATGGGAGGGAAGAGAAGAGGCAGATTCATGCAATTCTCAAATGTATTTGTGTGAAAGTAAACACAAGAGGCCAAGCTGGAATTTGAACCCTGCTCACCGATTTCAATTTCTGTGCTCTTACTTGATTCATTCTCAATTAAAACCCAAATCTCCGCGCGTGATGTGCCTTTCTGGTTCTTCAGGCCAGCTTCAGTGTTGGCTTCTTCACAAATCCGATCTAACAGTTCTACAAGCCAGATTGAATAATAGACCTCTATCATTACTTTGGCCGACTGGATTACTATTTGACTGAGAGTCACCCGTGGCCGCTCTATCATGAAAGTGAACTTGTCATTCACTATGTCAGTCTCTCTTTCTTTCGGCCATTTCAGTGCTATTTCACCAACATTAAAAACTAAATGAATGAGCCTTTTAGTAGTAACAATAAATTAAAAAAAAAAGATTTGTAAAACTCTCACAAGTGCAGTAAATTGTGTAGCCATTGACAATTTAATGGGAAATAGCAGAGAAACATTTGCCAAAAGACGTGGCATAACGGACATTTTCGTTTGTTGCTCAAAATACACAGTAGAGATGCGAGAATTTGTCTTAATTTTACACTGAAAAATGAAGTTATACACGAGAATTCTAGGCATAGTCCTTTTTAAACTAAGAACATTCTGATGACAATATCGGTATAATTAAGGGTTTAATATATGAAGATGTGCTAAAATAATTTGTGGTATTTGTAGTCGTTTGGTCAAATTTTACGAAATGGGTTGGGCCAATAATTTTTCACTTCAAACAGTTTTAGATTGGGATTTTTTTTCTTTTCTTTCTTTTTTTTTGGTGCGGGGTTATGAAAATTGACAGTCGAAAGTTCGGTTTTCCGTTCTAAATTATGAAAAAAATAACATCCCAAACTCCCTAATGTCTAAAATATTAGGGAGTTGGGGATGTTATTTTTTTTTTTTTTTTTTTACATAATGGGCAAGCAGATGTTATCGTCGTTTTTAGTCCAGTTCTCCCGAGGCACAGCTTGACAAATAATTTCAGACTAAACGGTTTACGAAGTTTAAAAAACAGGTTAACAACTGCGCTGTGACAAGTGAATCCATATTGTAAGAAATGTAATATCGACGACAGACCTATGTTCGATATGTTTGTCTTCCACACCATTTGATCGTGAGGTTGAACACCGCTCGATGTTCCGTCTACTGTTGCTTTCCACCGAAATAGACTTCAGGAAGGCTTGTTATGGAGTAAGTGTTCCCAAAATGATTGACACCGACTTCTGGGGTTAGATGAGACTATCCAGGGATTTGAAAAATGCCTGGTCTTTAAAAGAAGATCGGTAAATAAATCGTAGTGCCTTATGATTAAAGCTGGTCAAATATCAACGTCCTTGTCACTGCTCCTCAGAGCACATACCTCCCGAGAATGATGTCAACCAATTCAATAAAAAGGTATATTGATTTATTTTTAATGTGTTTATTATTACCCATGTTGTTGTTTATGAAGTGTTTATTGTTATCATAAACAAAATTATCAATGATTACGCCTTCGTCAATGAAAATTCTGTTTTTGAGGCATATTGCCGACAAGACACCTCACAGCTCAAGAACTTTTCGAAGAATCCTTGCAGTAAATGATGGCAGGTTGCTGGAGGACTACGATCTTGGTCTCAATTCCAATTTTCCCTAAGCGCTCTTTCAATTTTGTGGGTGCTTTTTACAAGCATCCTATTATTACAGGAATTGATTCTGCATTCTTACTTCACAGCCTTTTCGATTCCGTAGCAAAATCCTGGTATTTTTTTAATCTTTTCAGTTTTTTTTTTTTGGGGTGTCCACTCTTGATAACATATGGGACAGCAAAGCCGATCATTTGTAACAATAAGGCCAGATCACCGTGCTTCAATGACATGGTCTGGCCGGACTAAAAAATCCCATATCTTGTAACTGTCATTTTCTATAAATGTTTCAGGCTGATATTCATACCATTTATATTTCACGTTGAAGTCAAATTTATCCCATACTTCCCAATGGAATCTCTTAGGGTTCCAATAATTTCTTCTTCTTCTTGTAGTAGTAGTAGTAGTAATAGTAGTAATAATAGTAATAGTAATAGTAGTAATAATAGTAATAGTAATAGTAGTAATAATAGTAATAGTAGTAGAGAGAAATACGCCAACAAAATAACATTGGGATACAAAAATCCAGAAATCAATTTACCCATGGTGACACCCATTCTGACAAGGGCAGACCGGGCACATGCCTCACAGCCAAACGTGTGCGATATGGTAACAGTTTTCAATAAAAACAGCACAGGTGGAATCCAGTCAAAAATGTCATCAGACTGGGTGATATTCATGTTAACACCGCAATCAAATAAGATCGATATCGACAACAACAACAATAATAGTAGTAGCTCCTTTCAACGGAAGATCATGCATTTTGAGTGTTTACCATCAAAACATATATTCTCAGATAGAGAGCACCTTTCACAGAATATTTGCACTTTCAAGCAACGAAGACTTCTGAAGCGATGGGAAACTAGGATCTATTCCGGCTTTTTCAAGGAAGGACATTAATTTCAATAGTATAGACCATAAACACCCCAGAGATAAAAATGGGACAATAGTGGCTGAAACGTTCGATATTCTAGCAACTTATTCGAACAAACACGACAAGTATAGGAAGAGAAAAAGAAATTGATAAAGGAAAAGCAAAACGTAAAGCTAAAATGAGAAACAATAATGAAAAATATAGCAAAAGAATTTCTATCGTTAATGTTATATTTCCGTGCTAATAGGAATATATACTTGAAAAATAAGGTGGATAAAATAGGTAAAGGTTTATTGTAAAAAAAAAAACAGTACAATAAGAATAAAGGTAACAGTTATGCACAAGGTCGTCGCAAGTCAATCCAGTAGTGAGTGCTACTGAAGGAAGGTCGGTTGTTGTCTCGTAAGTCGTACTCAACAGATCCAAGCTAGACAATATTTACCAGCTTACCCACGAGGTAGGATATGACACAAGGCCGAATTTAATGTGGGACAATCCGAGACGGTTGGCTCGTCCAAAAACTCCCCGTAACCCTGCATAAACGGGTTCAGGTCTGTCTACCCCACCCACCCCAAGGACGAAACTCTGCCTTTCGGCATAGCCTCGTCCGGGTCTCTCTCTACCCGAAGGCAGAGAGACAACAGCCAAGATCTGAGTAACAGATCCCAGCTAGTGTATTTACTAACCTCCCCATGCAATCAAATGTGGCACAAGGCCAAATTAATGTGGGGTATCCGAGCCCGTAGGCTCAACCAAAAATTTGTCTCGTCTAGGGATCCTCTCTGCTCGGAGGCAGAGAGTTTGTTCAGCACAGCTGAAAAAGATTCCGGCTAGAGTACCTAGCAACTGCCTCCAAAACGGGGTCGGGTAGCTGTTTGCCGAGACGATACTTTGTCCTTCGAAATAGCAAGAAATCGCAAGAGACTGACACGTATAAAAAAACAATACCCTGTCCGGTGGCAAAAGCTGCTGGTGGCAGTATTGCTTTAGCCATCGAAACCGTGTCACCTTTTCTGATTGGCGGCTGACGAGGGCAGGGTATCGCACGTGCTTTCACGTTTGTGTGTGTGTGTGTGTGTGTGTGTGTGTGTGTGTGTGTGTGTGTGTGTGTGTGTATATATATATATATTATAAAGAACTAATCATCCAAAAAATTAATAAGTAAAGTTAATGTAATTAATGGCGAAATCACTTCGCTAACAGATCAATAAAATATTTAATTACTAACAACTCCTTGAATGACGCGATCCTTATGTTTAAAATTATGAGATGGATTAAGAAATTCGCTCTTTCATCGTCAGGTATTAATATTGTTTTCATTTCAGGTAAATTTCAAGTTAATTTCCAATACGAAAATAAATGTATTGAAAACCGAAAGATGTCTTTTTTTAAATTTCTTTAAAATTTTTTTTTAAATTTCTAGAAAAATACAAAAAAGACATTACTCTACTGATTGGACTATCATGTTCATATCACGTTAACTGAAAAACACTTATAACCAAATTTCAGTTTGCCAGAATTTTTTTTAGATAATAATGGTTTTGTGATATCGCTGTTAGAAGTGTTGGATTCATACCTTTCCCTAGGGTATATTGCGTGTAAGTGAATATAACGAACGCAACGGACGTAAGCCTCATAGGGAAGGGAATGGGGCTCTTTGATAAAATCGTATTTAGAACAATTTCCCACAGTTTCCTTTCTAATTTTTGTTGTATTTATTCGTTTTAAACTCATGAGAAACAATATTTTGTGCTTACGTCCATATCACGTTGAAACGTACGATCACCGAAGTTAAGCAATTTATCTTACTTTATCAATGGAATTTCGGCAAAGCACGTGTGAATGCTATGCTTTGGAAAGTGGAAGAGAGTTTCTTTTTCTGGTTCAGAACTAAGTACGGGCAAACTATGATAAATATGGTTATAATGGTCGAGATCAAGTCAGCCTTGCGCTTAGTTGGAACGACCGAAGAAAAGGTTGATTTACTTCATTGACTGAATTGTTTTGGAAGACATGTGCGAACGCTATGTATTAGAAAGTGGTAAAAGAGAGTTCAGTCATCAGTAGAGCGGGGAAACGATTGCCCCCCCCCCCACCGGGACGTCCTTGTCTATGTGCTACGACATCTTTGAGGAAGTGGGAGAAAGAGGAAGGAAATTTTTGACTTATAGAGCTTAAACAGTGCCACCTAACGAGCGTTTGACGAAGTCAAGTGGGATAATAAAATTTCCGCTTTCCTTATTACTAGCATCACGGGAAAATATATTTCTTTTTTTTTTATTGATTATTATTATCTTAGTTATTAATTTTATTTTTTTTTCCCACACGTTATATATATATTTTCAGGTCGGTAGACGAAAATAAATAAATATACTGAGGGTCTACTCAAATATAAGTTACCGCTAAAATAATGTTAATAAAAATCGATCGGATTAATAAATAAAAAATCCATTTTTTTTTACAAATTGCTTTGTTTATTATCTGTCTATATTTCTGAGATGAGGTATTATATACACTATTTACATTATTCGGACTACTGTCCTCATCTTTGTTGCCATATTTATCACAACATTTCGGCCATTGTATGCTCCGGCCTTCTTAAATAAAGTAAATAGTGCTTTGTTTATGTTTGGATACAAAACTGAGCAGATATGTCTATTTCAAGAGTCAGAGATAAAATTTGTGATTAAAGGCATTATTCAGCTTTGCTTTGTCATTAACGCACTTTGTAGCCAAGAGGTCAAAGCCGGTTCGAATCCTGCACATATTCTTAACAAGATTTCTCGAATATTCAGGCCAGTAGACATAAATAAATATATTGTTTAATAAATAGAGCGTCTACTCAAATACGAGTCTCCACTAAAATAAGGTTTTAGTTGTATATATATATATATATATATATATATATATATCGGACCTTACCTATAACGACAGAGTGAACTCTTCCTGACACTATAAATACTGCGCCTCTCAAGAGAGAGAGAGAGGAGACGTAATCGAGTCGAGTCAATAGTAGTTCACTCCAAACCAGACTGACAGTCATACTAACACCTTGTATTATTATTCTGTGTAATATATCTTTGTTATTTATACTCTTGTGTTCGTGTTGTTCTTCCTTGGTCCTAACCTTGGACCATAACAGTGACGACGAGGATATTGGACCATACCAGTGGCGATGAGGATATTGAAGAAACGAAGTTCTACGCGGAGAACCTAAAAAAAAAACTTTTTGCTATCGGTCGTCCATAACAGAGGCGACGGAGGCATTGAGGAAAGAAAATAAGTTCTACGCGAGAAAAAAAAAAAGATAAAACGAAATAGAAAAATGTTTTATGGACACCAATCTTAACAGTGGTGACGAAGACACGAATTTTACATGTCAGCCAAATCAGAATCGAATTATACGCAGGAAATTTTTTTCGTACTAAGGATCCAGAACAACAGGCGAGATCAGATGGAGAATTCTAACAAAACTTGAGAGTGAACCAGAATTGACGCTACAAATATTGGCTGAGGACTGTCAGAGATGTATAAGCGTAGAAAAGGACTCGAAATATATAGAAGAGTCTGGCGTCGCTCACATACGAAAAGTACAACGACAAACACGTTTTGTTCCCTCCTCAAAAACAAGCCAAACAAATTATTTTACTACAAAAAGTCAAATGAAAACTCAGAAGAAACTACCACCTAGTCTATGCTATCGCTGTGGGACTTTTCATTGGTACAAAGATTGTCCATACCGCTATAAGACTTGTCTGTCGTGCAATAAAGTGGGACATAAAAGTTCTCACTGTAGGACAAAGAAAGAAAACAAAAGCCGAGTAAGAGTCACTAGAACTGACCAAGCGGACGGCATAAATATACGAAAATACGTACAAGTAGAAATGTTAAACAAAAAATAAGATTACAAAAAGATCAGATTTAACCATTATTAGCTTACAGACGTGGAAGAAATTAAACAAACTGACCATGTTGAGAACAGATAAAATAGCCAGGTCGGTAACAGGAAGAAAAATCAAATTCGAGGGGGAAATTATCACAAATGTGACATTCAACGGAATGACCAAGAAATTAAAGATGTATGTTCTAAAAAATACGGAAAATTTATTTTGAACTGACTGGATGCAGAAATTTGACCTCTGGGATTTACCGATAAATACGTTCTGCCAAAAAGTGGAAAGGTTATCGACCGAGGTAGAGAAATTGAAGGTGAAATTAAAGGAAAGTTTCCCCGACGTATTTTCAGCCGTCCTCGGGAGGTGTAAAAAAATGGCGGCCAAAATCGAACTAAAAGAAAATGTACAAACCATTTTCAAGAAGAAAAGAAATGTACCTTTCGCATCATTAGAAAAATAGACGAAGAGTTGGATAGACTCGGGAAAACCGGTATATTGACAAAGGTGGAATATAGTCAATGGGCCGCACCTACGGTTTACGTGAAAAAGAAATCGGGTGAGATACGATTATGTGCTGATTTCTCAACGGGTTTGAAAGGCAGCGATTAAGGATTATCACTATCCTCTCCCTAGCCCAGAGGAAGTTTTCACAAAATTGAACGGAGGAAAATTTTTCTCAAAGATAGACTTGAGCGAAGCATACCTACAAGTACCAGTAGATGAGGAAAGCTCGAGGTTGTTGTGCATAAACACGCATAAAGGGTTATATAAGTTCCAGAGATTACCATTCGGGATCAAGGTCGCGCCGGCGACATTTCAGCAAATAATGGACACTATGCTAGGCGGACTGGATTTCACGATCACATACCTTGATGACATCCTGATAAATAGAAAAATATTGAACAACACTGGGAACACGTTCAAGAGATTTTCAGGCAGATACAAAATTACGGGTTTAAGGTAAAGGAAAATAAATGTGACTTCTTTTTGAAGGAGATAAAATATCTGGGCCATATTATTGACGAAGAAGGAAGAAGACCAGACACAGAAAGGGCCACGGCAAAAAAAAAAAAAAAAAAAAAATGCCGGCTCCAAAAAATTTAGCCGAGTTACAAAGCTTTTTGGGCTTAGTAAATTATTACCATGAATTTATTCCTAACATGCACAAATTACGCGCACCCCTAAACGAACTGTTGAAGAAGGAAACAGTTTGGGAATGGTCAGATGAATGTCAGAAAACTTTCGACAAAATCATTATAGACTCTAACAGCAGATTTATTTTTAGCGCATTATGACCCAAAATTGGAAATAATAGTCGCGCGTGATGCGAGTGCCTATGGTGTTGGGGCATGTATACTTCATAAAATGCCGGATGGGACACTAAAACCCATCGCGCATGCGTCAAGAACGTTGCTACCAGCCGAACAAAATTACTCGCAAATCGAAAAAGAAGCGCTGGGGATTATTTTTGTGGTTACGAGATTCCACAGATATATTTACGGTAGATTTTTCACCTTACAAACGGACCACAAGCCGTTATTGACAATATTTGGATCAAAGAAAGGTTTACCTGTCTACACTGCTAATAGATTGCTAAGATGTGGTACAATTTTATTGAACTATAACTTTAAATTGGAGTATCTTCGGTGTAATTGTATACACTTGCAAGAATTGTTGTAAAGCCTTTACTGTCGGTACGTCATAAGCTTTTCGGGATTACTACTCTTTCATTATATAGCAGAACATTATCACATAACGAAAAACTGTCTGATACATGCTTATCTTTTCCTGCAATTTTTCTTTTCGTTTCCTTTATAAATTCGTCATTCACTGCTTCGTTTCTTATTTCCTGTAATGTGACGGGGAGGTTTCGAATTGTACTACATAATGATGTTCTAATATCTTCCTCATATCGTAGAGCTGCAATTACGGAATCTTCTAATGGCTCCGTTTTCTTTGGTATTAGTCTCGAAAGACCATCTGCATGCCCGATTTTGTTTGATGGAAGATACTAACACCTTCAACATCTTATTATTCTGTGTAATATATCTTTGTTATTTATACTCTTGTGTTCGTATTGTTCTTCCTTGGTCCTAACCTTGGACCATAACAGTGGCGAGGAGGATATTGGAGCATAACATATATATATATATATATATATATATATATATATATATATATATATATAACTTAAACATTATTTTAGTGGATAAGTGTTTAAGTTATATATATATATATATTATATATATATTATATATATATATATATATATATTATATATATATATATATATATTATATATATTATATATATATATATATAACTTAAACATTATTTTAGTGGATAAGTGTTTAAGTTATATATATATATATATTATATATATATTATACATATATATATATATATATATATATATATATATATATATATATATATATATATATATATAAATGAAACATGATTTTAGTGGGTACTCGTATATATATAGATATATATTTTTTCAAGAAAGACATTCGGATTACTAACACAAAGACAGAGAATGTCTCATATCGAGAATATTTAACATAGAAAAACATAAAAGAGAAAAAAATTATTATTTTTAATAATATGTAGAAATCTCCATTCTTTACCTGAAGACGGTTGCGAGACCAGAAACACGTGTAGTAAAGTTATGGAGAATAAAAAAATCCACATTACAACTAAAAACGTTTGCGGCACCTCTCTTCTTTTTAATATATATATATATATATATATATATATATATATATATATATATATATATATACATATTGAATTGGACAAAGTCCAACAATTTATTTAAAGACATTTATGATATGTTTAACGTTCTTTTTATAGATACAAGTATTTAAGAAAATGCTCTGTTATTTAATACTGTTTATTATAAACAGAGCATTTGCTTAAATACTTGTATCTATAAAAAGAACGTTAAACATATAATATATATATATATTAATCAGGAACAATATTATTAGTTATAATAGACTAATCGAAAAAAGGTACATAAATTTGATAAAACTAGTAACAATGAATCAGAATATAACATAAGTAAAGAAGCAAAATTTATAGCATCAAAATTAAAATTAGATAACAGTATAAAACAATGAACTCAAGTAGAACCATTTATTAAACTAAAAGATGATATAAAGATAAATATAATATATAAAGATAATTTTTAAATAAGACTACATGTAGATTATTAAATGCTGCAAAAAGTAATAATAGAAAATTATGTTCAAAATTACGAAAGATACTAAATATAAATCAATAGAAGTATACAAAAAAAAAACATCAATTGGTTCAACAATATTACAAACAAAAATAACTGCAATTTTATGCAAGCAGACATTGAAGATTTTTATCCATTTATTTATTTATATGTATTTGTCATTAACAAAAATAATTACCATTGGTAATCCTTTGATATATGACTATATTTCTTCTATTATTAAGATCCAGATAAAAATATATTTGTGTACTTTGAAAAAGCAATCATACAGAACAACACTTTTTTACCACTTATATATTTTCTACCTTTCGTTGTATTTCTTCAATGGAAACGTTTTCTTCGATGTGCTGTGTCCCTTCAGGGTGTTGACGATTATGGCTTTTCACAATTTCCTGTCCTTTGTAGCTCTTAATAAATTTTGTGTTTTTGTTAATGGAAACTTACTAGGAAAATGAAACGTTTTTGTTTTGTTTTTGTTTTCTGTTACTAATTGTTTTCCGTCGTCATTGTAAACACAAAGACAACCCATCACGTGAATAGTGAAAATAATTTTTTTTAATTGACAAAATTGTAAATTAGACATTTCTTTGTTAGACATTTCATTTATTTCACCTTCGTATAAGAAATTATCTAGATCAGATTTAATTATTCTTTGTTTCATTAAACAGAAATTTCACCTGCAATAAAAGACATACACTTGTTGCGGTTTGTGTACAGATGTTAAGAGATATCAGAAGGTTTGAATGATCAGAAGGCTTAAAATTGTGCGTGTTCATAATCTTCCATCCACAACAATTAATAAAAGAAAAAAAATAATGATTCGAAACATAACAATTTGAATTTATTAAGTATTTGATGTACATGAATGTAAACTGAAAGGTTAGACGGAGTTACGTATCTTTGATTAGGAAATATTTGTACCTGAGCTCATAAGGGTAGAATTAATTATTAATCTGTAGTTTAGAAGATTGAGATCGTGTTAAATGTTTGGAATTGTGTATTGGAAAAGTTGGTAAGAGTTCAGAAAGTTAACAGTTGTATTTGCGTGAAATGTTGTAAAGTTCTTTTACGTCTGACTGCATTAGTCAAGACGGGAGTTCTTTAAGGGTCACATTTTGGCAGCGGAGTTGAGACGTACGAGTGAGAACCAAGAATCGAAGAGAGTCGAGAAGAGAGCGAGAAACACACGTGTTTGGTTTTTTATAGTATGTTGTATCACGTGACAGGATCACACTTAGTTGGCGCCAAAACAGACCTGTCGCGTGCAGGCTATTTGATTGGTCGAAACTGACCAATCAGCAAGCTAGATTGAAGGTGATTAACCAATGAATGCTGGCTATATATTTATAAGTATCATGGTGGTGAAAATTACAACAGGAAGAGTGCATTTCCCAGCGGAGGGTAAACTGGCTGTCGTGGAAGATTCAACACACTTATACCGTTGTCTTCTTCTTTCTGTTGTCTTCACCTTCTACTTCATGTTTATCCTCCTCCTCTTATTCATTACGTCCTTCCTCACCTTCACCCTCTTCTTCTTTGTCATTATTTGGGTTTTCTTCTTTCCTTTTCTTCTTCTTTTTCTCCTTTTTCGTTTTCTTCTCCATTTTCTCATCCTTCAACGTATTCTTCACCCTCCTCCCATTCTATTTCTAATAATAATAATAATAAGCATGGGTAATTTTAGGCAAGCCGGGTCTTGCCCAGGAAAATTCTCAAGTTTGAGCCTTATTTCATGCTTATTTCCTGTTTAAAATATAACCCTAAGGGCAATGGTAATATTAGCAGTTTCCTTATAAGGAAACATTCAGCATTCATTGCCTTAGAAGCCAGTATTACGTTTGGTTGAAATTTATTAAATCTTTCTATTAAGACAATTTTTCAGGAAAATAGGTTTATCATTTCTACTAACAGTTATCGTGCTTTCCAGTACCGATGAGGGTTTCCTTCCTAACCTTTTGCTTGAAGTAGTGTGGAATGTCAAAATCTTGATTATGCCAATATTTTCTCTTCGAGTTACATGTGCTATCCATTTTCAAATTTCTCAAGTGATGTAGTATCTGTCATTTGAAACAATTCTTTGCGATTCTCTAGTGATTCGAAGAAGGTTAGTCCTCGCCAAGACCTACAAGCTTCATTTGCTCGAAACCATTTTTTAACCCTTGAAATTTCAGTTATTTTAAATATGTTGAGGTTGTGTGTAGAGTGGGGACATTAATTCGTAGTTTTGTGTGTAGCAAAAATAAATTAAAAGAGTAGTAATTTATTTCAAAACAAAATTTATTTATTTCAAAATTTTAAAATACTAAATGAAGTTGATCATTTTCTCACTGTTCAGGTTTTGTTAATCCTGTTTCTACTTAATCTGAGTATATCTGTACTAACCAATCTAGAAATTGAACTCACTATGTGACCACATTCGTTATCCACCGCTCACAGCAAGCAAGGCTTTATTTTTCCTTTTTTAAGAAAGCACATCCTCTTCATCCAGACTATTTTTCTCGAAAGCCCATGCCTGCTCACTTTCAGATCTGAAATGTAAGCAAAGCAATTTCTAAAGAAGTAATGGATTTTTATTTTTCATTCATATTTCTAAAAACTTAATGGATTTTTCATTCATATTTCTAAAAACTTAATGGATTTTTCATTCATATTTCTAAAAACTTAATGGAATTTTCATTCATATTTCTAAAAACTTAATGGATTTATTTTAAATAGGATATTTTTATTACTATTTAATAAAATTATATAAATGAGGCATCTGTTTCAAATACGACGTGCCCACTATAACAAAGTCTGAAGTAATAAAAATTTCAGATTAAAAATGAATCCATTAAATCTTTATGTTGTAATCCAGGAAAGGTTACTGAATGATGAATAACTAAAGCGTCATGAAGTAGGTAAACCACTGCTAGTGGTGGACTACTTAGCATATCACCCCCACTTACAATAGTGTCCAATGTAATTATGAGGATTGGGACACACCCATTAATGTTCATAGGTACGCTATATAACATCCACCTTTTTCGATTTACTCTGCATCGAGTCAATATCTTTTCCTTTTCACCAAAATGTTGTAACCTGGAAGAGTTTACTGAATAAGGAATAACCAAAACGAAGGTTGGAAATGAAATGGTAATTTTTATAACATCAACAAAATACAATACTCGCCAGCGGCGTGAAGTAGGTAAACCACTGGTGAACTACTTAGCATATTACCGCCACTTACAACAGTGTCCAACGTATTTATGAGGATTGGGACATACCCATTAGTGTTCATAGGTACGGTATATAACACTCTAGGAACTGCTTTGGCCACGTTTCGGATACTAAACTGAGAAGATATGATCTCTCGAGAAAAATAATTTGAGTGAAAACAATGTGCTTTCCTTAAAAAGGGAAAATATAGCCTTGCTTGCTGTGAGCGTTCTTCGAGTCAGAGCGGTAAAGCATACCGGATCAAACGTTTATCCAACGCTTCAATTCTCTGGATAAGTAATCAGTGAGAGGATCGTTGGTATGCCGCGAAGATTTTAAAGGCCATTAATTAAAAATATAGAATTTCAAGTAATATCTCACCTCAAAGAATTTATAGGAAATAAACCCTATTTCCATCACAATTTGATATCCATATACATAACATTAAAATATGCCCAAACATTATTTTCTACCCAATAACCAGCAATATTATAAACATACCAAAAATAATCCCATAATAAAAGACACACCATTTAAATCAAAGTGTCTATTGGTTAGAAATTAACATCACCATGTGAAATATTTGACCAATCAGAGAAAACTAAAACCCTATTTTCCTCGAGCCTACTTAAAAAAATGTTCTTATAGAAACCCACGACTGCAAATACTGCATGTTGGTCTGTAGTTGGAAATTCGTCTCCAGCTGTGCTGGCTAAACTCTCTGCCTCCGGGCAGAGAGGATCCCCAGACGAGTCTATGTCGAATGGCAGAGTCTCGTCTCATGAAACAGCTACCCGACAACGTTTTATACGGGGTCTACGGGGAATGTTTGGCCGAGCATAGCGGCTCGGATAAACAACGTTAAATTCGGCCTTGTGCCACATCTGACCGCGTGGGGCGGTTGGTAGATATCCTAGAGTTGGAGATTCGTCTCCAGCTGTGCTGGTTAAACTGTCTCCGGGCAAAGAAGATCCTCAGACGAGGCTATGTCGAAGGGCAGAGTTTCATCTCGGGAAACAGCTACCTGACTCCGTTTTATACGGGGTCTACGGGGGATTTTTGGCCGAGTCCATGGGCTCGGATGCCCCATATTAAATTCGGTCTTGTGCCATATCTGACCGCGTGGGGCGGTTGGTAGATATCCTAGAGTTGGAGATTCATTGTGGAATTCACTTGACTCACTTCTAGCAGTTGACTACTACTTCTACGCGCTGCTGGCGAATCTTATATGTGTTGTTCTTGTCCTAAGTATTATCGTTCATTACCAACCTTTATTTGATTAGTCTATTCAGTAACCTTCCTTCATGTTTGCAATTCATTTAGATGAATCTACTGATATCAATAGTAACCCTCAACTTTTAACATTTAGTTGATTTGTTTGTAAAGAAGGAACCATTGAAGATTTTTTACTTTGTTGATCACTCCAAAAAACAACAAAGGGTCAAGCTATTTTCCATTTAATCGATAATTACTTCAGTTGTAATAACTTACCTTGAAATTCCTGCATCAGTATTTGCACGGATGGTGCCTTGTTTATGTCCAAAAATGTAGAAGATATAACGTCAAACTCAGATATTGCATAAAATTTTTAAAGATAATAAACTGAAAAATGGACAAGTTTTTTAAGAATTTTAATTATTAGCTTTTTATTACAAATATAAATAAATCGTTTTCTTTGTGTTAATAAATAAATCATAAAACCATATACTCTTTTTTTTACTCTGTTTTGATTATCATAATTTAACTGTGTTGCGGAAGTTTAACTCTAGGTTCAACTGTGCAGTAAAATAAAAAAAGGTTGACAAACATTAGTTTCCCATATTTCCCCATGTATAATACGCCCTCATCCATAATACGCACCTCTAAAATTGTGCTGAAAGTGTGGGGAAATGCTTCTACTTACGCATAATACGCATCACTTGTTTGGTTTGGTTTGGTTTGTTTTACGATATATCAACCTCAATGGGTTATTTAATACCGACAATATTTTTTTATTGCTGGTAATATATTTTTTCAAAAAGTGTTTCTGGTAATATTTTCCCCAAAAATGTGTTACTGATAATATTCCTTTTTTCAAACATGTATTTCTGGTAATATTTTTTTCCAAAAATGTATTAATGGTAATAATGTATTGCTGGTAATTAATTTTTCTCCGAAAATTTATTGCTGGTAATAATTTTTTATTACTGTTATTAAAACCTATTTTTACACGTTTTGACCCAAGTTTGGGGGTTAATTATTTGACCATAGCTGGGACTCTAACAGGTGCTACCACCCCAGGTCAGAGTAGACCTAGGGACACCAGCAATTATGAGGTGGTTTCACGCTCCTCAAAACCTGATCAGAGGCTTTGCTGTTGGATGTAGTTTATCGTATTACCAAGGACGCCCTTGTTTGGTAATCAAACCGTATAAATTGTACCTATCCAATTTCATTACCACCAACGTTTTCTACTCTTATTAAAAATGGTTTTAAACATAGAATAATATTATTCTAATTTAGTTTTATAATAATTCTTATTTTATTTTACATTTGTAAGTATTGTTAGGTACATATGGTTGTATTTGACATCCTTATGGGGTCGCAATCGCCGAATGTTAGTGTCAAATTGTTGTATGTTTGTGGTGTGTAGTCATTTTGCAACTGAACAACCTATGAAACGGCAATTTTTTAAAAAGATTTTTTTGTAGCTGGACATAATAGACAATACTCGCTTACTTTAGCTTATTATATTTTTTTTTAGAAAAAAGGAATTACGGTATATCATTGCCTCTGAAAGTACTCAAAGGACAATTAACTAAACAGGGAGAGCAGAGTGAGAATAATCTGCCTCGATAGACTGAATAAATTATTCATTTCAAAATATTGACAGTTACCCGGATTGGCAAACGTCTGCTGAAGAAACTAGACGGAATGACTTCTGTCCGACTGTATGTCGTTCAGAGTTTAACAACACAGAGGATTATAAATTTAAATAGCGGAAATTGTATCAATGTATTATTTCCGGACGGGTAGCATTGCTACGGATGCTTGTAAAAACATTTGGGTAGCGATATACAGATGAAGAGAAGGCTCATGTATGCTAAATGTGGTTAAAAGGTATAAAAATGACGATTGTGACATATCCGGCAAGCCTTGTTCTGGAAGACAACCTAGTCTGATGGAAGAACTTTTGAAAGAGATTATTGAATAGGATCCACGTCAAAGCGTAACAGATTAAGCAAAAAACAAAAAAACAAAACAAAACAAAAAACTATATACATCATGTTCAACTGTCCCCGAACAAATAATTACCACACATCGCTTTCGCTTGAGAAACACAAACGGCCATCATTTTCAGTAGTCTTTTAATCAAGAAGGTCAATCTTTCATGTTTGCATCACGTTATTAGAGAAGATGAAAAATGGGTTCTGCATGTCAAAAGAAAACGAAAAAAAAGGTACTTATCACAATATGAGAAACCTGTTCCAAAACAATCTAGATAGAACTCTTTGCTATGTGTCTGGTGGAATATGATAAATATTGTCCATTACGTGCTATTGAAACAGGAAAGGATCACCACTGTGGATGTTTATTGATAGCATGTGTGAAATATTAAATAACAAAAGTGATGGAAACAAAAAGAAAAATAATCTAAATGAAACCGGCTTGATGATATATACCCAAAATACATTGGAAAAATCATCTTTAAATTTAAAATTACAAGTTTCTCTCGTCCGTGCGCATGTGTAGTTGCATCGACGTAAACATAAACTTAGTTAAATGAACTCTTAAAGGGCGAAACGCGTCACACGAAAACTTTTTCCCACTTTAAAAAAATCTTTCATACTGAAAAGAAGTGACACTTGGTGCAATCTGAAACCTAAAACGAATAAAAAAAGAAAGAAATGTCAAAGTGAAGTGTCACGTTGTTGATTCCAAGCACTTCTTGACTAGTTACTATGATTCTCATTTTAGTAATACACAGTGTAACCCGGATATAAGAGACCCGGATATAAGATAAACCCGGATATAAGAGATATTTTATCTGGTTCCAAATTAGAGCCTGTGTTAATGTATATAAATTAGACCCGGATATAAGAGAAACTCGGATATAAGAGACTTCTTCTCCGGTCCCGACAACTTTCTTATATCCGGGTTACACTGTATCTTCTTTTCAAAATCAATCTAATTGCATATGCAGACACACGTGATTTTAATTAACAAATCAAATTTCATAATAGTCGTTTTTTTAATTTAAATTCGAGATGTAGAAGATAATATTTACAAAATTGAAAAAGTCATTTTTCTTTTTGTAAATTTCGCCATTTTTTCTAATTTTTTAATTTAATTTTTTGTTTTCTCCATTT
Source organism: Acanthosepion esculentum (assembly GCA_964036315.1). NCBI lineage: Eukaryota > Metazoa > Mollusca > Cephalopoda > Sepiida > Sepiidae > Acanthosepion > Acanthosepion esculentum. Next base: position 48,513,846 of record OZ038503.1, read on the forward strand.
TTATCAGCGATAATGCCGGCAAACCGTCTTCACACACGCACAAGCACTTACACACGTCGCTCGAGAGCGCAAAGGTACGCATGTTTTGTGCATGTTTTTATTAATCTAATTACATTATGCTTGAGGAGGCAGTTGTACATTAAATGTAATTTTTCTTTTGCCCGGGGCTGTCAGCCGGTATTTAGATCAATTAGTTTGTCTAGCAACTTCAATGCCTTAACACGTGATCAAGGTAGCCAAGGCGCACGAAAATTGGAGCAGGGCCGGTGCATGGGTCTCGTTCCTCAACACTCAAATGTATCATACCCCCCCCCCCCCAATCTATCATACTGGACCCCTCGCTCTACTACATCACAATTTTGGTAGTATTCTACAAGAATGGATAAATGGGATTTATTTCTATTAAATCAAAATTGTTTCTGTTTTCTATGTATATTTAGTTATCATGTATTTGTGTACAGCTAATTATATGAAAAGTATGTTTATTTATTAGTGGGAAATACAATAAATTAAAAAAAAATATGTGTACGAATGTTCCCCCACTATATATATATATATATATATATATATAATTTCCGCAAAACATTATTTATTTAAGTTTGATTTATCTATTATGATATGTTTCTAATTTGTACTTAGATACATTGTATTTATTTTCAATTTTTCTAGTTGAATTGTTTACCTATATTGCATATCATCTATGATTGTATATAATCATACATGATGTCTAGAATTACGTCCAAACAACTCCATTTTGGTTTCGTCTGTCCATAATACTCTTTCCCAATACGATTTTTCCTTATCCTTATGTTCACGAACGAATTTCAACCTGGCATCTCTGTGTCTTTTCAATAGCAATGCAGTTTTCCGAGGGGAGCGTAACTTTAGATTGTTCCTATGAATTCCACTGATTATTGTTCGTTTAGTGACACAGATTCTTGATGAAAGCAAATTATCCTGCAACTCTTGCCAAGTAACCTTCGGATTTTGTTTAATTTGATGCATTAGTTTCCTCGAAGAACTTTATGTAATCTTCCGTGGAGCACCTGTTCTTCTTTGGTTTTCAACAGTTATGAGCTTTTTATATCTTGCAGTGAATGGTAGTAAATGGAATATTCATGTTGTCTAAGATTTTCCTGTAACTTTTACCTTCTCTTCAGAGCTTAACAATCAGTTCTATTTGTCAATTCTTTACCTCTTGCCATGATGATAACCTTCTTGCATGAATATTAATTACAGAATGTTCAGTTTTGAATTTTTAGGCTAAAAATAACAACTGATAACATTATTGTAATATTCTAGAATATTTCACTTGAATAATCTAGAGTATTAAAGTAATTTAAAAGTTTTAAAATCAGAAATTTGCATTGTACGAATACTTTTTACCCATTAAAATGGATAAATGGAATTTATTTCTGTCAAATCAATTTTTTCTGTTTTCTATGCATATTTAGTTTTTATATCTCTGTGTACAGTTATTTATATGAAAAATATGTTTATTCATTAGTTGGAAGTACAATAAATAAAATTTTTTTATGTGTACGAATATTTGTTTCCCCTATATATATATATATATATATATATATATATATATATATATATATATATATATATATTTAAAATTTGTGTATTTTGGCAGCAATCCTTCTTTCATGCACATTTCATTAAAAACGACTGACAAGGTGCTTTTATTTAGTTTTTTATATAATTTCTCGTGCGATCTAATAAAGTTTTTTCTTTCCAGAGGATAAATTATATAAAAACTGTCCGAATGTTCTTTTTATCCGAGCGCTTTCGGCTATACATTTAGCCATTTTCAAGGATTATATTTCAACTGTTAGAATTAGAAATAGAAATAGTTTGTTATATGTATGTTTTATAAAGTGATTCATTTTTTTTGTTTCAAAACACGGTCAAGATATTATGTCCATGTTCAAAGTTAATATTATTAAGTGTTGGTTTGTTTGTTTTTATTAGTAAGGCTTCCATTATTTTTAGCCTTTTTTTGCAAGTGGATGATGCTATTATATTAGTGTTGTCGACAAGTATATTCCGAATAGTGTCCGGTAGGTCTCCAGGAATATTTAAATGAGATCTAATTGAGCTATTGTCAGAAAGGTGTAGAGTTAATCTGCGTGTTAAACAATTTGTAGTGTGGCCTATATAATTATAATATATTATAATATATATACATATATATATATATATATATATATATATATATATATTGATTTGAACAAACACAATTTCATGCTCAAACACAATTTCGACGCATCCTCAAGGACCGATCGTTGGCAAAAACTTGATTTAATTAGACTGTAAATATGCGGGAAAATCCTCGGAGATAAGGCTGGAGCACGTCCAAAAATTTACGTTTAATATAAATGCGTAAACTTAAGAAAGTAAATAAATTTATGATTAAAACAAATATGTAAACTTATAAACAAACGTAGATAAATGATGCAACCAGAGCATAAAACAAGCAAATCCCCAAATAAGATTAAGGATCGTAGAAAATTGTCCTTTTGTTTGCACAGAGATGTTTGCTGCAATTTAAGGCAAATGGCCTCCACGACTAACAAATGATACTTGGACCTGCCTGTATGCAGAATAGAAAATGAGTCCGTCGTAAAAAGTGATGAGCATATCTCATTTTCCAAAATGTGTTGCTCGATTACTGAATCGTGTGCCGATTGCGACACACGAGTATGATTACTTAAATGTAATCTAATATGTTTATAGACGTGTAGGCCCATTCTTGTTTCCAATCTAACACTTGTCCGCTCTATATACTCAGTTTCACACTGGCATTTAAATTTATAGATAAGTAAACTCTTATTATGACAGCGCAGACGGTCTTTAGTGAATGAAGGAAAAACTGGATGGGAACCGAAAACCACACGTAACTTGGCTGAAAAGAAAGTAGCAGAGACAATAGTAGAAACACTGTCACTTAAAATTTTACATTTTAACCCAAACCTAGGCAATTTGAGATAGATAGGGCACAGACTAGGGCCTGATTTTGGGGGACATATTAAAGTTATCTATCTTACGTTCTATTGTACGATCAACAATATTAGCCGGAAAAACATTATTGATTAGAAAAGGACGAATTTTGTTCAACTCTTGTTGGTGTGTACAGGAGGAACAAATCATTAAGGACCGATGGACTAAAGTTTTGACCAGATTTATTTTTCTGGTACGAGGGACAAAAGATTTCCAACTGATGTAAAGACCTGTAAAAGTCGCTTTACGGAACCCACTAGTGGTAAATGTACTATTCTTCCGCTCAACAAGAACATCAACAAATGAGATAGAAATATTCTCCTCTTCCTTCATCATAAAGACTAAAGTTGGGTGTAATGAATTCAAAGATTCACAAAAAAGAATTGCTTTATCTATGTTGTTGAACACGGAGAAAGTGTCATCAACATAACGTTGATAGATATATGGTTTCCGACAATTTGAAACACAGCAAAGTATTATTAAAAATATTAAATTTAATCTATTAGCTTGAAATTAAAACTAAAATAAAAATTCAAGAAATATTATTTATTTTTTTAACGTTAATTTTAAACTTTAGGTATTACCAATCTGTGGTGTTACCTACTTTAATCCTATATAAGAAATTTTATTATTTATTGTGCAACATATGTCTTGTAAGTTATCGTATTCATCTCAAGTTGATAGACATAACTTAATAGTTGTTTTCTTTACAATTTCTGATTATTTTTAAAGTTAGTATAATTTAACTTTGTTTTCATATTTCATCATAGAATGAAGTATATATTAAAAATGTATTTACTAAGAGCCATAAAAGTTTGCTAAAATTCAATCAGAAGTAGCTCTTCATGTCTTACGTTTTATTTTCCCAGTCTGCTTTTTACTTTTCGTTTCATATTAAAAAAAAGGATATTAGGCGTTTTATGACACAATCTTAAAACAATTTTCAAAGCCTATAATTATTTAGGTATTTTAAATTATCAGTCCTCTGAATTATTTATGACTAGCTTCCTTGTTTCCACCAGTTTAAACCTTCACGGCAAGGACGTGCTATGCCACCTACACTGTAGCAAACCACGCACATTCCCTCCGTATCCAATCGGTGTGAAGTAAGATCCACTCAAACAGATTCTTACCGCGAACCACTGCTCTGTGGACCTGACTTCCAAGAGGGTGTTTCCGCAATTACTACAGTCTTAACTTGTTCAAGTCTAGGGTTAACCGTTATCGTCCCCTCCTATCCACAAAAATTGCCTCTTAATGTAACCCTCTATCTCGAGTGGCCCCCGCGCCTTGTACAGGGTTAACTTTACTGTAAAAGAATCAGAATCTCTGGGTCTGACCTTCCTAGAAACTGTTTGTTATTCCTATTTTTGATATAGCAGTCATTCCATAGCTGTTGTTTTTGTTTTTAAATTAATTTATATTATTGTAAGACTTTCCCAAAACGCAATAACAGGTTTCTTTTTTATCTGATCAGTTGTATCTTTTATCTTGATTATTCTTCATAATATTATGCTATGAGTAATAAGACTGTTGACTTTTGCTAAATATCTGAGAATTATGTCTACTGTCTTGTAGTAAAAACATTCAGCCACCCTAATAATACTAAGATTGTTTCACAATTGATATAGATATATCAGTTTAAATCTGCTGTTTTGAATGTAACGGGAAAGAGTCATAGTAGAAAGAATTATTCTCCCATTTTTGTTGTTTCCTCGTTATGGGCATTATTATGTCCATGCTATAATAACATCTTAGTTCACGGACGGAGCGAAATGGCTGAAAGGAAAAAGAATGACAAACAAGCTTTGTTCTCAGAGTAACATTTATACACAAAACCATATATATATATATATATATATATATATATATATACGGAGAATAATATATCACATATATCTACACAGCAAAGCAGAGTGTAAGGAGAAACAAAAAGGAAGGGTCTTACATATAATATGGGGATACTCCTGTGTCTGGAGAAGCCATGTTTAGGACTCTAGTTTCAAACGGGCCAGATTCATCTATGTCCCAGGCGATGACATATTCCACGAACGGGAAACAGCGGGTCTTCGGTTTTCCCAAATTGAGGATTGCGAGCTGGAGTTTCTTTCTATATATGAGAAAGAATATATTCCCAAACGAGAACGGCACCGTGGACTTGTAAGTTGCTGGGGAGACAGATTTAGCCTCTGCTCGCTCCATGGGAGGCGGCAGTCTAAAGAAAGCAACCTTTTGGTTTTGCTGCTGTAAACGAACTGTAATTGACTACCGCTTTCCACTCTGTATGGAGTGATGTCACTGAGCTGTTGTCATGTGACTCAATTGACTTATCTCTATCAAGAGGAGATAAGCGCCTTCTGTGTCCCTTCATGAACAATGCATAGTCTTCTTACTTCTAACTGTCACAGTTTGGGACAAATTTTATATATTTTCATTTGATTTTCTTTTTAAGCTTTTCACCCCAAGCAAGGCTGGAAGCCACTAGCACGCAAGGGGTTACAGAAGGTTTGGAGGAAGAGCAGATAGGAGTCGTAAAGGAGAGGATGTGGAGAAGGATAGTGGATCGATCAAGGCAAGGGGGTTACAGTAGATTTTGAGCGAGAGCAGATAGGAATGAAAGGTGAAAGGATGTGGAGAAGGGAAGTGGATAAATCAAGGCAACTGGAGATGTCGATTGACGTTACACTTAATCGACATTGATTAGATATCATACATTTTATGAATCATTCTCTTTATTTTAATTCCAGAGTACGCACCAATAATGGTACAATCAAAATCCAAAACTAGAATAAATGCAATAACCAACTTTAGGAGTTTTTCAAGACAGCGACCCAAATCTTATTGACAGCTGGACCAAACCAAACGCATTGTTTACACCATCAATAATAAATGAAAAGTGTAAAATTATGGTATACCTCATTAAAGTATGGAATGAGGCAGTTTTCTAAAGGAAAAGGCATATGGCGACATCACGTTAAAACACCGGTTCCCCTACGATCACCGAAGTTATGCAACGCCGACTCTGATCAGTACCTAGGTAGGTGACCGCTTGGGAATACCAGGTGCTATAAGCTTGGCTGTGCAGGTGGTTCGGATTTGTTAATCAGAAAGCCGAATTCCAATTTCAGTTATATTTACTTATGCACAAATACCTACGGAAAAGAATTAATTCACTTCTTCACTCCCAGCTGTGAGTTTGTTATAGCATACCTACGGATAATAATGCGTCTTCCCCCATTCCCATAAATGCAGTAGTGAATACTGTACGTGGTCTAGAGTTGGAAATTCGTCTCCAGCTGTGCTGGTCAAACTCTCTGCCTCGAAGCAAAAAGGATCTCCAGACGAGGCTATGACGAAGAGCAGAGTCTCGTTTCGGGAAACGGCTACTCGACCCCGTTTTATACGGGGTCTACGGTGAATTTTTGGCCGAGCATACGGGCTCGGATACCCTACATTAAATTCGGCCTTGTGCCACATCTGACCGCGTAGGGCGGTTGGTAGATATCCTGCAGTTGGATATTCAATTTGTAATTCTCTTGACTCACTTCTAGCAGTTGTCTATTTCTACGCGCCGATGGCGAATCTTATATTGGTTGTTCTTGTCTTAAGTATTATCGTTCATTATCAACCTTCGTTTGATTATTCTATTCAGTAACCTTCCCTCGGTTACAACAGGGTTAATTAGTAAGACTTTTATCAGTAAACCATTACTATCTAAAAAAAAAAGTTGTTTCCTGGCAAGAGTAAAACGATTATCCGTCTTTTCATTTAGTTTCAGTTCTAACGAAACTCAGTAACATGTCTTCATATTATTTGCCACTAGCTTACGGTCACATCACGTTTAAACACCGGTTCGCCGAAGATAAGCAACGTCGAACCTGGTCAGTACCTAAATGGGTGACCGTTTGGGAATACCAGGTGTTGTAAGCTTAGATGTGCGGGTGGTGTAACAGAGAATTGTTAATCGGAGAACCGATAAATAATAGTCAGAAAAAATTCTTACAATATAAAAATATTTTATGGCTTTAAATAACCTGCAGTGGGTTGATAAGCAGCAGAAAACGAATCATTCAATTTATCAATTATAAAGAATTAATAGATTTACTCGACGTTTTACACGCTGCTTAAAATAGAAACAAAAAGCAGCGTCTATTTAAAATAAGAATACCCACTTTAATAACATTTGAAATACTAAAAATGTCGGATTGAAAATAAATCCATGAATTCTTTAGAAATTGCTTTGTTTACATTTCGGATACGAACGTGAGCAGATATGAACTCTCAAGAAAAATATCTGAATGAGGAAGAGTGCTTTCCTTTAAAGGAAAAACAGAGCCTTTCTCTGTAGCCGAACGGTAAAGTAATTATAAAA